>OZ023338.1:16650710-16883210 GCA_964007535.1 Brachyptera risi | reverse complement strand
TATATATAAGATATATATATTGTATATGATAATCAAATCAACCCTCACCGGAAACAAACCGTATTCATAAAAATGTGTGATATACATAGACGTAGTTAAAAATTAATTCATAACATTTTCATGGTTAGAAATGAATCCTGGATGGGAGAGCTAGGCCTACCTATGCCCTCACAACTTCTAGACTAATACATTGGTCAAAAATTAGGTTTAATAAACTGTTATGATAAGCATGGTGGAACTGATATTTTAACTTCATATTCACCACATAGGTCTACATATTTGGTATCTTCCTATCTTGAACAGCAATCGAGAAAGGTTGTTCTCCATAGGTCCACATCGACTTTCTATAATTCATTTTCAAAATGCCGATAATATTAAATCCTATCACATCGGGATAAATTACAGCAAATAACAAATTCCATCCACCATCGGCTCTGAAAACCTTAATTTGTATATAAATATATTTCAAGTTGAAGCATATTTAGTAATAATATAAACCTATATATTATT
The DNA here is from genome assembly GCA_964007535.1 of Brachyptera risi. NCBI lineage: Eukaryota > Metazoa > Arthropoda > Insecta > Plecoptera > Taeniopterygidae > Brachyptera > Brachyptera risi. The sequence goes on along the minus strand of OZ023338.1, from coordinate 16,882,700 downwards.
ATAACACAGCCTAATTTTTCTCACATGCCTACCAGTAGCATCTTTTTAGCATGCATCTTCTTGATTTTAGGAAATGTTCTTCTACTTCATAACTTATGAAAAATTATCAAAACATAGGATCAAATTTGGGTCCACTATGTACCATCAGTCTTCACAACAATAATATAAACAATATTGCCTAGCTGTAAGGAACCGGGAAGTAAGATGATGTAGGCAACTTGTCATAATAATAGGCAAAATTCTATTTATTCATGTAATTAGAAATCTGTTCAATGAATCATCTATCCATCTATCCATCCAACTAATCCTCTCCATCTTCATCCAAGTCCATCCCAATGTCGATGAGGTTGCCGACAAACGATGACCTTTTAAAAAGAAATATGGTAATTATTACGCTGCATTTTAGGTGTACTCATAGACAATAAGAGTACAACAGTGTTACTTTGTTCACATATGAATGGTCAAAAATGCTCAAGATGACAGCTAAAAATGTAGTAGACCAAAAAATAATTTTATTTTTGGAGTAAATTTTGTTTGTCAGAAGTTCTTTGAATATAAGTACTACACCTGATTAAATATTCTAATTGAATTGTATGATTACCGGTACTATACCAATATATTTTTTCAATCAAAAGTGAAACAGTAAATATCAACTTGATAAGTAAAAACCACAGCCTTCTTTATTCAAATCATTCATTTCTTATACTGCCCTTTCACTCGGGCCATTTTGACGGGTTCGCGCATATTTTCTCGCGCAGACAAAAATGACGTCATGGTCTGGTATGTACTACACCCTGGTATCTAAAGTTCCAACTTCGAACAATTGTCATTCTTTTCAATTGTCACAATTTGTCAATTTCTTGCGACGTTATTGAGGTTATGTCATATCTACATTTGGCTAGGGCCTATAGGCTTACCCAGATTTAGACGTGAACGATATTCATGTTAACCCAAGCAATGAACATCATTGAAGAACTTGTCCCGGTGATATTCCGAATCCATTATATTATTGAATAAAATCTTCCATATTATTCATTATCATTAACAAAGTTAGTGAACTCGCGAAGTCACGGCCTCATAGAACGCGTGCGTAATTTAAATGATCTTACGGAAATTCCCAAAGTAGCTCATGGCTTCGCAGATATGACACTTCAAACAAACTGATTCACTTGAACATCTTTGGAAAGTGACGTCATGGTCTGGAAACAACGGCACCATCGGCGATTTTGTGAACTAAAATGATTGGACATCGGTTAACATGGGAAGCATACCTCGAGTGAAAAGGCAGTATCAGAGAAGAATGATCTGAATAAAGAAGGCTGTGGTAAAAACATTGGCATAAAATGAAAATAAATCAAAGTACCGTATTGTCCCGAATATGAGCCGAGGGTTTTTCTCGAAATTGCGAGTCCAAAAGTCACCCTCGGCTTATATGCGGATCTCGGCCTAAAATTGGTCTACAACTACGTTACCACACGTTGGTAAATTTTCATGACATAGCATTACACAAGAACTTTTACATTTTGAATGAACTGTTAGACCCCCCTCCCCCCAAAATGTACCCATTCAAGGCTACAGGTCATAAATTTGCATAACATCTTACCCAAGTTTTTCAGCTTCCCCCATCTTCGCAACAGACGTTGGTAGGAGCAGCGGAGCCGAGCTGAAAATAATATTAAAATTATGTACTTCACAGAAACAAACTTTAGGTCTACTGCTTTGACATGAAAAGCACCGTCAATTGTGATACGGTGTCTTACACATTTGAATATAATTGTTGTGAACATATACCAATGCATTCTTTTTCTTGATCAATAATATTTATGACGTATAACTATGGTCCTAGGTCTACAATCAATTATCAATAAAATCAAACAGACAGGCCTAATAATACGAGTGCTGTTTATAGAGCCTCCTATGATGTGTCCCTTCTTTAAAGACCACAAATTCAATGGCAGTATCATTAAGTATGTAAGTAATACCATTTAGACCTACCTAGAAGAGGTTAGCTCTGACTCGTAAATCAGACACTCCAAAGATTTAGCCACAGTGGGACGGATAACATTCAGTCTGTAATAAAATAAAATCACACTATTTAACATGCTCGGTTGCCTAGGTTATATTGACACACAATACACTGATTTTAACTGCATGGTTGCAAAAATCGAAGGGATAGGCCCAATAATAATGATGATGGCAGTATTATTTGGTACATAAATTATATCATTTCAACCTACCCAGACGAGGTAAGTTGAGCATCCGGTTCTGGCAAGAGTTTGCCATTGTTAGGTGTCGGCGTTCTATTATTCAGCCTGTAATACAATAAGGTCACATTATTTGACATGGTACAATAGACTGACTCTAACTGCCACTATAAATTGAATCTGCATACTTTTTCATCTTGTTGATCATTTTCTTCTCTTTCTCCCTGGCAGCATACTCGGGATCTGTCTGCCTCTTTAGTTGCCGCCGTATCGTGGCACTTTTTGTGTTAGCCACAAGAGTGTAGTTGGGGAATGGCACCTTATTTCCGTCATTGCGGCCCTCGTCGTTATTCCTTTTCTCGATTTTGGTGTTCACGAATACTGCATTAAATTATGAATATTAATACAAAATTAAATTAAATGAACATAAATAAGTTCAAGAGGATAAGTTCTACAACACTGTTGGTAAAAATGCTTGATAATTAATTAATAATGCTTTTGGTAAATATGCCCCTGCTAGACGATATTCTCTCTCTACATCACTAAGCAAGCGGTATTACTGAAGACCAAGCTTACACTCAATCGCGTTGAACACATCTGAAGGAATCGAGGTTTTCTGGCACCTTCCCTTTGCAGTTCTACACCCTAAATCAGGGACTAGAACTGCAAAGAGCTCCTTGGCAAGATGCTCAGGGTCGTCACCGTGCTTCAAAACCAACTGTTTCTTGACATTTCGCCCAATTCTCACTCCTGAACCAGGCACTAGTTCCACCTGAAAAAATTATACATATTGATAATCGAGGTGAGTGCAGTGACTGAATGAGAGAAAGGCCAGGGGGGGGTCATCAGGGTGTCATTTGTTTAGGATCCAGGCCTAAATTATTGGCTGAGAAATATTAGAAAAGCCTTAAACATGAGTTTTGTTTGCAAGACCATGCATATCACAACTTGGCTGGGAACTGAGTAGTGATCTTGTGAACAGATTTGTGAGACCTACACATCCAAAACACCTGACTTTACAAAGTTTTTGTTGAATGAAGCTAAAGAGATTAGCTAGGTATACACCGTACACGCTATAGTCGACAGACGCACTAGACCATATACCCCTTCACGCGTCATGGGCCGCAACGCACGGTAGAAGGAAAAAATTACTACTGCCACAGAAGATGGGTGAAAAAAAACTATTGCAACAGTGATGATTGACAAATTAAGAGGCCGCAGGCGCGCTACACGCGCTCGTTGTTCGCTCGCTTCAGACTCGAGTTTAACATGCATCGTGTGCTGAGCGCAGCCCATAGACTAGCCCGCCGAACTCATATTCTCGTAAACGCCGTTAATTCCCTTACTCACACTTTTGATATATTTCACAGTCCATATTATATTTCGGTATTCAAAAATATATATCTAGGTTTCCGTAAACTAGAAATTTTTTCATTTTCCATTTGAAGAATTTGAAAAATTACAAATTTGTTGTTCAAAATTCTGTAAATGCGATAACCTCCCTCTTTCAATTATCAGCAGAATGCAAAAACAATCATATTGATATCTCAAAAATTACGGCCGTGAGAGTTTGCGGCGTGAAATACGAGCGCCTGCGGCCTCTTAACATCTAAAAATTGAAAATAACATGTTTTTAAGGTCGGACTGGGAGATTATAAGCTATTAACGCAGTGTGAGCTATCGGTATGTGCATGACAATATTCTAACATGAAAAATCGACTTCATAAATCCAACCTTGAAAGCTTAAGCAATTAACATTAGCAAACATCGTTTTCAGATGGTCTAGTCTAGAAAACTATCAATAATGGTATCATACTTCCACGTCCTTTGGTCTTGCATTAGGGACACATATCGAGGACAATGCTGCGGTTCGACCAACCGAAGACCCAGGTGTACCGGTACTTATTGTTTGTTCAACCTAGAAGTAAATTAGTTATAAATTAAGTCACAAAACACTATTACACCTAATATGGAGTATTCCTATGCATATCTACTGGACACTTTCAATTCAATTGAGATTAACTCACTGGTACACATCCACCCTCCATGGCAGCAATGAGACCCTTCAGAAAGGATATGGTCTCTGGTGTAGCTGAAAATAATTAATTATACTTTCAGAAGACCTACATTACATATCTAAAGCACACTGCACAATGCTCATAAAATTGTAACAATAGAAATGGCCAAAATAAAATATATATGAATAAAAATGAAATCTTGAAAATTCCACAATACAAACATATTTGATAAGCATAGGCCTACAGAAGAAAATTAGCATTTCATTGCTTTACAATTTTGAAGCTGATGAGTTTTCAATTTCTATTTAGTAGGCCTACTATGACGGACATGGACAAGGCTAGACTTATACCCCATTCACACGATCAACTTATCCCTAAAAATGCATTTTTGAAATGTATCGCTACAAAGTAGAATACATGCCTTTCCTATCTCCCGTTTACACTACAATAAAAATACCTATTACTGTCAACGCATTGCCTCGAGTAGAAATACGTTCAACTTTCAAGGCCGTATTGCTAGCAGCCGACCAATCAGCGGCCAGTAAAGTGTAACGTCACATTCCGTTCACTGCCTAGCTTCTGTTGACGCCATATCGTTGAGTGTGAGAATCGAACATTGGTGACTGACCGTTTTTGATACAGAAGATTTTCACTGATACTGAAGACACGTTACTTTTAGGCTATGTTTACATTGATCTCCAAATTCCAATAACTCAAACAGATGTTATGTTATGTAAATACTGATCGATTAGTATTTTTATCGCAACTGTCGATGAATGTTTTAGAGATTTGAGCGCTAGGTTGCGCTACTGGCATTCGCTAGTTCAAGGTTCAAGCTACTCGCACCGCTACGGCAGAAAATAAAATTTTTAGGATCCTATACACGGCGGAAAATGCTTTGCCGAAATGCATTGCTATTTTAGTTGATCGTGTAAAGGGGTATTACAACACTTTATAACACGTTCATACTAATGGAAGTGTTGGTTAGTAGAGAATGTCCAAAAATGACGTCACACAAGTTTAGCGTATACACCCCCTTTTCCCCTGATCCAAGAAGGTCACAAAGATGGTGACCCCCTCCTTTATTGATGCCAGTCCAGTAAATATTTACACCCCACCCCTAACTTGAAATTATTCATGCAAATTTGGAAAAACTGGGACATCAGTGACAATATATTACCGTACTGGGATATGAAAATAAAAATCTGTGCAATGCAAAAAACCTGAAAAAACTCAACTTGACAAAACTCAATTCTCAAAACTCATGGTTCAGGCAAATTAAGAAGTTCAATCATAAAGATGAAAACTGTCCACAGCCACCTAAATTTTGCATTATTTCAAAGAAAATTGAAAAATCAGAAGAAATTAGTACCGGTAATAATATCTAGGACTAAAGCTATCTACGATGGATACGCAACTGTAACGTCACGTTGTTATTTGTAATGAGGCACAATTGTCTACCTATGTAAGAGGGTGACGGTAGCGCTTTCCACCGGCAAAGACCGGTAGCTGAGAATGAAAGATGGATGGCATAATTTTCCAGTTTTGAGTAATAGTATCTGAAATTGGTACTTTCAGTTTTTTATTCAGTGCAAAGTGCAAGCTATAGAATACGATCAAAGTGATAGTCAACATTTACTGGAGTAGGCCTATCATAAGTTATTATTCATCATGTGTACGAGTGATGTTCTGTGCGGGATGGTTTCAATTCCGACCCTATAAATGCCACAGTTAAGCACCAAAACAAAAAATGATCTGAACATGTACTCTGTACTTTTCGTTTAAGGCATGGAAATCTCATGCAATACCTAATTGAAAGTCAACGCTGGGCACGTGATTCAACATAAAAATCTAATGTACTTTTTATGTGTTGACAGCTATTTTCTACATATCTCTTTCAAAACAGAGCGATTTGTGTGGCCTAGGCCTAGGCCTATGTGAAAAAACCAAGACTGATAGCGTGAGTTTGGAACATTTATTGACTATCGAGGTCGAAGCCTACTCAAAGGCTGATCCAAGCACAAGTTTCAAGCTGATCTAAGAAGACGTATAATGACTAAAATTAAAAGTTCATCTTCGGAAATATTGACAAACTGAGACCAAGAGTCGTCCCAGATTACATCCTATTTCATAAAAGTATTTGATCAACCGCGTTTGGACTATCGATTGTGGATCGATAGGTCGACCGTGTTTCGATAACATCTCTTTGTAAACAAGGTCGGCCTTGACGTCGAGCGCTGTTGCCTATCCATCGTAGATAGCTATAGTCCTAGATTATATATAGAGTAAATGTGGATGTCAAAAAGAGGATACTCCCCATTGAAAACCTTGTCACATGTTTGATGACCCCCCTACCCCCAGAATTGTGGACTTCATGTATGGACAGCCTCTTACCTTTAGGGTCTAAACTAAACAAACAGTGTACTGGAAGTGACAATTTGCATGCTCAACAATCTGCGCTAGGAAAGTATTTCACATTTAGAATACCGTAATCATCTCTTACCATTTTTCACTAAGCTCTGGCAAAAGCACGGAAATGATGCATCGGGCACAAGTGGGTTGGGCAGAGGTTCATTAGGCATGGGTGCGTCGGGCACGGGTGCGTCAGGCACAGATGTGTCGGCTCCATTGGACCTCAACAGTTCAAACTTCGATTTTGTGGGTGATGTTGGCAAAATTACGGGTGCTGGCACCGCAACTGCCCTGGGACCTTTTGGGAAGTAATAGTTTTCTCCCTGGTCTTCAAAAGAAGCCAGGTCGTCCACAAACAGCTCCAAATGGCGTTGTGAGACAGCCCTTGCCTCCCTGAGGCTCTTTTTTGTCTTGAGAACAGCTTGTCGTGCAGTAGAAGGCTTTTCTGTAGATTGACTTACAATAAGCCCCGGATGCTCTAGTAGAAACCTCGCTTCTTCTCGGCGGAGCTCTACGGTGCTGACTAAAGGTAAATATAAGAGTAAGAAAAAATCATTATTAAATAACTATTGGCATTTAATAATGCCTCTGTGTACACTTGGACCAATCAATTCAACAAAAATATACCGGATGCAAATGGGGCATTTTCGAAGATTACGGTAGGGTACCGGTACAAGTACGGTAATAAAAGCAGGCTTGTGCGTAATAAATCATCCGATAGCTAAGGCTATGCCGGACTGTGCAAGTAACTATATAAGCCCTACCTTATAGGCCATATATATGGGTATAGGTATAGGTATAGGCCTACCTCCCCCCACCCTATTGTGTCTATCGCCATAATTCACTGCCCTGGTAGGCTACTACTTCTGTTTTAGTACACCCTAGGGCAAGAGCCTGTGAATCAGCCTACCTTGCCAGCCCAATGCCTGCAAATAGGAATGCCGTACCGGTACCTTGTTTGCAGGCGCCTGATGAGTGTCTGAGTAGTACCGTAGTACCGATGCCTAGTTCGGAGGTACGCGCCTGCAAATAGTAACACAACGTCTTGTTCCCAGGCACGAGGCTGCAAATAGCAATACTATGCCTTGTACGCAGGTGCGAGCCTGCCTGTGTCTGCGTAGACACTATGTAGCCTTTGTGCTAGCCTAGGCCTCGCCCTACCAGAAAATATGGTCAATAGGCCTACTTACAACTCAAGGCGATGAGCAGCCCACGGTACACCTCACCCACGTTCCATGTCACGTCGCAAACTTGTCCCACCAACTGCTGACTCCGCGGGATGAACGAATCTACGTCCTTCAGGAAGGAAATTTGTTTTTCCTCCTCGAAGAAAACAAGTCCCCGCATCTTCTTCTTCTTCCCACCCTTTAACGAACTATTTGAAACCTCCGTCGATACGCTTGCGCTATCGGTGTCACTCATGATAGAAATGAACTAGGCCTAACTTATGAAAATGCAAATTTTTTATAACTGAACGCCTGCAGAACCCACGCTTCTCACACATAAAATGTATACCGCCAGGCCGCAAAAACAGCGCCAGTTACGCGAAAGGTGTACCAACTTAAGTTTTATAATAATATCAAAAGTTAAGTGAAAGGATGAAGTTCTTCTATGCGTTCTTGCAATAATATAATGAATATTACATAGCTTGAATTATGTAGCAGTATAAGAACGATTATATGGAAATATAGTAAGATATAGATCATTTTTACAATGTACGGACGATGGTAGATGATGGTATCCCTGCATCGTGGGCTTCATGTTCAGTTACGCGAAAGCTGTACCAACTCAAGTTTTATAATAATATCGTAAGTTAAGTGAAAGGATGAAATTCTTCAATGCGTTATTCCAATAATGGAATGAATATTACATATCTTCAATTATGTAGCAGTATAAAAACGATTATATGGAAATATAGTAAGATATACATTATTTGACATATTGTGTTATTTTACAGACGATGGTATACCTGCATCATGAACTTCATGTTTCGTGACGTAGGAGAAATGACCCGACCTCCATTTTCGCACTCCAGTTTGCACGGACAATCTGACAGTTGATTTTGTTTAGAAAATTTAGTCTGTTTAGTGGATTCTATTTAGAAGTGTATGCATGTGCATAACGCAGTAATATATGCCCATGGTCAAACTAGGCCAATATAAATATTTTTGGCCCTAATAAGTCACCGTACGCCCACTAGGCACAGGCCTATCACAGATTATATTTATGTATTCTGTCGACACCAGCAGCCTATAGAAAGCTTGGGCCGTCTTACAGCATGTCTTCAAGAAGTACAAAATATAGGCGAAAACTACAGTTAAATAGTGTTATTGCAATAAATTTATTGAGTAGCAGCAGTGATGAAGAAGATGATCAAGTGGAGCGTAGCTGTACTCGACGTAAAATAAGCCCATCTCCAAGGAAAATAGGCGTGTCTGCAGGTATGTTGGCTTATTCACCTAGGGTTAAGTTAGGGCCTAGCTATAGATGGGCTCTATAGTATGGGCTCTGTGCTAATTATTTCAAATAGCCAAGGGCCTGCATAGGCCTACACCAATAAAATCCTTCGATCAAAGCTGTCTTGGAAAAATTAGAAATTAATCAAATAAACCAACCTGAATTTCGACGAAAATGACATGATGTCCGGTCGGTCTTGGCTCGCAAATCTGATCGCAAATCTTCAGTCAATAGACACGGGCTTATAATAAAGACTTCGACAAACGATAATCAATCCTTGGAATATCATCCTGCAGTTTGACAGCGCTTTCAGCATCCCTGAACACTCTTTCGCACGGGTTTAACTGATGTCTGTCTCGGACAGCAATAATTTCGGCCGTCATTTTATCGTTCGTTAACTGACTTGCGGGAGGTTCAAATCAGCCGCAAGTTTACATTGAAAGTTGCGTCGTTGGGCAAATTTGCGCCGTTATTTATCTTTGTGCATACCGTTTCAGCTAGTTACCGACGCAGATAGCTACTTGCGTCCGCAACTAGCTTTGTGCATGAGGCTGTAATTGATTAGGCCCCCTACATCATTATCTATACATCGTTCATGATACATTTTATTATGTATGATATAGACCCTTGATATATGATATAATAATATAAATTAAGATACCGTAGGCCTATGATTTTTCATTCATTTTTCCATAAATTTTTCCTGGGTACCTATTATTTTTTCAATCTTATTTTGGCAAAAACTATTAAGCACCAAGTTGGATGAGTTTACATGTTCACAAAAAGTTATTGTGTCAATCGTTTTTCCTTGCTACCTGTGTGCCGTGCACTAAAAAACCCGTGGAAAGCACACAGAGGCAAGTTCCATAAGAGTCAAATGTAGACTTCACTTACGCTCATCTAAAATGCCTGCTCAGAATAAAAAAGTGTGCATGTTTGCGAACTACCCGTCCACACAATAAATTGAATGCAATTAGGCCTATGTTGCATATATAGGCCTACAGTTGAATAGGTTTCATTTCGAATTGCCATAATCGATGGGAACACGTAAGACTTCAGGTACAGTATCAATTTTGATGGAAGTAAAATAGCTTGCATGAGATATTTGAAATTAGGGGTGATGGGAAATATTGTGATCAAAATGGTCGGTCGGTTCCTACGTCACCAAAATCCTAACCAAAAAAAAAGCAAAACGCAGACCGTTTATATGGTAGACTGCACGAGTACCGTACACACATGCAGCCTTATGAAATAATTGTAGGCCCAACTGTTTTTTTTTTTTTAAATTAAAATTGTGGCTAGTTATTTCTCAACTTTTATCTGATCTACAGACCACTGTTTGTTCTTTTTAGGATCTGAAACGGCTTCTGATGGAAGTGAAGATGATTGTGAAAACATTGTAGAAGAACAGGATCAAACCACTTTGATCATACCGACTTGCCAAAGTGGTGAAGCCACAGAAGATCTTGACGAGATAGGTCTACAAGATGCTCAAATGATGGATGAAATGGCAGGTAGGCCTATTCACTCTTTTCTCATCTTCTCATCATCATCATCATTTTCTATTCTTTATCCTTATCCATTCTTTTATTTTGTTATTAATGATCATTATATTTTGTATCTTGTTGTTTTTTAATTATTCTGTGTCAAAGCAGCAACCCGAATATGGGCAGAAATCTAAATAAAGATTGTATGTACTACAGGTAGCATAATTTTACAGTCTATGTTAACTAATCTGTACCTACAAATAATCTGTGGCACTCGCTCGCCCACAATTTTTCTAAGTGAGAACTAGTTATAGGCTGGGGTCAGTTTACAGTTAAATCTTGATACACAATCGCTTTTTAACCTTAACGTTTGACTACTACCGGTAACCGAGTTCTCACTGTTTTGTTTATCACGGAAGGGTAAAGCAAGTAACACAATCGCTGTGCTGAAGTCAAGTTGGGCATGGGTTTGAGTCCTGAATAACGTATAAGCTTTCGTAAGTTCATGTACACCCAAATAACCCAGATGTTGTTAGAGTCGTTAGCAATCAATCAGGCTTGGGGGATTGTGTGTAGACCATTATTTAAATGAAAATCAAAAGTAACTTGACCCAATGTAGAAGTTTTAAACCAAAAAATGGCATACTTTGAATTTGTAAATAAAAACAATCATTATCCACACAACTGGAGAGTGTTTAGCTACAGGTCACATGTTTACCGACCATTAAGGAACCGATTGACATTCAAACAATCTACAACACTTCTGCATGTGTACCGCACTCTCAATCTAAAAGATGTGTCTAATAACTAGGCCTACTTACATTCGAAGACTACGGTACTGTCTTGGTTACCGGTATATCCAATTATACACCTACCTATTTCTAATAACAAAATTTGTTTGTTATTAAATTATTAAAAATTACTAAATTTTACTTGGTAATAATTAGTGAAATTCAATGTAGGCCTATATATATATATATATATATATATATATTTATATACAAGTCTAATAACTCATGGTTTTTTATATGTTCATATATCGGGCATAACGAACACCACTTACTACATGTTTCAGTTTTGGAGCTTGATGAAGATTCTGATGAAGAGTGGCTGGATGCTAGTTCTTCTGATAGTGAATCACTAGTGCCAGAGAGTGACGAGCCATCCTCAAGTAGTGAACCTGAATCTGATGCCAACCCTGAACTACCTGAAGATCAAGGTGCCCGGCCGGAACCTCTATATATGAATGCACCATTAACGTTCCAGGAGAGTGCAATAGCAATTCTCACACTAGCCTTCAGATTTACTTTAACAGGAGAATGCTTGGCTGCGATAATAGAACTTATTTCACTCCATTTACCAACGCCAAACAAATTTATCAAGTCTATGTATAAACTTAAGAAGGTGTTTGCTGATTTAAGTGCTCCATTAAAATTACATCACTATTGCGCCAAGTGCTTTCACCTATTACTTGATAAAACATCGGTGTGTCCAAACTGCCCACCAAATTTATTTGTAAGAGCTTATTTCATCGAAATATCTTTACCGCATCAATTACAAGCTTTGTTCAAGCGTGCAACCTTTTACACTGATTTACAGTATCGATTTCGAAGGAATAAAAAGAATCCCAACGGCATTGAAGATATTTATGACGGAAGGGTATATAAGGGGTTACTTAATACCAATGGTTTTCTCTCTAGTCCTAATAACATATCTTTTATGTGGTACACGGATGGTGTACCACTCTTCAAATCGTCAAAATTTGGCATTTGGCCACTGTATTACTCGATAAATGAACTTCCTTACACAAAAAGAATGTTGCCAGAGAACATGCTTGTTGGAGGGCTATGGTTTGGCCCCACCAAACCCGATGGCAATACATTTTTAAAACCATTGTACGACGGCCTGCGAACTTTATACAATGGCATTCATGTTGCGATACCTAATTTTGTTGAACCAGTCTTGATAAGGAGTCGACCATTATGTGGTACTTGTGATTTACCAGCCAAGTGCATTGTCTTTAATACGGTCCAGTTCAATGGAGCTTATGGTTGCCCGTGCTGTCTAGAAAAGGGTGAAAGGCATACGCTTGGACCACGAAGTGGGGTACACATTTACCCATATAATGAAAATATTACACTGCGTACCAGTAACGGAACAATAGTTCATGGTTCAGAAGCGCTAAATACCAACAAACCTGTTTTTGGCGTCAAAGGTCCGAGTGTACTAGCCCGTTTAGTTCCCGATATGATCCGTTCCACTTCGGTAGATGTAATGCACACACTTTATTTAGGTGTTGTTAAACGACTGTTGCATTTATGGTTTGACTCTACATTTTCAACATTTCCTTTTTCCATGTCGTTGCTTGTTGGAGCTACTGAGAAGCGATTAATATCATTAAAACCACCTAATTTTGTCCCACGATGCCCTCGAAGTATCAGTGAGCACTTAAGCTATTGGAAGGCCTCTGAGTTAAAGGCCTGGCTTTTTTATTATTCAATACCAGTCTTTAAGTGGTATCATGAAAAATGAATACCTGAGCCATTATGAACAACTTGTATGTGCAATGTTCATCTTGAATAAGATGAGTATTGCAGAAGAAGAACTTGCAATATGCTCTAAACTTCTTAAAAAATTTGTTTTTGAATTTCAAACTTTGTATGGTATGAGATTTATGTCTGCCAACATTCACCAACTTCTGCATTTAACCAACACAGTTTGTAACTTAGGTCCGCTATGGGTATCATCGTGTTTTCCATTTGAGAGCATGAATGGGAAAGTTGCAAGATTAGTGCATGGAACACGATATGCGGAGCTGCAGATTTGCTCTTCAGTTTCATACATACAAAATATCCCTAACTTGATTAGTAAAATGGACATTAATTCTGCAGTAAGACGTTATTGCAATAAAATCATTTCACCTAAAAGAATTAATATAAATGAAGAAATAGTTCCACGAGTGTTCAGTATTGGTTCATATAAACATTTGTTCCCAGTACCAGAAATGATAACTGAAGCCCTGTATAATGCTGACATTTTAGGAGGTCACAGCCAGTTATTCTACAGGTTGAAGATGCGTGCATCACTATACTGTAGCAGAGCATATACAAATATAAGGAAAACAATTTCTTATTGCGTGTTGTATGGAGCAGATGATAAAGTTGGCATTATTGAGAGCTTTGTTCGGTGGTCCCCGTGCAACTGTCGCAAATTATGCAACTGTATAGGGCAGTACTATGCAATAATGACTTTGTTTGAGGATACAGATATTGCTCAAAATGTAAATGACCCTGTTGATTTGTCATTCATTAGAAAAATTGTGCCCAGATTTGAAGTTTTAGCTGTGCCCATCCATGATATCAGCTCTTTATGTTTTTACATACAAATCAATGATGATAGTATATATTGTGTAAAACCTGTCAACATTATAGAACTTGAATAATGTCTTATATAGCCTAACTGCATTTGCAGATGCACTTTGGTTTTTAAAATTCCTTAACTGACTCCACCCGTTTACTTCCCAATTGATATATTCTAGAGAAAATAGCATCTATAATGTTTTTGTTCCACATATAGCCTAATATTTTGTAAGCCCTGGCTTAATTGCTTCATGAGTTGGCAGCCAGTGTTGGGAAGTGAACTTTCAAAATGAACGTGTTTGTTTTTCAATGAACTTTTGTATGAACTCGTTCGTTTATTCCATTATGAACGTAAGCCTCGTAAAAGTTCCTTTTTGTCACGAACTTTTTATGTAAAGTTCAAGTTTGCCACAACGTAACTTTTTCATACGAGTACCGGTCGTACATTTTTCCCGCGTCAGATGATGATTGTAGGCTTACATCAAGCGCAACTTGATGTATAAAGTTGGATTAAATTGAAGTGTAAACTGACTGAAATTGTTGATAATTTTAAAAACAAATTCCCTTCTCATATATCCTTCTTCTCAAAATAAAAATACACCGCCCGTTGAGAATAGCCGCTCCAGCTATTTTCACCGGGCTGAAATATTTACCGGTGAGAATAGCCCGTAAAACCCGGTGAGAATGTATGATTTGACTGAAGTAACCCGGTGAAAATAGCCGTTGTAGCACTCCGAATTTTTTAAGGCAGACCTTATTATCAAGTAACGTGGTTGAATTTTCTATATTTACTACTAAGTAACTTGGTTGAATTTTTTATTTTTGCTACCAAGTAACGTGGCAGCTATTTTCATAATTGCTACCACGGTACTTGGTAGCTCCTGTCAAATGTGCCGATCAAAATTGATGTTTCCAAGGTCAACTAATGACATATTTTGTTTCAACTAATTTCGTCATGTTTTCCATGTTTAATTGTCGAAATAGACCGTACATACTCATCCATCCTTTATTACGTTCCAATTCCACAAATCTCCCCCAAAAAACGTGGAAATAACAAATCAGGCACGTTTTTTTTACCCTAGTTGGGCTCCAGCCTATCTGTACGCTTTCATAAACATCGTGATTCATGCAACTTATAGGACTAGCAGGAGCTTCTTCAAACTAATCTAGGGTCAGTTCATTTCCTTTCCTGTGAATGTTCAATAAAAAATGTGTGAAACTAACCACCAAAAACGTTATTTTCTTACAATAAACTTGCCTCTACCACAAACCACCGTGGTAGGCCTAGCTTTTACTGAAAGTAACAGCACATAACATCTTGTCTTTTCACAATTCTACCCCACACTAAACCAACTTTACAGGCATTCAGAAGATAACATGATCAGATATGAATAAAGAGCTCACAGATGTTCAGTATTATTGGTATTTTATTCCTATTAACTCTCAAAATAACAATAATAAGCAGTAGCCATAGCGGTTGCAACGAAGTTTAGAGCAGTCATTTCGTCATGCATCAACTTGACAACTGAAACATCGTGGTAGCTATTTCGCAAATGGTAACCAAGTAACGTGTGGGTGTGGGCCTCTTTTCTGGGTACCTATCTAGACCTATAGTTTTCTTCGACGTTGGATGGCTTTTAGGGCATCTAATTACATGACAATGTAATTAGATGCCCAGTATCATGAAAACTAATATGAAATCAAATAATATTGCTATTACTCTTGGAATATTTCATGACAGTTCGCCGACATCAGTTTGACTTGACAGGCAGTCACCACAAACTAGGCCTAAGCCCTACCTTGTAAAAATGAACGCATTTGATTAGGCCTACTAGGGCCTACCGTACATAAATAATCATAATCTTCACTGAATAATCATTCAAATCTCTGAAAGTGTAGCTTCAGTGTGTGATCAGTGTAGCTGATATATCTTTACATATTTTCTTGGCTCTCGCATTAGGCCTAGGCCTACTGAAAAATGTTAATCATCATGATAGAATAGAGCACAAACCATCACGGTCTTCGTACGAAAGGGACGGCCCAGGTCACGGGTCGTAACGTTAACATTTTTCACAACTAGACTGCAGATTAATGATTTTGGAATTAATATAAATGAATAGAAACCTCACATAGGTACAACATCATCAACATCAACATTATACCGGTGCCGTCAAAGAGTTAGTGCACGCTACACACAGGTCTAGCTGTTTGACAGGTGAAACATCGTGGTAATTATTTCACAACACACAACAGTTGGACGGACGAAACATCGTGGTAGCTATTTTGAAAATGGTAACCAAGTAACGTGTTGAGTTTGACAGATGAAACATACGTGGTACCGTAGCTATTTCGCAAAGGGGTACCAAGTTACTTGGTGTGAAAAACGAAAAGTGCTGCCAAGTTACGTGTAGGCCTACACGTAATGTGGCAATAAGCACTTCCATTTTTTAAACTAGGGCCTAGGCCTTACCTGAGGCTCACTAAGCCTATAATGGTATACCAACAGTAATTATGTGTCAGTTATTATGTTTAGCCTAGCCATTGAGTAAAAATATATCCTAGGTTTCACTACTTTACCTATGGCCTAGCTAAACCTAAACTGACTTTGTTCATACGCCCAGGCCTTCTTACCATTATTATGTTGATCTTTGCTTTGACTTAATGAAACATTTTTACTTTCATTAGCACATTTTTTTCAAGATATAATATAATATTCATAGCATTCATATGCAAAGCATAAAACCATACATTAACATCGTATAAAAACCCCAATGACAGCTGTCGTTCTCGGTCTCACTGTGTCACGCATTGCCACAGCCTGGCTGCCATCTTGATGGATTGATCTAAACAGTTTAACAAGCGGTGGTAGTCCCGCATTTAATTCAAGACTATTCCCCGTCTATTTATTCTATAAACTTTCCTATATTGTGTCGTTTGAAAATCTCAACGTTTGATTGTCGATTTGTTGCCTACGCCAAAATCTGTTATTAGGTAAAGTTTCACAGCAATCGCACCAGCCGCCGCCCACATCTAAGCTATTGGAGCAAACATACGCTCGGCACCCCCGACCGTCAATGTTAAATGCCCGTTTCCCATGTAACACAAATTTGGCACAGCGATTGCGGCTAATCTTACATCTCGATTTGGCTGAGCTTTGATCAGGTGGAAGAGGTTGTCATTGACTTTTGTTGTGTGGTAACAGCACTTCGGAAACACCCTCAGCAGCCGAGATGTAGCGCAGTGAAAAGTTATAATTATCACTCTTTAACAATTTTTTTCTCGAAAACTTTCTTATGAAATTGTTGAAAAATCCTAATTCTACCTTTTTTACTTGCTACCTATGTTCTCGCCAAAAAATCTTTTACATCGGACTTTTTTTATATATATATATATATATACATATATATATTTAATAAGCCTATAAGAACCGCAAGGAATGCTTGATTTCATTATTTTTCATGTTTTTTTCTTAGTCTTCATCAAAGGAACTCGTTTTTTCCACATTTTTGCAAAATTAGCTCAAACAACGAAAAGTTCTCACTTTATTTCTAAACGTAATTTGTCAGTGCTAATTTTTCATAAGAGACCTTCATTTTTTAGGTTATTTTTTAACAAATATCTGAATTTTTTACTGTACATAGTGCTTGAAATACTGAGAGTTTCTGTGTCAAAATGAAAACTCTATCTCTTTCTGTTCCTTTTCAATTAATTATTGAATCTGGTACATGGACGTAAGTCGCACTTCAAGCAGTTATATCTTTGCAACTACTAGACCGATTTTGATGAAATTTTCAGCATACATTTATTTTTCCACGTTCAAATTTTGTAACTAAAAAGAGTTCTCTATTTTGAAAAGTGCAGAATAAAACGAGGCTATAAATTGGCAAAAACTGAAGTTTTTATTTTTCATCAACATGAATCAAACTCAATATTCCAATAAATAGATTTCTATCTTCATTTGAATATTTCGAAAGTAATTTGTCAATATTTTGACAATTTTTATTTTTGAAGATTTTTCTAACTCGGGAAATAAGAATCATGGCGTCGCCACGATTCCGCCAGCTTTGTGACTTGGTGTTCGCCTCGTTCAGTATTTGACGGCGCTAAGCAAACCACGATGCAATGCTTTCGCCTGGTTCAATGAACACGGTGGACCCAGCGTCAAGCTAGCACTCACACAGCCAGAATACAAGACCGTGACGCCACGATTCCGCCAGCTTTGTGACTTGGTGTTCGCCTCGTTCAGTATTTGACGGCGCTAAGCAAACCACCGGTGCAATGCTTTCGCCTGGTTCAATGAACACGGTGGACCCAGCGTCAAGCTAGCACTCACACAGCCAGAATACAAGACCGTGACGCCACGATTCCGCCAGCTTTGTGACTTGGTGTTCGCCTCGTTCAGTATTTGACGGCGCTAAGCGAACCACCGGTGCAATGCTTTCGCCTGGTTCAATGAACACGGTGGACCCAGCGTCAAGCTAGCACTCACACAGCCAGAATACAAGACCGTGACGCCACGATTCCGCCAGCTTTGTGACTTGGTGTTCGCCTCGTTCAGTATTTGACGGCGCTAAGCAAACCACCGGTGCAATGCTTTCGCCTGGTTCAATGAACACGGTGGACCCAGCGTCAAGCTAGCACTCACACAGCCAGAATACAAGACCGTGACGCCACGATTCCGCCAGCTTTGTGACTTGGTGTTCGCCTCGTTCAGTATTTGACGGCGCTAAGCAAACCACCGGTGCAATGCTTTCGCCTGGTTCAATGAACACGGTGGACCCAGCGTCAAGCTAGCACTCACACAGCCAGAATACAAGACCGTGACGCCACGATTCCGCCAGCTTTGTGACTTGGTGTTCGCCTCGTTCAGTATTTGACGGCGCTAAGCAAACCACCGGTGCAATGCTTTCGCCTGGTTCAATGAACACGGTGGACCCAGCGTCAAGCTAGCACTCACACAGCCAGAATACAAGACCGTGACGCCACGATTCCGCCAGCTTTGTGACTTGGTGTTCGCCTCGTTCAGTATTTGACGGCGCTAAGCAAACCACCGGTGCTTGCTAGTCCCAAGGTTGGCGCTGACCTGTCGCAAGGTACGCCTGGTACGCGCTAGGTTGTCTTTCAAGTCAAAATTTGAGGCGCTACGTGTGGTTTGGTAGGAGCTTGCTATTCGCAAGGTGAAAATGGTCGGAACTGGCATTGCGCTCCCATGTTGCTGGCTAGACGCTGGCTTCAATTTCTACACGGGCAGTTAAGGCTAGCCCTGTAGGCCTAAAGGAATGGCATGAGGAGGTAGTAATTAATGGCAAGAAAGTCTCACTAAAAGTAGACACAGGTGCTCAAGGAAATGTTTTACCTATGAGTTTATTTAGCAAATTAGGTTTGTGTAGAAGTGATTTGACTACGAGAAATGTAATTCTCACTACATACACAGGTGCAAAAGTGTATGTAGT
The DNA here is from genome assembly GCA_964007535.1 of Brachyptera risi. Classification (NCBI taxonomy): domain Eukaryota; kingdom Metazoa; phylum Arthropoda; class Insecta; order Plecoptera; family Taeniopterygidae; genus Brachyptera; species Brachyptera risi. The sequence continues at coordinate 16,863,310 of OZ023338.1, read as the reverse complement.
TGGTGAATGTAAATTGAAGTGTAAATTTAAAGATCAAACGCATGACTTGATCTTTGTAGTAGTTGAAATGCCAAACTTAGCATCAGTATTGGGATTACAAGCAAGTATTGACTTTGGCTTAGTCAATCCAAAGACAGTGAATGTAGTAGGCCTAAAAGCTAAAGATGATACTCCAAGTAGACAAATATTAACCGAATTTGAGGATGTATTTGAAGGCTTAGGTTGCTTAGCAGGCGAGTTTCACATTACATTGAAAGATAATAGTGAACCTGTTGTGCATGCTCCAAGGAAAGTCCCCGTCATGTTACGTGAGAAACTTGTTAAAGAGTTAGAAAGAATGGAAGAACTAGATGTCATTGAAAAAGTGACTGAACCAACAGAGTGGGTGAATCCCATTGTAATAGTAGGAGAGAAAGATTCATCATTGAGAATTTGTCTTGATCCACGAGACTTGAATAAGGTAATTAAAAGGTCGCACTACAAACTGTCAACCGTAGAAGAGATTTCAACCAAGTTAAATGGAGCTAATTATTTTTCAGTCTTAGATGCAAATTCAGGATTTTGGATGATTAAGTTAGACAAGGCTAGCAGTAGGCTTTGTACATTTAACACACCTAATGGACGATTTGCTTTCAAGAGACTCCCTTATGGTATAAACTGTGCACCAGAAGTATTTCACAGGGCAATACGGGAAGCATTAGAAGGAATTGATGGTGTTGAAACATACATTGATGATATCCTGGTTTGGGGTAAAAATAAACAACAGCATGACGAAAGACTAAGACTAGTACTAGAGCGGATACGAGAAAAAGGACTTAAGCTAAACAAGACTAAATGTAGGATAGGCCTAGACAGTGTAACATACCTGGGACATATTATTTCCAAGGATGGATTGAAAATTGATGATGAGAAAGTTAAGGCTGTCACTGAAATGCCTAGTCCTAAGTGCAAACAGGACTTAGAAAGATTCATAGGAATGATTAACTACCTAGCAAAGTTTGTGGAAGGTTATTCCAATATTATAGCGCCGTTGCGTCAGTTAACAAGAAAAGATAGTGAATGGGAATGGAATGCAACTTATGAGGAGATTTACAGAAAGGTCAAAGACCTTGTAGTTAAAGCTCCAGTTCTCAAGTATTTTGATGTTAGTAAAGACCTCACCTTATCTGTGGACTCATCACAGAGTGGGGTAGGAGCAGTTATTATGCAAGATAATGGTCCAGTTGCGTACGCATCAAAAGCGTTGACTGACACACAGAAACGTTATGCACAAATAGAAAAGGAACTCAATGCAATTGTATTTGGTTGTGAGAGGTTCCACGAGTTCATTTTTAATAAAACTACATTTGTCGAGACAGACCATAAACCTTTGGAAGCATTGTTTAAGAAACCACTATCCGAGGTTCCAATGCGCTTACAGCGTATGATGCTTCGTATTCAGAAGTATGATCTGATAGTTAGGTACAAACCTGGGAAAGAAATGTATGTAGCGGACACTTTGTCCAGAGCGTATTTGAATGAAACTGATGGCGATAGGAACCTAGAGGTTGATGTCGAGTATCAGGTAAATATGCTTTTTAGTAGTATATCAGTAACAAGTAAAAAGTTACAAGAATTCAAGGTTGAAAGTAAAAATGATGTTGTACTGTCGAAACTAAAGACAGTGTATTACGAAGGTTGGCCTAGTGCTAAATCTCAAGTGGAAGAATGTTTGAAACCATTCTGGAATTACAGAGAAAGTATCTTTGAAGAGCAAGGATTAATGTTTAAACAAAATTGTATAGTTGTACCAATGTCAATGCGTAAAGAGATGTTAGAAAAAATTCATGACGGTCACTTTGGTATTGAACGAAAGCAAAGAGAGAGCACGTGAGGTCCTTTTTTGGCCTAACATGACACGTGACATAGAAAACTTAGTCGGTAATTGTTCAACTTGTCAAAAGTTCAGAAACAACAATGTGAAACAACCATTGATTTCACACGAAGTTCCGGAATATTGTCACAGTAGTCAGTTGACCACTGTTTTTCTATCATACATAATGTTTGTTCTATTCTAATCGACCATTAACCACTGATCAACATCTATCCAACTGATTGCTCCGACGTCTGTCGTTAGGGAGAATGACCTATACATTTACCTGGTCAGCGTAAATGGCCCTACCGACAGACCGGACACATAGCAACAGCAAGTGAGGTGTGTGTATAAATGCGTGTGTGATAAGAGAACTCGATCTCTTGAGAAGATACCAGACGACGTGAGGGACAGGGCCGCTATTAACATCTTACGCGTGCCGCTGTCCCCGATCGACGTACTCTCCTGGGCTAAGTATCGGTCCAGTTGACCGTTTTAATTCCTTTCCTGTATTGTAAGATCGTCGGTCCACTGTCAATTCATTTTTCGTCAAACGTCACATTTATTTTTTAACTGTTTCAATCATCTTGTTTTGTTTCTAAATCACTATCAATAAATATCTATTGTCCTTTAAATAACTGTTTACGTCACTTATACCTTCACGATCCCACAACCAACCTCTCACTTTTCACAAGTAAGCGCCACTATTTCTAAATTATTGACTACACCCCTCGTCTAAATCTATTCAGAACCTGGCATCCCAATTTCGGTTGTAACATTGGTGGAGGTGCGGGTTTTCGTTGAATTTCATCATTGCGATACTCTGTTAGGTTCAGAAAGGGGTGCAAATTTCGGTTGTAACATTGGTGGAGGTGCAAGCTTAACTTCCTTCCAAGCGAAGTTTTTGTGTTTCAAAAGTCTTATCATTATTGTTTTTTTTTGTTTTTTTTTGTGTTTTTTTTTCCTCCTTCATTTATCACATTATGCTCATTTGTAAAGTTAGTGGACCGACGACCTAGGGTGAGAGATGGTATTCTGTATCTCAGTTTGTTCATTTGCATGTTTGTTAATTCTTGTTTATTTCCGTTATGTTTTTTTTTTTTTTTCTTTTTTTTTCAAGTGAAATGTTGTGAAATTCAATTTGTCCTAATTCTGTTCACTTTGATTTTCTTGTTCTCCACATTAATTATGTGAACTTCAATACGATGTTATAATGCTATTCGAAATCATTCGTTAAACGTGAGTAATTGAAGAGCATACGATCAGCTGTTCGAAAGTTCATCGTTCTGTCATTTAAAGGGATACTGCTGATTATTGTTACGCGTGCATCGCATCAACAGCATTCTTATTGTTATGCATGCGTATGCATCGCTTATCGCTATACGTCCTCGTCTTACGAGAGACAACGCTATGAGCGGTTCATCAATATCACCGGGTGAATATTGTTTTCCCCGTTTCCTTCTTGTTCGATTTGACCTCTCGATCTCGGTTTGGTGCTCAATTGCGATGTTTTTTTTTCGTTTCGTTCCTTGTTTTTTTTCTTGTGTTGTTTTTATTTATTCATTTATTTTATTTTTTTTTTTTTTGTTTTTTGTTCTTTTTTTTTTCATTATAAGAAAGAGTAGGAGAATGTCATTTCCACTGATTCTTGGGTTTTTGAATACACACGGGGAGCCAAATTATAACTCAATTAAATATACATGGTGCAACATTGAGGTTACATTTTGAATCGGCTAGTGACATGGAACCTAGGTTTACACCCATTGGTTTAAACGCATGACAGGGTCATTGCAGGTTTTTTGGGGGTGTTCAGGCCTGATGAATGGTTGGATATATTTTATCCAAGAGCGGTTTTGACTTATTCACGACGTAGTTAGTTGTTCTAAATTTAAGATTCCCGTTTTTATTTACATAACAACATTCGAAATGTAACGTCGAATGGAAATAACAGATGTGTACACTTAACTTAGGAGGGTCCTGTATGTGAAGGTCCCGAATTCGACATTAAATTGCGAAATAGTTGCCCCACGGATTGTGGCGATAGTCAATAACTTTGTATTTCAGATTGATTTGATTTCGCTAACTGTCGAGGGAAATATGAGTCACATCCGCTCACGTAATTTTAATTTAGTTCGTAAGCCCTTAATTTTAGTATTATCAGTGCCAAAGATATATATAGACACCCCCAAAGTTTAAAGGTTTCATGCGAAGATTTGAAAACTTCATGTGCACTTCACATGGGTGCATGGCTCCCCAGTATTTTTTAATCATTTAGATGAAATGGTTTATTTTATTCCCAGTTTTCATAATGATTTTTAGACAAGGGGCATTTATCACCTTCAGGGTCAAAGGAAAACGGGGTGTACTTCGTAACGTATTCAATACATTTATGGATTGATACATTCTCCGAGTTCAAGTTTCTCACACACTTAATTGAGGGAATATTTTAACAGCTTGTTTCGTTTTATCTATGTCGTCTACAACTTTAATACTCGTATGATTCTAAAACAGCTGATGTCAGGTCTCGGATGTTTGCTCGAATTGCCTCACCTTACGTTAGTGTCATTTAAAGAGCAACATTCAATGAACCGGAAATGCTGAGATATGAGTACAAACGTTGACTGATTATTTATCATATTTTATTATTCAATGAGTGGCAGTGGACATTTAAATGAACAAACTAAATGCAATTGAGCAAATCGAGGGTCAGTGATCGATCAGTTTAGTTGAGTTGCTTGTGATTTATATATTTCTATTTGCTAGAGGACAACTCAAGTATTTATGTTGATTTGGATTGGCAGGATTTGTAATATTTGTTATTAATACTTTGTTCATCTTTCCTTGGTATAAGTCTACACGAGTCAGCTATTCGACTAGGACATCATGCTTCGTCTACACGCAGACTTCCACCGAGCGGAGAAGATGCGGTGACCCTATCAATCACCATCTTCAATCCAACCTTTGAGAAGCCTGAAGGATCAAGACCGAAGCGTGCGATCATCTTTTAAGCAATAATAATCCAAAATGGTGCATTAAATTATAAAAGGTTTAGCTAATGTTTAGATTTAGATTTTAATTATTCATACACTTCTTAATTTCAACGAATTCGATGGACAGCTCATTTATGTATTGGATTATTATTGCTTATTATTATTATCACTTATTATTACTGCTCGTTAACTTCATAATTATTATTTGGATTTCTGATTATTACTTTTCTGGATTCTTGATGCTATCAGAGATCAAACTGACCGGACTGACGTCTTACATCATACTCTTTCCAATATTTCCACTTCATACTTCTGATCCGTGTCCATTCCAATATAAGCCACATGGAGTAATCAAGTCTCAGAGAGTACGAACCGAGAACACCTCTACGCACACGCACACACACTTTTTAATGGGAAAACTGATTACGAATATCATTATTTATTTTTATTTATTCATTTTCATTTTTTTTTTGTCCCTGAATTTATTTATTTTCTTTCATTTCATTTCCACCCCTGACACTCGGGTCGAGTATCAAAGGAAAACGGGGTGTGTCACAGTAGTCAGTTGACCACTGTTTTTCTATCATACATAATGCTTGTTCTATTCTAATCGACCATTAACCACTGATCAACATCTATCCAACTGATTGCTCCGACGTCTGTCGTTAGGGAGAATGACCTATACATTTACCTGGTCAGCGTAAATGGCCATACCGACAGACCGGACACATAGCAACAGCAAGTGATGTGTGTGTATTAATGCGTGTGTGATAAGAATACTCAGTCTCTTGAGAAGACACCAGACGACGTGAGGGACAGGGCCGCTATTAACATCTTACGCGTGCCGCTGTCCCCGATCGACGTACTCTCCTGGGCTAAGTATCGGTCCAGTTGACCGTTTTAATTCCTTTCCTGTATTGTAAGATCGTCGGTCCACTGTCAATTCATTTTTCGTCAAACGTCACATTTATTTTTTAACTGTTTCAATCATCTTGTTTTGTTTCTAAATCACTATCAATAAATATCTATTGTCCTTTAAATAACTGTTTACGTCACTTATACCTTCACGATCCTACAACCAACCTCTCACTTTTCAAAAGTAAGCGCCACTATTTCTAAATTATTGACTACTACACCCCTTGTTTTAATCTATTCAGAACCTGGCATCCAAATTTCGGTTGTAACAATATCCATGGGAAAAAGTAGGCTCGGATCTGTTTCAATTCAGAACTAAGAAGTATGTATTAGTGGTACATTATTTATCGAAATACATAGAAATAGATATGCTACCAGACACGAAAAGTTCAACTGTAATTGACAGTGTAAAGTCAATATTCTCAAGACATGGGATCCCTAGTGTAGTAATAACAGATAATGGTCCGCAGTATGCAGGGGCAGAGTTTAAACAGTTTGCTAAAAGTTGGGGCTTTGACCATAAAACCAGTTCTCCATATTACCCTCAAGGAAATGGATTATCTGAGAGGGCAGTCCAAATTGTAAAGAAAATTCTTAAAAAGTCGCAGAATGATAACAGTGATCCACATCTGGGATTATTAACTTATAGGAATACACCTGCAGGTTTGCTAGGATCACCAGCACAGAGACTTATGAGCCGTAGACTGAAAACCAGGCTACCAGTTAAATCAGAATTACTTAAGCCTAAGTTAGAAGTAGATGTAAGAGATAAACTGTTGGAAAAAAATGCAGACGCAAAGGAGCATTATGACAAGAATGCTCAAGATTTGGAACAATTGGAACCTGGTAATTTGGTAAGGGTAAAGAGAGATAATGTGTGGGTACCTGCTACAGTAATAAGGGAAAGTAATAGTCCAAGGTCATACGATATAATTACACCCGATGGTAGCACATATCGTAGAAACAGAAAAGCTTTGATTAAACAAGCTGTTGGAGTTAATAAGAAAGAGTGGGAACCAATTGGTAGACAGAATGTAAGTTTAAGTGAACCTGACAGAATGGAGCCAATGCTGGATGGGTTTCCAAATGATGCACCTTTGGTTGGTAATCCCAACAGTAATGGGGATAGATCATCGGGAAGAGTGATGAGAAAGCCGAGGTGGATGTCGGATTATGTATTGTAAATAATGAGATAATGTGTGTACTATTTTCTGTATTTGTGTATTCTTTGTATTTGATAAAGGGAGATGTTATGATTGTATTAATTATTATCATGTTGGTATTGGCAGCACTGCCTCATTGTAAAGTGCTGCCCCCAAACGGTCATTAAAGTACTTGCACACCACAGGTGCGTATATTGATACTACACATACATATTTTATGAATAAATGTTTGGATGAATCTATTAATCTATTGATCTATGATCTAATTGAGGGAATATGGAAGAGGAAATGCGAAGCGAGTGATATATTTCAATCGCTTTGGGAATTACAGGTACTGCTTACAAAAATATTTGAATAGCATATTTCAATTGCATTTTCAACATGGGCCAAAACCCATGAACATTTACTTTAAATATACTTGAATTCACATCAATAATAACAATTCACACTAAGCACTAAACAAAAAAAAATATGTCTCAACAATATACGGATGAATACAAGGCACCACTTCTACGGATATAAATGAGAAATGCATCTTCGTCTATAAACTCTACAACTCGGTAACCATTGTTGCGTCGCTCCAGACAAAGTGGACATTAAGTAAATGTACAAAGTTACTACCAAAATTCAATTAAGCTATAGGCCTAGTCAAAAAAGACAATAACACTGAAAGCCAAACCACAAATTAATTATTAAAAATTCAGAGATACGACTTGAATTCTTGAAGTGAATTCAGGGACTATTTCATAATACTCTTAATGATTGCGATTTGGGGGTTCCGGGTCGGATCAACACTCGCTGGTTGTGGATTAGTCGTTCTAGTTAGAAGAATAGGTCGACCGAGTTGATATATGTAGGGCCTATAAAACTTCAATTGTTGTCTTCAAGACAAGTTAAAGAAGATAGATTTAGGATAGATCTTCTGATGACTGACGAGCGACGACTGGGCCATCGCTTCTGTCAAAAATCTCTGAATCTGAAACACACATTCCAAAATTCAAACAGAATTACAATAAAATATATATCCAATCATTGAAACTTCACAATAGCATGGCTCATAGGATTACGGTATATGCATACATGCTGCCACGGTGTGGTTCATCGATATAAATGATTGTTCGTACAATGAAGATATCAACATTCGTGTGTTTTGTTTACTCTTAATACCAATGCTGATAATGTCCGGATATATATCACAGAAACGGTTTGTACTTATAATGTGTTCCGGACTCTCGGAAACTGCAAGACTTTTATCTGCGGCGGAAAGTTATGGTCACCAACAGCGCAGCCCTGGTTTTGAAGTTCATTGGTTTTAAATAATTAAAATGGGGTGGTAAGATCGCCCTTGTGGTGCCCCGTCCAAACGATCCTACTTTTCATCCTTAGCCTTAATTGGGGAACAATGATGTTGTATCAAGTTTCGATGTTATTAAAAAAAAAAAAAAAACAATGATACATGCGAAGAATATCATACGTCATACAATATGCTGGATAAACGTTAGGCCTACCAAGCAGCAACTTACATTGCATCTGCTGTTTTCATTTAATTTATATTGAGTTCAACGACATAGGCCTACTGTGATGATAACTGAGATCCGATGGTGAGGAGTGAAATAATGTAACGATGGGATGAATATTTCATAGTGATGAGATGGATGGTGAGAAGGAAGCGGTCGTGGCCCATATTGCAGGAACACATCCAGCATTAGCCCAGACTAGAGAGATAAACTATGAAAAACCTATGTGAACATGGACGGTGGCGGGGATTGAACCAAGGATCGACCCTAGGTTTGATCCCCGCAACCGTCACAACAAAGCTACGTGGGTGGGTGTGTCGATCATTCACTTTGAAATAGCTCATTCGAATTACTTCAATTGTTCAGGGATGCTAGTAACTTGCATTAGCTTGAATATTTGCATCAATTCATTCATTCATCGGCAGGGTTGGGCCTAAGCACGATGTTATTAATTTTACTGGCCTACTGGTCACAACATAAGGGTCGGATACAACATGGACTTCGATTAGGCCTACCGGTACCAGATATATATTTTATGAGATTGAAGTGATAATCATCTTCAAATAATAATAGACAACGACCTATTCTAGGCCTACATGTTTTTGATGAGTCTGCTGAATGTTGGGGCCCTAGTAGGCCTAGATGGCCTCCTGCAACTGCAAGGCTAGCTACTAGCTAGGCTTGTAGGCACCTAGTTGTAATTAAATTATGATCTAATTTCTCGTTCGGATCCCAAGACGAGAGACTGATTGTTTCGTAATGGGTATAAAACTATTACAATTGACAGTTACAGTAATATATGCCTAGAAGCCCTGCTTCTCAGCAGTTATTACACTCCTACTGAACCTATTGCCAGGATATGCCTAGGGCCTAGGTGGGCGTTGCTTGTCGAACAGCCTGTCCAAATATTATAGGCCTATGTAGGCCTATTATTGCAGGGCCTACAGCAAGAGGCAGCTGAGTGTTTGATGGGTAATGATTTTTAATTGTATAGGTCTACAACGCATACGCATCTAAATACATAACACAGTCGTGAAATATAAATAAACTTACCTAGTAAATCCTAGTGCTGACAGTAGGCCTTAGCTGACAGCCGAGAAGGAATGCGCGAGACGATTCACAATGAGTTCCAGCTACGTAATTCAATCATGATTAGCGAAGAAATTGAATAGCCTCAGGCTTATATTCTGCAGATTCTTGAAATATATACATCACAACAAATACAATCCGTGTTCGAAAGAATTCTTTCTTCAATCTTGATTGTTTTGTTCAACACACTGCGGGAGCGTCCATCTTGTATCGAGTCAGCTGGATCGGACTGGACGTGACGTCACTTGAACCAACGTGAAAGTGGTATACACCTACTATTTAGGAGACGAATGTGAATGTTCATATTCACGTCAAGATTTTTACGTCGAATCATGTCGAGGCTAGGAAATCTGATATTCACGTGAATAAAGCTCGACTTTCACGCGTGAATGTCGTCGAGGCTAAGCCCCCTGGAGTGATTCGCTGACATGAATCCCGGCGAAAACACAGAAGTTTGTGACAAAGTAGATAAACGATTACAAGATTACTATGATAGTCAGCGTGATGATGTTTTCTTTCAATTATAGGTAACAATTGCTTGAATATTTTGCACCTTCACAATATATTTAAAAGTATCCCTTATATTAGGTATGTAAATAGTTTTAGAAAAAGGTTGTTTCTTTTACCGAAAAACTGGGTGATTTATTATGGAGTGTAATTAATTGAGAAAGTTATATAGACGATATTTGAGATATCATTCAGGCAGGTCAACATTTGAAAATTACAATGAATCAATTCATTTTCGGGTGATTTAAAAAATAGGGCGTCAGTGACAGTTTATTACCACTGTGCGTGAAATTCGGTGTGTCTTGAACGCCGTAAAAATGAAATAGGTTAATGGTTACGTCACGAATCAGAAAAAGGGCGTCTCCCACGTGATAATTTGACGGACAAATGAATTAATTTGAGTTTCTGGGATTGAGATGGTGATTTCTAGTTTTCTCTTAAATTAGTGGAAGAAATAGAGTCATCTCTTAAATTAGTGGAAGAAATAGAGTAATCATCCATACAAATCTATTCCCAGGGTTGTTATGTCCTTTAAGATTGACGATTTTGAAGATGCGAATATCAAAACTACAAAAAGTTATGTGTTGGAACTGAATTTGAAGTATATATCTATGACGCGGTATGTGTTTTTCAGTCAATACCGGTCGTATACGCGATGATGACAAAGCGAAGTGCTGCGTCATATAGTCAACTCTTCGAGTTTACCATGGCAGAGTTGGCAGCACCAAACACGGTGCCATCCATGGTCATTTCGGACCATGTGCCAGCACTGATTAGAGCTATACGCCAGACCTTTCCCCAAACCAGAATGAATGAATATTAGGGTTTTAAGGCGCATCGACAGCGAGGTCATTTAGCGCCTGTCGAAATAAGTTGCAACAAAAGGTGAGAAGTGTTATATGAAGGTGCGAGTGAAATTTAGACGAGAACACCTCAATATGTGAAACTAAGACTAAACTATTCACTAAGTCGTTATACACTAATTTGTTAAAACCGAACATGTGTGTGCTGTGAAGGGTCACACCCATGGGACTGGAAAGAGAACGTTTGATTACTTGTTCTCAGTTCAAGCTCGCGCTCAAATAGAAGTGGAGGAACGGCAAACCATAATAAATATTGTTAAAATATGGTTTTATTAAAATATTCCTGATGTCTATCACAAGAGATCGACATCAGGGACGGAGCATGTAAAGTTAAGACACAAATTAAGAATAACAAACACAACATATTAAAACAATGAGTCCGGCGGAATGGCCCCAAACCAGACATATGGGATGCTGGTTCCACTTCGTACAGGTAAAGACTATATAGACCTCACACTGTATGTTTTCACATTTCACTATTCCGTTGATGACTTGTTCAAGAACAAATTGGATAACTTTCAATTCTTTTAGGCTCAGTTCCACATCGGACTGAGCCTGAATAATCACGGACTGAACCATCAAATTCAAGGAGCAGTATATCAGAGCTCATTTTCCGCAAACGTCAAGGCTCTCTATATTGTGACATATAACGAAGCCCACCGACAGGAATAAATTAAAACTATCCGATGTCTAATCTGTCTACAGGCTCTGTATCTCGGTTCACGGATAACGTATATTGTTAATATCCAAACCTTCAATAGGTCCAAGCAATCCTACAACCTGTATCAATCTATCTATAATTAAGCAAATTGAAATTGCAGGCAGTGTTCAAGAAAACAAGGAGCCTTGGCTTCACACGCCTCATGCGTGAGAATGCCAACGCTCGTGAAGCCGTAAGGATGCTGGCGGCGTTACCACTCCTACCGCACTATCAGATGTTTGCTGGGTTGAACTGATGAACTACATGAGACGGCAGTGGTTCGTGCGGTTGGTGTCCGTATCGTCTCTGTTTACAGACAGCCAAGACGAACCAATAATCATATAGAGGCGTTCCATCGGACATTGAGGTCAATGTTCGATACGGTGTTTCCAGAAATCTGGAAATTTACTGGTAAATATATGCATTCTATTCAAGTTTGACTAAATATTCTAGTTCAATTTCACGCCAATTGTATTTATATTACCGATATGAATTTCATCTTTTGTCAATTGACTGAAATCTAACACACATGTGCACGCAATGGACCGGAAACTATTATTTGAGCTATAGTATTGATAAAAACACTCAACGTGTAATAGACCGGAAACTATTGTTTGAGCTATAGTATTGATAAAAACACTCAACGTGTAATGGACCGGAAACTATTGTTCTAGCTATAGTATTGATAAAAACACTCACTGTGTAAAATACTCTCTCTCTCCACATATATATATATATATATATATATATATATATATATATATATATATATATATATATATATATATATATATATATATATATATATCAATATATATATATATATATATATATATATATATATATATATATATATATGAATATATATATATATATATATATATATATATATATATATATATATATATATATATATATATATATATATATATATATTTATATATATATATATATTTATATATATATATATATATTTATATATATATATATATATATTTATATATATATATATATATATATATATATATATATATATATATATGTGTGTGTTTGTTTGTGAATGTAAAAATCCATTTACCCAATCCTGAAATCATGATAGGCCGTCTCACTATACCATGTATTATGTACTGTGCAGAAAACTTGGCCACTTTGGAAGCCAGATTTGAGCTGCAGTGGACGAGAATGGAAAACAACGTGGTACCCTTGCCGATCCCAAGGCCTCGGTACGCCCATCCTGATAAACGTATCAATCGTGCTACAGAGATACTTGATAATGGCACATTGCGAGTCGAGGAATTCCTCTCGGAATTGTGCCATGTCGCCCAAAACGTGGAAGAGCAGTTTTTCCCTATGGGCGATGCTGAAGACATTTTGGGTGACTCCGACGACGATGACGAAGACGATGCCAACGTCTTGCGGAATCTAGCTCCAGATCTTGATGATAATGATGATGATAATGATGATCAAGATGATGATGATCACGATGATCATGATGGTGGTGATGATGGAATCTTGGTAGTTGAATTGGACGAGCTGGACAATGTTCAACGTAAGTAGATGTTCTATTTGGATAGTGTATACGATTGATACTGATATATTTCACATTTCAAACACTGGGTCAGTAAGAAATAAACGACCGATTCATATTCTTTCCGTCGCTTAGCTAGGTTTGAAGTCAAAGTTTGACACCGACACACTGCCATCTAGTGTAAAATCGTTCTATCGGATAAAAATGTGACCGTGAATGGATCACTGTACCTTCATTATATAGTAGGCCTATTGTTTAATTTAGACCACGTTTTTCGAGTAATAATATGTGGTAATCAAGCTAACTAGTTGCCGCGTTGATGGATTAGCTAGAATACATCAACTTATCTTTGGATTGGTTATACATCTACATTGAGATCCAAACAATTTCGTCACTGCCCTCCTATATTCCCTGATTAATTTATATAATGATGAAGACGGCCTTGTTTCAATCGTTTCAATTGATTGGTGACACCTGTCGCTTGTATTCAATTGGTATCTTAATAGCTCTGAGTAGAACTAGCTTTGACCAGTTTTAAAAAAATAGATTATTTTTTCACATCAAAATGTCTGATCAGATTTTAGTGAAAGTTCGGAATAATGTGTATCACCATTATATTGAAATTCCATGAGAATTTGAATCCCCTCGAAGGAAATATGTTTTATACGAATTTTCTCTTCTGGGCTACTCTTATGAGATTCTTGAAAATTTTGAAATGAGTTTCCTCATAAGTGGTTCAACCGATTTCGCCTCAAAACTACACAGTATTGAGTTAGATAAGGACACCTGTGTATGCTAAGTTTCAACCGATGTTGATTTTTTGTTTGACCTGTTGAGCGCGAACAAAAAAATACACTTTTTTTAGTATGGTAAAATTGAGTGTTCGCTTGGTCCATCCAATTATTGATTGGGGTACAAAAGTATCATATAGTTGATCAAGCGTAATAAAAGTTGATCCGCTAATTATCACTTGATCACAAATTCATCATCAATAGAACGGACATCATTTAAATTATCGTACCATTTCCATTCTTCAATAAATTTGTCGTTCATTTTTTCTGAACCACGCCGATCAATAAGGTCACTGACGATCATGATGGAATGAAAACTTTCGAGTCTGGTTGTTATTTCGTTGCTCATATCGTAGATTTCTATGCAGTTCAGTTGTTTAGTTGGCAGGAAAAAACATACAACAAAGACAACGTATGACTATGCAAATATTACAACATGAGAGATGAGTATTTGTTCTTCATACGTCTCGATTTACAAATAATTCATATGGATGTATCACTCACGAATGCTGCAGAATGATCGGCTATTTCTCAAATGGTGCATAAGCATGTTGATACAGATTATAATTTAATATTGCAAAAATATAACATTTTTTTGCAGAGAATGCTCTAGGAATATTGCAAGAAAATGGAAACTTTCACCTCGTGTTTGAAGACCTCAATGGAGTGGAAGGTAATAACTACTTGAAGTATTTCATGCAATCATATCAATTAATTTTGGGTAGTGACAGATTGACAGGAAATTTTGAAATAATTTTCAAATAAGGTACATCATTGATTATGTTTAAAACATGTCTTGATTCCATGTAACTATGTAGTATCTCTGATGGTAATTACTTTCAGTATTTTAATCCTCATGCATCATTTCAGACACACCTATTGTTGATGTAGAAGAAATCCGTCCTGCACAAGACGTCAATGGTAATTATAGATAATTTAATATACTTTAATAATATATACTTCTAGTTCAGATAATCAATATTCAATCATGAACTAACCGGTATTCAAAACTGTACTACAAATATATGAAGCACGTCTTATAAATGACTTCATTGTTTTCCCTCGCTGCTCTCCCAGACTACTTGGTTCGTCGTCGAAGGGAGCGAGACAGAGCAGCAGCAGAACGCTTTGCTGCCACGGCCCTGGCAGTACTTCCCGATGTGGGCCCACCACCAGTCGTCAATCTCCCCGCGACGAATGCAGGAAGTACGTAATGTAGGCTATCAGTAGGAAAACGCCATAGTGCACTACTGTCGAACAAGAAAATAATAAAATATGCTTTCCAAATGTAGAAGTGCCTAGGGCCAAAAAATTCAAAATCATCATGTTTATATAATTTCCGGGTATACAAATATCTCATTTGTCTCATAACGAATTCTGCGTTGACCTTTCGACAACTTCCTTCCGCTAATTCAACTGACAAACTATAGTAAACAATTTCTTACTTCCAACTTCAAAATATGTGAATTATTTTAAGAATTGTTTCACGTATCCAATACACAGTATTATCTGTATTGCATTCGTCATTATTGCTATATAATTGTTGTCTTTTATGAAACACTTGGATAATATTCAAATGAAAGAAGAAATATAGTGATTTCCATATTTAGAAAACAAACCCACTTCGAGTGAATTATATAGAAGCAATTCTCCAATCTGTTGTGCTGCAGGCTATAGGCGTCCAACTGCTGCGGAAAGATTGGAGGAGTATTGTCTGAGGCACAACCCAGATCCTGCGACAGACCGCTTGGCCGCTCGTCGCGTTAGGCTAGCCAACGCCACTGTCTCTGCAGCTAACCGTGAGTTCATTTTGAATACCTGTATTTTGAGATTACACTGCGTAATTGCAAGTCCGTGAATTAGGTCGATATTCGCCAAAGTTACTTTTCGCAAGTTCAGGGTAATAATAATAATAATATACCCTAATAATAATAATAATAATAATTTATTCACAGATAAATGATCATCGTCTACGATAAGTTATCATAGATAATAGACTACTTATAGTATAATTGAATTCGTATAGGCTACACAAAGATCAGAACCAAATAAATAATGTTAATTATATGGTTATACTCTTCTTTAACCATGGCGAATGCTGCAGTTCGGAGAAGGGCAAATTTCCAGGAAAACGCCCGTGTTCAAGCAATAACCAATGGTGACGCCAGAAGACGGGGTAACCGCCGCGCGCAACCCACAGTGCTTGTTGTCGAGAGCAGCAGCGACGACGATTTCGTCCCGAAAAGACCGACGCGACTCGAGAATGGTGAGTTATTAGATATTATTCAGTTCAAAGTGTCAGTTCAGCTCAGTTCAGAGAGAGGGAGAGCGAGAGAGAGAGAGAGAGAGAGAGATGGATATATAGATTATAGATACATATTTAACATCAATGTGGAATTATTGAACTGGGCACGATTTTCAATTGATTTATTATCATTTTATTATTTTGCAGGAATGATATAGCAAGCTGTTCGCGAGTCGGTTGTTTCGGCCCACAGAATGACGACTCAGCGACATTCTCTCCCTAATCAATCTGCCTGTTAGTATAATTCTAAAAGCCACGAAGTAAATAAAACATCAATTCAATATTATGTCCACAACAAATGACAAGAACCTAACGAAATGTGAAATGTGTATATCTTATCACAGAGTCTGCTGAAGAAGACCAGGAGGTTCTGAATACGTTGCAAGCAAATGAAGTATGCCTCATCTGCTGCGCACGACGGAGAGGGTCCGTCGTTCTAGTTTCCTGCGGTCACAAAATGTTTTGTGACTTTTGTGTCAGCGAGCCAAATTTGGATTTTTCCGCGGTCTCTTGGCAAATCTGACCGCCCGTATTTGCAAACTATATCGAGCGGGAATTTATCTATCCAGACTGATTTAATTAGGTCAAGAGACAGTGGAAAATCAAAATTCAAAGCGGGGGTCAGAGTTGAGAAAAAAATCGCCTCACCTTCGTCCATCCTTTTGGAATGTTCGAATTCAATTTAATTGAAACGCGACTTGAGGTGGCCGGAAAATTTATCACTGACCGGGCCAAGTGTGAGTGTCCCATTTTCCTGCGGGTCGGAAAATCAAGTACTTAACTGGAGGACGTGAAGGTCCAAAGAGAATCCACACATTTGTGCATCCTTCAGGAGGTGTTCAAATCAAGTATCATGGAAATGGGACCCCAGATGGCCGGATAATTATATGTAATGCGGAGAAAATGCCCACGGTCACGCATTAACATGGAGCACGCGACTGTGAGTACACCCAAACTATCAGGAAACATTAATGCAACCTTCACAAATAATCTATCCGCTCGAAAAAAGCGAGGCAAATTTTCCAGCCGAGATAGTTGAGACATGCGGGTGGTTGGCGTGGCGGAGGCATTAAGATAAGCGACAGATTATCACAAACCAAATTAGACATAGCTACCCCCCACAACTAGGGCATTTTTTTGTAATCGTCAGTCACTCAGTATTTCACTCGGTATAATCAGTAGGCCCATGTATCAATACACTTTTTCATGTGCTGAGAGATGGGATAGCTCATATGAGATCGATCCCGATCACTGACCTTCTATACCGAGGGTTTTATTGTTTTTAGCTTAAAGCTATGCCGAGAGAGTTGTCACATTACAGGCCACGACCGCTTCCTTTCCACTATCCTCACCAAATGAACCATCGAGCAATATTGCAAATCGAATACCATCAAATAGAGCAATATAATTGTGAAAAAAAATTAGAGTCGTAAGTAGAGTCTATATACTTGACATTCTAAAATGGCTTTCATCGTAACTGAGTGGTCAATACACTGAACCGTCACTCAAGAGTCCGGGGTCCGAATCTCGTCTAGGTCGATCATCCTGACGGGGGTTTCCGTTGTTTTTTCCTATCGTTCAGTTCAATACTGGGATGGTTCCTTGACAACAGGCTACGATCGATTTCTTCCCTCTAAATCAAAAAACACGAAATAGAATAATCTCTTATCTCACCATCTCATATATCATTCACTGACGCCAATGCATCGTAGTCATCATTAGAGTGCGTCGTTAAACCCAATATAAATAACTATTATCGTTTATTATCATGTGTAAACCGTGAAAGAAAAAAACGATTGATTCGTGAGGTAATCGAAAAATGTAGATCAAAATACGAGTTTTCAATCTAGATTGCTGAGCATTTTCACAACGAAACAAATATTTGGCCCACAATCATACACAATTTTATCTTCAATTATTCGTATATATGTATTATACACTATCACTCATAAAAAAATACATGTTCGGCGTTTCTCATATTTTTTGTGTGGAATAAATATTCATGAACAATATAAACAAATACATATTCATTCGGAGTCATTTAGGGACGGAAGTAACGCACAAAACGACGTTTGTACTTTTTTACGGCTCTGCATTCAAATTTCGCGCGCGCGGTGCTTTGTTGGCGCGCCTCCCGAAAAAAGACCACCTTAAAAATCGTTTTTCTCAAAAACTATGCGAGCACCAATTCTAAAACCATGCAATATTATAGCACTAATTATAAAGTACGTTTTGGTCAAGTTTCATGATCCCTGCTCACTGGAGGGGGGGAGCGTGAACTTGGCCCCCCCCCACTTTGAAGTGCTATTGAATGTTAGGGTTTTAAGGCGCATCGACAGCGAGGTCATTTTACTCATTTATCTCGGGAACTTAAAGAGCACTAAATCTGATACTAAGCAAAAGTGTAGCACCAATTGAGCACTAAATCCTGGGAAAGTTTCAGAATTAGTGCTCGAGTAGGGGGGGGGGGGGGGGGGAGCGTGAACTTGTACCCCCCCCCCCACTTTAAAGTGCTATTATCTCGGAAACTTACAGAGCACCAATTCTAGTACTTCGCAAAAGTGTAGCACTAATTGAGCATTAAATCTTAGCGAAGTTTCAGAATTAGTGCTCGAGTGGGTGGGGGGGGGGGAGCGTGAACTTGAATTATCTCGGGAACTGTCAGAGCACTAATTCTAAAACTTGGCAAATCGATAGCACTAATTGAGCACTAAATCTCGACCAAATTTCATAATTAGTGCTCGAGTGAGGGGGGGGGGGGAGGGGGGTACAGGTTCACGGACCTTGCAGAATGTAATAATCTATAATCAACAAAAAATTCACGTCGAAAGCTCGTTCACTAACAGTATCATGTTCTAAAAATTCTGAGAAGTATGCAAAACGTTTCGAGGTGAAAAAAATGCAATCAGAGTAACCTGAAAAGAGTAACTCATGTTGAGATATGTTTAATTCCCACACAAAAAACTATTAGGGTTATAATAAAGCTGAGAAAATGATAAGGAACTACATTAACAAGTAATTCGAAGAAATAGAAGTGCGATATTTCCTGAATATTGGTAGTTTCAAAGGGTATAGACTCGAACAATCACATCTGTAATTATTAAATTGAAAACGGGAAATACCGAACGATCATAGCTGTATAACAACGATCAACTTTCGTTCATCATTTGCACAATGAACTCACTTTCAACTCCGAATTGCGTACGAGTATCTCACGAAGATACGAATTGGGAGTGGAAAAAAATGCGATCAAAAATCGATCAATCATCGCCTATGTTCGTTGACATTCTTTCAAGTTGAAAATATAAAATGGAATTGATATTGCAACACATTATTTCAATCTTTATAGGCACATCGCATTGAAACATCTCATTCATTGAGATGTTCGGAATGTAGCGTGGAACACAAATTGCCATTCTATTGAGGGAGGGTTCTGATCAAAGTTACTTGTGCAAATAGGATATTCATTCTGAGAGAATAAAAGTGAAATTTCAATTCAGTTATCTCATATCAGCTATACATTGACCATTTTGAAGTTGAAGTTGATAGTAACACAAATATGCTATTTCTCAAAAGAGATAAAATCTATGTATCATGGAATTGTTGCTATGTGAGGGAGCATGTGTTCATAAAAAGGTGTTATCAGTGTGCTTCTTATGGGCATACGCCAGAGAATGTAGGAGTGAATCGGTATGCACACACTGTGCAGGATCCCATTCTACAAGTTCATGTTGTGCCGATTTTTATGCATGCAATAACTGCATAAAATACAATAACATATACAATTTGAACATTAATCCGTACCATGCAGTCAACGACAACAAATGTCCAACTTACTTGAGAATCCGTGAGAATAGGCTCAACAAGGCAGCATAGCAAATATCAGGAACTACTCAGGATCAAAAGGAACGGTATCAAGATGGTGCACAGAGGAAAATTGATCTACTGTATTTAAACGCTCAAAGTTTAGACAAGAATATTGACGAAGAGGGTAATGCAGTCCGAGCTTTGAAGCCAAATATCATCGGAGTAGCTGAAACCCATGTGACTGACTCTATTTTGGACAAGGAAATACGCTTGAATGCTTATACACTATTAAGATGTAATTCAGGTAGCAGACACACAGGGGGAGTGGTAATTAGAAGTAATATAGAAGTAATATAAAATAGAAGTAATTAAGTTTTTTTTTTTTTTTTTTTTGTAATTATTTACGCGGCATACAGGTCAGAGAAATGAATCAATCAACTTGAAACTTTTTCTGAACGTTGGTGTCATACCAGAATAGGTTGGGATTGTTATTCAGAGGAATCGGTCGGAAGTTTTTTCCGGAAAATAATCGGAAAGTTTGGAAAATCCTCGTAAGAATAACCCGGAGGAAAAATACTTGAAAAACAAGAATTTTTCAAAAACTCTCAAATTCTCACAGAATATAGAAAATACTATTATACACCTGTTCAGAGATTTTTACAACAATCGAATGAGAATTAATGAAGAAAACGCAATAAACGTGTACATTTAATTGAATATTTGGATCAATTGGTTTTGCAAAGTGTTTATGCGACAGGTTGCAGGTTACTATAAATATCAACAAGTTGCATGTGAGGTTTTTGAACGTTTGAAGTAAGTCAAGGTTTGTAGATGGTTGAGCTGACAAGTTATTTTTCATCCTAGTTTGCCATACTTCTAAGCTCATCTCACAACGCATTTTCTTAAACTAGGAAAACGCGGGATGCGCGTTGTGAGATGAGCGTAGAAGTATGGCAATCTAGAATGAAAAATAACTTGTCAGCTCAATTTTCATCTACAAACCTTGACTTACTTCAAACGTTCAAAAACCTCACCTGCAACTTGTTGATATTCATAGTAACCTGCGACCTGTCGCATAAACACTTTCCAAAACCAATTGATCCAAATATTCAATGAAATGTACACGTTCATTGCGTTTTCTTCATGATTTCTCATTCGATTGATGTAAAAATCTCTGAAAAGATGTATAATAGTATTTTGGATATTCTGTGAGAATTTGAGAGCTTGTGAAAAATTCTTGTTTTTCAAGTATTTTTCCTCCGGGTTATTCTTATGAGGATTTTCCGAACTTTCCGATTATTTTCCAGAAAAACCTTCCGACCGATTCCTCTGAATAACAATCCCAACCTATTCTGGTATGACACCAACGTTCAGAAAAAGTTTCAAGTTGATTGATTCATTTCTCTGACCTGTATGCCGCGTACATAATGGAAACAAAAAAAAAAAACATAAGAACGAAGACCATTTTTTTCAGGGTGTGAAATGGAAACCTTCGCTACGCTCATCTAATAAACTAGGAAAACGCAGTAAGCGCGTTGTGAGATGAGCTTAGAAGTATGGCAATCTAGAATGAAAAATAACTTGTCAGCTCAATTAACATCTACAAACCTTGACTAACTTCAAACGTTCGAAAACCTCACCTGGAACTTGTTGATATTTATAGTAACTTGCAACCTGTCGCATAAACACTTTGCAAAACCAATTGATATGAATATTCAATAAAATGTTTCTTCATTATTTCTCATTCGATTGTTGTAAAAATCTCTGAAAAGGTGTATAATAGTATTTTTCATATTCTGTGAGAATTTGAGAGCTTTTGAAAAATTCTTGTTTTTCAAGTATTTTTCCTCTGGGTTTTAACATTACCAGTTTAAATAAATACAAATTATATTTTAAAAGAGGAATATATTGTTTTAAACACACATTATTACAATTATTACACTTTGAAATTACACAATGAAAATAATACAAGTCCTTTATGGCGATTATTATTGTTCTTGAAGAGGGTAGTGGGGGGTTCTAAAGGGCAAATGTGGTGGATTTGGTTGTACTTAATGTTTGATGCTGCAGAGGTGAGATCCCCTCGGCCCGGTGACGGAATAGCTGGTGGCGGAGTCGAGATGGAAGTTGAAGATACGTAATTTTGAATTTCAATCGAATAAATTGTCACAAGTTCAGTACATAATAATTAAAACTCACTAATTGTAGAAAACACTATTTATTCTGGAAGATTCACCACTTTCTCACAGCTTTTTGGCACAACTTGCCTGTGTCGCGGTCCATAATGAACTCCTTGGATATTTCCTAAATTTCTACTGCAATTACATTTAGTTCACTCCCTAAATGTATTACACTATCAGAAAGAAAGTTTGATTGGTTAAGGTTTAGAACGCAGAGTTTTGATTGGTTGTCTTTGTTAAATTTTGGTCATATATGGCTTTTAAAACATGCCTGCTCTCCCACGTTGAAACTATATATTTATTACTGACTTCAGAACTACAAATTAAACGTGTGTGAATTGATATTGTCCACATCGTGAAGGGTTTGTATTTAGAAACAAAATAATCACCCTCTATTTTTAAGTAATAACCATTAAAATTAATTGCTTTTAGCACTTTGTCGAACCCAAACACTACAAAACTCTGTTTTCCCTCTTAATCTTTGACACCTCCTTGTTGGGACTGTTAAAGTTAAAGACCAAAACCACTTGACAGATCCTTTCATGAATAATGATACTGAAATAAAATAAAACGTAGAAACTGTATGTTATGTTACAGGGTTATTCTTATGAGGATTTTCCAAACTTTCTGATTATTTTCCGGGAAAACCTTCCGACCGATTCTTCTGAATAACAATCTCAACCTGTTCTGGTATGACACCAACGTTCAGAAAAAGTTTCAAGTTGATTGATTCATTTCTCTGACCTGTATGCCGCGTACATAATTACAAAAAAAAAAAAACATAAAACGAAGCCAATTTTTTTCAGGGTGTGAAATGGAAAGCTTCGCTACGCTCATCTAACTAGGAAAACGCGGGGTGCGCGTTGTGAGATGAGCTTAGAAGTATGGCAAACTAGAATGAAAAATAACTTGTCAGCTCAATTTACATCTACAAACCTTGACTTACTTCGAACGTTCAAAAACCTCACCTGCAACTTGTTGATATTTATAGTAACCTGCAACCTGTTGCATAAACACTTGCAAAACCAATTGATCCAAATATTCAATAAAATGGACACGTTCATTGCGTTTTCTTCATCATTTCTCATTCGATTGTTGTAAAAATCTCTGAAAAGGTGTATAATAGTATTTTTCATATTCTGTGAGAATTTGAGATCTTTTGGAAAATTCTTGTTTTTTCAAGTATTTTTCCTCCGGCTTATTCTTATGAGGATTTTCCAAACTTTCCGATTATTTTTCGGAAAAACCTTCCGACCGATCCCTCTGAATAACAATCCCAACCTATTCTGGTATGACACCAACGTTCAGATCCCAACCTATTCTGGTATGACACCAACGTTCAGAACAAATTTCAAGTTGATTGATTCATTTCTCTGACCTGTATGCCGCGTACATAATTACAAAAAAATAAAAACGAAGCCCATTTTTTTTTCAGGGTGTGAAATAGAAAGCTTCGCCACGCTCATCCAATAAGAGCCTCTGTGAACAAGAGGACATATATCATTATGGTTATATATAGATCCCCAAACAGCCAGCCAGCCACATTCATAGACTTTTTCAATGACCAGATAGAGCTTATTAGTAGTAGTTATGTTGATCTGATGACCATTATAATAGGAGATTTCGATTTTAATTATTTAAAGCCTGATAGACATGTAAATAAATTGATAGGATGTATTGAGTTGAATGGACTGAAGCAAATAATCGAAGAGCCAACTAGAATCAGCAAAAATAGCCAGACGCTATTGGATTATGTAATAACAAATAATGCTGAGGGACTGTATGTTACGAGAATTGGATTACTAAGAATATGGGATCATGAGCTTTCGGCTATAAAGTTCAAGAATAAAAGACAACCAGATTGTAAGAAACGGGAGGCGCAATATAAGTGGGACTGGAATAATTCAGATTTGGACAAATTTCAAACGGATTTAGCATTCAAATACTTTAAAAAGAAGTCGACCAACATTACCGTCTCATCTGATTTTATAGTTAAAAATATTAATGAAGCGGTACGTGATAATTTACCGAAGAAACTGGTGAAAGATAATGTTAGTAATGGAAAGCAGTGGATTACTGAAAGTGTCAGAAACCATATGGAAGTCAGGGATAGGCTATATGAGACAGCAAAAATAACGCGGGAGCAGGATCATTGGGATGAATTCAAGAATAAGAGAAACCAAGTTGTAAACCTACTGCGGGTGGCTAAATATGAATACTATTACAAAAAGATTGATGAGAAGAAAGGTGATTATTTTGGGATGTGGAAAACTCCAAAAGGTATTGTAAAAGTAAATGACTTTGAGGAACAACCAGAGACAATCGTATTTCTTGATGGGATGATAGAAAGTTACATAAATATTATTACCAATGGATTTAATAAATATTTCATTGATAGTATTGTAGAAATTAGATCCAGTATTACAAAAATTGAGTTTGATGAAGTGGATAATGTAAGGGTAAGAAGCACAATAAATCTATCGGGGATTACACGACCTGAAGGGCAGTGTGATTTAGATAAGTTTAAGCAAATAGGTATAACAAATTTAGACGGTATTCTAAAAAATATGGACACCACAGGAGGTGGGACTCTGGATGGTATTTCGATTCAAATGTTCAAAGCTGCTTACCCTAGTATCAGATGGCACCTCTTAAATCTAGTCAACATGACACTGAGTAAAGGAATATTTCCGGAAAAATGGAAAGAGACATTAATCATTCCTGTCCCGAAAGTAACCAAAACTAAGAAGGTCAACGAATTCACGCCCATTAATATGTTGCCTGTGTTTGAAAAAATATTGGAAATATGTGTTCATAACCAATTGGAAGAATATTTCTTGGAAAACAATCTTATTATACAGAATCAATCCGGATTCCGAAAACAACACAATTGCGAAACTGCAGTAAAGTGGTTGATTACAGTTTTACAGAGTGGCTTTCCAGCAATGATGTGGATCTGTCAATTGTTGCTATATTCTTAGATCTAAAGAGAGCCTTTGAAACCCCAGACCGAACCAGATTAAAGCATCTGTACGGAGTGGAAGGTGAAGTACTTCATCGGATTAGAGATTACCTTACAAATAGAACCCAAAGAACTAAATATAGAGGCTGTATATCTGAGAAATTGTATGTTGATATAGGGGTACCGCAAGGATCTGTAATTGGTCCATTTCTCCTTCTTGTATACATTAACGATATTGAATACAGTGTGGAGAAATGTTCGTTAAATTTATACGCTGACGATACAGTTTTGTTTTACGCAGGCAATGACATTTGTAACATCTTTGATGTGATAAAACAAGGAAATGGAATATGTAACACAATGGTTAGATATTAAGCTGCTCAAGTTGAATTTGAGTAAGACGAAAGCCATGTTTGTTGGAACTAAAGATCTCCGAAATACTACAATTAAGGACACCATCTATAATATATTCATTGATAATACGACCATTGAATTTGTTGATAGTTTTCGAAACCTGGGAATAATAATTGACAGCAGACTAGATTTCAAAGAACATGTGAATCTTATTTTGAAGAAAGTCAGGAAAAAGATTGGGTATCTTGGCAGAATAAGCAATCACCTGTCACTTTATGCGTTACTTTATGCGAGATTAACCATTTACAATACGATTATTCTACCCCATTTTAATTTTTGCTCGACAATCCTATATCAGGCACTAAATAATGATATACAGGGACTACAAATCTTGCAGAATAAAGGTATGAGATGTATCCTTAGATGTAATAAGTATGCACCTATTGAAATATGTTAACGACCTTAGGGTGGATAAATATGACTGAATGGATGAAGTTATGTGGTATGATATTTATATTTGAAGTAGAACAAGGAAAAATGCCAGCTTATTTAAATTCAAACTTTTTTTAAAAACAACAAATGTACATGACTATGGCACCAGAGGCACCAAATCTTCTGGTTTTTATTTGAGAGGAAATAAAAAAAGTAAAATGAGTAAGTCGTTATTCTATAAAGGTATCCGGCAATACAATGAGTTGCCAACATTCATTAGAGAGGCTACAAATGAAAAAAATTTCAAACGTAATTATTTAAGATATCTTAATCATGCACTACATGCATAGACTTAGGATTAATTAATGTATGATTATGTTCAAACTGTACTTATTGTGATATGTATAAAATCAATGTATACCAATTACTGTATTTAAACTAGCTCAAGTAGCTAATAAAGAGAGTTCAATTAAAAAAAAATAATTAAAAAATTAAAAAAGGTTTCTGATCGTTATCTTATTTTCTTTAATTATGTAATGAGATTAAGAGACTTACTTTATAAAACAAAACAAAAATAACCGTGGGCAGCACGTATTCATTTACAAAGAACAGGTAAAGAAACCCTTCTTGCCCTCGTATGTGTGAGAGTATGGCCTTGAGCCCCACACCGTGGGTGGATTTCGCTTGTTAGAAGTATCAGGTTTATTCAACATTATTATTATTTGTTTTCTCTGTTTCATATCTCGGCCAATTTTGATTGTATGGCTGTGATTCAAGATGTTTCAAAACAGATGAAATCTGATTATTCACATTTCATAAAAAAATGAACCATTTAGTACAAAACTACGTCTTCGATTACGGCTCAGATGTGATTGATTCATACCTGAGAGATTTCAATAGAAAACTATCATGTATCTATATCGGTTGAGGAGGGGTGTGATCTTTTATGGCCAGGCTGTCAAATCTTTTCGAATACAAGTTTTATCAAGTAGCCAATAGACGACTACTTGAACGTTGATTGGCTGAGAGGTGGGCTATAGGCGGTAACAATAGAAGAGTTCTACAAAGAAAGAGTTCTACGAAGAATCGTGTCAATCCGGACAGCCGAAACATCAACGGCCATTTCAGATGAGTTCTATTAAGAATCGTGCCAACTGAGAAAGGGAGATGTGTGGAAAAGGTTCTAATAAGATTGCGTTGAATTTGGACTCTGGGTTCGAAAATGAGTTCAAACAGGAAAAGGATATATACGGAATGGGATATTTGAGGAAAGAGGTCAGTTCGGAAAGAGATCAATCAAGACAAGCAGCGTAAGGTGCCATTTGGAATGAGAGATTTGCGGAATCGAGTAATTTAGGAAAGAGGGATCTGTGGAAATCGAGTCATTTAGGAAAGAGAGATCTGCGGAATAGAGTCATTTAGGAAAAATAGATTCAAGGATTCGGGTCTATATGGAATCGAACTTTTAAAGAAAGAGTTCAAGCTGGATACTCCCCCAGTAAGAGAAACAGTCACGATCAAGAAGATGTTTTTAGTAACGACCCTGGAGATTGGACTCATCCTATCAGTAAATCAATGATTGACTATTTTATTACGAACCCACCTCTGCAAGACATTGTCAATTGTGATTTTTCAAAGTCAGTGCGAGAATACTCTTCGCAGAAACGTTACGCGACCAAGGAGTTTTTTCTCAGAAAATTACCGAACGGAGAAGTGAAATCTAGAGACTTGTTAATATACTCGGATAAGAATGGTAGTGTTTACTGCCTCCCATGCATACTATTCAACAGTAATCCCAACACTTTTGGAATTGGGGAGCATCGTGAATCCAAAGGATTTAATGATTGGAAAAATGCATTAAAAAGATTAGCTGAGCATGAACAATCTGCAGAACACAGAAAGTCTGTTGAGTCACTTGTGTATCGCAGTAAGATGCTTGGGAGGGTTGATACAGAGCTGAGCAAACAGTTAGAAACAGAAAAAAATTACTGGAGAAACATTTTGAAGAGAATTGTGGCAACAATAACATTTCTTGGTACTAGAGGGCTACCATTCAGAGGAGACGATGAAATTATCGGGTCTATACATAATGGTAATTACTTGGGTGCTCTCGAGTACTTGGCAGAGTTCGACGTTTTCATCGCCGAACATATTGCCAAATACGGAAACCAAGGAAGTGGGAATACCTCATATCTGTCCTCAACCATCTGTAACGAGTTCATTGAATTGATTGGGAATAGAATTGTGTCCATCTTGGTGTCTGAGCTCAAAGAGGCTAATTATTTTGCAATTATTGTTGATTCTACACCAGAAGTAGCACATGTTGATCAGTTAACTTTTGTTCTACGTTATGTACAGGTGAATGGCTCACCTGTGGAGAGATTTTTCAAATTCATTCCTATAGTCAGCCACAAAGCTGAGTACACAGCATAGGTTGTATCATAGAATAAAGAACTCTACAAAGAAGTGCATTGCTCATGGGAGAGAGGCTACGGACAATTTTTTCCCCCCGCTAATATCCTCCATCACCCCTGCCTACAAGCTGATGTTAATGGCGCTACTGGCCTGAAGAGTGCGCGACCGGCGCTCAAAGAAATTGTGTCGCCGTCTAGCAGTGCCTTGAAGAACTATCACCGTATAAGCACGTGACCAACCCAGTAGCGGAAAAACTCGCTGGTTTCTCTGTCACTCTCATTGATGTTCCTATTGTGTCTTCTCACTTCACATAGTTACAATTAGGCAACGCTGTAAGCAAGACAAGGCAGTCCCGCATGAGGAAGAAGCCGATTAACCGTCTCTACGATGTATTGGCACTAACGGGCAGTAGTGTCGAACGAGATATTCCGGAACCATGCTGGATAAGCGAAATTTACCTAAACCATAATATTGTATCCAAGACTAGATTATCTTCAAATGTTCATAATTTGATTATTAAAACTGTTGAATATTTTAACGTTTTAGATTATGAGTGAATCCAATTTTTAATTGAGACGATGGAATATATTGATTGAAAAAAATCAGATTACGAGTTGGGCCTACACTTTACAAGACATTTGAAAAATACATATTTTCATCTATTCTATATCCATTTAATCTATTTTTTTTTTCAAATACATTTCTATAAATACACTATATTTATTATACATCTCATCTAAAAACTACATTTTGATTGACTGTGTTTTTTTTGAACGCATACTTTTGATTGGTTGCATTTAGGCTGAGATTTTGGTAATATTTGGATTTGAAAAGTATGCTCCCCCCTGTTAAAACTATATATTCAACATGATTCGTGTCGTGGGCGGCGGAGCCGGGGGGTCATGGGAGTCGGCTGACCCCCAATAATTATGTGATAGGCCTGACTTTAACCCTCTATACAATTGATAATTGAAATTGAAATAATTTGATTGAAACGTGAGTTAGTAATCTCAAATAAAATAATAACATTTAATAAGTATAATATCATAGAATAAAGAAGTCTGTATGCTATGATATTATATGAATATGTCAATAATAAAATTGGATGAGTGTACAAAACATATTTTTTTCTTGTTGCAAGTGTGTCTACAATTATTAATAAAGTGCAGTTTATTATTTCCTCAACTTGGTCCATATTGTTATATGAATCGAACACCTGAAACCTGCAATTATGAAATAAATCTCATAAAGAGATAACGATCCTAAATCAAATAACCTTGTGACTCGTCATCGTTTGATAGACCAATTTCCCTAATATTAGTAGAGACGGTTTCCTATCGTTTAGTAGTAGTAGTAGTAGTAGTAGTAGTAGTAGTAGTAGTAGTGGTAGTAGCGTTTATTCCTTTGACCCTCTTTCGAGGAAATCGGTACACAATTTGTTTCATATTCTGAAATTTTGAGGCCTTTGCCGTATAGTGAACGGTTATGTTTGTTCAGATGTATAAGATTATGATTCTTGGTATTTGGTGCATAATCAATGGAAGGAAAATCTATTTTATTGGTTCGTATGAACATGAGCACTTTGTATATTGTACTTGATACTATATACTGTACTGTGTATATTGTACATACTTTTGTATAACTGTTGAGTTTAAATTTTTCGACAGCTTCGGTACAAGACCTATATAATGCAAATGCTAGTAGGGGCCTACGTGGGGAGAACACACAGTAAATGAGCGACACGCTAGTCTCACCCGCAAAATGAGTGGTCATCAAATATCAAACTTTGTTTATTTACAATAACAAACACAGTGCCTTCTGTGTAGCTAGTCCTGACTCGTGAGCGATAGTTGTTAGACGTGTGTCAAAATTATCATTGCCTGCATGTCTTCCACTGTTTTTACGTGATTCACTATGGGTAAGACAAGTGGTGCTTCTTGCAATTTCACAAACTGTGGTAATAACACCAGGAACTCTGAGGGTGTCCAGCCACCTGTAAGTTTCTTTCGTTATCCGGTCAAAGATGAAATCAGGTAATTATCCCTGACAACATGAACCATTATTATTAATATGAATGATAAATAGAATGAAGAAGGTATAGAACACCTCAATTTTACCTCTATATGTATAGCTTCTGAATCATTGGGAGAGAAAAGTAGGCCTATAGTTATGAACGAGTCAAATGAGGCAATCTTTAGTGATGAAGGCTATTCATCCCATCTAAAAATGAGAATTTCTACTTCTTACAAATAGCTAGATTTTTAGTTGACTGATGCATAAGCATTGAAGTGAATTCATATTAAACTGATAAAAAAATAATTCGAAATATTTTTCCCCGTTTTTTCCCGTGTGCCGGCAAAATAACCAAAAACGCTCGCAAAATACGTGAATGCCGCAAAAATGATTTTAAAGTTTTGAAACTTGGCAGCAAAGTTATTGCTCAAACTGGTGAGCATGTCATCAGATAGTTTTATTTTCATCAGATCTGCCGTTTGATTATTATCGACGATTTGGCTGCCTGAAATTTTTTACAAAATTTCATGCTATTCAAAATACGGCAAAACTTATGAAAATCAAAACTATCTGGTGACATGTGCTCACCAGTTTGAGCAATAACTTTGGCAAGTTTCAAAACTTCACAATCATTTTTGCGGCATTCACGTATTTTGCGAGCGTTTTTGGTTATTTTGCCGGCACACGGGAAAAAACGGAGAAAAATATTTCGAATTATTTTTTTAGCAGTATAATATCAATTCACTTCAATGGTTATGCATCAGTCAACTAAAAATCTAGTTATTTGTAAGAAGTAGAAATTCTCATTTTTAGGTGGGATGAATAGCCTTAAGCATAATTGTTTCATTTCCATACATTAGGAAATTCTATAGAGAGCCGGGGAAAATATTCATTTCAAAGCTCCTTTCAAATGAGCTCAGATATACATCCTCTTCATTCTAGTGTAACGTACTAGTAAGCCTATAACCATCATCTTTTAGATGTTTAAGATGTTTTTTTAGATGTTTCGAATGGATGTTAAAATCAGGGAGAGATGTGGAACTTCTGGAGTTGGACTCGAAGAAACTTTATAACCAACGAGTTTGCTCACAGCATTTCTTACCACATCAGATTACTACCAATTGCCCCAGAAGAGAACTGGCAAAGGATGCGGTACCCATACAATACAATCTTGAGGAAGATGTGGAAGTTCCCATTGATGAGAGTATGGATAACGTGGAAGAATATACTGATGTAGTAGTGAGAGACAATAATGCGATCAACATAAGTGTCGAGCAGTTGGCGCGTAACGATCACGATTATTTCTCTGGTAAAAGGTTGGATCAAGAGAGTCTAGATCCTGGAGAAGATCTGTCTAGTGCTGACATAACTGATGTTGGAATGGAGGATGAAAACTTCGAGGGTGTTGTTGTCCAGCTGTGCGACACAATTCAAAGTAGCGTTGTTCATGAGCTTGAAATGCAAGTCGACCATGAAGAAATTGTTTTAAATGAGGAAGAAGTCATAACTGACGACGTGTTAGACGAATCTCTCCCACTAATTCCAATGCCAGATATTGACGACTTTCTGAATAATACGGAATCCGGGACAAACTATCAAGTGTCCGAGTCCAGCAGTGGTGAAGAAGATATGCCGGATGACATAATCAGTCCGAGGAAATTGAGACTTAAAGAGAGAATACATTCTCTCGAAGTCTTATGCTCCAGGAAGAGAAGTTCAATAGCTTCGCTCAAGAAACGGGAGGTTACAACAACTGTTGAAGAGGCTTTAGCCGTCTTATCTCAGTTTTCAGAGCGCCGAGGCTGACGTTTTTTTGGCTATGCAGACTCGTTCATCCAACAGTCGTGAAGTTTATACAAAGGAAGAGCAAAGTCTTGCTCTGTCCTTCTATTATAAGTCACCGTCCTTGTATATGCACATGAGGGAGAAAACAAAACTCAAACTACCCGCCTACACGACTCTCATTAATTGGGTTAACCTTGTCAATTTGAGAACAGGATTTACCGACGAGGTGTTCGAGAGATTATCGACTAAAGTTCAAACCATGAACGATCATGAGAAAGAATGTGTTCTCGTTTTTGATGAAATGGCCATCAAAAAGTGGTTGGAATACGATTCCAAAAATGATCTGGTCGAAGGGTTCCAAGACTTGGGGACACTTGGTCGACAACCCCTTGTAGCTAAACAAGCCCTTGTATTCATGGTACGAGGACTCACGTACAATTGGAAGTAGCATGTTGCGTACTTCCTTTCCTTCACCTCCTGCGGTCATGCTGACTTGGCTATCCTGATAGACCAGTGCATTGAGAAGCTATTCGATGCTGGTCTCAGAGTTCGAACGATTACCTGTGACCAAGGAGCGCCCAATAGGGCTGCTTATGGTCTTCTTGGTGTCACTGTTGAGAATCCTTTTTTCTTCTTCAAAGAGAAGAAGATCTTTGCGCTTTTTGATGTTCCTCACCTTGTTAAAAGTATCAGGAATAATCTTAGGAATCACGACTTCCTTGTCAATGGCCAGAGAGTGTCATGGCGAGACATCGTGTCATTTTATGACATAGACGCGAAAAGGGGGTCAACAGGAAGCCGGGCAGCACCAAAGTTGACTGTAAAACATATTTGCCCTGGGGCGTTCGCAAAGATGAGCGTCAAACTGGCAACTCAGGTATTCAGCCATTCTGTGAAAGCAGGCATGCAGACCGCTATCTATACTGGAGAGTTGAAGAGCCCAACCGCAGAGGCGACCACAAACTTTGTGGGGATGATGAATGATTTGTTCGATTCACTGAACAGTCGCCATCCCAATGATTCGACACCTCATAGACGAGCTCTTTCCAACGATCCTCACAATATGCCTCTACGATGTCTCCAAAATGCTCGCGAGTGGCTGCCCACATTGACTTTGACTGACAAAGGAACTAAACCATATTGTTTTGATGGCTTCCATCGAACTGTCAACGGTGTATTACTGCTCTGGGATGATTTGTCTTTGGAGGGAGTGAAATACTTGCTCACATCTCGATTGAATCAGGATCCCTTGGAAAATTCTTTTGCTGCTTTGCGTAATCAATCTGGGTGTAACACCAACCCAACTCCCAGTCAGTTTCGGCACAACTTGCAGACCACTATGTGCATTAATTTAATGAATCCACCCAGGTCTTCTAATTGTGAGCCGGATGAAGATGTTTGGCTAACAGCAATCGAGTCCGAGGCACCGGAAATACAATTAATGGACTGTGCAAACTCAACTCCTTCAACGTCAGGAACATCGACGTTACCGACGCCATCAACTTCATCGACATCTATCTCCTCTATTGAACAATCAGATGTTACAACGGATGAGAATGACAGATTAGTTTTGGGTGATGTCAGCGTCGAGCTATGCTCCATTACGTACATTGCAGGCTGGTTGGCGAGGAGGTGTATGTCTAAATTTGATTGTGATCGCTGTAAATCAACCCTCATTGTGGAAGGCAAACAACTAGAGAATGCCAACGAAGGCTTAATTTACTATAGAGCGTTCATGACAAAAGACGGCAGTGATCTCGGCAATTTAACAGCGCCATCGAGTATGCTCGTCGAAATCATCAAAGAACAGTCTGAAATATTTGCAAGGGTTTATGACGCTATGCGACATGAGTTGAAACTCCGAGAACGCTTAACAATATTATTTATGAGTAGACACGCAGATTGGTTCGATGATCCATGCATGCTCTTCTCACAGAAGGTGAGTTAATATTATCTATATGCCTATTATCTGCTATTATCATATAGCAGCATATATATATATATATATATATATATATATATATATATATATATATATATATATATATATATATATATATATATATATATATATATATATATATATATATTGAATATAAATATATATATATATATATATATATATATATATATATATATATATATATATATATATATATATATATATGTATATGCATATATATATATATATATATATATATATATATATATATATATATATATATATTTATGTATATATATATATATATATATATATATATATATATATATTTATGTATATACATTTATATATATATATATATATATATATATATATATATATATATATATATATATATATATATATATATATATATATATATATATATAAATATATATATATATATATATATATATACATATATATGTACATATATAAATATATATACATGAATATATATATATATATATATATATATATATATATATATATATATATATATATATTTATGTGTATATGTTTTCATATATATATATATATATATATATATATATATATATATATATATATATATATATATATACATATATATATATATATACATATATATTTATATATATATATATATATATATATATACATATATATATATATATATACATATATATTTATATATATATATATATATATATATATATATATATATATATATATATATATATATATATATATATATATATATATATATATATATATATATATATATATATATATATATATATATATATATATATTTATATATATATATAAAAACATATATACACATAAATATATATATATATATATATATATATATATATATATATATATATATATATATATACATATATACATATATACACATATATATATATATATATATATATATAAATATATATATATATATATATATATATATATATAAATATATATACATAAATATATATATATTTATATATATATATATATATATATATATATATATATATATATATATATATATATATATAAACATATATACATAAATATATATATATATATATATATATATATATATATATATATATATATATATGTATATACATATATATATATATATATATGTATATATATATATATATATATATATATATATATATATATATATATATATATATATATATATGCATATATATATATATATATATATATATATATATATATATATATATATATATATATATATATATATATATATATATATAGTAAATGTTTTTCTCAAATATTCCGTAATTTGTTTTGGAATCTATTTCGATTGCTGTAGGCCTATCTCATCGTATATTCACTACATATTTGTGTCATAACTTATAACTCACTTAAGTACAGTTAGTTAATAGAGGCATTATAATTAATCATCTGTATTGTAGCATCCACAATGTAATTTTGTTATCTTTCATAATAAAAAAGTCACAGGATAATTAAAACAGAATTTCGTTTAGTCAATGTCTTCTATTAGTTAATTCGAGTCGAAATATTGTATTTACTGTGTATTATGAACCTAAACATATCAACATGTTATCTTTACGGGTGTAACTCAACAAATTCTTGATTAAAGAACAGATAAATCGTATGTGCTAAGACAAAACTCTCTTTAACATGTCCAAGTCCAACTGTTTAATTCCCATTTGTTGTATTTTCTTTGCTACAGCTCCAAGTAAAATTGCTTTCCCAATCGAAAACTTTTCCTCTACATTAACTAATTTCTTACTAGAACTGTGTAGCAATTAACGACTTCAGATGGGCGGAGCTTATTATTGTACGCTGTCACACCGGGAGTAGCGCGCGTGAATGCGGGGAAATTGCTTGGAAAAAAGATGGATCCGTTAGTTCGTATACGAGAGTTACTTTGGTCTAAATCGTTAATTAACTTCAATAATTTTGGGATGAATGTAGTTCTGAAGTATTTAGGAGATGAAGGAAGCCAGCGACTACTGAAAGAAGGCTATAGCCTTCATGTGTCGGCGTATGTACAAGATATATGGACCACACAAGATGGTGCAACTGGCACCTTCCTGATCAAAGCCAAGTAAGTTTGTTGACATCAATTTCGACATTTCTATCATTTTCTAGCCAAATAGGCTTTAAAAAAAACTCATTCAAGTGAAGACTAGATAGACAAGGTTTATTCTAGGCCTTGCCCTAGATAGGCCTACACATAAACTCAGTTAAGTGAAGGCTAGGCCCAGACAAGGCTTATTTTAGTCCTCTAGAAAAATCTGGTCTCTAGGCCTAGGGGGCTAGGCCTATATATATATATATATATATATATATATTCTTATGGCAAGTCTTCAGACCTACTAAATATCTTTGGTATTATGTTACAGTTGTTACGCAAGAATGCGGAAGAACGAATCTCCACGACGTCTTTTTTTTGAGATTTCAAGCGATGCCACGAAGATAATTTACAGCTACTGTAGCCTGCAAAGCAGGGTATGTATTATAATCCTAGACCAATATAGATGCATACTTCAAGGTGAATTTATAGAAGCCAGGCGCTAAATGACCTCGCTGTCGATGCGCCTTAAAACCCTAATATTCATTCATTCATTTATAGAAGCCCTTGCCAATCTGTTTTAGGGTTATGTTGGGTTAAGTAGGCCAAGTTTGAAACGTAAAATTAATTGTGTATCGGTATCCATTTGACACAGAACTTACCCTACCAAACCTAAACAATAAATGAGCTTAATCAATCAATTTTATTTTCTTCAAGTTGTTAACAAGTAGGCCTAAATCACTAATAATGAAAAAATATTTGGCTGTAATGAAAAGCCGATGTGCTCGTTCAGTAGGCCTACGGTACCGGTAGGCCTACCTTACTATATTGGTGTAAAAAGTAGTATGAAGCTTTTATGAAAGTTTTTCATGTTCAGGTTTTGAAGTGATCATTCAGACATCGTGAAAGATATTAATACTTGATGAGATTTTTGCTGTCACTTTGCCAGTAATTTCTACAAATAGGGAAATACTGTAGGCCTAATCAATCATTTTCTCGTCATAAAATGATCCATGTTGATCGCTAGTGAAAAAAAAATTGATAATTTGAAGTCAACATTTCACATTGTACCGTACCGGTAACCCTATAATAATATAAGGTTATAATGTGTATCTGTCCAAGGTAGCTTTTCAACTAATTTCGTTTCATTTTTTCAGACTCGGCAAATGTATTCACATCGCCGGCCTCTTCCACCAAGTCAACCATTTGGCTAACAGAGGTGCCAGAGGCAACAACATGTACAAGCAGAGAGCAAGAGTGGCATAAACCCCGAGGTGAGAAAATCGAACCTGACCCTTTGATGGAAATAATTTTTGCAAGACCAAACCCCAAAAGAAAGAGAGACCTGCCCAGGTGCTCGTTCTCGAGTTCGAATGACAGGAAGCCGCCCACACCAGATGAAAAAAAAAATTGGAAATAGGCTAGTCACTTAATCCAGATTTACCTTTGGCGTATTTGTTGACTGATGAGCCGGCACAGATAATGTGTAAGATTCCTATTGGCGAAGTTCCGTATATATAATTAGTGTTAGTGTTTTAGTGGTTATATTAGTAATCATAAGTTACATTTCAGCTAGGTAGGCCTATAGGCCTAGTAATAGTGGTACACTCTTTGACAGGTTAGGCTAGAGTAGACAGACAAGGTGAGTGGTCAGAGGTGACACTGACAGTTGCACACGCTAGGCCTAGGCCTAGTCGAGATCAAGCATACAAGCTAAACGTTGAGGTTAGATGTACAACCGGATTTATAAAATACGTAAATCAAATTGCGCGGTATTTAAAAATATCCTGACCGTGTTTTGGTGGCTAGAATTTACATTTTCTGTCAAATTCAGCCATAAAATCATTGTAAATGGATATTCAAAGTCAAGAGGTGATCACTTACTAGGCCTAGCCTAGGGCCTAGGCCTAGGCCTACCAGTCAATTTTTTAGGTACTTGTCTCCGGACAAGAGATGAAAGAACAGCTATGAGGATCTCAGACACTTGCTAGGGATTGGTGGGACGATCAAATATTTCTTTATGAGTTTGGATTAAGACAAAATATGGTATTATCTCGAAAGAAGGTCGTAACTTTGAGCCAAATCAAAGTTATGACCTTTTGTGAATTCGGGCCCAGAAGATGATAATATAAACACATCCGTTGTTCATAAAATTTTACCATGGTTATTAGAGGGCCAAAACCAAAGAGGTTACTATCTGACCTCCTTGACCAAAAATGGGGTATACTCATTTTTTTCGGTTTTTATTTAATTATAAAATATTTAGGCTACGTGGACAAAAGTTATTATCGTAACGCGGTAGACTATAACCAATTACAACTTGGAAGCGCGTTAATTTCTAATTTACGTGGAAAACCAGCGATTCTATTAACGCGCAAAATATGGTATAAAAGTCCACGCCATTCCAAGGCCGATAGAGTTTTTTTCTTTATTTCGTTGATTTGAAAATGTACAGGCTATGTGGACAAGTTTCATTACTACGTAGTCGAAGATTGTAAAAAAATGCATAATCCAAGCGCGATAATTTTCAATTTACGTAGAAATTCAGCGATTCTACGCGACGAATAGATTTTTTCGGTCCCTTTTGAATCAAACGTATAAGTGTTTCCACAGTGTGGTGAACACGCTGAAAAATAACATTGTGACGATTTCCTTCCCATAGTTATCATCAAATATTATTATCATTCAATATTTTATTAGTTATTAATAAATAATATTCATCAAGTTGCACAGTTTAAATCGACTGTTTTTCTGAAGGAGCAAATTCATTTTTCAGAATTGCATGCCCAGGCTGAGGAGTTTGGCAATTTCAGGCGATATGCCATGCCTGAAGCAGAGGAAGCTGGTACGTTTTCAACTATATAATTTCTTGTGTATGCGGTCATATCAAATAATTTTGTATCGAGCTCTTTGAATCATCATGCTTATCTTGATTACTCTCAAATTAGATAATTGTATGTTATATTTTTGTGATCAGATTTCCCCGAGGAAGATTTGGCGGATGTGCCAGAAAATTAACATTGTAAAATCTGTGCTGCCAGGAGAAGGGGCAGAACTGTTCTTGTCCCGTGTGGGCACAGACTTTTGTGTGATTACTGCTCATCAGCTTACCCAGTCGGAGCTGCTTGTTACATATGTAACACACCGATCGTGATGAAGGTGGTGTTGTATGAAGGCTAGCAATCCAAAATGTAATGAAAAAATCGAGCAAAAATTCGTTGAATATACGTGTATATAAGTGTATATAAGTTCAGTCACTATATAATCAATATCTTCATCATATCATATATTCACCATATCTTAGTTTTGTTCTTACAGTTGTTCTGTGATCTATTCATGTTTATATGTCATCTTCGAAGTTTGCGTATATGTTTGATATGTAAATAAGTCTGAGCAAGCTGAATTGTACTGTACGACCTCATACCTTACTAATATACTATGTTTCAACTATTCGTTCACTCCTTTTTCAACTGTATCTATATTTAGTTAAATTGAATATTAGTCAGCCCACACACAAGAATTTCCGTTCTAACGCGGGCTTCACATTTTTGTTTCTCCATTCCTGACGCCGTTATATTTTTTCCACATAGCGTAAATGATTTTTTCCCATTCGAATTCGATTCAGTTCAAACATTGGCCTCACGGGGGTACGAATGGGTCTATTTGCGGCGCTTTGGCGGTATAGAGGAGCTTATAGCGAGATGCCGTGTCCAGATTCCGATTTGAGAGAATGTTTCAATGTAGAAATAGATCGGAAAGGTATTTTATCCCGAATCCTGGAAGATACAGGCCAATACCTGAACCCATGTTTGCTCTCACATTCAACACTGACCTTATGGGGCTACGATTGGTTCTATTTGCGGCGCTGTTGCGGTCGACAGGAGTTTTTTAGTGGAATGCCGAGTCCGGATTTAATGGACTGTTCATCTAGAAAAAATTCACTAAGAAATCCCGATAGGAAGTCCGTAATATATGGGCCAAAAACCAGACCCATGTTTTAGTCCCATGAGACCAATTTTAATTGACCCAGAAAAAATTATGACAACACATGGGTCCGGTTTTTGACCTATATCTTCCGGAATTCAGATCGCGATTCTGAGATGAATTTTTCCTAGATGAAAAACAGTCCGTTAAATCCGAATCCGAATATGGACCCGCAAGTCGTTTGCTTAAGTAAGAAACGTCATCTAATAACGAACTAGACTGTGAGAAAAAATTTCCACTTGCGTCGATATTGACGCAATTTTTTGGTTCAATCGTTCCACCATCACTAACCCAAAATTCGGTCAAGTCGTTCAGCATTGACTTCATGGTGCTACGATTGGGTCTATTTGCGGTCTACCACGAAGAACCCTAGTAGGATGGTCGACCTTGGCGGGAAGCGAGAATTTTTCTGCAAGTCGGTTTTTAAATGGAACAAAAAGTGACCAATGGGAACGCCAGAATTTGTGACGTCGAAGATTTGTGACGTCATGACTCACTTACAATAATGTGCAATGAGATAGCTGAAATATTTGACGTCATTATACGGTGGACTGTTTTTATTGACATATAATTTTGCCCTAAACGCCCACGAGTTCATAGTCAACGTCGTTTTTGTCTGTAAATGCTCTTCATTATTTACAATTATGGAGTTGAATGAGAGTGAAGTGAGTTCCCTCAAGGTAGGCCCATAGTGTTGGATCAATATCTGATGTTCCTTTGCCCACTGTGTCATTACCCATCTTTATAGATGCATGGATCTAGGCCTGTTTAATCTGCCTCTAGGCCCTAGGCTAGGCCTAGGCCTTATCAAGAATTATAATCGATGATATTTCACCCAACTTGAAGAAATGATGGAGGATCCATCGACAAATTAGGCCTACCACACAAATGGAAATAGTCGGGACAAATTATTCTGTTGTATGGTTTTGTAGGTTGGCGAATTCAACTCACAAAATCAATGGCCAAGCCAATCTTGAGGAGGGAAATAACAGCTACGTCTAGCCTGAAACAAGTTAAATATTTTGGGTCAATCCCAATCTTTCAGATCATTTATTTTATACATATGACAATGCATGCATGTTGATTAGGCTGTTCACATCAAATATACCAACCACCCCTTGAACATAAAATAAATAATACACGAATATTCAACAATAAAATGGCACATTGTGAATAACTAGATTTTGGTGTAGGATGAGGCCGGCGTAATAATAATAATAATGATAATAATATTCTTTATTCAAGGAACAATAAACATTGTTATAGAATGTGTCACTCATAAATTATGAGATAATGATAACATATTAAAATTAAAAGAAATGAATTAGGTAAATGATGACCGACATTTGCGATATGATAAATACATTGTCAATTGTTAAAGAGAAAACAGATTATATTAGTTCAGTTTACTTGATTTTTGAAATATTCTTCTAATGTATATGGGCAAGTTTGAATGAGGTATGTTTTGACATTTGATTTGAACTGCTCCTTGTTGATCGGAAATGTGTTTTTATGTTTTAATGTAAAACAATTGGAACTATTGGATTAATTGGATCAGTCTATATTGGAGATCTATTGATTTAGGTACCGGTAGTCGAGTCA
The DNA here is from genome assembly GCA_964007535.1 of Brachyptera risi. Taxonomy (NCBI): domain Eukaryota; kingdom Metazoa; phylum Arthropoda; class Insecta; order Plecoptera; family Taeniopterygidae; genus Brachyptera; species Brachyptera risi. Next base: position 16,821,504 of record OZ023338.1, on the reverse strand, counting down.
TGAGAATAATAAATTACAATTCATGGATATTTTTTGGTTTTAATTTATTGTACAATTGAGCCTAAGCACATAAAAACCAAAATTTTATAAGTATTGCATTGAGCCTGATACAGGGATGAGTCATGCCGAATCGTTCTAGCATAGGCTTACGCAGAACAACTTAATCTTAAAAAGTTTAATCTGTATTATAAAATAATTATAATGATAAAAATATATTATTATAAATATTATAAATATAATATTTCTAATATTATAATATAAAAAGTTGAGACTTTTGAATAACTTTCATGGTACGGTTCAAAGGTTCTTATGATTATTGAGGAGTATGGCAGGAGTTATGGTAACTTGCAAAAAACATGAAGATGTCGACCATCATGCATGAACCTTAGTTGATATAGTGGTAAAGGAATCCACGTTGGAGTCAAGTTTGAATCCCACATAAGCCTTTTTATCAATCGCAATTATTCCTACAATCGATGAACAGAACAATTTACAGCTCGTGTCCAATTATTCGTTGTTTATCTACCATAGGAGGAAATCAGCCCAGGAACAAGAATTGATGTGACCAATGTCCAGTGGCTGCAAGCCGGGGACAGCATTTGTTCGTGTTCTGCCTAGGTTCTTGCTGCCGCCTGAAGTCCTGGTGGCCAGCAATTTGATGGGAGGCCTAACAAAAAATCATTTGGGGGGCGCGGCTGAACGGAGGACAGCCATCGACCCAAAAATAACAGAGGCTCTATACGATAACTTCCCCTATGAACTGTCCTCTATGATTGTATGACATGCAGTATAACTCATTATGAATGGCCGCCGCCGACCATCTTTACAGGGTTATTTCGTGGTTTCCCTCTGTAGTCTGGGCTAATGCCGGGATGATTCCTACAATAGGTCGGCCATGACCGACCGCTACTTCCCACTATCCTTCCTATTACCCAAGAAACCTTCATCTCAGCATCTCAGTAATCATCCATCAGACGCCAATAGATCTTCGCTATCATTAGAATGAGTCGTTGAACCTAATGTAAACAATTATGAAAGAAATGAAATAACAGCCTCATGTACAAGGATCTATCGAAAAAATAATATGTGTGCTCTTTGTTAACAGATTTGCCCAAGCTATTGAATAGCTGCAGAACATTCACTGCAAAGATGGCAGACTCCCAGCAGCCTGCAGCCAACCCACTAGTCCAACACAAACAACATATAGGCCCAAATCTGTAAATAACCATATTACACCCGAACGATCCATGTTATCTTCTTATCAAATTAATTCTGGGCCTACTTCCACTGCTCCACAAACCCCCTCCCCCTTTGCTCCCCCTCCACCTGCAATGGGAGATGAAGAAATTGATCAAAATATGGATGCTCAAACAAGTGTCGACGAGGTAATTATTAAACTTATATTTTTCTTTATAAAATATCATGAAAGATGAATAGTTCCTATGTCTACTAGCGTATAATATTATTTTCTTTAGGGCCTACAACCGTAGATTCATAAAGGTACTTGTGACACGGCACTTCTTAAGCCCGACACAACGTCAAGTTATTAATGTTGATAGTGACTTATCAACATATAGCAACACTTGTAATTTGACATGAATACTTATTGAGTTTATGCGCGCGCCGCGAATCAGTAACAACACTTTTATACTGACAAATTCCACCAGTGGTAACACAGATTGCTGTCTATGTATGTCTGATGAAATTTTAATGCTGTGTAGGCCTATAATAGAAGTATGCATGTTGAAAAAATTCCACCATCTAATAGTATGACGTAACATAGAACTCACCCTAATCAAATATAAAAACCAACTTAAACTTGTTTTATAATTTGTATATTATTTTAACAGAATACCGAGTATCCTCCCATAGAGGTTTTGATGAGCAGCCAAAAGCTTCACCGGTGTAACCACACCAAGGCAACACTACTCGCATGTGACCTGCTCGGTGTGCTCTTCGACAGAGAAACTCTGCAGACGAGCTCACTGACGGGGACGAAGTCCAACACCTCGGCGAGACTTCCCGGGGTGGTGGCAAAGAAGTCACTTAATGAGAATATCATTAATGCCATACTTGGTAAATATATTACTATATATTCTATAAACCAACCTAATTGTATAAAAATGAAAAGCACGTGTAGTTCATTTGATCCTATACAGAAGTACCTGGCAGCGGAATAAGACTAATGTGTCGCTTTTTCTGAATAAAGTTCAATAAAAATAGGCCTAAAGCGGGCCTCACATGACGCGGATTGTGTGCGGATACGCACCGCGAGCGGACGCAGATCGGCCATATTGTAATATTAGCCAACAGATTGGATAATATTACAATATGGCCGATCTGCGTCCGCTCGCGGTGCGTATCCGCACACAATCCGCGTCATGTAATTATGTCATGTATGTATTGGCTTGACCCAATAACTAACTTGGGCTAGGTTTCCATGAAGTTTTTTTTGTGCTGTCCGTTGAAACATCAGACGGATGTTGGTGGTTGTCCCATACGTGGTTTTTCACGTTACTTGAGATATGCAACCTATCGTTAAAAACTAGAACTAAAACAAAAAAATGGTGTCATTATTGACTAATATAATTCTATTTAATGCAATAATATAATAATCATATAGTAATAGGCCTATAAATAATTATTTTTAAAGATAAAATAATATAACATTATTGTATATAATGAAACTGATTGATCATTGAATCGAAATAAGCCAGTTGAATCGAATTATTTAAAACGCAAGTGCGACGATCGAACCACATTCAAATGGTGATAAATTCTGTCCTGACTTCCCCAAATCGTACCATCCCGTGCCGGCCATCAGAAGTTGGAGCTGGCTCTACTTGGACGTGGAAAAATTGTTCCCTCCCACGACATTTTCTTGTGCGTAATTGGTTAAAAGTTGCAGTCGGCCGGCATTTCAACGGACAGCACGTGAAAAAAACGTCGGAACACACTTACCTATACTAACTAGGTCCGCGCTATTCCCACTACCCGAACGTTCGTGGATTGGGTAGATGGAATAGACATCAAAATATTTTTCATATTTAAAAAATTATAAATGAGTTCACTTGACCACGTGTTTGTCACAGTCGGTCGTGGCCTGTTGTTAAAGATTCATCCCATGCAGTATCAATCTGAACGACAGAAGAAAACCACGGAAAACCCATGTCAGGATGGTCGTCCGTGGCGGGAATCGAACCCCGATTGCTTCAATGACCGTTCAGTGTGCTTATATAGCCACTCGACCACTCGTCTCCCCCAAAATATTATCCATCAAATATATCAAATGTTTTTAATGTCATAATTCATCGTCACAGTTTATGTTCAACTCTGTACATGCTTCTGTGTGATCCATTAAGATGCTACTAGTCGGTCGCGATTTCAGCATAAAATGGATGTATATTCATTCAACTCTCATGAGCCAACGACACGTTCGATGACTTTCAAATTTCGAATGTGATTCAGTCACAGGTCAATCTGATTTAACGAGGTACTTTTGTTCCTCAAATATTTTTTTGTTCATATATAAACTTCAATCAAACTAAGGCGAAATTAAGTGATTTTTCTGATTTCATGTCATGTAATAGCGCCTCGGTGATCGCGCACACATGACATTTAATTTACGTTACAGTCAAGATACATCCTTTAACTATACACCCCAAAAATTTGACAACAATCGCTTGATTGGTTTCTTCACAGTTACTGTTTACAATTAGCATGTTTTTCTCGTGTGACCACATTACACATTTTTTAATATATCTAAAGAAACTCAAACGCCTGAGGGGTATACGCCTTCTTATACATATTTGTACATTGGGTAGTCTATCGATGTCACCCGATAACACGTCGTACACAATCATTCACCGCCGAGTCAAAAGAGATTATTTATTAGCAAAAATATGTCAAGATAAGAACGAAAAGGACAGATGATATTTGCCGCTACCTCATTTGGCGTATCGACACACCAAGCCGTGTTTGCTAATTGATGGTGGAGACGCTCAATCGGTTCTTTCACATTCAGACTAGAAGTCATTTTGTCAAAACATATCAACTAGAAGTCGGCTAAAAGTAGAGATTGCTAAAGCAATCATTTGGCCATGTGGACTGTGAGTATGTTTTCGCAGAAAAAAATGTTTCATTTATCGGTACAAAATGACCTAGAAGTCTCAAACCAAAACATTACTTTACATTCATTACTATACCAAAAATGTGATGCTATCGATTAGGTAATCGTATTGAATTATGAAACCAATTAAAAAATTGGTAATTACTAAACATACTTGTTTTATGCCTAGGTTGGTTAGTTGTCACCTCACGGTCATAGAATATTGTTATTAATTATTGACTCTTATTAGTTTGTTCACGCTTTTTTCACACACAGCCCTCTCCATCTTTGCACAACCATTTACGAATTCATGTTTTAACAAGTTTTATAGGATCTATATGATTCTTGCCATTTATTTCTACATTTAAACTACCTGCCCATATCACTATAGCCTCACCAAACTTCCATCTATCAAATACAACCTGAAATCTTTCCTACTCCAGAACCCTAGGTCCTCAATGAATTCCTTACTTCGAAGTCACACTAGAGTTAGACAATCATTGCATCATAGCATAGTCCTATATAATATCATTCTGTCTTCTTAAATCATATATCTCTATTTCCTCATTTTTATATCTAGTTGTAAGTTTTTATATTTCCTATATTTGTACCATGTGCGAATCTTTGGACTAAATAAAATGAAAAATACAAAATAGTCATGTTATTGTTATTAATGAAAATGATCATTATATACGGCGCCGCGCGGCAGTCGATATCTTCTATTTATATTGGGTTTAACGACGGATTGTACTGATGATCAGCCTGATCTATTGGCTTCGGTGAATGATATATGAGATTCTGGGATAATGAGAAGAAAAGTTATGTTATTATGCTTTTTGAGGATAGTGGGAAGGAGTCGTCCTTGGCCTGTTCCATGTATCAACCTGAACGACAGAGGGCAAGCACGATGCACCTCTGACCTCAGTCAGGATAGTCGACCAGGACGGAAATCGAATCCCGGTCTCCTGAATTATGGTTCAGTGCTCTAGCCACTCGACCACCAGTGATTTCGATCGATATTCCATTTATCATTTCGATTCGATCGAATGGAATTCCTAATATTTCAATATTCTCGATCGATTTTCGATAAAGTACTATTCGGTATCGCTCACAAATTCTCGCTCGAACGGCAACCCTACAAATAATGTATGCATTCAAAAAATTATATTTATGGACAGTTTCTTCAGTATTCGGTTCTACAAACGAAATCAGATAATATATGGAGTTATTTCATCTCGTAGATGAAATATACAAAATTGGATTATTTAAATCGTGATAATGTGTACTTAATCCACCCTACGAGCAAAGGTCTCATCATGGACTTATAATAGTAACTGGTCTCAAGTATTTGCTGATTGCTGTCATACCAGAATAGACCTCTACTGGTTTTGAGTAAAATCGGGTATTTTGGCAAATTCCCATAAGAGAATAACAACGGGTTATTTTTGTCAATTTTATTCAAACGCCGAGATGAAATTTCAACAGAATGGTAATATGATCTCGATAGGCCCTTACCTACATGTTTTTACGAAGTTACAATTAATTTGGTTCGGTCGTTTTCAAAAAAGTTATATATTATATTGAAAAAATGAAACAATTGCAATTTCCTGAAAATAATTGAGTAGATTTTTGATTTGTCACTTTTTAATTGAATTTTTTCGAGACGTAAAACAGTCCGATGGATCCGAATCTGGACACGAAATCTCGCTAAAAAATTCCAACCGACCGCAACGTCGCCCGAAGGTGCCGGCTATTTCGATGCCGGGCGGCGGCGTCGTCGTCGATCCGAGTGCGGTAGCGCGATGCGGTCTCCAGATTCAGGCGGCAATCTTGCCTCTGGAGCCGATGAAAATTTCACCGTCGGCAAAAAACGTTGCCAAAGTTGTGACCGGAAAATACGTCCGAAACGGTCGAAGGACGGCCTCCGGCTGCTATACGGACCCTCCTGCAAAGTCCGTTTACACGAAAAATGACCCAAAATGGCCACCATCGGGACGAGAAAGGCGATTAGAAGAAATTAATTTCTGGGTTTCAAACTGGCCAATCAGGTCGGGGTAGGATTTGCGATACCCACCTATACCTTGATCTCGGATACGGAACAGATTCTTTTCGAAAGTGAAATGCTCGCCATTTCCACATCGGTGACCCGATTCAGCGAGTTTTCCAGCACGTGAATTCGGATAAGATAATGTACGAATTTATCGAAAAAAAATTCGCATACAATTCAATTGACGATTTTTTTTGGAAATGTGTCGGCCGCCGTGGTCACAAAGAAAAACATGCCGTGGCGGGTGAACGGGTGGGCCAAATCGATCGGGGTTAAAACCACAGGATAGGAGACGACGTTTTCCCGAACTGTTTTCGGAAAATCCATTTTCCGAGCAATGGTGTCGGCGGCCGAAGAGTGCTCACCTTCCCGGTGATATTGCGAGTTACCAGACAAACGCACGAACTCGAGATGAACAGATTCGGAAAGGTCTAGTCGAGTCCTTTCATAAAAGTGACGGTCGAATAAGATGGGACTCCTGGTTCGACCGGGTACGTGTCGGCGCGGTCCCGCGGACTTTCGACGCCGCCGCCGTCAACGGAAGTGCGAAAGGGGAATGCAGTTTCTAGATTCTGGCGGTGATCGATCACCTCTATCACCGGGGAAAATTTCGTAGTCGTCGGACATTTGCGGAAGATATTTGTGAAAAACTCGTTTTTCCGGCAATGAAAGACAAGTCCGCAGGACTCGAACCCCGAACCCCCGCGACGGTTTTCGGCAAGAGGTGGTGAATTATCGTACTTTTTTGGTGTACGACATTCACCGAAAACGAGAAAAACTTTCCCGGGGGTGTTCGGGGTTCGATTCCCGCGAACTCGCAATTTGTCTTTGGCGAGTATGTTGTGATTGGGCTTCGGAAGTTGGAGGAATAGAAAGTCCGCCTCTGAGAAAAATCTTATCGGGAGTAGAACAATTCTGTGGCTGGCAAGTTTCGGTAGAGGCGGACTTTTAACACGACTTTTATATTTTCGAAAACTTGAAAAAACGTGATTTAGACACCAAAAAATCGATAATTTCGATCGATATTCAATAGGCCTATCATCATTTCGATTCGTTCGAATGGAATTACTGATTTTCTGATATGTTTGATATAGCACTATTCGGTATCGCTTACAATTTCTTGATTGAACGGCAACACTACAAATAATGTATTCATTCAAAAAATGATATTAAAATGATATTACATTAATTATTTTATAGACAGTCCTATATGGACAGTTTCTTCAGTTCTCTGTTTCACAGATGAAATCAGATAACATATAAAGTTATTCCATCTCATAAATGAAATATACAACATTGGTTTATTTGAATCGTGATAATGTGTAGGCCTACTTAATCGACCCTATGACTTACGAGCAATGGTATCATTCTCTTCAGGGCTCAAGTATTTATATATGAGCCTATGAATTAGTGAAAATCATTAAAGTGTTCATGATAAATTAAAAGGTAAATATTTTTTTAGAAAACAAGTAGATTTTTTATTTTGAATTGAGAAAGCGATTATTTTTATATCCACTGCAGATTTGGTCCCTAAAGATTAGGCGACCATTGGTTGTAGAAATCAACTTTTTTCGATTGAATATACATTTAATAAAATAGAAATATATCACTATGAGATAGATGAAGAGTAAAAATAAATATATACATAAAAATGAAATGAATGAATAAACATACAAATATTAGAATATAAAAAACTTGTTGACAAATTCATCATTCGTGTAAACTACACGCTCAGCAAAGGATTGCGAGTTCATGATTGTTTTTCCCTTGCGTCCAGTGAATCGTCCATAATAAATATCACATCAGAGCAGCTGATAACGCTGTATCCTGATCTATTCTTGAGCTCGATCACTTTCAATATCTTCATTCCACTGTATTGAGGGTCTCAATTGACCGTCTATCATATCAATTATCACTAACGGTTGGAAGCTTCGATCCTGCAAAACGTTAGGCGGCATATTTTGCTTTGACAGTAATAAATCAAACTACCAATTTGTCAGCTGACGGGTCAAACCCTGTAACCTATCTAGGCAACTCAAATTTCGTCCCTGTATAAAGGGCTTGCCTATCTTGCCCGAAATAGTTTTGAGAGTGACTAGTGGAGCCTTAATTCCTTCTGTTTTAGATTACGTACTGAAGAAGTTCCGGGGCGATGGTGCGGTCACCCGTAAATTGATAATCACGTCGATGAACTATAAGTTAAACAACGCTACACCCCGAGTAAAGAAGCAAACAGTGACAGCAGGCATCAATTTGTAATGTTGAATTATTTTTAATAAATTTTTAATAAAATACACTGAGCTTTAAATTGAATGTTCTGACATTATTCATAACCAACAAAAAAATCCACCAATAATTAATACAGTACCGGTATTGCTATTTTCCATTTCCTGACCTTTGAAAGCTTATTTTGATGATCATAATAATAATTAGTAATCATTTACTAATTAGTTGTCAGTGAACTTATTACCGTATTACTCGAGTGGCATTACAGAATTCAGTGCATCAAAGTAAAAATCAATGTCAAAAAGGCATTCCAATTCTCAGCTGCCATAACTCCGTTAGATTCAAGCTCGTCTAACCAGAATTATTATTCGGCATGTTGAAAATCCGCTGCACATCTAGCGGTAAAAAGGTTGCTATCTACGTAGTTATATCTAGAAAAGAAGATTGAAGGTCGTCTACCGGCTAATTAGGTTATTGTAAACACTTTGGTAATTCTACAATTTTGTTCTAAGGATGTAATGCTAATGATCTAGATGCAGCAGTTACGTTTCATATTGTAATTTCCGCCCTGAAGTGTTGTAATTCCTATTAATTATAAATACTACAGCCATACAAATATATTTGTTACAACACTTCGTGGTAACATGATGACTCGGTGATAATTTTGACCATACCAATTCACATTCAAATAATATGACGTCGCTTGAAATGGGATACATGCACATAGAATACCATCGGAAACTGCAGTGTATGCATGAAATCACGGTAAATCAAACACAAAATGGTGGGTTTCAATATTTGAAGTGATAATTAAATTCTAGAACATGCATCGTCCCAGCCCAAAAATTACAACGGCGAGGTAATTATGGTTGAAGTTGTTATTACTTTGCCAGTTGAATGCTGATGATTGTTGCTGGTTGACTAGGCACTCTTTCCGCTCAATGCTGGAATAGCGCTGTAGCGTAACGTGAAGGAAACTAATAGTTATAATCTGATAAAAACTAATAGTTATCTATGAGTTGACTAATAGTTTTATTACTAGTAAACTAATAGTTATTTATGTATTAACCAACAGTTATGTCAAGGAAACTAAAAGTTATGTATTAGTTAACTAATAGTTATATATGAGTCAACTACTAGTTACATATTAGTTAACTAATAGTTATATATGAGTTTACTAATAGTTATATATGACTCAACTACTAGTTGTATATGAGTTAACTAATAGTTATATATGAGTTAACTAATAGTTACATATGAGTTAACTAATAGTTATATATAAGTTTACTAATAGTTATATATGAGTCAACTACTAGTTGTATATGAGTTAACTAATAGTTGTATACGAGTTAACTAATAGTTATATATGAGTTAACCAATAGTTACATATGAGTTAACTAATAGTTACATATTAGTTAACTAATAGTTATATATGAGTTTACTAATAGTTATATATGAGTCAACTACTAGTTGTATATGAGTTAACTAATAATTATATATGAGTTAACTAATAGTTATATATTAGTTAACTAATAGTTATATATGACTTAACTACTAGTTATATATGAGTTCACTAATAGTTAAAGAAGAAGTAAACTAGTAGTTCTTATGTTGGTAAACTAATATTCGATGGTTAGTTAATTGTCCAAAAATACTATTAGTAAATCTGAGACCAGTTTTTAAATAGTTAAATAATAGTTTTTTTTTGTAAGGGTATATACATTTACATATATTTACATATATATATATATACATATATATATATATATATATATATATATATATATATATATATATATATATATATATATATATATAAATATATATATATATATATATATATATATATATATATAAATACATATACATACATATACATATATATATATATATATATATATATATATATATATATATATATATATATATATATATATATATATATATATATATATATACATACACATATACATACACATATACATACACACATACATACACACATACATACACACACACATACACACACACAGACATACATACATACATACAGAGATGGGCAGTATCGAAATACATGTATTTTCAAATACGTATTTGAAATACATTTGTATTTTGTATTTTGTATTTCAAATACCTGTCCTGAATGTATCTGTATTTTGTATCTCAAATACTCAATATTTGAGTATCTTGTATTTTACAAAATACATTTTTCCTTCAAAATACATTGAAAATTCCAAGTCATTAATAAAACAATGCATTCGCATCAAAGTGTCAATTATCGGTAGAGCCAGCGACACATTCTATTTATTTCGAGATGTCGATCCGGACACATGCGATTTAACACAATATAGGCTGTTTCTATGGCTCTGGATCAAATGGGCGGAGTTATGGGCGGAGTTACACTTCTTGATTTTTTCTAAAGATTCATTTTTAAATGTGGGCGCCCATAATTCTTCATCCCTCCAATGATTTCTCTCATTCGGGCCATTCCTATTGGTTCGACTCGTGCTGACCTCGAGAAGGTTTGGAGGGAAAGGTGATCGTGGAAAGCAACGGAAAACAACTAGTGGCAAAGACACTGGACGACTCAAAGTGTTCTCATTAGTCATTGGTCGATGGTCAATAGACGCTATAATACTTAGTTACACATAATCACAAATTTGGAGTCATTTGTATGGAAAATTATGTTGAATAATAATTTTACATTCGTTGGTTCATTCTTTTGTGCTGTAAAATCTACCAACTTTGGGGAAGTTTAATAATTTTATATAAATATCCAATCAAGTCATAGTATTGTATCTAAGCGATAGACACTAGTCAATTATAAGGTGCAAAACTTTGTTCTCATTATATGCGCAAAAACCAAATATCGTTTCTGCGCGTTTAGAGAAAGATCCCCCACTCTATCTAGTGATCATTTCCCCAGGAAGTGCGATCTGAACTCGTATATAATGTTGATTTTTATATAAATAGATCATCATAATTCAGTCCGTACACCTGTTGCTAATAGGCGTACGGGCTGAATTATGATGTCGTCGACTGTTTACTGACTGTTCCTGTACCAGTCTACCTGTGGCTGCCTGCCTGAAGTTTTCTTAATTCGCCTAGGGCACAGCACGACCCGTTGGCCGTTGTACTCTTGACATGCTGTGGCCTGTCTCAAGTCTTCAAGATGGACAAGTCAAGTGCACGTCCTTTAGTGAGCAATTTTTTTTTGCCCAGAATTATTAGTGAAGTAGCAGAAGTGGCTGGTATTGATAACGTTGAATTGCCAGATCCATTGTCGCTTGAACCTAGCACTGAGAATCCTATTTCTGCAACAAACCATCCGCCCAACAATGGAAAAGAAGATTCCACCAAGGCACCATGTGCCATCTTGGATGGTACATATTATAAAATAGTGTTTTCGGCGCCTGATGGACGTGAAGTGAAAGCCGAGTGCCAATTGTGTACTCCTCAACGGAAATCTATCATCAGTGGATCATTGGATGCAACCTCAAATTTTAAACTACACTTAAAGGTTAGTGTTACATAATGTCATTACGATAATGCTAAGTATACCGACGTCACTGATCAGTGGTGTGGCGTAGGCCTAGGCCTAGATGGGACTAACTAGGCCTAGTCGCGTAGATAAAGAGGCCTGCCGGCATTGGCCTATTGTTTGTCATATTTTCAAGTCCACTTAATATGTTGCAGACTGTTATATGGGCATGGCATCATAGTCTTATACCTTGTTTTGGTAGGCCTACTACAGCCACACTTAACACAATAGCCCAATGCATATTCTCTAGGCAATAATAAGTCTAGGCCCTACCTGGTTCCAAAATTAATTGAAAGTTAGGCCTAACCTTTTCTGTCCTATCATAAAATATGCTTCAATTCATCTTAAAAGAATAATAAACAGTGCAATTGGGTTGCTTACAAAAAGCTGGGCCCACAGTAGGCCTATTTTATTTTCATTATAGTTGGTACCTATAGCCTAAGCGTTTTAACCATCTTGTTCTCATACGAGGCTATTTTATTTAATTGCAGAGGGTACATCCAGATAGTGTTGCAGCTTTTGACGACTACAAGACGAATTGGAAACAAACTGCGTCTGCTTCCAGTGGTTCAACTCAACGAGCAGAAAAACGAAAAAGTGCAGCGGACCAGGATGTTCATGGACTGAAGCAATCAAAATTGGTGCATTGCACAGGAAAGTGTAAACCCCCCCAGGAGAAAGTAGATAAGTTGATAAGTAACTACATAGTTAAGGGAATGCTTCCTTTGTCCACCGTCGAGCTCCCAGAATTTATCGAACTAGTTGTGGGACTGAACGCTGGTTCCACAGATATTTCAAGGCGCACTCTGGGTCGTCGCATTGATGCTAATTTCACTCAAACAATATTTGACATTAGGGAGACGTTGAAGCAACAGAAATATGTTTGTACCACAGCAGATATTTGGTCCATGAAAACCCGTAGTTTTATGGGTGTTACCGTGCACTGGCTTGACGAATTGACATTAGAGCGACGGTCATGTGCAATCGCTTGTTCAAGATTTGCTGGCCACAAAGCTATGACAAAATTGCTGAAAGTCTGGACACCATTTGTACTAACATGAACTTGAAGCATAGTAAAATAGTTTCTACAGTCACTGATAACGGATCGAATTTCGTTAAAGCATTCAAAGAGTTTGGTGGCGACTGCTTTGGCTGGTCAAGAAAGTGACGGTGATGAAGAAGGCCGTTCTTTAAGGCTCCACTAGTCACTCTCAAAACTATTTCGGGCAAGATAGGCAAGCCCTTTATACAGGGACGAAATTTGAGTTGCCTAGATAGGTTACAGGGTTTGACCCGTCAGCTGACAAATTGGTAGTTTGATTTATTACTGTCAAAGCAAAATATGCCGCCGAACGTTTTGCAGGATTGAAGCTTCCTACCGTTAGTGATAATTGTCATGATAGACGGTCAATTGAGACCCTCAATACAGTGGAATGAAGATATTAAAAGTGATCGAGCTCAAGAATAGATCAGGTTACAGCGTTATCAGCTGCTCTGAGGTGATATTTATTATGTACGATTCACTGGATGCGAGGGAAAAACAATCATGAACTCGCAATCCTTTGTTGAACGTGTAGTTTACAAGAATGATGAATTTGTCAACAAGTTTTTTATATTCTAATATTTGTATATTTATTCATTCATTTCATTTCTATGTATATATTTATTTTTACTCTTCATCTATCTCATATTGATATATTTCTATTTTTTTAATGTATATTCAATCGAAAAAAGTTGATTTCTACAACCAATGGTCGCCTAATCTTTAGGGTCCAAATCTGCAGTGGATATAAAAATAATCGCTTTCTCAATTCAAAATAAAGAATCTACTTGTTTTCTAAAAAATATTTACCTTTTAATTTATCATGAACATTTTAATGATTTTCACTAATTTATAGGCTCATATGTAAATACTTGAGCCCTGAAGAGGATGATACCATTGCTCGTAAGTCGTAGGGTCGATTAAGTTGGCCTACACATTATCACGATTTAAATAACCCAATGTTGTATATTTCATTTATGAGATGGAATAACTTTATATGTTATCTGATATCATCTGTAAAACAGAGAACTGAAGAAACTTTCCATATAGGACTGTCTATAGAATAATTAATGTAATATCATTTTTATCTCATTTTTTGAATGAATACATTATTTGTAGTGTTGCCGTTCAATCAAGAAATTGTAAGCGATACCGAATAGTGCTATATCAAACATATCAGAAAATCAGGAATTCCATTCGAACGAATCGAAATGATGATAGGCCTATTGAATATCGATCGAAATTATCGATTTTTTGGTGTCTAAATCACGTTTTTTTCAAGTTTTCGAAGATATAAAAGTCGTGATAAAAGTCCGCCTCTACCGAAACTTGCCAGCCACAAAAGTGTTCTACTCCCGATAAGATTTTTCTCAGAGGCGGACTTTCTATTCCGCCAACTTCCGAAGCCCAATCACAACATTCTCGCCAAAGACAAATTGCGAGTTCGCGGGAATCGCACCCCGAACACCCCCGGGAAAGTTTTTCTCGTCTTCGGTGAATGTCGTACACCAAAGAAGTACGATAATTCACCACCTCTTGCCGAAAACCGTCGCGGGGGTTCGGGGTTCGAGTCCTGCGGACTTGTCTTTTTCATTGCCGGAAAAACGAGTTTTTCACAAATATCTTCCGCAAATGTCCGACGACTACGAAATTTTCCGCGGTGATAGAGGTTATCGATCCCCGCCAGAATCTAGAAACTGCATTCCCCTTTCGCACTTCCGTCGACGGCGGCGGCGTCGAAAGTCCGCGGGACCGCGCCGACACCTACCCGGTCGAACCAGGAGTCCCATCTTATTCGACCGTCACTTTTATGAAAGGACTCGACTAGACCTTTCCGAATCTGTTCATCTCGAGTTCGTGCGTTTGTCTGGTAACCCGCAATATCACCGGGAAGGTGAGCACTCTTCGGCCGCCGACACCATTGCTCGGAAAATGGATTTTCCGAAAACAGTTCGGGAAAACGTCGTCTCCTATCGTGTGGTTTTAACCCCGATCGATTTGGCCCACTCGTTCACCCGCCACGGCATGTTTCTCTTTGTGACCACGGCGGCCGACACATTTCAAAAAAAAATCGTCAATCGAATTGTATGCGATTTTTTTTCGATAAATTCGTACATCATCTTATACGAATTCACGTGCTGGAAAACTCGCTGAATCGGGTCACCGATGTGGAAATGGCGAGCATTTCACTTTCGAAAAGAATCTGTTCCGTATTCGAGATCAAGGTACAGGTGGGAATCGCAAATCCTACCCCGACCTGATTGGCCAGTTTGAAACCCAGAAATTAATTTCTTCTGACTGCCTTTCTCGTCCCGATGGTGGCCATTTTTCGTGTAAACGGACTTTGCAGGAGGGTCCGTATAGCAGCCGGCGGCCGTTCTTCGGCCGTATTTTCCGGTCACAACTTTGGCAACGTTTTTTGCCGACGGTTAAATTTTCATCGGCTCCAGAGGCAAGATTGAATCTGAAGACACGCCTTGAATCACGCCTGAATCTGAAGACCGCATCGCGCTACCGCACTCATCGACGACGACGCCGCCGCCCGGCATCGAAATAACCGGCACCTTCATGCGACGTTGCGGTCGATTGGAATTTTTTAGCGAGATTTCGTGTCCAGATTCGGATCCTGCGGACTATTTTACGTCTCGAAAAATTCAATTAAAAAGTGTTAAATCAAAAATCTACTCAATTATTTTCAGGAAATTGCAATTGTTTCATTTTTTCAATATAATATATCATTTTTTCGAAAACGACCGAACCAAATTAATTGTATCTTCGTAAAAACATGTAGGTAAGGGCCTATTGAGATCATATTACCATTCTGTTGAAATTTCATCTCGGCGTTTGAATAAAATTGACAAAAATAACCCGTTGTTATTCTCTTATGGGAATTTGCCAAAATACCCGATTTTACTCAAAACCAGTTGAGGTCTATTCTGGTATGACAGCAATCAGCAAATACTTGAACCCTGAAGAGGATGAGACCTTTGCTCGTAGGGTGGATCAAGTAGGCCTACACATTATCACGATTTAAATAACCCAATTTTGTATATTTCATTCACGAGATGAAATAACTTCATATATTATCTGATTTCGTTTGTAGAACAGAATACTGAAGAAACTGTCCATAAATATAATTTTTTGAATGCATACATTATTTGTAGGGTTGCCGTTCGAGCGAGAATTTGTGAGCTATACCGAATAGTACTTCATCGAAAATCGATCGAGAATATTGAAATATTAGGAATTCCATTCGATCGAATCGAAATGATAAATGGAATATCGATCGAAATCATTATCGATTTTTTGGTGGTCTGAATCTTTATTTTTGTTGTAGTTTTCCGTAATTATTTTGTGACGCGCATAAGGAATTGTCAGTCCCGACATGCACACTCCCAGCGTCAACACAGGACTATGACGTGAGTCTTGACCGAGGATAAGAACCACACAGAATGGTCTCTCTCTATGATGTCTTGTTCGGTAATCCCAAGGGGGGAGAAGGACACAAAAAAAAAAAATTATAAGTATTATTACGTTTCATCAACATATTTATTGTGACATTTTTATTTTTTAATGTTAACGGCCAAATTGATTCTTCGCTTTCGCTCATCCATGATTATGTGAATGGATCATAAGAAATAAGAATTCTCGTTCTCCTTACGTGATGAATGAATCGTTATACGAATTAAAGGAATAAGGATGAGTGAAATGACGAAAGGTCGTGGCTCCTGGCATTAGTGACCTATATTTCGGAAGGCCTTCAGCTTCGTCTTGGATATTTACTGTGCAACTGACACTGGTGGTCGAGTGGCTAGCGCACTGAACCATAATTCAGAAGACTGGGATTCGATTTCCGTCCTGGTCGACTATCCTGACTGAGGTCAGAGGTGCATCGTGCTTGCCCTCTGTCGTTCAGGTTGATACATAGAACAGGCCAAGGACGACTCCTTCCCACTATCCCCAAAAAGCATAATAACATAACTTTTCTTCTCATTATCCCAGTATCTTAAATATCATTCACCGAAGCCAATAGATCAGGCTGATCATCAGTACAATCCGTCGTTAAACCCAATATAAATAGAAGATATCGACTGCCGCGCGGCGCCGTATATAATGATCATTTTCAATAATAACAATAATATGACTATTTTTTATTTTTCATTTTATTTAGTCCAAAGATTCGCACATGGTACAAATATAGGTAATATAAAAACTTACAACTAGATATGAAAATGAGGAGACAGAGAGATATGATTGAAGAAGACAGAATGATATTATATAGGACTACCCTAGTCGAAATATCAGTACAACTTTGTACTGATATCAGTAACTTTCATACTGGTATTAGTACACACCATACTGATACTAGTACTGACCATACTGGTATCAGTATCTAACTACCGACATTAGTATATACTGATATAATACCAGTACAAACAAATTGATATTAGTAGCTACTGACATACTAGTTGTACTAATATCAGTACCAACATACTGGTTGATACTGATATTAGTAGCTACTGACATACTAGTTGTACTAATATCAGTACCAACATATTGGTTGATACTGATATTAGTAATTGTACTGACACACTTGTACTAATATCAGTAGCAATATACTGCTTGATACTGATTTTAATATCTACTGAAATATCACTTGTAAATATCAGTACCATCATACTAGTTGATACTGATATTATCTACTGAAGTCGTGTCAGACATCTTCATGGAGGACTTCGAGTCGGCAACGCTCAAGTCACGCTGTTGGCACCGCTACGTCAACGATAGGCTACTTATGTCATCTGGCAGGACAGCGTCAAGAAGCTGATCGAGTTCTTGGACCACCTCAACGGCTTCCACGCAGACATCCCATTCACCATGGAAATGGAAGCTGATGTAAAACTGCCGTTTCTAGACATCCAGACATACAAGAAGTCCGACAGAAGCATCGGCCACACCGTGTACCGTAAGCCTATACACACGGACCGCTATACCTCAGTGATGCCGGGCCGGTCTCACCATCATCCAGACCAGATCAAGTTGGTGGCCAACACTTTGGCAACTCGTTCTCGCGTATTGCAGAGGCGGAAAACATCAACGACGATTTCCTTCCTTTCCATGACGGCCTACTAAAAAAAGGTTTCTAAAACCGCACCATTCTAAAGGCCTGGAATCGTTAGCTGAGAAGCGAAGCTGGCCAAGATGAGGAGGAAGAACGCGAAAAACCACTCGCTTACGCGTCCCTGCCCTATGTGATCGGCGTCACTGACCGCTTCGAAAAGTTGCTGGCCAGGGAGATCGTGAAGACCATCTTCACCACCAAGAGGAAGATCGAGGAGTGCCTACTTCAGCAGCAAAGACCAGATTGATCTCGAAGGCAAGGGTATTTACGAGGTCCCTTGTGGCGACTGCGTCAAGACCTACGTTGGCCAGAACTCTGATTCGAGACTTCAAGAACATCTGCACGCTGTGAGGACAAACAGCAGGACTAACTCTCTCGCTCAGCATGCAACAGAAACGAGCCACAACATCTACTTTGAGGGCACACGTCAGCTGGTAAACGTCGAGCATTTTACGCCGCGTTTTATCCGTGAGGCCATCGAGATCGAGAGGCGACCTCACTGCATGAACAAGCGTGACAACGGCCTACGCCTGCCAGTTGCATGGAAGCCTGTCATCAACTCCATCTTGGTCGATGCTACTGAGCCTACCCAGTAAACACTGTACGTCGCGGGGACGTGTCATTTTCCTCACAAAATCCCAAATTGTTCCATAACAACCTTTTCCTTGGCAGAACCGTCTCTGCTCTGTCTTAGAATTCATCATAACAAAAATTTGGTCCCAGATACGGAACTATCAAGTCACAAAGATCCGTGAATATGAAGAATGTGTATGTTACATTTTTCTTGTGAACGGGTAACGATCGATTCCAGAACTGAATATCGCGTTTTTTGCGTCACAAAGACGTAGCTGTAGCGATGGGAATGCCACGTGCTTGCGACGACTTGATGACAAGTTCATCAAGCACTCCGGACGTGGAGCCAACCAAGGGGCGGTATCACTAAATTGGATTTGATAGACTCGAGGGTATACAAATGACTCTTCGACCAAAATATGATTCAAACGAATTCCAGTTGGTATGGTGGCGAATGGTTTCGATTCATAGAGAGCATGAAATCTAGGAGTGATAACTGATTGGTAGGTGGGATGATGCTTACTGCAGAATAACTTCGAAGCGTATGAGCAAAGGAGATATGCACGTCGACTCTTCAACGAGGGCTCACCAGCCTCACAATACAAGCTCTCCACCCGACTGGTACGGAGTGCTCCTATGGCCAGTCGGATGCCCGTGTTGTGAACTGTATTGAGTGGCTTCACGTAGCTCTCTCGTGCCGAGTCGTACACAACACTACCATAATGCAATTTGGAACGTATTAATGCTCGGTAAAGCCGCAGCATTGTGGTGCGATCCGCTCCCCATTTGGTACCACTAAGATAACGGAGAAGGTTAAGAGATTTGAAGCACTTGAGTCTGAGTTGCGAAATGTGAGATTTCCAGTTCAACTTCACGTCAAACGTCAGCCCTAGGAACTTGGTCGATTCTGCGTATGGAAGGAGTTCTCTACGAAGATATATATCTGGGTCAGGGTGCAGGCCTCTCAGACGAGAGAAACGCATGCACAGTGATTTTGATGTAGAAAATCTGAACCCAGTTTCATCTTCCCATGCTTCCAGTTTCCTAATTGCAAGTTGGATTTGGCGAGAGGCCGTTGCACTTCTCGCTGACATACTGAATATAGCCAAGTCGTCGACAAATAAGGAAGAAGTGATTGAAAATGGAACGCTTCGAATTATACCATTTATTGCGATGGCGAACAGAGTAACACTGAGGACAGAACCCTGTGGTACACCGTTCTCTTGGATGAACTCATCCGACAACACATTACCAACTCGTACCTTGAAACGTCGGTTGGTCATGAAATTACAGACAAAATTAGGAAGATGGCCTCTGAAACCCCATTGTGACAAGGTTTTCAATATGTTGAAGCGCCAGGTAGTATCGAATGCTTTCTCAAGGTCGAAAAATACAGCTATCACTTCCTGCTTCGTAAGAAAAGCTTCCTGTATGAAGCTTTCCATACGAATTAGATGATCCAAAGTATTTCTATTTTTTCTGAATCCAGACTGTACTGTGCAAAGGAGGTTTTTTCGTTCCAACCACCAAACGAGGCGGTTGTTCAACATCCTTTCCATCACTTTACACAGACAGCTGGTCAGAGATATAGGTCTATAGCTTGATGGTAAATGCTTATCCTTGGATGGTTTCAAGATCGGTACCTGGATAGCTTGTCTCCAGGAATCAGGGAAAGTATCGGTTGAATAGATATGGTTGAACATGTTGAGAAGGTCATTTAAAGCGGCAAGTGGCAGGTGTTTCAAGAACTGATTGTGTATTCCATCAATCCCTGGTGCCGTGTGTCTTTCGCGCGTTATCATGTTCTCCAATTCCCATACACTAAACGGCACGTTATACACCTCGTTGTTCGCAGAAGAGAAATCTAATCTTCTACATTCTGCAGCACGTTTGTGTATTTGGAACGATGCCGAGTAGTGGTGAGAGCTAGAGACGTCCGAGAAATAGGACCCGATAACATTAGCTATTTCCTGTGGCTCGGTAATTAGACTACCATCCTTGTTCAACCCAGATATACAAGATGATTTGAATTTGCCGTCTATCTTCCTCACTCTATTCCACACCTTGGTGAGGGGTGTGTGAGCATTAATGGATGAGATGTAAGAATTCCATGAGGCTTTTTTCGAAGTCTTAATGATGAAACGAGCCCTTGCTCGGAGTTTCCGGAATGCCATAAGGTTGATATTGGTTGGGTATTCCGGAAAATTCGAAGGGCTTGTTTCCTCTTACGGATCGCCACCTTACATTCCTCGTTCCACCAGGGAACAGGTATGTGGCGTTGGTTGGTCGACGTAAGAGGAATACTCTCTTTCGCGGCGGCAATAATCACCTCTGTCACATGCTCAGTCCTACTATCAGTATCATGTATTTTATTCGAGTTCTTCAAATCAACACACTTTGTGAAAAGGCTCCAGTTCGCGCGGCGCAAGTTCCACTGCGCACACCGCAAGGGCCGTTGGTGAGAATCTACTCTCAAGATGAGTGGGTAGTGGTCGCTTCCACACAGATCTGAGTGAACGGAGAAATTAAAAAGAGGTGCGACAGATGGGGTGCAGACACAAAGATCGATCGCTGAAAACATACCGTTGAAAGCATTAAACCTTGTTTTCTCTCCATTGTTGAGAATAATCAAGTCGTTGTCGTTGAAAAATTGCTCAAAAAGGCGTCCTCTGCCGTTACTATCCACCATTGTGTCACCCCACAAGTTATTGTGGGCATTTAGGTCACCTAGAATAACATAGGGACGTGGGAGCTGTGACACAAGGTTATCCAGATTTATTCTAGTAACTGGAGCCCATTCAGGTAAGTAAATATTACAGAAGGTAACAGGCTGAGGAAGAGCAATTCTGACTGCCACTGCCTGTAGTGGTGTTGTTAGCGGCAGTGGACTTACGTGACAGCTGTCGTGGACAGCTGTGGCTACTCCCCCATGGGCTCTGTTACCTGTCAAGTCATCGAAACGATAGAAACTATAATTACGTATCAATGGAGAGTCACAAGGTTTGAAGTGCGTTTCTTGAAGAAAGAAACATATCGGTTTAATGTTTGATGTCAATAGCTTGATTTCTTCTCTGTGCCTGTTGAAACCATTGCAGTTCCATTGTATTAGAGCCATTTTGTGTAGATGATGTTCTTGTTTACTTTAAATGTAGATAGAGTTACCTAAGACCAGCTTAGGTTACTACAGATTTCAAGTTCTTTTTAGATAAAAGGATTTCCCCTCAGAGGATTTTGCGGGAATGCCGAGCTCTGCGGCTACATCCTTTCTTGCTCCTTGGGTACTTCCTCTGTTCCTTCGTTTTTGTTTGGGGGGTGTGAATCCCCGGGTGTCGGGCACAGCACTCGACGCCGGTCGCTCAGTGATGTCGGATGAAGCGCCCGACACAGGAGATTCATCTTCATCCTCACTTCCTGTAACCATTATTTCCTCTACGGTTTCAGCCTCAGCTTCCGGAGTGAATTTACCTTTCAATAGTTTTACCAGATCATGTACCTCGTTCTGTAACTTGTCAATTTTGAGGTTTTGTGACGATACTAACTCTTCCATTCTCTTCTGCTGTTCGATCAGTTTCTTGTTTTCAGCCTTCAAAGTGAGTATTTCTTGCGATTCCTGGGACGTTGTTCTATTAGCTGCGGCTTTGGCAAAAGAAGATGGAAGGGCAGAGATAGGAAAGAGATTTCTATATTTCTGTCGAGCATCTTGATAAGTCATTTTATCGACAGTTTTGAACTCACTGATCTTCCTCTCTTCTAACCACTTACTGCAGGCCTTTGAAGACGCCGCATGTCCACCGTTGCAATTGATGCAACGAGGGCCGGACACGCAAGGCGTTTCGTCGTGCTTCTCAAGGCCGCAGTTCGGGCAGATGGGTTTAGATTTGCAGAAAGCTTGGCCATGTCCAAAGCGTTGACAGATGAAACATCGAGTTGGATTTGGAATGTATGGTCTAACAAGTATACTGTTGTAGCCAGCTACCAATTTTGTTGGAACGGTACCGGTAGAAAAAGTCAAAATAAGTGTGGCTGTGGGTACATCCTTTCCATCAACTCGTCGGGTAATACGGTAAACATCCGTAACATTTTGACCAGCGAGTTCAGATTTAATCTCTTCAACGTCACAGCATAAAAGGTCATTGCAAGTAATCACTCCCTTAGAAGAATTAAGGAAGGGATGAGGACTGACTAGGATGGGGAATAAATTTGCAAAGCTGGTGGTCTTCAAAAGCAGTTGTGATTGAATATCGCTGTCTGTTTCTACAAGCAGGAGAGTTCTATTCCTAACTTTCGTGACTTTGCGAACAGTACCAGCAAGACCTCGAATAGCTTTCTCGATTGCAAAAGGTGACACGTCATGAAAGGTTTTACCATCGGAACGTTCTATTTGCAAAAATCTAGGACTAGCTGGTTTGCTAGATTCTAGATTCTGAAGAACTTGTTCTTTCGTACATTTATAATCTCTAAGAGATCGAATTCTTTTTTTGGGGGGGGAATTGAGAGGAAATTAAGTGTATTCATATTTGAACCCACGAGTAGCTAGGGAAATAAATGTCCGCTCCCACAGAGCCCCGCTTGTGGGAGTAAGGCTAGAGTAAAACTGAAGTTCTCCATGTGTCCAGAGTTTATCGTTTGGAACTACTTCATCCCGTAGTCATTCAGCCCTTTAGCACGATTAATTACACCATTGGCTTGGGTTCATATCCTTGTTCACAGCGAGATCGTCAATATTGTCGTGGGTGTGAGTGGTCACGAGGTTTCGGCACGAAGATAAGAATGAAGACAAGTCCAGGAAAGAGAGAACACAGAGTAGCAAAGATCATGGAAGAGGGTGATAATGATGAATGATTGCACGAGAACTCCTTATGACCGCTCTGGTCACCGAAATGGGCACCCACTCGACCGACGGTCCGAACTTAGTCTGGACCCTCACCCCAGACCTTATCGCCATGGGTGACCCTGCTGGAAGCAAATAAATTGCTTCCGACGATAGCTCTGGGGATCACGGGGCCACGCAAGCCCCCACACCACGTCAAGGTGTTCGGATCCTTTGAGGGGCGTATGAGTCCTACCATAGGTAATCATTTTGTAAATATAGGCCTACTGTATGTGTAACCGGTCTGTTTTAGGGTTACGTTACCACGTTAGGGTATCACCACTCTGTAGGCCTTCTTGTTATGGATTCAAATTTTATGTTCACTTTATATTTTCTTGTACCGTATTGTACCAGTAGAAAAGTACTAACGTATAGGTATTGTTACAGTGATGTATTACCGTTTCAACGCATTTTGTGTTGAGTTTTACCCCAGTTGATGAAGGGTATAGCGCTTATAATTGATATTTTGAAGGTAAAGAAATGACTTGCTAGGCCTATAAAATTTGGATTTGCTTTGTTTTAGATCTTGATACCATGACCGCAGAAAATAGCAGCGATGAATCGTCTGATTTGGATGGGGATTTGTTATCCGTGGAAGTTTTAGATATATTGGACGAGGTATTGTCAGTGTTGCCAGATGCGGGGGAAAATCCCTGTTTACAGGGATTTTCAGAGGTAAAAGGGACAAAGGGATTTTTGATAAAAAATCAGTAGGTTGCAGGGATTTTCTACTTTCAACATAATTAATGCGGATGTTTTAGAATATTTGTTAAATTTTAGTAACTTATAACAAAAAATGCAACATATAGGTTCGATGGAATTCATATGACCTTTCATTGCGAACTAGGCCTACTGAACCCATACTGTGTGTTTGTAATTGTTTCTAGTGATTACAAAGCTTTAAAACCGCTTGCCGCCAACCGCATGACGGCGTGAATCGAATCGCAAAAGTACGAAAACAAGTCTAGAGAGTAGAGACTCGCACTCGCACTCGCACAGTCGCACACCGCACTACCGGTCGGTAAGGTTAGGTTGATTCACATTTCACATGTGTAGCCACGGTGTAGGTGGGCCTACATTACGTTTCTGATGTTTGTTTTGTCTCGTATTTGTTTCCGTCACCGACTATGAACCAAGAAGAGGAAGGTCAA
This sequence comes from Brachyptera risi, assembly GCA_964007535.1. Classification (NCBI taxonomy): domain Eukaryota; kingdom Metazoa; phylum Arthropoda; class Insecta; order Plecoptera; family Taeniopterygidae; genus Brachyptera; species Brachyptera risi. The sequence goes on along the minus strand of OZ023338.1, from coordinate 16,796,824 downwards.
GAGGAAGATGGGAACTCGACTCCTCCTCGAACAAAGAGTGGTGCAGAAAAGAAAAAAAGGCTTAATATAAAGAAATTTAAACGCACTTGGTTGAATCTACCTGAATTTGCAGGATGGCTGAAACCAGTGCTTGGTGACGATACCAAATGCAAATGTATTGCATGCAATTGTCATTTAACCTGTGGGTTATCGGAATTAAAGAAACATGGAGAAACTACAAAGCACCGGAACAATGTAAAATCCTTGCAAAATATACCTAAGATTACCACTGTGTTAAAAGATGACGGGGAAGAAAAAAGGATACAAAATTTGGTTCAAAGAACGAAGGTAGCTGAAATAAAAATAGCAGCAATGTTTGCCGAACATAACATGGCTTTGATGGTAGTTGACCATATGATTCCTGTCTTGAAAGAAATTTTTCCCGATTCACAAACTTGCCAAAGAATGAGTTTGGGTCGTACCAAGTGCACTCAAATAATCCAGAATATTGTGGCGAAAGTTGAAACTGACGAGACGATTGAAATGTTGAAACAGGTAATGTACAGGACGCAGATCCGTTCATTAGGATGATAATTCAATCTATGACAATATCAATGCGTATGGCCTACACTAATAAACTAATTGGTTTACTCTTGTTTTGTAGGTTAAGTTCTCCATCTTAGTCGATGAGAGTACGGACATTGCCACCTACAAAAATCTGTGCGTGCTCGTGAGGTATCTTTCTTCAGTGGATGGTAAAGTTCGCACCGAACTTTTGGAACTTGTTCATCTTGATGCCAGGAATGGAAGTGCTGAACATCTGTATGAATGTTTTAAAGCATGTTTGAACTCGAAACAAATTCCTTTGAGTAATATTGTGGGCTTAGCCTCGGATGGCTGTAATGTGATGGTCGGAGAATTCAATTCGTTCTACAGCAGGTTGAGAGCTGAGGTTCCATCATTGATTCTAATTAAATGCATATGCCACTCGGCTGCTTTGGTAGCCTCACATGCTTGTAAAAAGTTGCCACGTCGCCCAGAAGAGCTGATGCGACAAATTTATGGATATGTTTCTGGCAGCTCCAAGCGTTGTGACCAGCTTACGGAGATTCAAGCATTTATGGCTATTGCTCAAACAAAAATTCTGAAGCTGTCAGTTACTCGTTGGTTGTGCATGCATCAATGTGTGGAACGTATTCTGTCCAACTGGGAAGCTCTCAAACAATATTTTATTGTTGCTGCCGTCGAGGACAGACTTGAGACCGCTGTCAAGATCCTTGAATCTCTTAACGACTTGTGCGTTAAAGCGTACTTTTTATTTTTGAAGTACGCATTGAACTACTTCAACTCGTTTAATGCATTGTTCCAGTCACGTGAAATACTTATACATTCTTTATCACAAAAGTCGAAACAGCTCTATCGGCAAGTTTGCCAAAACTTTGTGAAGCCTGAATTTTTGAGGGGTGCAGTGGTGCTTGATTTTAAGCCTATCCATTACCTGGAAATAGAACATGTTTATCTTGGTCCAGAATGTGAAATACTGGTTACTACGTTTCCAAGTGAAGTTGTAACTAGTCTGCGCCTTAAAGTCCTCGAGTTTTATGCTGAAGCAGCGGGCGAGATGGCTAAGCGACTTCCACTCAACAACAAGTTGATGGACGAGATGTCTTTTATTCAACCTTCCATTGCTTTATCTTCAGAGAGAGAAAGTCATCTCAATCTCCCTCTGTTGACTTTTCAGTTCAGTGGTAGTGGAATTGACAAGACTTTGGTAGCTCTCGAATGGCGTAACCTACCATTTGCATTCTCTGACGAGGAAAAGAAAAGGTTGTCCTCGTTACCCATAGACGAGATGTGGGAAAGCTTGGCCGGTGCAAAATCTTTTGGCGGAGAGTTGTCATTCAGTAATGTGAGTAAGCTAGCGAAGTTGGTGTTATCACTTCCACACTCTAACGCAGAAGCGGAGAGAATATTCTCTATGGTTAATGATATTAAGACCCGAAAAAGGAACCGCCTTGGAGAATCAACTTTAAATGCCATGACCGTCGTACGGTCAAAGTTTCAGGCGAAGAATGTAAACTGCTGCTCATTTAAAGTTAACAACATCCACCTTGGGCTTCATACTTCTGCTAACTTATACTGTGCCGAAGAAAGTGTTGATGCAAGTGAGATTGAACATGGATTATAGTCGACGATAGTCATTTGCCATACCAAAGAATAAATATTTTCCTATTAATAATCCAAGTTTACTGATCTACAAGTACATGTTGTGTTCAAGTGGATATACCATTGAACTTTGTTCCTTGTCAATTCTGACTAGGATAATTACTATTCAAGTTATAAGTTTATCCAACTAGTCAACTACTATGTTTTTTGAAGCTGTTTATCATCGTTATTTGTGATTGTGAGGGAGATTAGTAATTAAGACTGGTTTGACTTTATTGTTCCTAGTGATTCTGTCACGCCTTATTTCAAAAGTATTTTATTGTTTAATATTGAAATAAACATATTTATTCATAAGAAATCTGTGTTCCTAAAATTTGCAATGAAAGTAGTTTTCCCATATAATGTATTTCTAATTGTATATATAAGCCTATATCTAATATAAGTTGCAAACTTTCGTTCATAATAATTTAAGTAGGCAGGGATAATTTCCAAGTGTTCAGGGATTTTTGCAGGGATTTTTAGCATAAAAAAGGGATTTTTTGATGCTGAGTGAGGGTTTTTCAAGTTGGTCAATCTGGCAACACTGGGTATTGTGCATCTTCATTCATCTCAATCTCATGCTATTCTACTTTTTTTGTGTTAATGAGCAGCAACCTTTATCGATAATTTGTATAGGCATTATTTTTTCATGATACAGACAAGAGGAGAATGTAGAAATAAGTGCCTTGAATTACATAATATTTTGTTATCGATCAATTGTTGTTCAAAATAATTATAGGCCTATACCACCTGTAGGCCTATATATTTCTACATCTTGAATATTTTTACAGTCTACGTCACTTGAAATGACCGTAAATAAATGACCGGTATAACAATAAAGTACATCATATTTTATTATCTTGATCTCTATTCATAGTTTATACACTCAAATTTCACTTCATACTATTATCGATTAGGTTTATAAACAGTGGAAAATACACTGTGTGCAGGAACCGTAGTGAGAATTGTTCAAAACATAGCTTATACCGCCTACATTTGTCTTGAATTAGGTACCGGTTTCATATTTTATCATTTGATTTTATGTTTAATATATAGTAAAATACCAATTACCATATAATATAGGCCCCTAATTTTATTTGGCAACTTTCTTCATTCTTTGCAGTCGACACTTCACACACTTCAAAACAGTAATAACGCAGCTCCAACGACACACGTTGGTGAACAAGCTGCTCTAACCTCTCCTGCAGTAGTCAACCCATCAACTCGGAAAACACCTGTACAGCAACCATCGGTGGAGCCCGTTGCAGGTTGCAGCAGTTGGAAGGACTACTCCCCAGCCATGTTAAAGCGTCCAAAACATAAATCGTTAACAAAGATGAACCCAACAGATAAAAATGGTTTGTACCAAGAATTTCAACCTTTTACTTGGTGTTTTTTAATGTGTAGGCCTTCTTGTCATGAAATTCAATTTTTTGTTCACTTTATATTTACTTGAAACAATTGTTTATTCTTACACTTTATTTTGTAGGCCTACTATTATGAAATGCGCATCATGAGTCTTTTCTCTGACGGCAATTGAATGGAGTTTTCGTGTTGGGCTATTAATTATGGTGCAGCCTTTGTCACTTGTCAAACATATTTTGAAAGATATTTTTCTCATTCATATTGGGTTCAATGACACACTATACTGATGACTAATATGAGATCATGAGACGATGAGATGAGAGGTTATATAATTAGGTGTTTTGGGGAAGTGGGAAGGCATTGGTCGTTGGCTATTGTTAAGGAACCATTCCACAGTATTGACCTGAACGACATAGGGAAACCACCAAATATGTCACTTCTTACATATGATTCATTATTTCCTTATATTTTTAGACAATTCAGCGGAGAAATGGATTCGAAGGAGGCGGCCAACGATTCCACCCAAGCAGGCGACTGCCATGTCGGTGAGCGCCACCAAATTTTCAAATTTGGCGCAAGCAAAGGCTGAGCTAGCTGAGCTACAGAAGACTCTGCTCGAACAAGAATACGAAGAAAAGAAGAAGGAGCGGGAAGAGATACACAAGCTGGAAATGAAAATAAAGGAAGCTCTTTATGAAGACATCCTTGCAAAACGCTCTAAATGACCTCGCTGTCGATGCGCCTTTAAATCCTAATATTCATTCATTCAAAACGCAAGGACTCCCAGCTAGACCGGGACATAAAACGCAAGGACTCCCAGCTAGACCGGGACATAAAGGAGGCGATTCTCGAAGCGCATCGTCTCGACATCGAGTGCAAGAAGCGGGACCTTAATTTATAAGCTCGAAGTTGTTTTTTCCTGTTTTTGTGTTTGAAATAAAAATAATACATATCTATCATTTTGTTTTATTTTCAAATATGCACAAAAATAACTTTACATCATATTCTGTCAATAATTTACAAGGGCTCCCTGAATTGTTCCATTGTTGTGCACAACCATGTCTCTTGCTATTTGATCCCCATCAATATCTAAAGTAGAATAACTCTACATCAGATTACGGAAATAATTTACAAGAGCTCCCTGAACTGCTCCATTGTTCTGCACAACCATGTCTCTTGCTATTTGATCCCCATCAACATCCACTTCTGGTAGTTCTGGATCTATTGGTGGGGCCTGCTCGTTCATATCTACAGCAATATTGTGAAGCACTGCACACGAAACAATAATCTGTTGAATAGTTGGAATGGATAAACGTAGACCTAATGACAGGCAAGGGAAGCGGCGTTTCCATACTCCATAGGATCTTTCAACAGTACTTCGTGTTCGAATTTGGGCTTCGTTGAAAAGATGCTCTTCCGGGAGGACTGGATTACGCAATGGAGTGATGAGGTAAGGTCGTATGGCATAGCCAGAATCGGCCAAGATTAGAGCGTCTCTAAATTCTCCCATTTCAAATCTAGCTTTCAGTGCTGAGTTATTAAATATATTTTGATCGTGAGCTGACCCTGGCCAACGCGCTACAATATCCATTATGCGCATTTTGTGGTCACATACAGTTTGGACGTTGAGTGAAAACCATCCTTTTCGGTTACGGAACACTTCAGCGTTGTTGCCTCCTTTAACAAGACAAACGTAAACATATATTAATGTTGGCCTACTATGGAAATACCAATTTGAAACATAGGCAGTGGAGCCGGGGGGTCTGCTGAACTCCAATAATTATGTGATGGGCCTATACCTATAAAACAGAACTATTTATAATAAACTTGACAACTTCATCAATCTTGACCCCTCAATAATGTTAGGGCTCCGCTGCCTATGGTTTGAATACCGGTACGCATGCGGATTGGCAAGAAATTAGACGGTCCAGTGTGACTAGCGTGCATACAATTGTGACAGTAGGCCCTGCCCCTACAGAAAATTTTCTGCCACCGGCAGCTTGGGCTCTGCCTCACTCAGACCCCGTATGTAGGCTACGATATATGTATATATATCATTTTATCACAATTAATCTTACCCCCCCCCCCCCCCACCACTCCAAGCAAAGTTTCTACGCGCCTGCCTGTGCGGTCCGCGAACAACTACAAAATGGATAAAATGGCCCGTCCGATGTAAAGGTTGTGCATCATTGTTGTAGGGCTTCTACCCTTAGTTTTGTACATTGGCCTAGTAAACAAACCTTGTGACTGCATTCGAATGTGCGTGCAATCAATCGCACAAATGACCCGTGGAAAGCGATTCATAACGTAGAAGCCTTGCTGAACGTCACGAATCCCATTCTCCGTTTCAGGGAACCGAATGTACTGCTGGCTTAGCCCGGCAATCGCACTCGTGACCCTCTTGATGATTACACCCGCCGTGGTTTTATGAATTCCGGAGAAATCACCAACGGAAATCAACATATTGCCCGTAGCATAGAAGCGAAGTGTCAGTAATAATTGGTTGATAGGAGAAACTGATTCATTTCTAGAACATAAATACAAAACATTATGAACTTGCTGAAAAACAGCCTAGAGAAAAGTGAGAAAAGTGAGAAAAGTAGGGCTTTATTGTTTCAACTTTCAACTGCAGTCTGCACTTACCGATTTGTTGGGTGCTCTAGCTGGTGTTCAACTTGTTCGAGGAGGTTCAATACTGTTAATTTTCTCAAACGAAAACGCATAAAAAACTCGTCCTCATTCCAGAAGTTAAAATGGTCGATTCTAGGCCTAATATTTTTTGGTTGCCTTGCACGAAGAGCAACATACATAAAAAACTCGTCCTCAGAGTCGGAATCAACATAATCTCCCATGATGGAAAAGTAGGGTTATAATCCGCCTGACGAACGCTATCGCCTGCTCATCTGGTACCTCGACCACCCGCTCAAAAATCTTCTAGATAGAGGAATCCTATCCGGGCGATATCACGACGAAGATATCTTTGGCTGAGGCAATTATTGCACTCTTAAATTTTGCTTCTCAGTTCCGGGCTTCTGCCCACTACTGATTGTTAGTCTTTCGGATTTTGTCTTAAGATTGACTTTTGGTTGTTTCCTTGACTTTTGCAGGCCATACTGCTGGGTTGCTGATTTTGATTGTGTTTTTGTCCTTTATGGATCTTTTGGGTGTCCTTTATGGATCTTTTGGGTGTCCTTTATGGATCTTTTGGGTGTCCTTTATGGATCTTTTGGGTGTCCTTTGTGGATCTTTTGAATGTCCTTTATGGATCTTTTATGAATCAGGGTTTTCCCTCCGAGTGCGCTGAATACCCGTGGGTTAGTCAGGCGCTCCATTCATTTTTACCAGGTGTAAGTTTCTGGTGATTTTGTTGACTTCCACAACCGGCACTCGATCTAGACCAGTCAGGGCACGACACATCGAAAGGAACAGCCGAGGCTGTTCCGACTCTATTGCCTGTACCCGTAACTAGCTTTCGAAACAGTCCGATTATTAGGACGTCAACATTAGACCACGTCTACCCTCGCAAGGATAGACTTGGGCCTTTTGAAGCCGTAGAACGTTGGCTCGGCTTCGTCATAATCACCAAGTGTTGCTATTAAGTCATTGGGTACTTCACGCAGTGATGCGAAGAACTTTTTTGCATTCTTGGTGATGTTTTCTTTGACTGTGAGGAGATTCAGGTCCTTGCGCAGGTCAGCGTTTCGGACGAACCAAGGCGCGCTAGTTATTATCCTAACCGCCTTGTTTTGAACAACCTCAAGTCTCTCTGTCCTTGCTGTTGCAGCCCAGACCGGCGCTGCATACATCATTGTCGGAAGTAGAATGGATTTCACAATTGTCAGTCCATTTGGTAAGCTCAGTGTGCTGTGTTTGTTTAGGAGAGGATAGAGCATGCACAGACGCTGCCTGGCTCTCTTCACCACTTCTGTGACGTGTGGTCGAAATGATAATTTTTGGTCCATTATCACTCCAAGGTACTTTGCTTCCTTTTGCCAAGGTATATTCTCCTCAAAGAGCTCTAGTGGGAGCGTAGTTGCATGTCGTCTCTTTTTCTTTCGCGAGTACAACACTGCTACGCTTTTTCCGACATTTATCTTGACTCTCCAATCCTCATACCATTGTTCGAGTGATTCTAGAGCAGTCTGGATGTTCCGACTAGCAATTGTGCCGTGCAATGACTGCGCAATGATCGCTGTGTCATCTGCGTAAAGCGCCAGGCTTGTGGCCGGGCTATCTGGCATGTCATTGATGAACAGATTGAACAGGGTTGGGCCCAGGCATGATCCTTGTGGTACTCCAGCTTCAATTTGCCGGGTTGTTGATTTGGCATTGTTCAGATGTACTTCAAAGCTACGCTCAGAGAGGTACGATCTGATAAGCTGAGTGAGATATGGTGGGAAATCGTATCTCATCATCTTGAAGATAAGGCCATCATGCCAGACTTTGTCGAAGGCCTGTGCAATATCCAAGAACACAATAGCTGTTACTTGGTTTCTGTTGAACCCTTGAACAATCTTTTCAGTTATTCTGAGCAGCTGGTGTGACGTAGAGTGCTTGCCTCTGAATCCAAATTGCTCATCTCTCAGGATGTTGTTCGCCTTGATATGTGAGTGAAGACGTGTTAAAATGATCTTCTCGAATATCTTTGACATGCCAGATAATAGACTTATCGGTCGATAATTTTGTGGAAATTTGTGGTCCTTGCCCGGTTTAGCAAACAGAATAATCTTTGACTTCTTGTGTTGTTTTGCGAAGTATTGCTGTTTTAACATAGCATTGAAGATTTTCGTCATGTAAGTTAGGCCCTTACGTGATAGGTGTTTGTATGCTAGATTTGGTATGGCATCTAGACCAGGGGCTTTGTTGTTATCGAGTGCGTTAACAATCGACATGATCTCTCTAGGTGAGCAGAGAGACATGTCTAGGACCGGAGTGTGGAGGGTGTCTAGCGTTGACACATGTTCCTCTACCTCATCGATTTTGTCTTCATTTGACGGATCATCATTGGGCGTGAATGCTAGCTCAAGTGTGTCCGCCAACGTGTTTGCCTTATCCTGATTGGAGTATGCCATGCCATTTTGGCCATGCAGTGGTGGGAACTTGTCTGGGATCTTAAGGAGTGCTTTGGTCATCCTCCAAAGTGACAGGTCCTGAGTATTGAGTGACTCAAGCTTGTCGTCCCAGGAGTCTCCGTTGTGTTCTTTTATTCGGAGTTTTAGCTCTGCCGTTTGCTTGTTGAGAAGTGTTTTAACGCGTGGTTCTCTGTATTTTTGCCAGCGCTTTCTCGTGCGGTTTTTTTCTTTGATAAGTCCCTTGATCTCCATCGGAAGGTCTCTTGATCGATCTGGTTTTTTGGATATTATTGGCGTGCTCTCTTCTAAGGCCGATTGGATTGAGTCGGTTAGGAGAGATATGCAATTATCGACTTCATCATTTGTTGTGATGATTGGGTTTCCAGTTGTTAGCAGCGTGTCTAGAACTGTTCGATATTGCATCCAGTCGGTCTCTTTTGTGTTGACCCTTGGCTGTATTGCATCCTCTCTGATTTCGGTGCCATATCCGAGGAGGACCGGGTTGTGATCCGATCCTAACTCCGTGAGCACGTCTAGGGATATCTGTGCTGGTAGATTGTGATGAAGCACAATGTCAAGTACGTCTCCTCTCGCAACTGCTGTACTAGCAGAGAAGAACGTAGGTTCAACAGGACCGTATATTGAATAGTTATCCGACCTGATATTATGCGATCTTAGCAACCTTCCGTTTGTGTTGGCAACTCTCGAGTTCCAGTCTTGATGTTTGCAGTTTAAATCACCGGCCATGATAGTTGGGATCGGGTCTGCAAAGATCCTGTCAATGTCTGTAGTGTCCAGCTTGACATTGGGTGGCTTGTACACTGCTATGAGCCTCAGTGCACCTTGCTGTGTGTTAATAATGATCGCATTGGCTTCTAGTGAAGTTAGAACTGGCAGATCGATTTCATGATGATCAGTCCTTCTCTTGACTATGATCATAGTGCCTCCCCCAGGTTGGTCCCCAGGTCGATCTTGGCGGTAGACGCTGTGGTTTGGCATTTTGAATTTGACGTGGGGTTTGAGTTGCGTTTCATTGATCATGGCGACTGTTATTTTATGATAACTCATTGTGTTCATGAGTTCATCTTTGTCTTGCCGTATTCCATTGGCATTCCAGAATAGCATATTGAGGTGTCTATGCATGATTGGAGCTGTTTGGCTGCTGGTTAGCTTGCGCTACCATCATCTCGACCATGAACAGAGGCATAGCGTGTCCAATAATGACGTTTACTCTGTCATCCGGCTGTGCATTCATAACTGCCTCCAGAAGAGAAGAAGCCCAGTTATGAATTGCGTTGAAATTAACTGGCGGCGCCATGTTAAATTTGGCTTGCTCGGATGCTGAGCGTGGGCCTGACTCGTACCTAGGCATTCTTGTAAATTGCCTAGTGACGGTCTGCTCAGCCGTTGTGGCTGGTTGAGCATGAGGGGTGTTCGGGATGGTTACTCTGACTGGCGAGTGGACTACCTCCCTGTCTGCGGGGACTGGTGCTGTCCACCGCAGGCTCTCTCTCGGCGCTACATAGGGTGCTGCTTGCCTCCTTGCAGGTTTGGGTTTGGGAGTCCTAACCTGGTTTGATTGTTTAGGAGCTTGCTTTAGCTGGTTAGTTGGCGCAGCTTGAGCAGGCAACGGTGATTTGACTCTCACCGTGCGTGAGGGAGTCATGGGGGCTGGCTTCTTTGTCATCGCCTTCAGGATGACTGTCGGGATGAGTGGACGTTGTGGTGGTCTGACAGTCTTTGCCGGTGTATGTAAGGCAGGGAAGTCAGTGTCATTGATTGGCGCGTCATCAATGTTGTCATCTTGCCATTGGGGTTGCGACTGGCGGCGATGAGAGACCTTCTGCCAGGCGTTGGCAGAAGGCGGAGGCGCTGGGGTGAAGCTTTGGGGCTTGGCTTTGATTGGACCATGGTGTTTGATCCCATTCATCTTGTCCTTGGCTGCTTTGTAAACCGGGCAGCCTCGGTAACTCGCTGGATGAGCTCTCGGGGAGATGTTACGACTCTCGCAGTTGAAACAGTTCGCTGGAGAGTCTTTAGATTTGATGCACACTTTTGTGGCATGTTGGCGACCACACTTCACACAGTTGTGCGGGTTGGTGCAGTTGTTGGCGTTGTGCCCATACCGTAAGCATCGGTAGCACATTTGAGGCTATCGACAGGACATAATACACCAGATAGTGTTATCTGAAGGTTCGTCGGGCGGATAGCTATCGCTACCTTTTATCGGGACTTCGTAATACCGGCCCTTAATATGCCGACATGGATGTTTCAAGATCCAGATAAATGACCAGGGACGGGAATTTGTTAATCAGGTCAGCGACGAGCTACATTCTTTAACTGGAGTTAAACAAAGACTCACATCTGCATATCATCCACAGGTATGTACATACTTCATCATATTATCAAATTTCATATTTGTGCATATTATTACAAATCAGACGTTATCAGATCAGCCCTTTGCAAATAAATCAATGCATAGTCAAACTCTAGTTTACAGAATCTTTCAATAGGTTCTTTTACTTACTTCCCCAACAATGCTTTGTTACAATGCTTTCCCCAACAATGCTTTACTTACTTCCCCAACAATGTCCTTAGTGTTCACTCATGAAATTCCAGTAAATTTGACGAGTAATTTAGATCCTGAAGATTCCAGCATAATTAATAATACCACAAAAAAGCATCACAGCGAGAAAGAGGCTGAATGAAAATCAAAACAGCATATATTTAGTATCATAAGCACGTCCGTGAAGTTGGCCCCTCATGTATTTCCGATCTCGAAAATTCCAACGGCATTCGTTAGTGCCCGTTAGTGCCGTAGAAACATTCGTTAGTACCACTCATGGCACGCCGTTGTAACGCGTTCTCCACATGGGGGGCCAACTTCACGCCAGCCCCTCAAGTATTTCCGATCACGAAAATTCCAACGGCATTCGTTAGTGCTTCGTTAGTGCCCGTTAGTGTCGTAGAAACATCCGTTAGTACCGCTCATGGTACGCCTGTGTAACGCGATCCCATATGGGGGGCCAACTTCACGCCAGCCCCTCAAGTATCTCCGATCTCGAAAATTTCAACGGCAATCGTTAGTGCTTCGTTAGTGCCGTAGAAACATTCGTTAGTACCGCTCATGGTACGCCTGTGTAACGCGATCCCATATGGGGGGCCAACTTCACGCCAGCCCCTCATGTATGTCCGATCTCGAAAATTCCAACGGCATTCGTTAGTGCTTCGTTAGTGCCCGTTAGTGCCGTAGAAACATTCGTTAGTACCACTCACGGTACGCCGTGGGGGGCCATTTTCACGCCAGCCCCTCATGTATCTCCGATCTCAAAAATTCCAACGACATTCGTTAGTACCCGTTAGTGCCGTAAAAACATTCGTTAATACCAGTCATAGTACGCCGTTGTAACGCGATCCCATATGGGGGGCCAACTTTACGCCAGCCCCTCAAGTATGTCCGATCTCGAAAATTCCAACGGCATTCGTTAGTGCTTCGTAAGTGCCCGTTAGTGCCATAGAAACATTCGTTAGTACCACTCATGGTACGCCATTGTAACGCGATCCCATATGGGAGGCCAACTTTACGCCAGCCCCTCACATATCTCCGATCTCGAAAATTCCTACGGCATTCGTTCGAGCTCCGTTATTGTCCACAAAATACATTCACCTGTGGAAATAAGTGACATAGTTTGATTTGATAATATCCAACTCCAAGTCAAATTTCAACTAGCAGACTCACATCAAATAGCTACATTGAATATTACTAAAAATGGTTCATTCCGATAACAAATGCACACGCAAGCATCAACCAGAACTTCAGAATGTCGTTGAGCTGAATGAGCCAAACACATCTCAACATTCAAGCAATTCGAGTAAACATCCGATTAAATCAAGTTTTGGTTCTGTTGAATGACAAATTCCTTGCAACGGAATTTTCAATGAATGAGAATGAAAATAGAATTGAAATATTGGAAACGGATTAATATATTTGTGATTTGAGAGCATTTGAGATTTGGTAATCAGGAATAATTTCAACTGAGTGCATGTCAATTGATGTAGGTTATTATACTCAAGAAAGAAATTATTCACAATTTGGATAACACGCATTGACGGTAGAGAATTTTGACGGTAAAGACCGATAAAAACAAAGCACTAACAATGGGGAATATGCATGATTTATTCGTATTTTTCCATACAACAGAAGATTGTAGAACCAAAGAACAAAATATAATGTTGGTCGTTTGAAATTTTGGTTAATTAATGAATGAATTAGGATTTTTAAAAAATATTCACTTCTCTCAGTTAGTCAAATGACAATATGACATTTCTTGCCGACGTGACGTCATCGTTCAGTCAAATGTTGATTGCTCCATGCTGCAATGGTCTCAAAAATGGTGCGGAGTCTGAAGAGTGACGTCAGATCAAGGTCACCCAGTCAGATTGCGTTTTCGGAGTTCACCAATGTTTACTATATTTTCGATTTTTAAATGTCATTTTGAAGCTACTACAGATTTTTTTTATAACGTTTTGAGTGATGAAATAATTATCCTGATGGGAAATACGTTCGAAATAATCCAATTTGAATAGAACATAAAATGCATGCATGTTCCCTATTGCTGACTGAATTTTAAGACGCCCTCGTGGCTCATTCAACTATCGCTAGCCTGGAGTCAGATAGGTTGTGGGCTCGAGTCCCGCATAAGTCCTGGGGTTTTGTAATCACCTATCATCACTTCATCGTTTCATTATCCTCACTCGATCATTCGTACCCCCGTATAACCTAGCTGTAAGAGCCGGTATTACGAATGGTTAGTTAGTGGATTAAGCAATGGTTATCGGATTAACTTGTTATCACCATTGGTTACATATGATATTTTCGTACCTTTAACAAATAGTTAGTGGATTAGTACTTAACTAAGATTCGTAATACCGGGCCTTAGTGCGTTAAACCATTGAAATAAAAAAGTAATTTTAAGATGAGTGCTTGTGTGAGAGTGACCCCTCACATGAACAACGCGTTATAGGAAAGGAACGGTACCGGTACTAACGAATTATTCTACGGCACTAACGGGTCAAACGAAGCACTAACGATTGCCGTTGGAATTTTTGAGATCGGAGATATATGAGGGGCTGGCGTGACTTTGGCTCCCCATATGGAGAACGCGTTACAACGGCGTACCATGAGCGGTACTAACAAATGTTTCTACGGCACTAACGGGTACTAACGAAGCACTAACGAATGCCGTTGGAATTTTTGAGATCGGAGATATATGAGGGGCTGGCGTGAAGTTGGCCCTCCATATCGGAACGCGTTACAACGGCGTACCATGAGCGGTACTAACGAATATTTCTACGGTACTAATGGGCACTAACGAAGCACTAACGAATGCCGTTGGAATTTTCGAGATCGGAGATACATGAGGGGCCAACTTCACGGACGTATCATAAGCTTGCTATTTTGTCATTTATGTTATAACTTGAGTATGTTATAAGTATTTATGTTATTTTCAAGATTTAGCTTTTTAAATCGGTTTCGTACTGTACATTATTCTCTAGTGATTACGTATTCCTGTTTGATTGATGAACATTCGTTTTTTTTTTTGTTGTTTTTATAGGATAATGGTCTTGTGGAGAGACAGAATCGTACAATAAAAAACAGTCTACTCAAAGTTTTGGAGAGCAAAACAGACCAATGGCCTTCGGTGTTACAAGGTGTTCTGTTCGCGCACAGATCTGTTAAGCACTCATCTACAGGCTACTCTCCTTTTTTCATGCTTTACCATAGGGAAGCATTACTCCCTATTGACATAATGGTAAATCACGACGACGAAGATGCGGATGAACCTGAAGAAGTTGGAGTCGATCATTCAATGAATGACACTGAAGAATCTGCCTATGACGAAAAAGAATATTACGAGATTTTATCCAAAATTCTGTTGGTGAAAAAGGCTGCAGAAGGACGAGCGATGCATAACATCGAACAAGCTCAGGAGAAACAGAAACAAGCATACGATAAACGCCACAGAATAGATAACAACGTTTTTCTCGAAGGCAACAGAGTTCTGCTAAGGAACATGAAGCGAAACGATCGCAAGGGTGGTTGGGCTCAAGCGCCTTGGGTAGGGCCGTATGAAATATTGAAAATCTTCAAAAATTCTTGCACCCTGAAAAATGTCAAAACAAACAAAATATTGAAATCAAGCTACAGCATTTCCAACGTTAAACTCTATCAGGAGAAGAATCCTGATTTCGAGTACGAGGAAGAAGAAGGAGAAGAAACTATTGATGCCAGAAACAATTGCACCGAAAATACTGTAGACAAGGACGTAGAGTTTCTAGGCGAGTCAAAAGTTCAAACTCTTTTCATGCCCGTTACCAGTGCATGGCAGAAGGCAACATGTAATTATCTAGGATTGACCCTAGTCAAATCACACATCATGTTATCAACGAAATATTTAAAATCACCAAAAAAAGTTGTCAAGATTATAGGCGATGGGAATTGTTGGTTTCGTGCCGTTTCCCACTGGATTACCGGAAGCGAAAAATTCTATGCGGTTTTACGTGACAAAGTCGTTACGCACATGGCATCTCTATCGAAAGAAGTAGATGATTACACTGAGAAGGCTGATTACATTGGTCAAAGTAAGATGTCTACCAATGGAGTTTGGGCTACTGATGTAGAGATTCTCGCTACCGCTTCTCTTTTGAGCACAGACATATATGTATATGGCCGTTATGGTGCATCATTGAAATGGCAAAAATTTAGTAGGCATGGATTCACTGCTAGAAGCAATCAGGAGCTAGAAGAAGAGAACAGAGTGTCACTTTATATCAGCAATTCGGGAGGTAGCCACTTTGAGGTGGTTACGGACGTGGAACGCTAAGTCACCCTGGCTCACAAGCTATTATGTGGTGAACATTATATTATCTATCTGTTTCAATTATCTCTTTCTGTCTAGTTTCAAGTTTTGTTATTTCTATTTTTGTATCGTGTGCAAATCTTTGTAAAAATTAATCAAATCATATCAAAATCAAATCAAGAGCATTTGTAAATTTGAGGAATTTGACCCATATATTCAGATACAATTTTTCAATTCATCATAATTATTATTGAAGAGAATTAAAAATAGTTCACAACATAAAGGGTCGTATATTTTTTGTTGATGTCCAATTATTCAAGTTTGAATCAATCAATAGATCATTCTAGAAACAAAATGTAATTCTGAATACAATTTCTTATTCTCTGATATGATTATGACATTGGTTTTAATGACCGACCTGTATTACATACAGTTTATAATGGAATGTATGAAAAACCAATTGAAAAACTATTCTATTCTGTTATATTCTTTACAGTGCATAAATATAAAAGAGAAAAAAAATAATGAATCATTAATTATTATCAGTGAAGGTTTTATGAGATTTTGAAATTTGTATTTCAATTCTATCATTGAATGAATGAACAAGAAGTTGATAAAGATCATTCAACAGCAGATGTTGCTCTAATATCTGCGTGTTTGTGGTTGAAATCGATCGTAGGAAAATGAATAATTTGTACTAATCTTTGAACATATTTGAACCATTTGAAATTGACATTGTTCATGTGTTTTATCAAATATCACATCTCTCCATGTATATTAAGAAGGCCGAGTCTATTGGCAGAATATATTCTGCCTCCAAGCATCGGTTTGACTATTGGCAGAAAATATTTTGCCTCCTGGAACTTGAAATACTATTCGCAGAAAGATTTCTGCCTCCAAGCATCTAAAACACTATTCGCAGAAAATATTTTGCCTCCTAGCACCTGAATAACTATTGGCACGAAATTATTCTGCCTCCTACATCTTGGAACACTATTCGCAGAAAATATTTTGCCTCCAAGCACTTGTAGTACTATTGGCAGAAATTTTCTTGTGATTTTTTCTGCCTCCAAGCATTTGACACACTATTGGCAGAAATAAATGAAATTAGGTAGAAATACACCCGGCAACATGGGTAGATTCTTTATTTCGGCCATGTTTGACCGAGGTATGTGACACGGCCTATCAGAAAGGCCTTAAATGTGGCCCAAACTAATTTGAATTCTATGAAAACGCCATAGTTGTTATGCATTATTACCAAGTTGAAAAAAATCCTATATTATGAACTCAAGATAAATGATTATCAAGTTTATGATTAAGCTGTGTATGTATAATGTAAGGTTAAATAAAATACAGTGATTTAAAAATTGGTCTGAATGTGGTTCTATGTGGAACGCCATCATGGCCCACACTACGCTTTTTTGCATCTTGAATAATCTTTCAGCATTGTGGGAATAATTAGGAATAATTATGTTAGATGGTAATGGATAAGTAGGGTTTAAGGTATTGACTAAAAATTTTGTAGGCTAGCCTTGTTGAGCCAATCAACAAAATCCACTCAGTAAATACGTTTGCTCATTAAAATCCAAGATTTCTAAGATTTTGATACATCCTACAAAACAACGCGAAAATATTAAAACCTTCAAACCTTTGAAAACTATCCTACGGTTATGCAGCACAGATGCCAAATGTACGCGTTTTATTCTGCCAATAGTATTTCCGATCCCTAGGGGCACATTATGTTTTCTGAACATAGTATTTCCAGTTCTTGCCGGCAGAAATATTCGTGTGACGTCACAATTTCTTTTCTGCCAATAGTATTACTGATGCTACCAGGCAGAAAAATCTTTCTGTGAATAGTGTTTCCGGTTCGAGTAGGCAGGAAATGTTTTCTGCCAATAGGTATGCGGGTGCTTGGAGGCAAAATATTTTCTGCGAACAGACACTTCGTATTAAGAATAATTATTTACTTTTGAAGTGGACCATTGTGAATTTTGAATGAAAAAAACAATGCGAAGCGAATACTGATGATAATAGTACATATGAGTGTCTTTTCCGAAGAAGCAGTGAATTATATCTGTCTTAATGAGTAAAGTGTACTTTGTCTGAGCAATACAAATTAATCACCTCTTTTTTAGATGACATGGACGTTACGCTGGATTATTTTCCCCACGACAAATCCCGGATCCAGATAACGGCCGATGTGAAACCTGATGTAGATCAGCTTGATTATTATTACTCCGGGTTTTTCATTTAGCAGAGATATGAACACAGAGGGAGTGATCAACAGTCAGTATTGTGCTGATCAGTATAGAATACAGTGAAGATCAGCCAGATTATTTTTACCTCAAGTATTGTTGAAAACAGTATTCAGACAGTAAAGATCAGCCAGATTATTTTTACCTCAAGTATTGTTGAAAACAGTATTCAGACAGTAAAGATCAGCCAGATTATGTTTACCTCAAGTATTGTTGAAAACAGTATTCAGACAGTAAAGATCAGCCAGATTATTTTTACCTCAAGTATTGTTGAAAACAGTATTCAGACAGTAAAGATCAGCCAGATTATTTTTACCTCAAGTATTGTTGAAAACAGTATTCAGACAGTAAAGATCAGCCAGATTATTTTTACCTCAAGTATTGTTGAAAACAGTATTCAGACAGTAAAGATCAGCCAGATTATTTTTACCTCAAGTATTGTTGAAAACAGTATTCAGACAGTAAAGATCAGCCAGATTATTTTTACCTCAAGTATTGTTGAAAACAGTATTCAGACAGTGGAGATCTGCCAGATTATTATTACCTCCAGTATCGTTGAGAACAGTATTCAGGAACTATATGGAAGCTAGATTCTTATTACTTCCCTCATAGAGGACAGTAGAGTTCCGCTAGATTATTTTTACCCTGATAGTACGATGAATGGAACAAGACAGTAAAGATCTGCCAGATTATTATTACCTCAAGTATCGTTGAGAACAGTTTTCAGAAACAAGACAGTAAAGATCTGCTAGATTATTATTACCTCAAGTATCGAGGGGAACAGTATTCAGAAACTATATGGAAGCTAGATTCTTATTACTTCCCTCATAGAGGACAGTAAAGTTCCGCTAGATTGTTTTTACCCTGATAGTACGATGAATGAAACAAGACAGTAATGATCTGCCAGATTATTATTACCTCAAGTATCGTTGAGAACAGTTTTCAGAAACTATATGAAGGCTAGATTCTTATTACTTCCCTCATAGAGGACAGTAAAGTTCCGCTAGATTGTTTTTACCCTGATAGTACGATGAATGAAACAAGACAGTAAAGATCTGCTAGATTATTATTACCTCAAGTATCGTTGAGAACAGTATTCAGAAACTATATGGAAGCTAGATTCTTATTACTTCCCTCATAGAGGACAGTAAAGTTCCGCTGGATTATTTTCACCCTGATAGTACGATGAATGAAACAAGACAGTAAAGATCTGCCAGATTATTATTTCCTCAAGTATCGTTGAGAACAGTTTTCAAAAACTATATGAAGGCTGGATTCTTATTACTTCCCTCATAGAGGACAGTAAAGTTCCGCTAGATTGTTTTTACCCTGATAGTACGATGAATGAAACAAGACAGTAAAGATCTGCCAGATTATTATTACCTCAAGTATCGTTGAGAACAGTTTTCAGAAACAAGACAGTAAAGATCTGCTAGATTATTATTACCTCAAGTATCGAGGGGAACAGTATTCAGAAACTATATGGAAGCTAGATTCTTATTACTTCCCTCATAGAGGACAGTAAAGTTCCGCTAGATTGTTTTTACCCTGATAGTACGATGAATGAAACAAGACAGTAAAGATCTGCTAGATTATTATTACCTCAAGTATCGTTGAGAACAGTATTCAGAAACTATATGGAAGCTAGATTCTTATTACTTCCCTCATAGAGGACAGTAGAGTTCCGCTAGATTATTTTTACCCTGATAGTACGATGAATGAAACAAGACAGTAAAGATCTGCCAGATTATTATTACCTCAAGTATCGTTGAGAACAGTTTTCAGAAACAAGACAGTAAAGATCTGCTAGATTATTATTACCTCAAGTATCGAGGGGAACAGTATTCAGAAACTATATGGAAGCTAGATTCTTATTACTTCCCTCATAGAGGACAGTAAAGTTCCGCTAGATTATTTTTACCCTGATAGTACGATGAATGAAACAAGACAGTAAAGATCTGCCAGATTATTATTACCTCGAGTATCGTTAAGAACAGTTTTCAGAAACAAGACAGTAAAGATCTGCTAGATTATTATTACCTTAAGTATCGTTGAGAACAGTATTCAGAAACTATATGGAAGCTAGATTCTTATTACTTCCCTTATAGAGGACAGTAAAGTTCCGCTAGATTATTTTTACCCTAATAGTACGATGAATGAAACAAGACAGTAAAGATCTGCCAGATTATTATTACCTCAAGTATTCAGTAAAGATCCGCTGGATTATTATTAATCTTGTCACTTATACAGTCGACTCTTGTTCTCTTGAGGTATACGATACTGAGGGCGTACTAGGCCTACCTTTTACCGAGTGTAATTGATTTTATAATCAATAATAGAGCTTAGCAACGCAGTCACCTAATACAGTCGACTCTGTTCTCTTGAGGTATACGATACTGAGGGCGTACTAGGCCTACCTTTTACCGAGTGTAATTGATTTTATAATCAATAATAGAGCTTAGCAACGCAGTCACCTAATACAGTCGACTCTGTTCTCTTGAGGTATACGATACTGAGGGCGTACTAGGCCTACCTTTTACCGAGTGTAATTGATTTTATAATTAATAATAGAGCTTAGCAACGCAGTCACCTAATACAGTCGACTCTGTTCTCTTGAGGTATACGATACTGAGGGCGTACTAGGCCTACCTTTTACCGAGTGTAATTGATTTTATAATCAATAATAGTGCTTAGCAACGCAGTCACCTAATACAGTCGACTCTGTTCTCTTGAGGTATACGATACTGAGGGCGTACTAGGCCTACCTTTTACCGAGTGTAATTGATTTTATAATCAATAATAGAGCTTAGCAACGCAGTCACCTAATACAGTCGACTCTGTTCTCTTGAGGTATACGATACTGAGGGCGTACTAGGCCTACCTTTTACCGAGTGTAATTGATTTTATAATCAATAATAGAGCTTAGCAACACAGTCACCTAATACAGTCGACTCTGTTCTCTTGAGGTATACGATACTGAGGGCGTACTAGGCCTACCTTTTACCGAGTGTAATTGATTTTATAATCAATAATAGAGCTTAGCAACGCAGTCACCTAATACAGTCGACTCTGTTCTCTTGAGTGGAAAGTTGAATAGAGACAACAAAAAAGCTTCTGTCTACACACCTCAACTAGCAACAGGATCGCCCTCTTCCTGTAGGATATCATCCGGAACCACCACATCTCGGCAGGCAATGGCGACAGGTACTCCGGACAACAGTCTAGTCTGGGGCAGCGTACGAGAAGGACGTGTTTCTCTCTCCTCGATATTGCAACCGGTCCTGTATATCTTATCGTGAGTTTTGGTTGCGATGGAATGTTTCCGTTGTGACGAGCTCCTGCCTGCAGATGGTCAATATGTCGAATGTACGTGGTGCGAAAGTTCGTATCACTACGAGTGTACGACGCTTTCTGAGAAAACCTACCGAGCGATGTCAGATGCCAAACGTAAAGCTTGGAAATGTCTAAGCTGCAAAGGAAAACTGCCTGAACGGAAGGGGTCGACGTCGTCCGCCTCAAATTCTACTGTAGATCAACAATCGTCATTGGGAAAGCACTTTGCTGATCTAAAACGTGACATGGAGAAATCTCAGGATTTTTTATCCGGCAAGTATGATGAACTTTTGAGTAAGTTAAATAACAATAACGAATTAATAATAATAAGAACAAGACCATAGAATCTCTCATCGGTAAAGTTAAGGAACGGGACGAAGTGATCTCTAACCTCACAACCGGGCTCAACCATTTAGAGCAATATGGGAGAAATTGTAACCTTGAACTTTGTGAAGTACTGGAAACAAAAGATGAAAATCTCGAAAAAATTGTGTTGAATGTGGCTAAGAAGATGGGCATTGAACTTGAATCGAAAGATATTGAAGTTGTGCATCGTCTCTCAGGCAAAAAAGGGAAATTACGTAGTATTATTGTTCAGTTTTTGTCGCGGAAGAAACGGGATGAATTTATTGTCAAGAAAAATAAAATAAAAGTGACGAATAACGACGCAGCAAGAAATGGAAGTGATTCTAAAATTTACGTAAATGAAAACTTGACGCCTTACTATAAGAACTTATTGTGGAAGACGAAGGCAGCTGCACAAGAGAAAGGATACATTTTTGCTTGGTTCCGTTTCGGGAAAATATTGGTGAGGAAAGATGAGTCATCTATGGCTATTCGAATAAACCACGAGAGTGATCTGGACAAACTTGTTTGAACGTCATTAACATTGCGAGTATTGAACTCTTGACATTTCACCCATGGTTAGTACAAACATTGAAGAAGAAATTGTACCTTTTGTTCAGAATCTTACTTTTGATGCGGTTGATTATACTTTAATACACTCTTTCAAACATACATTTAATATATTATTTCTAAACATAAGGTCTTTGAAGAGTAATTTCGATGAATTTATTTCGTATATTGCAACCTTAATTGATTTGTTAGATATTTTTATATTGGGGGAAGTGAATATAAAAGAGTACGAAAAAAGCACTTTTGATGTGCATGGCTTTAGCATGTATACATCTCTTAGAGTAAATAAACGTGGTGGTGGTATTATTATTTACGTAAAACATGGAATTGATTTTGTCTTGAGCAATGAAGTCTATAATTATTTTGAGGGTGTTAGAGGTACAATAGCAGTGAACGGTAACATAACACAGCTGTTAGCTATATATAGACCACCTGATAATGGAAACATAATACATTTTATAAATGAAATTGAAAGTATTTTATCAGGTTTTAGAAATAAAGAACAGGTGATAATGGTGGGAGATATTAATATTGATTTGGCTAAACAGGAAAATAGTAATACTCAACGGTACTCCAACATAATGGCTATCAATGGATTAAAAAAATGTATAAATGGCTTTACTAGAGTAGAAGAACGGTTAGGTATATTTTCCAAAACTTGTATCGATCATTTTTTTGCAAGAGTAAATAATAAAGAGCGCGATATTCTTTCAGCGATAATTGAAACCGAAATTTCAGATCATTTTATTATTTTACTAGGAATTTATAACAAAGATGTAAATCAAACTATACAAGCTTCAAAGACTGTATCAACCAGAAAGATAATTAATGAGCATAAAGTTAAAATTGAATTGAACAGTGTAAATTGGGTGTTGTTACTGGAACTTCATAATGATCCATGTCATTTATATAATAGTATATGTGATACATTCAAGAGAATTTATGAGAATGCAGAAGAAATTAAAATTGTGTATACATTAGGTTCAAATCTGAGAAGAAATGATAAACCTTGGGTAACAAAGGAAATTAAAGAAATAATAAAAGTTAGGGATACGTTTTTTAGGAAATGGAAAAATTCGAAAAACAATATTATGTACCGAAACATGTATAAAACACATAGAAATTGTATCAATAAACTCCTTGTTAGGGCTAAATTAAAATATTACAGAACCCGTTTTAGTGATTGTAAATTTGATATTAGAAAAACTTGGAGTGAGATCAACACATTGATAGGAAAGAAACCTCGAATGTCTGTTGATGATGTTATTGTTAAACATATGGGAACTATTTCACCTTTCATAGTGGATGGTTTTGTTGATAGTTTTCTGAATGGAGTTGAATCTATACGGCATGATTGCAAAATGCAAACTATTATCAAAGATGAAAACGCTGCCTTACAGTCTATGTACTACAAAAAAGCTACCAATGACTCCATTAAAAAAATCATTATGAACGCAAATACTAGAAAAGGTCCAGGAATTGACAATATCAGATTTCAGGATTTGTCCTTAATATCTCAAAAAATTAGTCCGATTATTGCTAAATTAATAAATCTCACCTACATGCATCATAAAATTCCTGACCTTATTAAACATTCAATTATCAAGCCAGTTTTTAAAAATGGTGACCACACTCTGTTTGAAAATTATAGACCAATTGCTATACTTTCATCAATTGATAAAATTATGGAGAGACATATGGCTGATCAATTAATAACCTATTTAAATGCTTTCAAAATAATAGATAAGAAACAATATGGTTTTCAGCAAAATAAAAGTACTGGTCAACTTTTGTATGATTTTTCTGATCTAATATTTGGTGCTTTAAATAAAAATCTTTGTGTGAATGTGTTATTTATAGATTTCTCCAAAGCATTTGATACTTTACTACATGACAGATTATTAAATGCTTTGGAGAAAATTGGGATTAGAGGGCCTGTTTTGGCTTGGTTTAAAGATTTTTTGGAAAATAGATTCATGACTGTTAAAATTGGCAACATGTTTAGTAATTCAGTTTCGGTTAAATCTGGAGTGCCTCAGGGTTCAATTTTAGGACCTTTGCTCTACCTAATTTATGTAAACGATATGTTAAAAGTAGTTAAAAAATGTAATGTATTCTTGTATGCAGACGATACAGCACTTGTGTCAATTCACAAAAATTTCTCTATGGCAAATGAGTATCTTCAATATGATTTCAACAATATTTTATGTTGGTCCCATGATAATGGTTTGGCAATTAATTATAAGAAAACCACAACTATGCATATTCATTCACCTTTCAAAATTATTCAAAATATTAACCTAGTTTATCATAATTATTCATGTCTTCATCGTAACTTTAGGACTTGCAACAATTTTGGTAATAACTGTACATGTAGTGTCAAAATAACAAACACTTTTCAGCAAAAGTATTTAGGGGTAGTAATCGATAACCAGTTTAAATGGGACAAGCACATTCAAATAACATGTAACAGGTTGCAATCTGGAATGTATAGTCTTAGTATATTGAAGCCATACGTTGATTTTGATACTTTGAAAATAGTTTATTATTCTCTTATTGAATCCATAATTAGGTACGGCATTTTGTCTTGGGGTTTCACCACAAATAATTTTTTAGACAACATTGAAAACATTCAGAAACGAATATTCAAAATTATAGCTTCAAAAAATAAAAACAATGCTCCACTGAATTTGTTCACTGTAAGGCAATTGCACCTGTTAATATTCATCATAAATAATTATTTCTCAAGTGAACACAAAAATAAAGCTGAACATGGCCACATAACTAGATTCAAGGACAAATTTGTACCAGCAATTTATATTAATTCGTATGGAAAACAGGAAAAACAATATCTAATACCGACCCTGTTTAACAAACTTCCACCTGATTTATTAAATATACAAAAACTTTCCGGTGTAAAAAATGAAATGAAAAAATGGATTTGGCAAAGTTGTATTTTATAGTGAATTACCATCTAAAAATTTGGAAAATCGAATGCTAATATATAGCAATATCATTATGACAAGATTAATATGTTTTATTTATTATTAGAAGAGAAGTGAAGAAGTATTTTATTTGTTTAGATTGTAATATTAATTAACTAGCTGCTATCCAGACATTTGTTTGTGTTTATATTTATGTATGACAACATGATTAGTAGACCCGCAGACAAGTCTTTATAACTTTGTGGGTCTACGATATTTGTAATCAACTAATTTTTTGTGTAATAAAAATCTTCTCAAAAAAAAAAAAAAAACTTCATAAAGCAGTAATAAGAAATCAGATTCTTATTACTTCCCTTATAGAGGACAGTAAAGTTCCGCTAGATTATTTTTACCCTAATAGTACGATGAATGAAACAAGACAGTAGAGATCTGCCAGATTATTATTACCTCAAGTATTCAGTAAAGATCCGCTGGATTATTATTAATCTTGTCACTTTATAAAGCAGTAATAAGAAATCAGAGGGAGTAATCATCTGCCAGCATATTTGTACTGATCAGTAATAAAATGCCTGGCTGATGATTACCGTACAGTAATCATCAGCCAGCATTTTATTACTGGGGTGTAATAATCAGCTACAGTATAGTAATGCCACCACACCGGTGTGGCGTGATTTCTTTACGGCAGAATATTATTATGGTCTATAATAATATACCGGTAATAGTTTACTGCACAGTAAAAGGGTACCATCAATAGTTTACGGTGCCGTAATAGTATCCCAGCAGAGCATTACGGTGCCTGGTATAGTATCATACACAGTGAAGTATATCAGTATTAATATACCAGGAGGAGTGTACGACAAGGGTGAACAAAACTACAGTACAGATATACCAGACAGCGAGCGTTATATTACTATACGTGAAGTGAGAGAATACAGTATAGATATACCAGCGTGATATTATTATGAGTTCCTAGGTCTACAGTACAGATATACCAGACAGCGAGCGTTATATTTTTATGAGTGAAGTTAGAAAATACAGTATAGATATACCAGCGTGATATTATTATGAGTTCCTAGGTCAATATAAGGTGTCTGAACACAACCGTAATGATATACCAGCGTGATATTATTATAGTAACAAATCTACAGTACAGATATACCAGACAGCAAGCGTTATATTATTATACGTGAAGTGAGAGAATACAGTATAGATATACCAGCGTGATATTATTATGGGTTCCTAGGTCTACAGTACAGATATACCAGACAGCGAGCGTTATATTTTTATGAGTGAAGTTAGAAAATACAGTATAGATGTACTAGCGTGATATTATTATGGGTTCCTAGGTCAATATAAAGTGTCTGAACACAACCGTAATGATATACCAGCGTGATATTATTATAGGAACAAATCTACAGTACATATATACCAGACAGCGAGCGTTATATTATTATACGTGAAGTGAGAGAATACAGTATAGATATACGAGCGTGATATTATTATGGGTTCCTAGGTCTACAGTACAGATATACCAGACAGCGAGCGTTATATTTTTATGAGTGAAGTGAGAGAATACAGTATAGATATACCAGCGTGATATTATTATGGGTTCCTCGGTCAATATAAAGTGTCTGAACACAACCGTAATGATATACCAGCGTGATATTATTATAGGAACAAATCTATTACAGTACAGATATACCAGACAGCGAGCGTTATATTTTTATGAGTGAAGTTAGAAAATACAGTATAGATGTACCAGCGTGATATTATTATGGGTTCCTAGGTCAATATAAGGTGTCTGAACACAACCGTAATGATATACCAGCGTGATATTATTATAGTAACAAATCTACAGTACAGATATACCAGACAGCAAGCGTTATATTATTATACGTGAAGTGAGAGAATACAGTATAGATATACCAGCGTGATATTATTATGGGTTCCTAGGTCTACAGTATATCAACAACAAACAAATACTACAATTTATTAGGACTTTTGAACTGTGTTATTTTTTCCATTCTATGCCCCAGTGTACTTCTCTTCTGTGTGTTGGTGTGTGTGTGTGTGTTCTTGGATATGTGCATGTGTGTGCGTACGTGACTGACTCACAGGTCTATCAAACGAATCTGACCAATTGGGTATATTCAATCAATCAATCAGTCAACTACCTATTGGTCTTTCACGCACAATTAGTCGACGGAAAGTAACGGAAGTCGTTACACCAGATATGATTTTGAAAATTGAATCCATCATTTTAATTATCCTTATTTGATTTGTTAGAATTAATTGTTTGTTTTTTATGGTAAAGTTCATTTTTCAATTTAATTGAACCCATTGTCATTTATACTCAATCTTGACGGATAATAATGTTCTCCTGTCTTGATATCATTTATTTGTGCTAATCGTGAATAATTGAGCATTATTATGTTAATCCCATGGCTTTATCGCTCTCGAAGTCTTCCTTCCTATTTCATACGAGGTGGAACAGTGATTGGGGAGATCGACTCTATTTGCCACCTGTAGTTGCTAATATGAAATTGTAATTGAAATAGTGAGAGATGAATAACACATTCAAGATGAGGTGTCGAGATAAACCAAACTCCGTTCAAAAAATTCATGTAAATGCCGAATGAACATAAAGTGTATATTATTTATGAAAAAATAAATTGTCAACTCTTTTCACATTTTGTCGACTGTGTTTTCCACAGCTTTTTTGTCCGTTTTGTTGACATCGTGTCAGTCAACCATAAGTGCCCGACTACAATCTGATACTGTTTAACAGCTTCGAGTGATCTGGTAGGTGAGGGTGAAATCGGACTTGGTTCGATCCCCACCACCGTCCATCGTTAGAAAGGTTTTTTGTGGTTTCTCTATGTATTCTAGGCTGATACTGGGATAGTCCCTACAATATAGGCCACGACTGCTACCTGCCCACTATCCATCCCAGTACCTAAGAAACACTCATCTAATAATAATAACTTATTATAATTATTATTATTATTACACGTTATCATATCACAATCATTTTTACAATAACAATTACAGATTATATTTGATCGGTGGGTATTAAATGAATGAATGAAGAAGTGACCAAAAACCATGGGAAAAAAATAGAATAATTAAAATGATTAGATATGGTATAATTAAACTCTTTTCCACAAAGCCTAGAAAGGCTTATCTGTGGGTTAAAATAACAGAGAATAGATATAAATATGCAGCGTTCAATTTTTTGTGAGTAAGAAGTGCGTTTATACCAAAAGTACGAAATTGACAACTTACGTGATACTAGCAGAATATTTTAGAATACATATAAACTCATAGCACAACATACCAATTCAAATAAATAAATAAAATAAATAAAGCAATCTAAATATGGATACGTAAGGTGAAATGTGAATAAAAATATATAATATATTGACGAAGAAAAAAAAAGGATATATATATATATATATATATATATATATATATATATATATATTTATATATATGAAAATGAAGACATCTTTTGGGTTCATTTCATGGATATTATTATTTAAAAAGACCAACGTTTCGCCAGGATTTGTCCTGGCTTCTTCAGGGTCAAAATAGATCAGAACTAATTAATCAATATTAATGAAAATTTTTTCAAATAAAATGTAAAATACTAGGAAAACGCCTTATATGCGTTGTGAGATGAGCTTAGAAGTATGGAAATGTAGAATTAAGAATATTTGGTCGGCTCAATGGACATATACAGGCCATGGATTACTTCAAAGGTTTGAAAACCGCGGCTGTCTGTTGGTATAATTATGGACCTTGGTTTCCAAACAATTAAACCAGTGCCTTCTTCATATCCATCACAGATTTTATACGTTTTAATTTATTGGTGACACTTGTTGCTCACATTTAATAGTTCCTCAATTGCTTTTATTGGTGTGTGAAAAAGTACATTAAAAATGCGTTTTCTTCGTTATTGAACATTCGATTGTTCCATAAATCGCTTATAATATGTATGATAGTTATTTCCACATTCAGTATGAATTTGAGACCTTTTGGAAAATGTTTGTTTTCCAAGTATTTCTCCCCTGGCTTATTCTTATGGGGATTTTCTATACTTTCCAATTTTTTTCCGGAAAAACTGTTTGACCGATTTCTCTGAAAAACAATACCAACCTATTCTGGTATAACACCAATTTGAAAAAAAAGTTTCGAGTTGATTGAAACTTTTTCCTGACCTGTATGCCGCGTACAAAATTACACACACGCACACAAAAAAAACATAAAAACCAAGCCCAAAATTTTTCGGTATATGGAATGAAAATCTTCGCTACGCTCATCTGATAAATCTAATTCCAACAACAATTATCTCACGGCCTTCCCACTTTGTTCGGTCAGAGCCTCCTTTTATCCTCGGCCTTCTTGAAATATCAGACTAATAATTGGAGTCATTATGATGAAACTCAAAATACCAAGATCGAAGTAGAATACCAAATATATATATATATATATATATATATATATATATATATATATATATATATATATATATATATATATATATATATATATATATATATATATATATATATATATATATATATATATATATATATACAAAGGGTGATGAGAAAAAAAAAACACAAAAACACAAAAAAATCAGAAAAATGAGGAAACTTGAAATAGTAATGAATATAATAAAATATAAATAAAAATCAACTGTGATCTGTAGTACTATGACTTCTAAGGGTCTTCCTTCTGCCTAATATAAAATTATCTTCTTCGCATTTCTTCCTTCTTCCATCCCTCCATGCAGGCAGTGATCTGGCTCTCTGGATCATCTCTTCTGTTG
Organism: Brachyptera risi; assembly: GCA_964007535.1. NCBI lineage: Eukaryota > Metazoa > Arthropoda > Insecta > Plecoptera > Taeniopterygidae > Brachyptera > Brachyptera risi. Next base: position 16,767,058 of record OZ023338.1, on the reverse strand, counting down.
GTTCTTTTGCCAGGATTTTCTTCCTCTGAAGAACTGGTTTCCAGGCGGAAGGCAGACACCTTCCGTCGTCCCTCTTATTTAGGTTCTCGGGTCGTTTTTCAATTTCTATAGATTCGCGGACTAATCGAGGAATTACCCTCTCTTCTATAGCTAGTAATTTCGTCCTGGAGAAGTCGAACGTATGTCCAGTGTCCTTGTGATGTTGTGCCATTGCCGATGTCTTCACGCCCCATCTCACGTTCCTTTCATGTTCCAACTTTATTCGCTTTCCTGTCTGCCCAACATAACTTTGCTTACATTCGCCACACGGGATTTCATAAACCCCGTGCTGTTCCAGAGGAATATGTTGTTTTCTTTTGCCCAGGATATTTCCTATTTTGCAGTCAGGTTTGAAAGCTGTCTTTATATTGGATTTTATTAAGAGTTTGCTTATTCTATCAGTATGCCTTTCACATATGGTAGAAAGGCAATGGATCTCGGTTTTTCCTCCTGATTTTTATTCATATTCTATTATATTTATTACTATTTCAAGTTTCCTCATTTTTTTGTTTTTTTTGTGTGTTTTTTTTCTCATCACCCTTTGTATATATATATATATATATATATATATATATATATATATATATATATATATATATATATATATATATATATATATATATATATATATATATATATATATATATATATATATATATATATATATATATATATATATATATATATATATATATATATATATATATATATATATATATATATATATATATATATATATATATATATATATATATATATATATATATATATATATATATATATATATATATATATATATATATATATATATATATATATATATATATATATATATATATATATATATATATATATATATATATATATATATATATATATATATATATATATATATATATATATATATATATATATATATATATATATATATATATATATATATATATATATATATATATATATATATATATATATATATATATATATATATATATATATATATATATATATATATATATATATATATATATATATATATATATATATATATATATATATATATATATATATATATATATATATATATATATATATATATATATATATATATATATATATATATATATATATATATATATATATATATATATATATATATATATATATATATATATATATATATATATATATATATATATATATATATATATATATATATATATATATATATATATATATATATATATATATATATATATATATATATATATATATATATATATATATATATATATATATATATATATATATATATATATATATATATATATATATATATATATATATATATATATATATATATATATATATATATATATATATATATATATATATATATATATATATATATATATATATATATATATATATATATATATATATATATATATATATATATATATATATATATATATATATATATATATATATATATATATATATATATATATATATATATATATATATATATATATATATATATATATATATATATATATATATATATAAATATATATACATACATATATATATATATATAGTATTCTACTTCGATCTTGGTATTTTGAGTTTCATGATAATGACTCCGTTTATTAGTCTGATATTTCAAGAAGGCCGAGGATAAAAGGAGGCTCTGACCGAACTGAGTGGGAAGGCCGTGAGATAATTGTTGTCAGAATTAAATTTATATTTTACATTTTATTTGAAAAAATGATTATTAATATTGATTAATCAGTTCTGATCAATTTTGACCCTGAAGGAGCCAGGACAAACCCTGGCGAAACGTTTTTTTTTTTAAATAATAATATCCATGAAATACACCCAAAAAATGTCTTTATTTTCAAATATGCATCAAGAAAAAGAGAGTTTCAAATCATAGAGAGAATGTCATTTTACTGTGACGGCTGTCCGCAATAGCGGGATACCAAGATGGTACAGCGTAAAAATCAATACATTGGTACAATGGTTTCACAAAATTGATACAAAATTGATTACAAAAAATCCTGAAATATTATGAAATTAATTTAATTAAAGGTATATAACAAAAGTATGAAAATGAAAGAAGATATTGTTAAGATTATTTAAAAATTGAAATTATTTGAAAGAATATAAATGGTGCTGTAAAAGATCTACTGAATTTATCAAAACTGAAAGTACAATACTTCTTAATAATACCTTCCTTGGGATGTTGTATGTATTGAGAAAAGTTGATAAAATACAGGAACTGTGCCACGATATATATATATATAAATATGTATATATATATATATATATATATATATATATATATATATATAATTATATATTCATATATATATATATATATATATATATATATATATATATATATATATATACATATATAATTATATATATTTATATATATATATATATATATATATATATATATATATATATATATATATATATATATATATATATATATACATATATAATTATATATATTTATATATATATATATATATATATATATATATATATATATATATATATATATATATATATATATATATATATATATTCATTTCTGCATAAATAGTATGAATTAAGAAGTGAAAACGAGTATGAAACAATACTCTATAAAAAATGTTTTTATTCAATTTATTGTATTTATTACTAACATACCGGTAACATAAATTCATATATATTTTTTCAGGCAAATGGACTTGTTGAACGCCAGAACCGCACGATAAAAACAGGTCTCCTGAAAGTTCTCGGGCAGCATATGGAGCAATGGCCCAACGTCCTGGACGGGGTATTGTTTGCCCACCGCTCTGTGAGACATACATCCACCGGCTACTCTCCATTTTTTTTGTTGAGAATGAATGAATATTTGGGTTTTACGGCGCATCAACGATGGGGTTATATAGCGCCGGGGTCATTCCAGGAGCAATCACCCAATGATGGTTGCTCATGGAATTTAGATTTTGAAAATATTTTGTATGCTCATTGACACTTATGTCCTGAGCTCAAAAACACTTTTCTTAAAAATTTTGTGCGTACCGTTTCCAAAATATGGGGCGTCAAAGTTTGGCTCCGAGCCCAAATTTAGCTTCGTCAAGCATCTGCGGTAAATGTTGGTATTTCTATACCGTTCGAGATATCGATCTTGAGTAAATTGCAAATAATTCAGGATGCTCCAATCTGTCTGTTGTATTCTTCTGTTTAATCATCCTTGTCAATTTCTCATCTCTGTGGTAGGTCAAATGTCAAGGTCAATAATTGCTTTTTTGGCAATTTTGAGGCCAATTTTCACGAAGAAGGAATCAAAAAAACAAAAAAGTAAAATGACTGCCATGAACTAGACCCAGGTGTTAACAATAATCAATGATTACTTTCATGTTTTTTTGTCTCCTTCATGCTGAAAAAAAATCATGAAAATTGGAAAAAGTCAAATTTGGTCATTTTTGACCCCACTTAACACCCAGAGGGGGACCAGGTAAAAATCTGAAAGTACCCAATTTATAACAAGTAATATCTGATCTTCGAATGCTGAAAGCTTCTCTTTGTTTTTCCCATTGGTATAGAAATTGAAAATTGTCCAATACTTGTCAAAACCACCATATTTGGGAATTGAACAGCTTTCTTAGTATTATTCCTAGCAATAGTAGCTACGGTACCTATACAAAATGCAATAAATTCCCAGTATGTTTTAGGTTGATTCACATTTTTTCTAGTTAAAAGCCATGCAGAAATATGCACCTGTCACAAATATTGATAATTTCCAAGAATTGTATTAGTTTATTTAGAATTAGTTGATCAATAATCAGTATTGTCAAAACTTGTTGAAACTTGCTGAGCTTTGTTCTTGCATGGATCAATTCTAGATATGTTACTCAGTTGGTTCTCAGTGCTCACACAAGTCAGTCATAAAGATGTCGAATGAAATGCAGTGTTCAATTGGTTTAGAACTTGGTGATAATTGTGCTAACACTTCTTATGGCAAGGTTTGTGGTTTGAAGAATTTTGCTGATTTTGACAAAATAATGAATAATGAATGAATATTTGGGTTTTACGGCGCATCAACGACGGGGTTATATAGCGCCGGTTTAATGTACTAAGTAACAAACGGATGCAAGACGTATGTTAGTTGATAATCCATACTATGTGAACTGTGAAGTGATGTGTATGGTTGGATTGTGTTAAAACTTGTCTAGGAGGTTTGCTAGTTTTAGAAAACTGAAAATCTTATCGACTGATCTAATATCGTTTGCTAAAAGCTTGGTAAGAGTAGTTTCCATGGAAAGTTGTTGTCTAATTGTAGTGTACTGATTGCATTCTAGTAAAACATGTTTCACAGTTAAGAACTCGTTACAAGTTACACATCGAGGTATGATCTTTTCTTGGGTGAACAGATAGGCGTGGGTCAAGAGAGTATGCCCTATCCTGAGACGGGTTAGGACAACTTCTTCCCGCCGTGAGCCACGGATGGACGAATCCCAGGCCTCGACGGTAGGTTTGATTTCTTTCAATTTATTATTTATTTCAGCGTCCCACATTTGTTGAAAGTGCCGTTTGAAAATGTGCTTATAATGTGCCTTCAGGTCATTGAAAGGCACTCTGGGGGAATCGACCCCAGTTTTCTCTGTTGCTTCTTTTGCCAACCAGTCAGCTTGCTCATTACCCTGAATTCCGACGTGTCCAGGCACCCAGCAGAACACTACACTGACGTCCTGCGAGGCAAGGGTGGTCAGGAGTGTCTGCACCTCCTGGATCAAGAAGTTGTCAGGGTAAATTCGGGATATTGCCTGGAGTGCACTCAGTGAATCGGAACATATCAAGACTTTCCTCTCCCCGTGTTTTTTTATATGCTCCAAAGATTTCAGAATGGCAAACAGTTCGGCGGTGTATACGCTGCACAGCGGGTTCATTTTTATGCGCATGGATGATGTGCCGCTATAAAAAGCACAGCCCACTTCACCATCAAGTTTAGAGCCATCCGTGAAATATATTGAAAACCCTTGGTGGTTGGAGCACATTTCGTTGAAGAGTCGTTGATACATGTTATTACTAGTGTCTGCTTTCTTAAGGTTAGCTAGTTTTAAAAGACATTGAGGTCTTGGAACTGACCAGGGAGGAGTTCGACTAAAAGATACAGGATATATAGTGGGACGAACAAAGTTTATGCTAGTTAAAAATCGGTCTAGTCGGATACCCGCAGGCACTGTGGCCGAGGGTTTCGCATCGTAGAGAGGTTGATATCTGGGATTGAAAATAGGTTGATGTGAAGGATGGTTTTTCATGCACAGGAGTTTTGAAGAGTAGGTACAGAGTAGATATTGACGCCTAGTCTGTAGCGAGGGTTCGCCAGCCTCACAATACAGGCTCTCAACACGACTAGTGCGGAGAGCTCCAGTGGCCAGTCGGAGGCCTGTATTGTGGACAGTGTTGAGTGGTCTGAGGTAACTTTCTCTTGCTGAGTCGTAAACTACACTGCCATAATCCAGTTTAGATCTGATTAATGCTCGATACAAGCGAAGCATGGCTGTGCGGTCAGCTCCCCAAGATGTGCCCGTTAGGTACCGAAGTATATTTAGCGACTTTGAACATTTGACTCTGAGCTGAGCAATGTGCTGTTTCCAATTTAATTTTGTATCAAATAGAAGTCCCAAAAATCTGGTTGATTCTACAAATGGTAATAGTTCCCCCCTGAGCTTTATTTCTGGGTCCGGATGAAGACCTCGCATGCGGTGGAAGTGCATGCAGACGGTTTTGGTACATGAGAATTTAAACCCTGTATTGTCTGCCCAATTTTCCAGTTTGTTCAGTGTCATTTGTATTTGTCGAGATGCCATTGAAATGTTGGTAGATTTTGCGAAAATGGCAAGATCATCGACAAATAGGGAAGATGAGACTGGTGGATTTATACAATCTACTATATCATTTATAGCTATGGCAAAGAGGGTTACACTTAAAACTGAGCCTTGAGGGACTCCGTTATTCTGTGGGAATGAATTTGAGAAAATATTGCCAACACGAACTTTGAATTGTCTATCGGTCATAAAATTGGAAATGAAACTCGTAAGGTGTCCCCTAAAACCCCATGTATGAAGGGTTTTTAAAATATGAAAACGCCAGGTAGTGTCATAGGCCTTTTCTAAATCGAAGAATACGGCTATAACTTCCTGCTTTGTGAGGAAAGCATCGTGGATGAAACTCTCAATCCTAATAAGGTGATCATTTGTACTTCTGTTTCTTCTGAACCCAGACTGCACTGTGCAAAGGAGGTTTCTCCGTTCCAACCACCAATTAAGGCGGTTGTTCAACATCCTCTCGAAAACTTTGCATAGGCAGCTGGTCAGAGAGATGGGTCTATAGCTAGCTGGCATTCTCTTATCCTTTCCTGGTTTCAGAATAGGGATTGTAATAGCGCTTCTCCAACGTTGGGGAAAAGAGTCGGTGTGCCAAATGAGATTGAAAGTGGATAGAAGGCAGTCAATTGCTGCTGGAGATAGGTGTCGTAAAAACTGGTTGTGGACCATATCTTCTCCTGGCGCCGTATTACTTGACTTTTCGATCGCATGCTCAAGCTCCCATCGAGTAAACAGCACGTTGTAGTCTTCATTATTCGCAGATTTGAAGTTGAGTTGTTGTTTTTCTGCTCGAAGTTTCACTGCCTGAAACGGTGCTGAATATTGACTGGAGCTAGATACACTCGAGAAGTGAGCACCAATGGCGTCAGCGACATCCTTCGGTGCGGTTATCAACCTGTTATCGACCTCTAGCCCAGATACCATCGCCATCTTGTATTTACCATCAATCTTCCTGATCTTGTTCCAAACCTTATTTGCTGGCGTGTGTATGTTGATAGAAGAGATATAAGTGTTCCACGAGGCTTTCTTCGCAGTGTTTATAATGAAACGAGCTTTGGCTCGGAGTCGCCTAAAGGCCATGAGGTTTATGTCATTTGGATATTTATTGAGAATTCTCAAGGCTCGTTTACGTTTCATTATCGCTTCCTTGCACGCCTGGTTCCACCAGGGGACAGGGACATGGCGTGGTTTGGCAGACGTGAGCGGTATACTTTCCTTTGCTGCTGCAATTATGCTATCGGTGATATTTTCAACCCTTCGGTCTACGTCTCCAATGTTCATGGAATCGTCTAGGTTACAGAGACTGGTGAAGAGTTTCCAGTTTGCACGGTGAAGATTCCATTGTTGACATCGTTCCGGGGTTGTGAAGTCTAAGAGCAGCTTGAGTAGAATAGGGAAGTGGTCACTGCCGCATAGGTCGTTATGCACAGAGAAGTCTATGAGTGGGCTTAGAGATGGAGAACACACGCATAGATCTATTGCAGAGAACTCACCTTTGAACGCGTTGAACCTGGTGTTCTCACCGTTATTCAAAAGGACCAAGTTATTATTACTAAAAAAGTTCTCGAAAAGGCGACCTCTTCCGTTGGTATCTGTCATTGTGTCACCCCACAATAGATTGTGGGCGTTGAAATCTCCTGATAGTACATAGGGGTGTGGGAGTTGTGACACAAGATGTTGTAGATTGAGTTCAGTAACCGGGGCCCATTCCGGGAGATAGATGTTGCATAGAGTAACTGGTTGTGGGAGAGCTATGCGTATTGCCACTGCCTGTAGAGGTGTTGTTAGTGGCAGTGGGCTTACGTGGTAGTTATCTGACACAGCCGTCGCCACTCCTCCATGGGCCCTGAGGCCGGTTATGTCGTCCAGTCTGTGGAAAGTGTAGCCACGAATAAGTGGTATGTCAGTTTCTTTGAAATGGGTCTCTTGAAATAGAAAACATATGGGGTTGAAATGCGAAGTTAATATCTTAATCTCCTCACGGTGTCGGAAAAAACCATTACAATTCCATTGGATGAGATGCATATTTGGATTATTGAAAAGATAGATAGACTAATATGGGAGAATGAGTGTTTCAATAGAAAGAGTCACTTCGCATCTCTTTTACCTGAATCGTGACCCTTAGATCGGATCTCGTCCACTTCCATATTCTCTATGGAAGGGGTTTTGGATGACGTTGCAGGGATAGTTTCATCCAACATGTCCGTTTTGTTACAGGTCAACAATTTGTCCTTGGACTTGGAACGGCTGAGCTTAACATGAGCTTTAGGTGTGGATGATTTTTGTGATTGAGATTTCAGCTTCGTAGAGAGATCCTTCACAGTTTGATCCTTCAATTCGATTTCTTTCGTGAGATTCTTTATTTTCTCATCTTGCTCTTTGATTCTTTCATCCCTAGCATATAGCTGTTTTTGTTGGTCTGAGATTTGAAGTTGGTGGTTGTTTATTTGTTCTTTCATGAGGGATAGTTGAGCTTGGAGCTCTTTAATAGCCCGAGTATTACTATCGGTAGTGTCAGGAGAGGTGGGAATTGGGGTAGCCTGATGTTGTTGTTGTTGTTGTAGAGCCTTGATATCTTTTGCCTGCATCAATAGAAGTTCTTTGATCTCGGTCATGTCGGATTTACTTGATGAACCAAGGTTGTTGCTTGAGGCAACTGCAGAGAACGAGAAGTTGAAGGAACTGGCAGGGAAGAGAGTGTCAAATTTTTGGCGGGCATCGTACGCAGAAATCTTCTCAGTCACCATGTATTCTAAAATTCTCTTTTCTTTTTTCCATATCTTACACTCCCTGGATGTCGCCGAGTGGCTTTCCCTGCAATTTATGCAAAGGGGAGTAGACTGACATGGCTCCGGTCCATGGTGATCCTTGGAGCAAGTAGCACAAGTCTCTTTCCCTTTGCAATTAAGAATAGTATGGCCAAACCGTTGACATTTAAAACAGCGCATCGGATTCGGTATGTATGCTCGAATATTCAATTTATGGTATGCAATGACGACGTTTGATGGCAAAACAGGAGATTCGAATGTCAAGATTAGAGCAGATGTAGGTGTAGGTGTTCCCCCTCGACGAGATTTGATCCTGTAGACGTCGATAACTTTCTGATCCGCGAGTTCAGTCTTAATCTCCTCTTCGGTTGAGTCGAGAAGGTCAGAACATGAAACTACGCCTTTCGAGAAGTTCAAGTTTTTGTGGGGCGATACTTTAATTGAGAAAAGTCCATTCAATGCAGTGGTCTTCATAAGGATAGCTGATTGGGAAGCGCGAAGCGTCTCGACCAAGACAGTACCATTGCGCAGTCTTTTAATAGACTGGAGCTTTCCCGTAACTGTCTCGATCGCTTTCATGATTTTAAAAGCGTTCCTGGGAAATACTTTACCTGCTTCAGTGCTCTCGATTATATAAAATCGAGGGGTCGTTGGAGTCGAACTGATCATATCTTCGGGGTTGATTCTAGTTTCCATTAATGGTCTAGGTCTTTTATTGTTAACATTAACACAGTCCAGGGGGGGGAAATTGGGGGGTTGGTTTGACAATGAAGAAAACATACATATAATTGGGGACAACCTAACACAGTTACTTGGCTTACTCAATGGAGTAGGGGACTCAACTAACCCATGTTGGTTCTACCACATAGGGCCTTGTAAACAATACCGGGTCTAATCCATGCTGAAGCATGAAATGGAGCCAGTAATGACTTCCCGTTCAACAAGTGGCGGATAGGAAAGTGCCAGTTTTACGTCCGGACGCTTATGAACGCGATCAGTCTTTTCACAAAATAGTCCGAGATGATATTGTCATACAAATCTTCCTATCAGGCTATTACAACCGACGCAATTCATTCACGAGCCCAAATACAGTCGTGGCCAATCAGTATTCTTAATCATACCCAGTTCAATGCTAGTGTCGTCAACAATCGTGGGCGTTTCAAGCATGTGGACGAAGCTGGCACGAAAGAGGAACGTAAAGTAAGATAAAAGAGAAAAGAGGGGCGATAGATGAGAACAGAAGTGAGAAGAGAATGCAAAGCTCAGCACTTCCTCCACGCACTCCAGTCACCAAAATGGGACCCACTCGACCGACGGTCCGAACTTGGTCTGGACCCTCACTCCAGACCTCATCGCCATGGGTGACCCTGCTGGGAGCAAATGAATTGCTCCCGACGATATAGCTCCGGAGATCACGGGGTCACGCAAGCCCCCACACCACGTCAAGGTGTCCGGATCCTTCATGGGGGGACAAAATAAATCAGAGGTTGATTCATTTAAGATTTGGTGGTATATGCAACACTGTGTGCCATTATCATGAGAAAAAATTCTTGGATAAATACCATCATTTAAATGGTTCACGCTGTAGTGACCCTTTCCGTAAACACAAAAAGTTCATTACTAAATCACTACGTGAAATATCGCTGAATTTTGCTGACAGTAATGTTACGACCGTTCAGCTTACACCAGGCAAGTCTTTGTGTACCCCGTGCTACTCTTCCATCTCCGAAGGCAGGAAGAAAAGTGCACGTGTTTACGTCTTCGGGGAAGATGACGAAAATAACTTAGTTGATAACAACGCCGTTTCCGATGAAGACGATACATTCCTTCCAAATGAAAATGTTGCTTCTATTTCAACAATCAATGACGTGTGCTCTGCACTGGAAGTCTCGCCATTCAAAATAAGCAAGTTGCCAGTGTCCAAACGTGGTTCAAGCGTTAAAAAAAAACTAGAAACAATTTCAAAAATCGTCATTGATAAGCTGAACAATACTTATCCGTTCGACATACCAGACGACGAAGAGACAGAGAACAACGTCGATGAACTAAACATTTTAATGGAAAAGTTGAAAATTCGTATGAAAACTGCAACAACTTGTGACGAAAAAGTGAAAATTCTGAGTTTAGTTCCAAAATCTTGGTCCAAACAGAAAATTTGTACAGAGTTCAATTGCAGCGATTATTTGGTGAAATTACAACGTAGACTAGTTTCAGCCCAGGGTATTCTGCCTAATGTTGCAAAGAATCGATCTGGACATGCAATTAGTCGAGAGACAGAAGAGACTGTAATTAAATTTTATGAAAGTGAAGACGCAAGTAGAACTTGCCCTGGAAAAAAAGATTGTGTCTCGGTTCGTAATAAAGAAGGGAATAAGGTGCAGATGCAGAAGCATTTGGTATTGTTGAACCTCAAAGAACTGCATGCTCAATTTCGAATTGCCTACCCTGAAGTGAAAGTAAGTTTCTCCAAATTTGCTGAGTTACGGCCGAAGTGGTGCGTACTTGCCGGACCCAAAGGATTTGCGTGTGCTCCATACACCACAACGTAAAACTGATGATAAACGCCGCGACTTCAAAGGTACAGTACAGAGACCTATTGAACATGATGGTATGCGATCCGACCAACGAAAAGTGTATGCTGTATGGTTGTTCGGATTGTCCAGGACAAGAAGTCGTTCGTGCGCATTTGCTTTCTCTCCGAGATGAAGAAGAGTTGGAAGAGGAAATTCAGTACAAACAATGGGTTACCGTAGACCGTTGCAATTTGTTGAATATAGTAGAAACCTACAGCGAGTTTGTTGATACTCTTATTGAAAAATTGGTTACTCTTAAGAAACACCATTTTATTGCGTCCGCACAGTCACAGTTCTTGAAAGATAAAAAATCCACATCATCGGACAGCGAATGCATAATCAGTGGAGATTTCTCTGAGAATTTCACATTCGTTATCCAAGATGAAATTCAGTCGTATCACTGGGTAAATGCGCAAGCTACTCTGCATCCGTTTGTGGTATATTTTAAAGATGATGGTGGAGAATTGATTACAAAAAGTTACTGTGTCATTAGTGATCATCTGCAGCATTCTACAACCGTTGTTTATGCATTTCAAAAAGTGATTATTAATGATCTTAAATCCATCGCCCCACAAGTTAAAAAATTTACTATTTTTCTGATGGCGCAGCCAGTCAGTATAAGAACAGGAAAAACTTCACCAATCTATGTCACCATTTCCAAGATTTTGACTTACATGCTGAATGGCATTTCTTTGCTACATCGCACGGCAAGGGTCCGTGTGATGGAATTGGTGGAACAGTGAAACGGACCGTCACAAAAGCAAGCTTGCAAAGGATTTATACGAGACATATTATGACACCAAAAGACATGTACGACTTCTGTGTCGATGCAATCACTGGTGTCTCCTTCTTCTACGTATCAGCTGATGAAATAGAAAAAGAGGAACACTCCCTTACTACACGTTACGAAAATGCGTGTACAATTGTCAACACGAGAGAGAATCACTGTTTCATACCGTTAAATGTTAACTCTATCAAAATCTCTAGAACATCAAGTTCACCTGACTTCCGAGAGGTATTGATTTCTAAAGTGAAATCACGAACAGGAGAAGTGCTACGTATAAAAATAAAGGACTACGTAGCGTGTGTGTACGATGAAAAATGGTACGTGGGAATTGTACTGGAAGAGTCGGTGGTGAACCTAGACTACAAGATTCATTTCTTCAACCATAATATGTCTTCATCTTCCTACACTCTTTCAAAAGATGACATTGTGTGGGTAGAGCATATCGATATCCTGCATGTTCTTTCACCATTACAATTCACCACAGCAACAGGCCGTACATATAACATTAACGAAGAAACCAGGATGGAAATCGATCATTTATTGAGTAGGAAACAATAACAACCAGGTATGTTATTGAGCAATTACATTGTGCAAATAATGTGGGAATGTAATAATGTGGAATAATGAATGACGCAGATGTTAATTGATATGGGCCAGTGGCCGTATACTAAAAAATGTTGGTGAATTGCAATTACTTTGACATTTTTTATTTTCTATACCAATGGAAAAAACAAAGAGAAACTTTCAGCATTTGAAGATCAGATATTACTTGCTATAAATTGGGTACTTTCAGATTTTTACCTGGTCCCCCTCTGGATGTAAAGTGGGGTCAAAAATGACCAAATTTGACTTTTTCCAATTTTCATGATTTTTTTTCAGCATGAAGGAGACAAAAAAACATGAAAGTAATCATTGATTATTGTTAACACCTGGGTCTAGTTCATGACAGTCATTTTACTTTTTCGTTGTTTTGATCCCTTCTTGGAGAAAATTGGCCTCAAAATTGCCAAAAAAGCAATTATTGACCTTGACATTTGACCTCCCACAGAGATAAGAAATTGACAAGGATGATTAAACAGAAGAATACAACAGACAGATTGGAGCATCCTGAATTATTTGCAATTTACTCAACTTCGATATCTCGAACGGTATAGAAATACCAGCATTTACCGCAGATGCTTGACGAAGCTAAATTTGGGCTCGGAGCCAAACTTTGACGCCCCATATTTTGGAAACGGTACGCACAAAATTTTTAAGAAAAGTGTTTTTGAGCTCAAACATAAGTGTCAATGAGCATACAAAATATTTTAGAAATCTAAATTCCATGAGCAACCAATTTTCTGAAAATTGGGTGATTGCTCCTGGAATGACCCGCCGGTTTAATGTACCAAGTAACAAACGGATGCAAGACGTATGTTAGTTGATAATCCATACTATGTGAACTGTGAAGTGATGTGTATGGTTGGATTGTGTTAAAACTTGTCTAGGAGGTTTGCTAGTTTTAGAAATCTGAAAATCTTATCGACTGATCTAATATCGTTTGCTAAAAGCTTGGTAAGAGTAGTTTCCATGGAAAGTTGTTGTCTAATTGTAGTGTACTGATTGCATTCTAGTAAAACATGTTTCACAGTTAAGAACTCGTTACAAGTTACACATCGAGGTATGATCTTTTCTGGGGTGAACAGATAGGCGTGGGTCAAGAGAGTATGCCCTATCCTGAGACGGGTTAGGACAACTTCTTCCCGCCGTGAACCACGGATGGACGAATCCCAGGCCTCGACGGTAGGTTTGATTTCTTTCAATTTATTATTTATTTCAGCGTCCCACATTTGTTGAAAGTGCCGTTTGAAAATGTGCTTATAATGTGCCTTCAGGTCATTGAAAGGCACTCTGGGGGAATCGACCCCAGTTTTCTCTGTTGCTTCTTTTGCCAACAAGTCAGCTTGCTCATTACCCTGAATTCCCACGTGTCCAGGCACCCAGCAGAACACTACACTGACATCCTGCGAGGCAAGGGTGGTCAGGAGTGTCTGCACCTCCTGGATCAAGAAGTTGTCAGGGTAAATTCGGGATATTGCCTGGAGTGCACTCAGTGAATCGGAACATATCAAGACTTTCCTCTCCCCGTGTTTTTTTATATGCTCCAAAGATTTCAGAATGGCAAACAGTTCGGCGGTGTATACGCTGCACAGCGGGTTCATTTTTATGCGCATGGATGATGTGCCGCTATAAAAAGCACAGCCCACTTCACCATCAAGTTTAGAGCCATCCGTGAAATATATTGAAAACCCTTGGTGGTTGGAGCACATTTCGTTGAAGAGTCGTTGATACATGTTATTACTAGTGTCTGCTTCCTTAAGGTTAGCTAGTTTTAAAAGACATTGAGGTCTTGGAACTGACCAGGGAGGAGTTCGACTAAAAGATACAGGATATATAGTGGGACGAACAAAGTTTATGCTAGTTAAAAATCGGTCTAGTCGGATACCCGCAGGCACTGTGGCCGAGGGTTTCGCATCGTAGAGAGGTTGATATCTGGGATTGAAAATAGGTTGATGTGAAGGATGGTTTTTCATGCACAGGAGTTTTGAAGAGTAGGTACAGAGTAGATATTGACGCCTAGTCTGTAGCGAGGATTCGCCAGCCTCACAATACAGGCTCTCAACACGACTAGTGCGGAGAGCTCCAGTGGCCAGTCGGAGGCCTGTATTGTGGACAGTGTTGAGTGGTCTGAGGTAACTTTCTCTTGCTGAGTCGTAAACTACACTGCCATAATCCAGTTTAGATCTGATTAATGCTCGATACAAGCGAAGCATGGCTGTGCGGTCAGCTCCCCAAGATGTGCCCGTTAGGTACCGAAGTATATTTAGCGACTTTGAACATTTGACTCTGAGCTGAGCAATGTGCTGTTTCCAATTTAATTTTGTATCAAATAGAAGTCCCAAAAATCTGGTTGATTCTACAAATGGTAATAGTTCCCCCCTGAGCTTCATTTCTGGGTCCGGATGAAGACCTCGCATGCGGTGGAAGTGCATGCAGACGGTTTTGGTACATGAGAATTTAAACCCTGTATTGTCTGCCCAATTTTCCAAGTTTGTTCAGTGTCATTTGTATTTGTCGAGATGCCATTGAAATGTTGGTAGATTTTGCGAAAATGGCAAGATCATCGACAAATAGGGAAGATGAGACTGGTGGATTTATACAATCTACTATATCATTTATAGCTATGGCAAAGAGGGTTACACTCAAAACTGAGCCTTGAGGGACTCCGTTATTCTGTGGGAATGAATTTGAGAAAATATTGCCAACACGAACTTTGAATTGTCTATCGGTCATAAAATTGGAAATGAAACTCGTAAGGTGTCCCCTAAAACCCCATGTATGAAGGGTTTTTAAAATATGAAAACGCCAGGTAGTGTCATAGGCCTTTTCTAAATCGAAGAATACGGCTATAACTTCCTGCTTTGTGAGGAAAGCATCGTGGATGAAACTCTCAATCCTAATAAGGTGATCATTTGTACTTCTGTTTCTTCTGAACCCAGACTGCACTGTGCAAAGGAGGTTTCTCCGTTCCAACCACCAATTAAGGCGGTTGTTCAACATCCTCTCGAAAACTTTGCATAGGCAGCTGGTCAGAGAGATGGGTCTATAGCTAGCTGGCATTCTCTTATCCTTTCCTGGCTTCAAAATAGGGATTGTAATAGCGCTTCTCCAACGTTGGGGAAAAGAGTCGGTGTGCCAAATGAGATTGAAAGTGGATAGAAGGCAGTCAATTGCTGCTGGAGATAGGTGTCGTAAAAACTGGTTGTGGACCATATCTTCTCCTGGCGCCGTATTACTTGACTTTTCGATCGCATGCTCAAGCTCCCATCGAGTAAACAGCACGTTGTAGTCTTCATTATTCGCAGATTTGAAGTTGAGTTGTTGTTTTTCTGCTCGAAGTTTCACTGCCTGAAACGGTGCTGTATATTGACTGGAGCTAGATACACTCGAGAAGTGAGCACCAATGGCGTCAGCGACATCCTTCGGTGCGGTTATCAACCTGTTATCGACCTCTAGCCCAGATACCATCGCCATCTTGTATTTACCATCAATCTTCCTGATCTTGTTCCAAACCTTATTTGCTGGCGTGTGTATGTTGATAGAAGAGATATAAGTGTTCCACGAGGCTTTCTTCGCAGTGTTTATAATGAAACGAGCTTTGGCTCGGAGTCGCCTAAATGCCATGAGGTTTATGTCATTTGGATATTTATTGAGAATTCTCAAGGCTCGTTTACGTTTCATTATCGCTTCCTTGCACGCCTGGTTCCACCAGGGGACAGGGACATGGCGTGGTTTGGCAGACGTGAGCGGTATACTTTCCTTTGCTGCTGCAATTATGCTATCGGTGATATTTTCAACCCTTCGGTCTACGTCTCCAATGTTCATGGAATCGTCTAGGTTACAGAGACTGGTGAAGAGTTTCCAGTTTGCACGGTGAAGATTCCATTGTTGACATCGTTCCGGGGTTGTGAAGTCTAAGAGCAGCTTGAGTAGAATAGGGAAGTGGTCACTGCCGCATAGGTCGTTATGCACAGAGAAGTCTATGAGTGGGCTTAGAGATGGAGAACACACGCATAGATCTATTGCAGAGAACTCACCTTTGAACGCGTTGAACCTGGTGTTCTCACCGTTATTCAAAAGGACCAAGTTATTATTACTAAAAAAGTTCTCGAAAAGGCGACCTCTTCCATTGGTATCTGTCATTGTGTCACCCCACAATAGATTGTGGGCGTTGAAATCTCCTGATAGTACATAGGGGTGTGGGAGTTGTGACACAAGATGTTGTAGATTGAGTTCAGTAACCGGGGCCTATTCCGGGAGATAGATGTTGCATAGAGTAACTGGTTGTGGGAGAGCTATGCGTATTGCCACTGCCTGTAGAGGTGTTGTTAGTGGCAGTGGGCTTACGTGGTAGTTATCTGACACAGCCGTCGCCACTCCTCCATGGGCCCTGAGGCCGGTTATGTCGTCCAGTCTGTGGAAAGTGTAGCCACGAATAAGTGGTATGTCAGTTTCTTTGAAATGGGTCTCTTGAAATAGAAAACATATGGGGTTGAAATGCGAAGTTAATATCTTAATCTCCTCACGGTGTCGGAAAAAACCATTACAATTCCATTGGATGAGATGCATATTTGGATTATTGAAAAGATAGATAGACTAATATGGGAGAATGAGTGTTTCAATAGAAAGAGTCACTTCGCATCTCTTTTACCTGAATCGTGACCCTTAGATCGGATCTCGTCCACTTCCATATTCTCTATGGAAGGGGTTTTGGATGACGTTGCAGGGATAGTTTCATCCAACATGTCCGTTTTGTTACAGGTCAACAATTTGTCCTTGGACTTGGAACGGCTGAGCTCAACATGAGCTTTAGGTGTGGATGATTTTTGTGATTGAGATTTCAGCTTCATAGAGAGATCCTTCACAGTTTGATCCTTCAATTCGATTTCTTTCGTGAGATTCTTTATTTTCTCATCTTGCTCTTTGATTCTTTCATCCCTAGCATATAGCTGTTTTTGTTGGTCTGAGATTTGAAGTTGGTGGTTGTTTATTTGTTCTTTCATGAGGGATAGTTGAGCTTGGAGCTCTTTAATAGCCCGAGTATTACTATCGATAGTGTCAGGAGAGGTGGGAATTGGGGTAGCCTGATGTTGTTGTTGTTGTTGTAGAGCCTTGATATCTTTTGCCTGCATCAATAGAAGTTCTTTGATCTCGGTCATGTCGGATTTACTTGATGAACCAAGGTTGTTGCTTGAGGCAACTGCAGAGAACGAGAAGTTGAAGGAACTGGCAGGGAAGAGAGTGTCAAATTTTTGGCGGGCATCGTACGCAGAAATCTTCTCAGTCACCATGTATTCTAAAATTCTCTTTTCTTTTTTCCATATCTTACACTCCCTGGATGTCGCCGAGTGGCTTTCCCTGCAATTTATGCAAAGGGGAGTAGACTGGCATGGCTCCGGTCCATGGTGATCCTTGGAGCAAGTAGCACAAGTCTCTTTCCCTTTGCAATTAAGAATAGTATGGCCAAACCGTTGACATTTAAAACAGCGCATCGGATTCGGTATGTATGCTCGAATATTCAATTTATGGTATGCAATGACGACGTTTGATGGCAAAACAGGAGATTCGAATGTCAAGATTAGAGCAGATGTAGGTGTAGGTGTTCCCCCTCGACGAGATTTGATCCTGTAGACGTCGATAACTTTCTGATCCGCGAGTTCAGTCTTAATCTCCTCTTCGGTTGAGTCGAGAAGGTCAGAACATGAAACTACGCCTTTCGAGAAGTTCAAGTTTTTGTGGGGCGATACTTTAATTGAGAAAAGTCCACTCAATGCAGTGGTCTTCATAAGGATAGCTGATTGGGAAGCGCGAAGCGTCTCGACCAAGACAGTACCATTGCGCAGTCTTTTAATAGACTGGAGCTTTCCCGTAACTGTCTCGATCGCTTTCATGATTTTAAAAGCGTTCCTGGGAAATACTTTACCTGCTTCAGTGCTCTCGATTATATAAAATCGAGGGGTCGTTGGAGTCGAACTGATCATATCTTCGGGGTTGATTCTAGTTTCCATTAATGGTCTAGGTCTTTTATTGTTAACATTAACACAGTCCAGGGGGGGGAAATTGGGGGGTTGGTTTGACAATGAAGAAAACATACATATAATTGGGGACAACCTAACACAGTTACTTGGCTTACTCAATGGAGTAGGGGACTCAACTAACCCATGTTGGTTCTACCACATAGGGCCTTGTAAACAATACCGGGTCTAATCCATGCTGAAGCATGAAATGGAGCCAGTAATGACTTCCCGTTCAACAAGTGGCGGATGGGAAGGTGCCAATTTTACGTCCGGACGCTTATGAACGCGATCGGTCTTTTCACAAAATAGTCCGAGATGATATTGTCATACAAATCTTCCTATCAGGCTATTACAACCGACGCAATTCATTCACGAGCCCAAATACAGTCGTGGCCAATCAG
This sequence comes from Brachyptera risi, assembly GCA_964007535.1. NCBI lineage: Eukaryota > Metazoa > Arthropoda > Insecta > Plecoptera > Taeniopterygidae > Brachyptera > Brachyptera risi. The sequence goes on along the minus strand of OZ023338.1, from coordinate 16,747,979 downwards.
TATTCTTAATCATACCCAGTTCAATGCTAGTGTCGTCAACAATCGTGGGCGTTTCAAGCATGTGGACGAAGCTGGCACGAAAGAGGAACGTAAAGTAAGATAAAAGAGAAAAGAGGGGCGATAGATTAGAACAGAAGTGAGAAGAGAATGCAAAGCTCAGCACTTCCTCCACGCACTCCAGTCACCAAAATGGGACCCACTCGACCGACGGTCCGAACTTGGTCTGGACCCTCACTCCAGACCTCATCGCCATGGGTGACCCTGCTGGGAGCAAATGAATTGCTCCCGACGATATAGCTCCGGAGATCACGGGGTCACGCAAGCCCCCACACCACGTCAAGGTGTCCGGATCCTTCATGGGTTTTTTTTTTTTTTTTTTTTTTTTGTTATACAACAAGGAAGCTGTCCTACCTGTTGACCTTTTGAATCAATCTATTGATGAAGATTGCGACGATCCGATGCCAATGGAACAGATGACAGGTGATGAGAACAGTGATGATGCAGAATTAATTCAAGACTCTCCATTCAACGAAATCGAGTTTAACGCTGTCCTGAAAACAATGCTTTCCATGAGAGAATTGGTCCAAGACACAGTTATGGAGAATATAAAGTGTGCTCAAGAGACTCAGAAAAAAAAAACTACAATAAGAGGTACAATACCGAAAGCAATACTCTGTTCAGAATTGGCTCACTAGTAATGTTACGGAACATGGCCCGCACAGACCGCAAAGGTGGCTGGCAGAAGGCCCCTTGGACGGGGCCATTTGAAGTGGCGGAAACATTCAAAAATACTTGTGCTCTAAGGAAAATAAGTTCAGGCATGATTTTGAAAAAAAAAAATCAATATGTGCAATTTGAAATTGTACAAAAGACGCACGACCAAGTGCCAAGTGGTCGAGGAAAATGAAGCGGAAGAGGAGAAAAACGTGGAGAGCGAACAAAATCACGATGAGAAGAGTGAAAGCCAAGAAAAGGAGAGATTCGAAGAGGACAATGATGTTTTCAACGGGGATTTTGAGGAAAATGAAGCGGAAGAGGAGAACAATAACGTCTTCAACGTAGAAAACAAACAAATTCAGGATGAGAAGAGTGAAAGCCAAGGAAAGGAGAGAATCGAAGAGGACAATGATGTTGTCACCGTGGATTTTGACGTCATGCCCAAGTTTTTCGTGCCCGTATCTAAAACGTGGCAAAAAGGAATGTGTAACAGATTCAACTTGCCATTGATTAGCAGTCACAAGAATTTGCCGTTGAAAAAGTTGCTGAAATCACCCAGGAGAATAGTACGAATTCGAGGCGATGGAAACTGTTTCTACAGATGCGTCTCTTACTGGATAACTGGGAGTGAAGACTACCACCTACAACTAAGAAATGCGATTGTTGCACACATGAGAATTAACACGTCTTTCATAGACAATTACACCGACGTGGTGGATTACGTGTCAAAGAGTCGGATGGACTGCAATGGTGTGTGGGCGACAGACGCCGAAATCCTCAGCACAGCCATGATGCTGGACACAAACATTGAAGTTTACGGGAAATATGCTGAATCCAAGAGCTGGCAACAATTCCGTAGAGGCACACTCAACAATGTGGATCAAAAAAAAATGATGTCAATCTACATAAATAATGAGGGTGGATCGCACTACGAAGTGGTTACCGACGTCGAGCGATGAACAATGTTCCCTTTTATGAAATTATGTAATAATTGAATATATATATATATATATATATATATATACATATATATAATATATATATATATATATATATATATACATATATATATAATATATATATATATATATTCAATTATATTCAAATATATATATATATACCCTTATGAAAATGTACTCTAGAAACATCTAAGGTTTTTGACAAAACCGTAGAAAAACTCACCATAACCTAGGGTTTTTCTGATTTACCTTCAATTTGTCCAGTGTAATTTGACTTTACTCTCAATTTTGAGTGTTATTTTAATTTACCTTAGAAAACTTGAGATGTTTTCTAATTTACTCTAGCCTCTAGTTTAGAGTTTATTGCATTCGCCCACAAATCGAGTGTTTTTGCAATTAACCCTCAAAACAGTTGGAGTTATTTTTATTTACCCTCAAACCTCAGTGTTATTTCAATTTACCGCCAAAAACTTGAGAGTTATTCCAATTTACTCCGAATTATATTCTAGTGTTAATTGCACTCTTCCTGAAGACTGAATGTTTCATCAATTAACTCTCAAAACAGGCAGAGTTTTCTTCATTTACCCTAAAAGTCAGAGTTATTTCAATTCACCCTCAAAAGCTTCAGAGTTGATCCAATTTACCCTGAATTATAGTCTAGAGTTAATTTGTACTTCGCCTCGAGATTGAGTGTTTTTCAATTAACCTTCAAAACATTGAGAGTTACCCACAAACTTTAGTATTATTTCAATTTACCCTAAAAAACTTGAGAACAAAAATATTCAACTTCAGCATAGATTCCAAAGTACACTAAAGCTGGCCTTCCATGAACGCGGTTTTCGCTTGGCAACTTCGCTAAGCGTTTTTTTCACACCCCCATGATGTTAAAACGACCAATCAAAGACGAGAGCGACGCGATTTCTGATTGTTGAGCTTGCCTCAATTCCACTGCCTTGTGAACGCGAAACGCAAATCTCGTTCATGGAAGGCCAGCTCAATTCATTGAGTTGAAGCTTATAATTTTCTCTCAGTCAGTGTACCTGATGCTGTTAGAACTATGTTTCAATATTCAATATTAATTATTTCAATTTAGAGCCAGTTTACGCCAACTGCAGATTACAATTAAATACCGGTATGTTTTTGATTATACTTATTAAGACGAAACACGAAAATAACATGCTTATTAGAAAAGCTATAAAAATGGCTAATTATTGCATAATTCACTGATCATCAACCCGGCTACAACGGAGCTCGCATCCGGGTACGCAACCCGGGGCTCTTGATAATATATAATTTTTAGAAAATAAAATTCTAGGGATTCTAGGGATTTCTAGGGATCTATATAGTTATATAAGGGCGGTCATTTGCTTCTTATCAAAAATTAGGGTTAGATTTTGACAGAAATTAGATATGCGCAAACAAAATATCCATATATTTTTGTGAGTTTTTATTACATGGCAAATATCAATAGAATTTTATAAACAGCTAAATCAGCAGAAAATTTGCACAAATCTGAATTGAATGAATGATAAAAAATAATACACTTTTGCAGATTATTATTACTATTTTTTACTGTGGACTGTATAAACAGGTTTTTGACTAATGGACAAAGTTCCCAAAAAAAATTGTTTGCAAACTCGAACAAGATTTGTATCCATTGAAGGAAGGAAATATGAGTATGAATACTTCCGTAGAGATAGTTGATTCCTTTTAATTTTCTTTTCACAACGTTTGGTATGTAATAGTAGAAAGTCTCTTTTACCATGCAATGATAACTTATAGTACAGACTGAAAATATTTTGTCGGTCCATGAGACTAAAATTGATATTACAGTCAAATATACAATTAGGAATGTGGTCTCGTATAGATCTAGGTGGCATCGTGACACCTTTCCGCGTAACGTACGGTCTGCCAGCCTGATAGAGTTCATGTCGTTCATCTCTTTCACGTTTTGTTTTGTTTAGAACAACTTGCCAAATCTACTACTTCTTCAGATGCCAGATTTAACACAGATATCACGCTCGATACATTCGCATCCAGAAATGAGGATGGTGATTCACCAGCTGTAGGCCTACTTTCAGTATTATTTTCCTTTTGCATTCTTGACAGTTGTTTTTTCTTACAGAACTTTCCTTGACTTGGTTCAATATTTTCAGATGGTAATGGTAGATTAGTATCTACATTGCAACTACCTGAGATAGCATTTACATCCATATCAGCAGACAAATAGTAAGTTTTAGTGTCTTGTTGGGATAGCTGATGTACTCGTTCGATACTATTTTTTGTGATTAGGCTTTTGTCAAATTTTTCCAATGACAGTGGTGAAATCTTGACTTGTTTCCAACTACACTCATTTTCTGCCAGGACTGACAATTCTATCGTTGTATAGTTTTCGTCATCCGAGTCGAGCATCCTGAATCAACAATATGTCCTGTTAGCCCAAATCTACATAATCTATGCATCAAGAGTATGAGCTGCGCTAAAATGTAGTGTCGTCATTATAATAGTGCACTGTATGATGCTAACCAAAGGAATATTATTATTATTATTATTATCATTATTATTATCTGGGCCTATCTGTATAACTATCGCCGTGAACAAGTGCGAAATCAGTCGAGCTATATGAGTGTGTGGACTACGATTACAGACCTAGACCCAGAGGCCCTAGCTTGGGCCTCAAAGATCTGTATATTTACCATAGATAATCATCGTAATTAAAATCAGCCTCAGGAACAGGTGAACTTGCTGGTGAACGGGCCTCATTATCTTGATATCTAAAGAAAAATTAGGCTATGTTGATGATAATTATAAGCAAAAGACACAGGGACTATAGCCTCGGATGGATAGCCTACGTTTACGGGACTCTATAATAGATAGGTACCATGAACCTTGGAAAATTAATGGCCCTGGTAGCTAAATACCCTATACGAGCCACATCTACCTACCACACCACCGTGAGGAATATGGCCGCCACAACACCCGTGGCACCCACGTGCCACGTGGCACGTAGCACCCGTGGCCGGTAGCACGAACAGACACCCACTATTACCATTCTGCCCTTGGCGTCATGGAGTAGGGTGGTTTTGGTTAGGTGCCAGTAGGTTTATTTTATACTGAGTATTTGCAGTTAGGAACAGGCCACTGTACGTGCCAAAGAGTGTGTGGTTCTAGCAGGCATCTTTTACATGGGGGAGTGCCATAGGTACGGGCATTGATTCTTATACAAACCACACCACTGGCACATATAGTCCTACCTCTGTACCCTGTACCATTGAGTTTGTAGTACCGTACCTGTACCATGATAAACCGCTATAGCTATAGGCCTATACCACGGTCCGTAGTACGAAGTTCTGCCTTGAATTTACAGTACGCCGTGCCAATCTGTTTTAGGGTTAGACCTATATTGGGTTTATTTTTCACGGTTTGAGGTGTCTTAGCAAACTTTTTGGTGAATAGGTAGGCCCTATATTGGGTTTGATTGGTTAAAGTTTGTGTCGAATGGATCACGATTAATTTTACTGTGCAATCCTAGCCCTATATATATATATAGCCTAGGCTACGTACGTATGGGCCTAGACCTAGGCATTGCCTAGGTTATTTGACCCACCATCACCTATCATCACTGAGTTTGTATAACCTACCATAACCCTAAAACAAATGGGCGAAGACAGGCTATGATAAATTCAGGCCTGAGCCATTGAGAAACTCAATGTCCAGGACTAGGCCTAAGCCTCCAATTACCCTATTATGAATCTGTTTTCGAATGTCAAAAAGCCAATTAAAGTGGTTGAACTTACTTATTCATTTTCTTTTGAAGATTCAACCAATTTTCTCCCTAGCCTATAGGCGTACAATCTCCCAAAAATAGGCAGAGTCCTTTATTTTGTATATTATTATGGCGTGAGTAGGCCTAGGCGGTCCAAAAGCCAAGGTGGGGTCTAGGTGAATTAGGCCTATATTATTATTAATGTCTTTGTAAGTGAGCAAAGATTGTCACGAACGTGAAAATATTTTGCCTAAACACTACACAATCATGTGTTCTCTTTACACTTTCTGCTTCTTCTGGCATTGGATTTATTGTTATTCTTGATTTCTTCTCCCTTTTTTTTGACAGTAATATTTTCTCAAAAATCAAGCTATATAGCCTAGCCACCATCGGTCCACAAAATCACGATATTAGGAGCTATTTAATGGTGAACCATATTAATATAATATAATTATACAATAGATGGGCCTGGTTTACTATTATATAGCTCGTTGTATTAGACCCACTAAATGCATATAGGATAATAATAATAATGATAATAATAATAAATCACTTATTCTGTAGAACATGGATACATAGTATGTATGTGTTTTAGAACAGGTCAGGCAGGATCAACAGTTGTTGCTTCGCTAGCAGATAATTTTTTGTTATAATCTAAGGAATAAGCAAGGTTTAGTCCACAACCTCCTCTATTTGTTTTGTTAAACGTGGTTTATCACTGAAAATTATTGTTATATCATTTACGTATAGGTGTAAATCATCTTTACAATTTTGCATGTTTACCACATCCATGATCATTGAAACTCGCGGTGCTAAGAGGTCATTTCTGATTGGGTCTTCTGTCGATCTGAGCACGCTGATTGGTTAATAAGATGGAACTATTGTGATTTTCTTAAATTGACAAGCATAGGAACAAACACCGTCTTCTAGCATTTTGATAATAAGCTTATTACACAGAGCAAATTGGCAATCGTCTGCAGTTCTAGGGTTCAGTTTCGGTTTATATATTGTGTATAGGCCTACATTAATTAGGGACTGAACCTCGTTCTTTCTTGTCAATACAATTATGTATACAGCAATCTTTATTCAGATCACTGCAATTACATTCTAGGTGGACAAAAAACTCAGAAAATAATAATACAATAGAAACTACGAATAGTTGAATAAAACGGAATAAAATTGGATATTACAACAAAAAAATATTGAAGATGTAACAAGGAGAACAAAAATTAAACACAAAATTATTGAAATATCAACAACAAAAATGCACTGCATTAGAACTGAAGTCATGTGGGGCGTGGGTTCGAGTCCTGCATAGGGCATGGGTGTTTGTAAACGTCCTTCACCTATCATCACGTCACCGTTTCATTTTCACCCACTTATTCGTACTCATATAGTTGCCAGTAAAAGTAACAACAGAATGCGCTTCTAAATGCAATACGGCCGGCAATATGAGGTTAAAAAAACGACAATTGCAAATATGTGAATAGATATTGTAGGTTGCTTGCTCCAATTCCTCTTTTCTGCTACGCAAGTTTTTCAGTATACTATCAGCAGCGTAACTGCAACTTTTAGAGCCGAATAACCGGCTGGCTGTTGGTGAGCTTGTTGAGCAACATTAAGATGATTAACAAAAATCAATTGAATGAAACAAACAACAATGGACCTTACCATAAAACACTAACATAAGGTGAACAAAAAACATACAAAACCAACTAGATTAAAGATGTTGGAAAATAGTAGTTTCCCTTTCCAGTGTCAGTGTCCAATGGCTGCTCGAGACTTCACTCAATATTAATTTGAGCTGCAATTGGCTCCATCAATACGTTAAGGTAATCATTCTTCGTCATTAATGCCAGCAATACAATAGAAAGCATTGGCTTATTATTCAAATAAACAGATGTGCTTAGGAGGATCCGAACACCTTGACGTGGTGTGGGGGCTTGCGTGGCCCCGTGATCTCCAGAGCTATCGACGGGAGCAATTAATTTGCTCCCAGCAGGGTTACCCATGTCGATAAGGTCTAGAGTGAGGGTCCAGACCAAGTTCGGACCGTCTCGGTCGAGTGGGTGCCCTTTGGTGACCTGGGTATGGGGAGGCTCGTCTTTTAATTATTTCTCTCCTTAGCTGTCGTACACTTTTCTTTTTTCTTTTCTCTTGTCTTCTTCTACTCTTCTCTTTCTTGCCAGCTTTCCCTTATGCTCTAACCGCCCACATTTGTTGACGACAATTGCAATGTACACGGACATGATTTTGACAGGCGCTAAATAACCTCGCTGTCGATGCGCCTTAAAACCCTTATATTCAATTCAATTGACCTCTAGTGATAGGCGTGACTAATCGCCAGGGCCACCTTGATCTATACTTCATGTGGGAATTTAGAGATACTCTGATAGGTAAATGTGAAATGTCCCACATAACAAAGCCCATTCGATTGGATGTTCTGTTTTGTGACGTTTATGGGCGGGTCAATCACTAGTAGTCAATTAGGCCTACTTGACAGCAAATTATCTGCATATTAATCAACTATCAACCAATAGGAAAATAATATAGGAAAACCAAGTGCTCAAACTGAGTTGTGCCGTGATGACATGTGAAGACCTACAAAATAATTGAAATCTTGGGATTTCTCCAAACTGGATTTAAGATTTTGGAAATACAAGCTCAAGCTGTAACACTTCCCGAACATTGCAACCGATTAATTTAGACTTCCTAGCATTTTCGACAAATCGTCGCTTCATTTTTAGAGTGTCATAAGTGACAAAATTGCGTTTTTGAGCTTTTTACATACTTTTTCTTAGAATTTTATGCTCTATTTTTCTGACGTGGTGTCAAGTTTGGCAGAGTACCGGTTCAGAAGTACATACTGTCATAACTAACAACAATTCCAGATATCTAAGTCTCATAATGTCATATGTACGATATATATCATCATAACTAACATACATCAAGAATTGTGTACAGCCATACAGTAACAAGTGCAAACTGTGCAATACCTAGGGTCCTACGCTGTGTATATTTGAATAACATCATAGTGTCATAAGTGCATTATATCTCACTTACCACTCTGTGTCGTTAACACAAATGGCAGATCTTTCACGGATGTGTTTTTACATAGTGTCACAACTATGGTTGTGACACTATGTTACACATGATATTGATGAAAAGTATCAGATGCTTGAAGATGTGAGAGTCATAAGCTACCTTGTCAACAAATCAGCATATGAATCTTAGGAGATATATATAACCACACTCGTTATAACAATGTCATAAATACATGTCTACATGTAGATTTGACAATATGCTCAAATGCAAAACCAAGCATCTGTTTTGAAATGTATCCATCATAAGATAATACCTGTGATTATATGCATACGCGCCAATCAGAATCAACGAGACAGCAATTTAAAAACTTGAGGGCATGAATTCTGGCAATGACGAACCATCAAACCAGTATGAATCACTCTCGTGGCGACAGCAAACATTATCACATTGAGATGCAAGAGGTCGAACATACTTCGTTTTAATCAACAAGGTGAGAATGAGCACTGAGAGAATTATCAGTATTCAATCAAATAGTTTCATGGTCTTCCTCTATGTATCATGTCTTTGTCCATATATCGAATTTGATATTGCGAGTCGTCATGCAATCCATGATAACTATCCTATACGAACGTCAAAGTGATTCTTCATTGCGATATGTCATTTGGAAACCTGTTGCGAAGAGGTTCACGAAAGAATCTGTTGAAACCAGAACTGTTAGTTACCAATACACATGTAGAAAGGATGATCTTTTACCAACAGTAAGCAGAAAAGTTTTCCTGGCGACCCTCTCAATTACCAAGAGAATTATAATCACCGCCAAAACTCAATCAGACCAGTGCTGATCTATTTATTGCTGAGAAGGACCAACGAGGACAGCATTCTTCGAGTCTGAAAACGTCGGAAGAGAGAACGAAAGAAGTAGTCCCATATAGTCATATCCAAAAATAGAAATTGAGCCATTACCATAGAGCCTCAAGTAAACGCGAATATCTCGACTCACAACTCAACATCTCGAAGATCTTCTCTGAATACGAACCAAGCTGTGAAAGTGAACAAATTCTAGATCCCATTTCCAGAACTATCCATCGTAATACGTTCAAAAATGACGATAATTTGTCTTTACACAAAACTAAAAAGGATACGTGTAGTACGTGCGAGAGGTTCGAGAACTCACCATCCACAGAAAAATAGAAGTCAATAATGGCCCCAAAACAAAATCATTTTGCACTCAGAAAAAGGCGATAGAGAGGAGAAAGAACGAGATGAAGTAAGAGTAATGGAAAACAATCACCACCAATCCTACACTTTTGATCTGCAGTGTTTTGTACACACCATGTTCAGAGGTATCAAGCTTCTTCCATAGTCGGAAACTATACAGCTTCAACCTAACACCTCAGGCTTCACGTGGAGGGTAATGTTTGGTATTCTTTCTATTGGTACGAAACAGACGGAAAACGAGACTGAGATTAAATAGGTATGGCTCCATTCACATTCTGTGATACCATTCCCTCGCACATCGAGTACATCACCTTTTACTCTGATTCGTTCGGTGGTCAAAATTGTAATTGATTCATCGCAGGACACAGTCAGTACGCTCTATTTTGACATAGTCGAAATCAATTTTTTGAAACCAGTCACACTCAGATGGAGAGTGACTCAATGCATGTGTCATCAAGAGAGCCAAGAAGAACGTCTCAATTTTTCTGCCTCATGATTAGCCACCTATTCTAGGAACAGCAAGAAAGACTGCATGGCCAGTTAGCGTTCTCCGATATACTGGAACTCAAGGATCACAAATAATACATTGTTAACAATCTGAAGGTGGATACCAACAAGAAGAGAGTGCAAAGGATGAAGATTAAATGGATTCAGGACAGAACAGATGGTTCCGAAAATATTTTTGTGAATTCCAGCTTAGAAATCGAAGAAATGGTAGAACTGTGTCGGCAAAAAGGATGCAGAACGTTGCTATTGTACGTAAAATAGCAACGTTCTGCATCTTTTTTGTAGTTGGTATACCAACTACACCAGATAGCTTTCCAGTGGGTCGTAGATCATCAATTCGTGGGAAAGAAACGCCAATTAAGTTCTAATGTTTGGTGACCAGTCTCATTCAGAACGGCAGTGAGCCCCTGAACGAAGTTGTGAACATTGAGTACGCTATAGAAAAGAAGTTCCATTCATCTCTCCCCATTTCACAACAACATGGAAAAGATCTTCTCACATTGCGCATCAATGGGGTGATCCATGCCTATCATCATCTGTACTGTTAATTACTTGCTAGCTCCAGTCAGATAAGGAATTTGCCACCTGAATCAGACGACGACACAGGTAGTGAGTAGCATGTGAGCCGACTGTTGGAGTGAGAGAAAATAATCAAAATGTTCCCTTATCCCCATGGTAATTGGATATTCCTTCATAATAATAGTTTATATCAGTTGACCAGAGACACTAAAGATGTAATCCATGAATGACAAAACTCACAATTTTTGATGATATTCCATTCACGGATCTCGAAGAACCAATCATCTACATGAATATAACAATTTTTTTGAGTACCGGTATTCATTCGAAAAAAAAATGTAAATAAATTGAATGGTCGGTTGTGTGAATGTGTTCTCATTGAGAAGAAATATCATCGTGATAATGGGGATATATCAATATGCAGATGCTGCATTGTTGATCCTTGATCCAGGAGCAGAGGAGTATATAGATATATCATCAAAGTGTCATAACTGGGAGTTACGACATTATGATGTGAACATGTTGGAATAAAAAATGAGAATATGCAAGCGTAGTGTCATAAGTACAAACAATGTTTTGAAAGAAGATTAATTGATAAAATCTATCAATACTGATTGTTGAGGAGGATTCATATTCTCACACACAAATAGTTGGAGCATAGAATAATCAAATCAAATTCATTCGATAGATATAAATAGAGATGGAGTGATTTTACAAACTTTGGAATTCGTTTATCTCAGAATGGCATTTTGTCAGTTATGACACTATAAAAATGAAGCGACGAAATATTGTCTGCATCATGTGATGTATTTGTACATCACAAATACATTGTGATGTAATCAAATTGTGGTGTATTGACATTGTATCTTGAATTATTGAAGTTTTATGATGATATATATTTGTGTCATCACCCTGGCATGAACTTCTCACCATTTGGAGACTATGGACGTGTTACAGCACACCACGTCCATCCCTTTTGTGACCTAGAACCAATGGAATATGTAGCCAAGAAAAATAACATCATTATACTATTATATTTTATTTACGCTATGATATTATAGGTTTATCTTTTATGAGACATGGACATCATTTTACACAGCACCCTTCACAGGCAGATACACTTGTCAACTTATTTCAGACAGCTCACATTAGGCCTACATATACATAATACAGGTAAAAAATCATGCTGGTATACTCTAACATATTAAACATAGGCCTCTACATACTTCAAAATTACGTTCAGTTTACTAAAAATTAATGAAAATGACTGAAGAATAATATGTATCAGTCTCCTGAGATGCAGAGCAGATAGATAGATATACGCTAGGCATGAAATCTCACGACAACAGTTTTCTAAATATTAATTTGATTCTCAACATGAATAACAATCTAAAATGGGGCGAGCACACTAAGCTGGATTCACAATGCGAACTAATTATTAGTGACTAGCACCAAATACTAAAATTAAGAAACTGAGCATTCACATAGACTTGAGATAAGAATAATTTTGACGGAAATGACGCACTTTTCGTATCGTAGCTCTCTTGAGATGACGGATTTAAATTGAAATCAACATGTTAGAAGGCTGTAAACGAGCGTTAACAGCGAGCGAATGTCAGGCTAGCTGCCTTCTGTTGCATTGACTTCCGGTCGTTCGAATTCACGACTTCTGATTGGTTAGACTAATGATTAATACTAAAGTTGAAAGTTAACAAACTTTCAAGGTCAGTCACTAAATGACTGAAAGCCTACGATCTATTGGTCCCACTCAGCCACGCGTCTTGATACCTATATACATTTCAGCTAGCACTTTAGTCTCGCTCGTAACTGTTTACAAGTGGGCAAACATAGGTCTTATCGCCAACCTTCATTTCAACACATTTACCAACTATAGCTTGTGGACGTACAGCCTCCATTCCTTCACATAGCTCTGGGTCATCACACAACTTGATAATACTACTAGCTTTAATAACGCCGTTGGAGAGTATGTCATCATCAATAATGGTCAAGCTTTTCCCAAGTGCAATATACCGGTCTTCATATCGATCATTTCCTAGATCCACTAAAAAATATACATTGAAAAAAGAGCCATCCCTGAAGAACACAGTATAATTCGTACGCCGAATCATTCTATCATAGCACTTTGTATTAATCTTAATTCCATTAATCAGGAAACGATTGTATACATTGAAATGAGAACTCTCGAGTTCTATGCCTAGCAAATTCTCAACCGCCAATTGTTCGATAATATTCAATTGTTTTCTATGAGGAGCACCGAAGACTACAAGCGAACCCAATTTCACGGCATTCAGCGTAAAATATTTACCAGCAAGATTTTTAAGAAGTGATCCTGCCATGGGATGCCAATTTTCTAATCGGGCGCTGTCAATAACAGTGTTGATTTGTTTCACCCTCTCATAATTTTTGAAAATCTGTGAAGATATGTACTGCGTGCCTGAAAACAGATTCAGCAGAACACCATTGAAATGCTCATACATGAAAGTGGACGAGCTCCACAAAGGTCCCAAGGTTTCCACTGAGCTGGGCAAATGTAAGAGCACATGTAAATTAAATGTCATCCACTCAATGCTATATATCTGTTGAGTTTCGAGAACAAAACGAGTCAATACGTATTTGGCGGTTTCCACATCACAAGCTGCAACGTTTTCCTTCAGAAGGAGTGTAATCCCAACTACCAAAAGTAGCCAATGCTTAATGTACCGGGTGGGAAGAAGTCCTTTCAAGCATGGAATAGAGTAGTAGAGTAAAAAAGATCGAAATTCACTGGCTTTGAACAATTTAAGGTCGTCAAATGAACGAGGACAACGGGTGACTTCAGACGGTGGTTTGATATTAAGTAAACGGTCAGATAAAGTTTTAAACTTGTGTCCTGAACCAAGATACCATGCTTGATCGGAATTTTTGGAGTCAAGCCAATTGGTCAAAAACCACCGTACTGTTCCCAGTAATACGGCGTGTAAATAATCAGGCGTAAATGACGTTATAATGTTGAACATGGGAACTAGCATCAAGAGGGAAGGCCCATTGACACCACGAATGCACACGCCTGATTCAGTTGCTTCTCGAGCATCGGCTAAATGTTGAACATCATCACGTAACGCAACAACTTCACCACAGTACACGCGAGAACTTCCTGCACCCCGTGCAATCCTCTCACCAGGGTTGAGGCAGAATGAGCAGCCATTTGATCCATTGAATTGTTTGAGATTTTGCAAAAGTGGTCTTGCAACAGAATCAACTGTGGCAATTAAACAATGAACCTTCACATTTACTCCGTTAGCTAGGACTATGCCGTTTACATGTAGCTCCTGTAGCTCGTCAACGAATGGTCGAAGAAAGGTGTTCATTTTTGGTTTGGCACCTTGCCAAAGATATGCCAACATAACATTCTTCTTCCTTTCTTGGTAGGGAAGCTCATTCACAGCAACCTGAATAGGCCAAATGCTACACTTGGAAGACTTTGCGGCAGACGCTCCATCGGTGTTCCATTGTAGAGTGATATCACGAGGTCCAATTTGGTTACTGCCAACCAAATTACGGTACACTGAGCCCGACGTGACATCACCATTCTCCGGATTCTGGCTCAGCTTCTGATAAATGTCTTGATTGTTCAGAAGTGATTTTAGTTGGCTAGCGAGTGGCTTATGTAAAAAAAAACTGCCATTTTTATGAAGATATGCTTTTTGTTTGTCCACGTTGAATACACTACAACTTTCGTTTGTACACCGTCCCACTGCATTGTCGAAGAATAATATTATGTCTTCACAGACCTCACAAAAATAGTGGTATCGCACATTTTTCTCAAGATCCAAATCCTTTAAGAAATGGTATTTGGACTGATGCACTACATTTGGCGTGTGTGTATTGATCAGCAATAATAGATCTCGAAGGGCAATTTCCGGTAGACGATAGCGTGTAGCAAATGAAAGAATCAACGCTTCACTTTGTCTACGAGTTATAGAGGCTCCTGGGTACAAGAAACCCTCATCCAAAGGCTGAAAAATCAGAAGACAAATTTGTACTTTCAAAGTATTTCTTCAATGAAAAGCACAGTACCGGTACAGTAAACCCTCTTTAATACTAGATCGAAGGGACCCCAGAAAGATCAAACCTACTCCCAATCCACGATGTAGTGATACCAACAGACTTTATCATAATACAAAGAATGTGGACACATGCACTTGCGACTTCCAAGTGAAGTATAAATCGAATCGTTGGCTCTGACTCGACTGCAAGAAACCACAAATGCATGATATGTTGTAAGTATGAGAGTCTGTACACCTTCCTTTTTTTTCATACTGTGTTTATAAACCCAATAAAGTGCGTCGTTATAACGACGCACTATAATGATAGCTAAGATCTATTGGCGTCGGATGGATGATAAATGAGATTAGGGTTTCTTGGGTAATGGGAAGGATAGTGGATAGGAAGTGGTCGTGGCCTATATTGTGGGTACCATCCCGGCATTGGGCTTATAGTCTAGACTACAGATGGAAACCACGAAAAAATCCTGTAAAGATGGACAGAGGCAGGGATCAAACCGGGACTGAAATTCCCTCCCCTCGCCTCCCGATCATCACATGACAAACTGTGTCAACTGACAAACTCTCACAAACTGTCAACAATCTGTCAACTGAATTCTATGTCACGGCCTCCCGGTTATTCCAGAAGGCAATGGATTAGGCATTCAATCGCTCCATCATCATTGCAACCAACAGCTATAGTTCTGACAGTTTAATTCTTTAGAACCGTCTCAATATTGGTAACCCCCACAATTATGGTACCGTAGGCATGAATATCTATTTTAATTAATGACAATAAGCTCCAGTAAAATTGAAGGAACTTACAACATTTTGTGCATCCATATCATCAGCATTGTCATCAATTTCTGGCAGTTCATCTTCAGAGTCAGTTTCATCATTCTCACTGGTAGGCCTACTATTCACTTCATCGTCACTGACATCTGTATCTTGCGTGTCATTTTCAGGAACTCCTGTAGAAGATTCGTCGGTTTCCATGATGTTTCCATCTGAAACACTGCCGGATTCATTGCTTCTTTGACTTGAGCTTGCAGCATCTTCCAAGTGATCCTTACCAAAAAATGAGGAACAAATAATTAAGCCCAATTAGGCCTACCTCATATTAATTCTAATAGGACTACTGTGTTCATATTAATTAGCCCTAAATTTACAAAGGGAGTAGTAGGCCTACATCATACCATGGACCCGTGCTAGCTGTCTATCACCTGAATTGGTAGGGTCGTGAAGTAAATAATCAATCAATCGTTTTTTCTCACCATAGGCCTATCCACATTGTCACTAGAAACATTGCTGGTTTGATCATTGGCTTGGTCCTCACACCTCGGTAGTTCAGGTTCTTGGCTTTGGACCCTCTTGTACCACGAAGATCGTGGTTCTTCCACATCTTCAGTTAGATATCGCTTGTAAGACGCTCTCATCTAGGCCTAGGGCCTACTTGCGGTTGCCTTGGCACGATTCGACGAACCGAGTAGGCCTCCTAAGTATTCGCTTAGGAGCTCGGTTTCAAGAATTAATAGTGAACTTTTTTTCACATATGCTAGTTTTGTAGCTTCAACTAATATGTAGCTGGTTAGTACTTGGAAATCTGGAGGTTGTGATACAAGTAAACGTTTTGACAAGATGAGACGATAAATCTTAGCGTCCTTGGTACTGCCTGCTAGAGTGCTAGTTGTAAACACACAATGTATGTATCACAGGGGCTGTGCCACTGAAAATCATTTGAGTGGTGGCAATAGCAGACACGCATTCTCATAACACTTGAATCGTGCCAATATATGAGAATTCTATTTGGTGAAATGATATATGGGATGAGTACGTTAGTTCATGTCGATTAAATAAGTAATTTCAGTCAGCTTGATAAGGTTGATCTAGGTTTTTAGAATCATTGTTTGGCACGATCGAGAGTATTCGTGCGGTTAATAAACGAAGTGGCTCGTGCCTATAGTAGCTTCTTGCCCAAAATCCGTGCATATCAGATCAAAATGGATGAGAATGAAATGATATATCAGAAAACGTTAGTTCATGTCGATTAAATGAGTAATTTCAGCTTGATGAAAGTTGATCTAGGTTTTCAGAATTATTGTTTGTCACGATCGAGCGCATGCGTGCGGTTAATAAACGAAGTGGCTCGTGCCTATAGTGGCTTCCTGCCCAAAATCCGTGCATGCCAGATCAAAATGGATGAGAATAAAATGATATATCAGAAAACAATAATTTCTTATTTTGATAATCTTATCTTAATAATGATCTTAAATTTATATCTCATCCCATTTTAATAGGAAAATACTAATTTTTCAGTAATTATTAGATGATATAAATAATATTTCAGTGGAAATAGCTTGACGGGTTGTTTCTGACCATGTTTTCACAAGTCGACGCCATATTGTTTTGATAATTTTCGGTTGCTGGTTCTAAATAATTGTACCGTGGACGCTTTGCTTGTACATAACATCGCTCCACCATTTTGTATTATCTAGTATTCAACTAGCCAATTCATCATGTCTTATGTTGAAGAAAAGTGTTGTGTTTTCGAGTTTCCCCAAGAGGGAAATGTTTTTGCTGTGGGATATGAATCTTTCGTGAAACAATTAGACCTAGTGAATTCAGAGACGAGTCATCTATCGCCTTCCGACGATGTTTTAAAAATTCAGTGGCCTAAATGTGGCGTCGTAGAGCCACGATTGATGGCCAAGTACGTGAAGGGAACAGTGTGGGAGACAGTCCCAGCCCGAATTCTTGCAGTAGGATGTAAGTATCGGTCCAGGCCTTTATTTTCTTACATATTTAAGAATTTAATATAGGCCCTACAATAGAGAGTATAGACTTATAGTAGGCCTAGGCCTAGGCCTACCTCTTGTAACCGTAGGCGCCTCACACCACGTGAGAGTGTTATGCCATAAGTAGGCCCATATGTGAGTGTTAGGCCCTACAATAATTGGTATAAGCCTATAACTCTAGCTCTATAGACCTGGGCCTTTTTTAAATTGGTGTGAAAACCAGCCCGGGCTTATAGGCCTATCACACTCCCAATGAACCACTTGCAATTTTGTGCTAGTAGGCCTACTCTAGCTAGCTCCAAGATGCTAAGACTTGGATTGGTTATCATGTTTACTCAAAAAGCTAGCCTACCAGCAATTACAATATATTGTGAAAACAAAATCACGCTCTCTTAGAGTGAATAATCCATCGCATTCCTTAGCCCACCTCATGAGCAGTGCTAGGATTTTGTGCTAACAACAATGGAAATACACAGAGACCAGACATGTTGCCATGACAGATAGCTCTCTTAGTAAACATTAACCAATCAAAGTCCTAGCCTTTTGGAGCTAGGTAGCACTAGCACGACATTTATTAGGTAAGGGTCGGGATCCGAAGTCTAGGTAGGCCTACAGGTGAGCCTAGGTCCCTATATATACGGCGAGTATTTTTTCAACAGCGACGTTGCTTTCAATAAACCAATGGTACCTAACAACAACGGGTTTACAACTCGCAAATTTGGTGTACTACACCTGATTTCAGGATTTCAAGAGATTTCAGGGATTTCAAGTGATTTCAGGGATTTCAAGTGATTTCAGGGATTTCAAGTGATTTCAGGGATTTCAAGTGATTTCAGGGATTTCAAGTGATTTCAGGGATTTCAAGTGATTTCAGGGATTTCAAGTGATTTCAGGGATTTCAAGTGATTTCAGGGATTTCAAGGGGATTCCAAGTGATTTCAAGAATTTCGGATATTTCAAGTGATTTCAAGGCTTTCAGGGATATCAAGAGAATTTCATGGCAAGTGTACACCGGATTTCAGGAGTTGTTAACTCCTGAGGTAACAATACCCCACTTGTATTTCTCATTTGAAACTTGTAACGTAGCCCGTATAGATATCCAACCCAGTGAATAGACAGTTTCAAGTCAGCGCACACCAAGCTCCAGAGCGAGGCAAATGCAAGGCCCCGAGCTAGCGCACACTAGCAGCACACACGCAGATTTGTGTCAGAACGCCTTGTTGGGTTGGGTAACTAGCTATCCGCCTGCTTAGTGACGTCAGGCGACATGCAGGCTCCAACCTAGCGCCACTCTAGTACCACGTGCATGGGTTGGCAAGCGCAATGCAGGCGCCGAACAAGCGGAATGCAGGGTCATAACAGGCGCAATAAAGGCGTTGACCGAGCGCAATGGGGCCGCTGACCAGGCATGATACAGGCGCTAACCAGGCACGATGGTGTCGACTTGGCCCAATTAATGGAGGCCGGTATTGAAAGAAAAAAATATTTGATGATTCTGAAAGTACATTTATAGGCCTACACCAGATGATAACTCTAGACAGTATGCTGGAATAACGAGAAACACAAGTACATTCAATACAACAATTTAATACAATTTATACATTATATACAATTTTATTAAGAACTGCCGCGCCTCGATACTGGTCCCTTACTGCATCTCTGGTTTGTTGGGCGACGACGCTAACCACTCGGCTACGGCTGACGATATTTTTATTGAGGTTAAATATTGTAGCCTAGCAGAAAGACTCGTTTGGAAATTCTCTACTCACGTTCGCTGGTGACGCTTGACGCCGCTATTCCGCTTGTTTCGGAGCATGGTGTTAGCCTCGTTCACTATTGCAAGCGCCACCTCGCTATTTGCTGGGTTGGTACTGTTATGTCAATATGTTCGCCTACTAAGCGCAAGGTTGTCATTCAAGTCGTAATTTGTGTCGCCGCGTAAGGTTTGGTTAGAGCCTGCTATTCGCTTGTTAAAAATGGTGTGTGCCTGCGTTGTGCTCGCTAGTCGCCTGCTAATCGCTAGCTTGAATTTCTATACGGGAGGGTCAAACAGCCGGTAACCGAACAGTCGAGCAACACTTGCGCAGGAAGAGGTTTTTCTCTGTTACGTCAATGTTTATCATGTACCGGTATTCCATAATCAGACTGTAGCAGTACATGCATAGCCGGCGTTAGGCCTACTTTGCAATGGCCTACCCCTTTCTTCCATTATATGTTTCGTGTTCTGCTAGCTGCGAGACCCTAGCTAGTGAGTGAGTTTTTGTTAATGTCCTTTCACCTATAGTCACTCCATTCATTATCACCCGTTCATTTTCACCTGGGCCTCACGTAGCTGTTACTGTTATTTAAAGTAGCTTGCGTGCAAGTAACAATTACTCTCAACTGACCTGTTTTAAATTATATTGTTTCACTTTTCAAAGCATTCTTCGAGATGAAAAAGGCTGCTCTCAATAAAGAGCAGCATGGTTCTCTGGAACCATTGAATAAACAACAACGCAAGTTTGCAAAAACACGCACTTTGGATGGCGTGACCAGTGCAAAACGGTGTCTTGAAGCAGGGGAGGAAATTCAGGTGCGTAGCTTTCATTTGGCATGTTAACTTGAATGATGTCAGCAGGAGTCCATGAGTTCATGAGTTTTACCAAAATCAATGGTTTTACCCATTAACATAGAACAAATTTCTCATACATTTTTTTTCTTGTTTATATAGGTTGTCAAAAAAACGAAGAAGGCCCTTCTGCCCTCCAAAAAACAACAACTCAGTATCATTGATGAAGTTAATGAAATTAAGGAGGTTGCTCCAATGGAGAATGCAGAGGGGACATCAGCTTGTTTGCTCACGTCTGCAGAGACAGGCAAAGCAGAGGGACCATTGATCGAACAAATTCTTACGCCCATCATAAAAGTCACGTTACCGGTAGCTACAGTAAACAGGAATCTCTTCAAAATTGGTGTATGTACTAACCAGAATCCTCATCCAGCCTATTTGTGAACAATCCAGCTTCTAGTCAATTGCTGGCCCTACATCCAGACTTTGTTTAGAAATCACCACATGCCCCCTCTAAATTGAGTGCAAATAGGCCCTATTTCAACCTTCTCACTTCAATCTTGAATGATTTTTTTAAATTACAGTGTGAATTTTATATCACTTCAATCTTAAATGATTTTTTAAATTACAGCGTGAATTTTATATTGAACAATATGGTCACAGTTGGCAGTTATAGCAGTTATATAGTTATAGTAGTTGTAGTAGTAGTTATAGTAGGCTTATTATAGTAGGCTTCAATCTTGTGTAATCAGCAATGATCAATTCTGATCATTGTGTGAGCATAAAGATTCCCCAATAGATATTCACAAAGTCCCACATAATAAACAGCACACTTCATTGAATGTTTGGATGATGTGATATCAAGGACTGAAGAGTCAGTCACTAGGTTCTAGTCGTGAATTGAAATATTCTTCATTTGAAGTTAATCAGTCTTTTGTAACATTCAAATTTATTGAAATGATGACTCGCTCATGTAACAGGTCCACAGAAACAATGATGCCGCTACTATGACTGCGAAATTGCTCTCAAAGTGCAATTTTCTTAGCACTTTGCGAACCTTTTTAATACGGCACGTATGTATCATGTACGGTACATATTGAATCACTACTTCTCTAGTACACTATATTGTGACACTTCAGCGATTCAAGTCGATAGCCCGACAGATATGCAACGGAAACCTCTTGTTTCTCTCAAATAACCGAACTACTTTCGCTGCTGGTGAGTGCAATATTAGGTTTTGTTCATCTTTTTCCATTGCCCGTGCCGCACTTTTCACAGATTGGTGGAATTTTCTGAATGTCTGACAATACGACAAGAAATTTGCATTGCGAAAGTGATTTCGGTTATGGTTTGAAACAGCATTTATCTGAAATAATATAATTTTTCACGCGTTTTTTACAGGGCTATGACGAGCTCAGTGAATCGTCGTCATCTTATGATGGTGGTGCGCTTGAATCGAGAACAAAGTTCGATCGGGATGCAAAAATATCAATTCTGAGGACAGAGAATAGCAGGCTGAGGAAGGAGCTTGGGTTGTATAAAGCCATGGATCAGCTATCTGAAGGTGATTAAGCAAGCACAGACATGTTGATCTTAATTGTTTTTAAAATCATGATGTGTTCATGTAGAGCGAAGTTGAGACGGGTGCCATCTTCTGTGGTGACACTTCACCAGACTTACCAAGCATAATTCATAACACCCGTTCTAGTTTTGCTGTAGGCTTAAAATATAGTTGGTAAAAATACAGGCGAAAGCAAGAAGCGTGACGTAGATGGTTGTAGAATTGTGTAAAAAGAATGTTTTTGCTTTCCAAATTTTGAATCAATTGTTGTTTTTTTTTGCGTTACAGTGTGGAGGACATTACAACAACTTGCAGTGGTTCAATATTTGTGTTATTTCAAGATATAAAAACTAGTTGCCGTGGTACGAAATGCTACAATGTATATGCATCTATATTTTTAAACTCCGACTAGATACGCCCCCAATAGGCAGTGTCTGCGTGGTCCGCTGGCTATCTTCCAACAGATCTTAATATCTTCCAACAGATGATCTTAATAGCCCTCTACCACACTTGTTGTGCTGTGCAAAACAACCCTTTCAATTATGACTGCTTTTATTCACGCGGGTAGTTGCGTGTCCCCAGTGAGTTGGCTTTTATTTGCTCTCCAGCTTTGTTTAATTAAAAACAAATAAATGAAAGTTGTATTTTTAATTGACGTTCCAACACGCAGCGATGCATAAGACGTGTTTTTTATATTGGGTTTTAACGACGCACTATACTGATGGCTAGGATCTATTGGCGTCGGTGGATGATGAATGAGATGATGGGATGATGAGATGAAAGGTTATTTTATTAGGTGTCTTTTATTGAATGGTGGGAAGAAGTCGGTCGTGGCCTGTTGTTAAGGAACCATCCCAGTATCAACCTGAATGACAGAGGGAAACAAAAAAAAAACCTGTCAGGATGGTCGACCATGGCTGGAATCGAACCCCAGTCTCCCGAATGACGGTTCAGTGTGTTACCATTCGGCCACGCATCTCGGTATATAAGACATGTTGCTATTCTAATAGTACAGCTGGCAATCTCCTTACAAGTAGCCAATATTTCATTTTATAATGTGAACTTTTTGTAGAGCTACCCAACCTGATGAACGCCTGCAAGTTGATGATTGCGGAGATGAATGACTGCCGTAAGAGGCACGCAGCGTCGGCAGACAAACATAGGCCACAACATCACATCACACCTTCGAGTGAGGTAAATATTCTTCATCTACATCTTTAACCAGGGGCCCGAACCGAAATTAATAAAGGTTCCGGTTCCGGTTCGTAATTTTCTTCAATAAAAGTTCCGGTTCTGGTTCCGGTTCTACATTTAGAAAAGTTCCGTTTCTGGTTCCGGTTCCATAGCGTAAATAAGGGTTCCGGTTCCGATTCCACTTGCTAAATAATTTAGCAATTTTCCCTGAACAAAATCACGGATACAAAATGAATCGACGCTCGTTTTCGGAACAATCGCGTGAAAAGGATTTTTATTGTGTGGAAAAAAGTTATAACTAGAAAGTTTTGAACAAAATGAATAAATATTGAGTCTGAATCAGATATTGAGAACCTTTATGGAACCTTTAAATGGAACCGAAAAGAAACCAAGATTTTTAGGAGTTCCGGTTCTTGAAAATCAATAATAAAGGTTCTGTTTCCCCAAAATACGGGCTTTTTCGGGTTCCGCGGTGCCAGTTCCGGTTCCGATTCGGGTCCCTGTCTTCAACCAAGCAATTGTTGTTATTCAGAGAGCACTGTTGACCTATTCTACCGACGGCCACTGCAGTACGTTTCAATATCGAATGGATGATACCTAACAAACACCGAGCACAATACTCTATAACCGAAACCAAACCTTCATAAAATATGCTGCCTAACTGCTAACGAGACCTTCATAAAAATGTACTTCATTTCTGTAACTGGGACCTTTTTTATAGGTCTGTATAGCCTTGTTTCCATTTTTTTTTGTTTTACATTTATAATTAATAACAGTAATTTAGTAAAGTAAGTAATTGAGGTTGCCGTTCGGTGACAAAAATTTTACGAATTTTTGTGATCGATTGACTGGTAATTGATCATTTCACACCTAAAAAAATCAATAATTCAATTGATAGTTCTTAGTAATAATATTGCAAAGAAAAATACATATAGGTAGCTGAATACATATCATCACAATTGTATTATTAGGAATGTGCTCAATTATTATAACCATTAATTTTTGAACACTTATTCAGATGATCAATAATTGCACCATCCGCAATGTATACTGAAACTCTGCACTCAAGTGATTTGTATTTTACCACATCACATGCTTGAATCTCTGAATACTAGGCTGATGTTCAAATTTAATGAATGAATATTAGAGTTTTAAGGCCCATCGACAGCGAGGTCATTTAGCGCCTGGATGTTCAAGTTGTAGCATATGTTGGTAAAAATTATGGAATTATTTTCAATCCATTTTAGCATGCCAAGAATGACAAGAGAAAGCTGGGGAAGATGTCTACTGAGCCCAGGAAGTCGAGGGGCGAGACAGGAGAAAGGGAAGATAAGAAAAAGAAGGAAGAAGAAACAAAGAAGAATGAAGCAAGGAAGAAGGAAGAGGAAAGAAAGAAGGATGAAGCAAGGAAGAAAGCAGAGGCAATAGAGAGGAAGGATGAAAAGTGCAAGGGTGAGGCAAGGAAGCAAGAAATGATGTTGATGAAAGGAAGAAGGATGAGGGAAGAAATAATGATGATGAAGTAAGAAAGAATAAGGAAGAGACAAAGAAGAACGAAATGGAAAGGAATAATGAGGAATGGAATAACGAGGAGAGGAATAACAATGAATGGAATAATGAGGACATGAATAACGAGAACAGGAATAACGACGACAGGAATAACGACCCCAGGAATAACGACGACAGGAATAACGATGACAGGAATAACGAGGAAAGGAATAACGAGGAAAGGAATAACGAGGAGATAGATGGTGATGATGAGATTAAAATGGAGAGCATATTGACAAAAGTCAAATTATTAGGCTGCTTCCATAAGAAGCCGTCCATTTTTCAGCAAATCTTCTAGCAGCTGTTTATTCCTTGGAATTCCTGGCTGAACATTCTTTGACGGGGGCCAAGTCGAACGTGTCTCCAAAGGGGATGACCACAATAAAGCCAGCCGTTCCCAAGAAAATGATTGATGCCATCATCAGTGTCAGTGTAGTGTTCTGCTGGGTACCTGGACACGTGGGGATTGGTGGTAATGAGTCAGCGGACAGGGCTGCCAAAGAAGCGACGGAGAAAGAAGATATTGATAACCCGAGAGTGCCTTTCAATGATTTCAAGGCGTATTTCAAACTACTTTTCAAATCTCGTTTCCAAAAAGAGTGGGACAGGGAGACCAACAACAAGCTGAAAGAAATCAAGCCAACTGTTAGTGCTTGGGAATCTTCAATCCGAGGTTCACGGAGGGAGGAAGTAGTTCTCACTCGTCTGCGAGTGGGACACACACTTTTAACCCATTCCTATCTCTCCACCCCCGATAAAATCGTCCCTAGATGTGAGATTTGTAACGAGTTTTTAACTGTTCGACACATATTACTCGAGTGTCAGAAATATACTGCTCTGAGGAGACAGCTTCGTATGGAAGACACAATGTCAAAGATTTTAGGGAATAATTCAAAATCGATAGATACCATATTCAGTTTTCTAAGATTATCGAAGCTATTGGATCTCATTTGACATGCTCGTGGATCTGCGTTAGACGATAAATCGTCTTGTTACCAGTATCATTTTTCCAACTGCCCGAATCAGGACATTTCCATGTCCGTTCAAGATGACGTTGTTTGTGCAATCATCTTTCACCAATGTACTGCTTTTTGACATTTGATACTTATTCTTGATGCCGATCTCTTGGGATAGACATCAGGAGTATTTTAAATCAAACCATATTCCACCATATATCTATTATGGTTTGTCGTTCCTCCACTCCTATTTGAGGGGGAGTTTGAACTGAGAACAAGTAATAAAACGTTCTCATCCCAGTCCCATGGGTGTGACCCTTTACAGCACACACATGTTCGGTTTTAACAAATTAGTGTATAACGTCTTTAGACACTGTAGACATAGTTTAGTCTTAGTCTTAGTTTAATGTATTCAGGTGTTCTCATCAAAATTTCACTTCAACCTTTATATCACACTTTTCACCTTTTGTTGCAACTTATTTTGACAGGCGCTAAATGACCTCGTTGTCGATGCGCCTCAAAACCCTAATATTCATTCATCATCAGTGAGCATATTTTTTATATATATCTGTAGCATATATATAAATAAATATATATATATATATATTCAACCTGATTCTTCCAATGAAAAGTCCGATGATAATTTTCCACAGTCTGTTATGCATTTTTAGAGACAATTTTTGTAAGGCTTTGTGCCTGAATTACCAACAGGAGTAGCTTAATAACTGGCAGTTCAAAGTTGTTTTGGTTACCCATGTCCGTGCTATTTGTTTCCACCAACTATCGATCGGATAGGCTAACCGGATGTGGACTTGTTAATACCGGGTAATTAAAGTAGAGTTTTTGCAATTATTTCAGTCATAGGATTTTAATATATCCATGGATAGTTGGACATATATAGTTGATTGCATAGTTGATAGTTGGACTTTCATAAACTCGGTACCAGTATACACCTAGTTATATCTTCACTACGGTATTAAAATCATGGGAGTGAGAATCTGTATGTTCGTAGCGTGCGTGCATACCCATGTGTTCGTGCCTGCGTGCGTACGTACGCTATATGAAATGCCTGGAGGGGCATGGGCTTCGCGGTTCTCTGAAGAAGGAGGTGGGGAAACCGCCGAGCGGGGGCCTGGGGCCAATAATAATAATAATGATAATAATAACAATAATGTGTCATGACACATGGTTTCTGGAGGACAAAAAAATCAAATATGATTTCTAAAATTGAGATGATTTCTAGTTGTATGTAAAACAAGTCAAATAGATATCGTCATTACTCGTTGAAATCTAGTTCAACAGAATAGCTGCGTAGCGCAGTTTCTGAACACACGGCCGTTGAGCGAGCGAGGTCAACGAGGTCACCAGCGCAGCAGTCGGCCGGACATGGCATATATTGACCTGGCTGACTGCGACTTGGGGTCGGGGGTTAACGAACTCCACGCAATAATAATGTGATTATTGTTTGTTTTAGAACACGTCCAAGAACTGTATCCTGGCCATGAAGACGCGACCACAGCGCGCCTCTTAGTGGCCCTAGGCAACAAACTGCGAAATGCAGCAAAGTCATCGAAAAAAAAATGAGTCGTAGGCCATAGTTTGTTTTTTAGTAAATAAAACCTTATATATACATTCAACCAAAATTATTTTTGGGAGTTGTCATTTTAATATATTACATTCATGTTCTTGTCCCCCTCAAAGGATCCGAACACCTTGACGTGATGTGGGGGCTTGCGAGGCCCCGTGATCTCCAGAGCTATCGTCGGGAGCAATTAATTTGCTCCCAGCAGGGTTACCCATGTCGATAAGGTCTGGAGTGAGGGTCCAGACCAAGTTCGGACCGTCTCGGTCGAGTGGGTGCCCTTTGGTGACCTGGGTATGGGGAGGCTCGTCTTTTAATTATTTCTCTCCTTAGCTGTCGTACACTTTTCTTTTTTCTTTTCTCTTGTCTTCTTCTACTCTTCTCTTTCTTGCCAGCTTTCCCTTATGCTCTAACCGCCCACATTTGTTGACGACAATTGCAATGTACACGGACATAATTTGGACAGGCGCTGAATGACCTCGCTGTCGACGCGCCTTAAAACCTTAATATTCTATTCCCTATTTCTTGCTATAACCATAATTTAAGTGTTTAAAGAATGT
Source organism: Brachyptera risi (assembly GCA_964007535.1). Lineage (NCBI taxonomy): Eukaryota > Metazoa > Arthropoda > Insecta > Plecoptera > Taeniopterygidae > Brachyptera > Brachyptera risi. The sequence continues at coordinate 16,720,461 of OZ023338.1, read as the reverse complement.
ATCTGGCTCTGCGAGCTTAAAGGTACGTTCTTAGAGCCACTGCATTTTTACCAGCCAGCAATCCTGTCGGGCGCCGTAGGACTTATAATTTGAACCTTTCATATACGGCAAACGATCGATTATATACAAGGCAATTAATTATATATTGAATCGATGCGATAACCATGGCAACGTCGATAGTGATCGAGCTTGACAGTCGATAGTCCATACGCATAACCAACCGTTTGAGTATAACTCGTGGCTGTATCCGTGGCCGTGTATGATATCGACTACATCATCACTGCAATTGTCTGTCGGCTGGCAAAAAGTTCAACTTCAACCAACTTTCAAGGCCACAGTGAACGACAAGCCCGGTGAGTCTGTGATTGGCTCGTTCATTTTACCGTCATGACAAAGTCGTGCTGCGGTGGCTGTATGAACTTCATCTGCTGGGGTAAATTGTTTTTATTTCAAGTGATTCCTTGAAGTTTTTCAGGTAGAGTGAAACGTTTGTCTAGTGTTTTTATATAGAGTTTATTAGCTGGGGTAAATCGTTTTTATTTCTAGTGTTATTCTTTAGAGTTTTCAGCTAGAGTAAAATGTTTGTCTAGTGTTTTTATCTAGAGTTTATTAGCTGGGGTAAATCGTTTTTATTTCTAGTGTTATTCTTTAGAGTTTTCAGCTAGAGTAAAATATTTGTCTAGTGTTTTTATCTAGAGTTTATTAGCTGGGGTAAATCGTTTTTATTTCTAGTGTTATTCTTTAGAGTTTTTACATTTTTATCCCTAGTGTTTTTTCATTCAAGAGTAAATTTTCTGGAGTAAATAGTGAGGGTAAATTTTGAAAAAAGTCTCAAATTACTCTAAAAAGTATTGAGTGTTTTTTTTTTAATGTTTTTTTAGAGTTTTTTTTCGTGAGGGTATATATATATATATATATATATATATATATATATATATATATATATATATATATATATATATATATATATATATATATATATATATATATACATATATATATATATATATATATATATATATATATATATATATAAATATATATATATATATATATATATATTTATATAAATATATATATATAAATATATATATAAATATATATATAAATATATATATAAATATATATATATATATATATATATATATATATATATATATATATATATATATATATGTGTGATGACGACGATAACTTTGGTGGACTTGGTATGTGTTGTCAATTGTTTTCACGGTTTTTCTACTTGATATGCTCTACTTTCGTGATGTTTCGGGAAGATTATACTCCCCATCATCAGGCTTTCGAACCGATTACAACGACTCACCGACTCATATATATATATATATATATATATATATATATATATATATATATATATATATATATATATATATATATATATATATATATATATATATATATATATATGTATATAAATATATATATATATTCACACATTCATTTATTTATGTTGGTATGTGTGTGTTTTTATTTGAAGACTATAGTGTTGTACTTGGCAAATCATGGACAAATCGAGTTTCTGTAGGCCTACTAATATTTTATTTATTCTTATTTCATATTATTATCACTTGTCACAAAAGATACCACTCGTTGCCAATCGAAATTCTACATTGCATCTCACTCATCTCACTACATTCATACAGTTTGCTTCAATATTCATCGAAAATGTGTTGAATATATCAATACACTACAAGTATTTGATCACTGAAAATGTTTTGCATGTTTAACTACTATATCAACAAAAAACATCCACCAATGCTGCAATAGTGCTCCATTGGGCACTTGGGGCAATTTTTCAGTGCTTCATTCTTGTTCGCATCACACCTCACTAAAGGTACTGAGTCATTCTCCCTCCTAATATACTGTACTCAAGTCTACAATAATGAAACAGAATAAAATCACTCTTGAAGAAGTATATTTTGATAATGGTATATTGCATTGGAATATGTATTCAAAACAATAATAGACGTACGTGTACTAATACTATGGAATAATATACTGATTCTTAGACTGTGAGTATCGGATATCAATGAAATACCGGATGGAAATGATAGATGGTCTCTTGCATTCAAGTCATGTAGGAAAGCAATGTTGTTTCTAGTTTCTTTTCGAAAGAACCACCAACTCCAATTATTCAATTAGACTTTCAAGATCCAAATTGAAATTTCATACATGGTGAACATCAAAGCAGTGTTTCATTATCCATATTCTGAATAAATTCAACAATGCCCATTGAAATGTGTGTAATAATGACTCATGTGTATGTGATGATGATCGCGAAATTGATCCGCGATTACAATTGAGATACGATTTTTTTTAGATATTTTTAGTTTTAATTAAGGTGCGATCTTTGATGTGAGGTACACTGTTATTGAATCGTACATGTAATGACCGCTCCATATACGGCCATAACATGCACTTATTACGTCAGCATTTATGGATCTCTTTTTCTATGAATTTTTATTATTCACGTTTCATTACTCACTATTTTTAGCACCATTTGTTGATGATCACTTATTGTTACTCATCAATCACACCAATACACATCATATATTACATATCAACCACACAAATTATTATTCGATATTATTATTTTAACATTGCTCTAAAGCATAGTCGATGAAACTACGCATAAGATTTACATATTTAGTCAAGTGTTTACAAAATTGTATGTGTTACTGATATAAATGAGAAAAGTGGATACTTATAAATATTTCTGAAATTCATAATCTATCACATGTTCATTAATAATAAAACATGAGTATTTTGTAAGTATATTGATGTGTCAAACTGAACATTACGAACCTCATATCCTATAGTTGGTTACTTGAAATTATAATACCACCGGCACAGTAGCTGAGTGGTTAGCTCACTTGCTTCGTGATCCGGGAGGTGAAGGGACATATCGGACCCGGTTCGATCCCCGCCACCGTCCATCTTTACAGGGGTTTTTCGTGGTTTCCCTCTGTAGTCTAGGCTAATGCCGGGATGGTTCCCACTATATAGGCCACGACCGCTTCCTTCCCACTATCCTTCCCACTACCCATAACAACCTTCATCTCATCATCCCATCATCTCATTAATCATTCATTCGACGCCAATAGATCTTAGTAATCATTACAGTGCGTCGTTAAAACCCAATATAAAAAAAAAAAAAAAAAAATTATAATACCTATCCTTCCTTGTAGGCAACCCAATATTTTTCTCCAGAAAAAAATACATTTTATTCACCATTTTTTTCGATGTATTACCATATAATCATCCAATGACACATACTGATAGATCAGCCCTAATGAGAATGAAAAATGCTACATCACAGAGATATGGTGTTACTTGTGACCATGTGTACTCTCGAATGAATGTCAGAAATATAATTCGATACCACAAGAATACCGTGAGAAATTGCGTACCTGGCAGCGATTTTATTTCATAACGTCAAAAACTATGAAGCCTAGTCCATCACCGAACGTTTACATTATGTGCCTGATATTCATCCACACATATGCAATCTCCCTATGAGACTTCACTAAACCAAACTTTTCATGTCCCTTCTTTTATATGCCAAAGTGTTTGACTAGCAAGGGCTTGGCTCTCTGTTTTTACAGGTTTTGATTTTTTGACGTGAATAAAACAGCTTTTTGTGAATTATATCTGACGTAATAATGGACAAGATTTCAAATACAAACTAAAGACACATCATTTGAGCCAGATGTCAATTGTAGGATGAGCGTGGTGGAGACTCGATAAATGAATTTTATTAAATGAGCGTAGCGAAGATTTTCACTCAAGTCTTACGGAACTTTGTCTGTGAGTTTTATTGTTTGTTTGTTTGTTTTTTTGTTTGTTTGTAAACACTGCACAGGTCGCAGGGTTTGACCGATCGACATGAAACCTTTTTTTTATGTGCAAACTTATCCAACTTAGAACTGTATAGTTTTGAGGTCTAATCGGTTGAGCCATTTTTGAGAAACATCATTTAGAAGTTTCTAAAAACCCCATAAGATTTGGCTGAGCGGAAAAAAATGAGAAATAAAATCTCTTCAATATGATCAAAATTTTCCACAAATGTGAACACAAGAATAATATACATGAATAAGAATTTGGTTTGATATTCGGACCAGCCGTTTTGGAGAAAATAATATAATAAATGTATTTTATTCATCGGAAAGATAGAAATATTAGTTGAAAAATGTTGCATTGTCGAAGTCACGGCTTTCTAGATTCATTGACATCGGATGAAGTTCATTTCAAATGATCAAGGTTTGTAGAGTTTTCGATTATACTTTATATAGACATCTCGCTCATCGTACAACGCACATCCTGCGTTTGCCTAGTTTAGTAATAAGTAACTTCCACTCAATTAGATGTCACTATAGACTTGGGCTGGAGGAACCGTAACTTTCTTACAAAGGAGTTGTGGGATTAGTAGATATTGAATAAAACCTTATTGTCCCGTGTGACTATTGTACATGGGCTATGTAGGCTCAACTAACATCGGTGGGCAGGACCATTAAAGGTCAATATGTCGGTCTCATGGAGTATCACTGAATGAGGAAAACGAGAACGTGGGTGAGCCGATTGAACCTGTGATAAAGAATGCGAGTGTGAATTTTCACGGTATTCCTCAGTCACGGTTGTGATAACTGGGGAGCGAGAATGAAAGACTAGATTAACCAATCGTCGAAGTGAGAGAATCAATCGTTTCATGAGAGATCTAGTGAGAACAAATGGAAGAGACCTGGCATGAGAATTATGGTACATCCATTAGGTCAAAATGGAAAATTAACCACTGGAATCCTAAAATAATATCACGCTGGTATATCATTACGGTTGTGTTCGTACACACCTATATGGCCCTAGAATATGATGTGTGGATCATGTATGACCCCACCCATATTGATGAACGTTGACATCCTATAATAATATCAAGCTGGTATATCATAACGGTTGTTGGCGGACACCCTACATGGACCTAGTATATGATGTGTGAAACATGTATGACCTCACTCATAATGATATAACGCTGGAATCCTATAATAATGAATGAATGAATATTAGGGTTTTGAGGCGCATCGACAGCGAGGTCATTTAGCGCCTGTCAAAATAAGTTGCAACAAAAGGTGAAAAGTGTGATATAAATGTGGAAGTGAAATTTAGATGATATAAATGTGGAAGTGAAATTTAGATGAGAGAACCTCAATATATATTAAACTAAGACTAAACTATGTCTAAAGTGTCTAAAGACGTTATACACTAATTTGTTAAAACCGAACATGTGTGTGCTGTAAAGGGTCACACCAATGGGACTAGGATGAGAACGTTTTACTACTTGTTCTCAGTTCAAACTCGCACTCAAATAAGAGTGGAGGAACGACAAACCATAATGAATATATGTTGAAATATGGTTAGGTTTAAAATATTCCTGATGTCTACCCCAAGAGATCGACATCAAGAATAAGTATCAAATGTCAAAAAGTAGTATACTGGAAGAAGATGATTGCACAAACAACGTCATCTTGATCAGACATGTATATGTCCTAATTGGGGCAGTTTGAAAAATGATACTGGTAACACGACGACTTCATCGTCTCACGCAAACAACGATGCAGATCCACGAGCATGTCAAATGAGATCCAATAGGTTCGATAATCTTAGAAAGCTGAATATGGTATCTATCGATTTTGAATTATTCCCTAAAATCTTTGGCATTGTGTCTTCCATACGAAGCTGTCTCCTCAGAGCAGTATATTTCTGACACTCGAGTAATATGTGTCGAACAGTTAAAATCTCGTTACAAATCTCACATCTAGGGACGATTTTATCGGGGGTGAAGAGATAGGAATGGGTTAAAAGTGTGTGTCCCACTCGCAGACGAGTGAGAATTACTTCCTCCCTCCGTGAACCTCGGATTGAAGATTCCCAAGCACTAACAGTAGGCTTTATTTCTTTCAGCTTGTTGTTGGTCTCCCTGTCCCACTCTTTTTGGAAACGAGATTTGAAAAGTAGTTTGAAATACGCCTTGAAATCATTGATAGGTACTCTCGGGTTATCAATATCTTCTTTCTCCGTCGCTTCTTTGGCAGCCGTGTCCGCCAACTCATTACCACCAATCCCCACGTGTCCAGGTACCCAGCAGAACACTACACTGACATCCTGCGAGGCAAGGGCGGTCAGGAGTGTCTGCACTTTCTGGACCAGATGGTGAGTTGGAAAGATCTGAGTAAGGGCTTGGAGTGCACTCAAAGAATCGGAACAGATCAGGAAGCACTTCTCAGATCGTTGTTGAATGTGCTGTAGAGAGGTGACAATTGCAAACAACTCGGCTGTATAAACGCTACTCATCGAACCTAATCTAAAACTAACAGTGGAGGATTCGCTGACGAATGCGTAGCCAACTTTGCCGTTCAGTTTCGATCCGTCCGTGTAGTATCTAATATGTCCGGGGTAGAGTGTGCAGAGCTCTAGGTATTTTTGCTTATACTCTTCTGCACTCGTGCTTGCCTTCGTACTTGATGACAAGTTCATCAAGCACTCCGGACGTGGAGCCAACCAAGGGGCGGTATCACTGAATTGGATTTGATAGACTCGAGGGTATACAAATGACTCTTCGACTAAAATATGATTCGAACGAATTCCAGTTGGTATGGTGGCAGATGGTTTCGATTCATAGAGAGCATGAAATCTAGGATTGATAACTGATTGGTAGGAGGGATGATGCTTACTGCAGAATAATTTCGAAGCGTATGAGCAAAGGAGATATGCACGTCGACTCTTCAACGAGGGCTCACCAGCCTCACAATACAGGCTCTCCACCCGACTGGTACGGAGTGCTCCTATGGCCAGTCGGATGCCCGTGTTGTGAACTGTATTGAGTGGCTTCACGTAGCTCTCTCGTGCCGAGTCGTACACAACACTACCATAATCCAATTTGGAACGTATTAATGCTCGGTAGAGCCGCAGCATCGTGGTGCGATCCGCTCCCCATTTGGTACCACTAAGATAACGGAGAAGGTTAAGTGATTTGAAGCACTTGAGTCTGAGTTGCGAAATGTGAGATTTCCAGTTCAACTTCACGTCAAACGTCAGCCCAAGGAACTTGGTCGATTCTGCGAATGGAAGGAGTTCTCTACGAAGATATATATCTGGGTCAGGGTGCAGGCCTCTCAGACGAGAGAAACGCATGCACGTTGATTTTGATGTAGAAAACCTGAACCCAGTTTCATCTTCCCATGCTTCCAGTTTCCTAATTGCAAGTTGGATTTGGCGAGAGGCCGTTGTACTTCTCGCTGACTTACTGAATATAGCCAAGTCGTCGACAAATAAGGAAGAAGTGATAGAAGATGGAACGCTTCGAACAATACCATTTATAGCGATGGCGAACAAAGTAACACTGAGGACAGAACCCTGTGGTACACCGTTCTCTTGGATGAACTCATCCGACAACACATTACCAACTCGTACCTTGAAACGTCGGTTGGTCATGAAATTACAGACAAAATTAGGAAGATGGCCTCTGAAACCCCATTGTGACAAGGTTTTCAATATGTTGAAGCGCCAGGTAGTATCGAATGCCTTCTCGAGGTCGAAAAATACAGCTATCACCTCCTGCTTCGTAAGAAAAGCTTCTTGTATGAAGCTTTCCATACGAACAAGATGATCCAAAGTATTTCTATTTTTTTCTGAATCCAGACTGTACTGTGCAAAGGAGGTTTTTTCGTTCCAACCACCAAACGAGGCGGTTGTTCAACATCCTTTCCATCACTTTACACATACAGCTGGTCAGTGATATAGGTCTATAGCTTGATGGTGAATGCTTATCCTTAGATGGTTTCAAGATCGGTACCTGGATAGCTTGTCTCCAAGAATCAGGGAAAGTATCGGTTGAATAGATATGGTTGAACAGGTTGAGAAGGTGATTTAAAGCGGCAACTGGCAGGTGTTTCAAGAACTGATTGTGTATTCCATCAATCCCCGGTGCTGTGTCTCTTGCGCACGTTATCGCGTTCTCCAACTCCCATACACTAAACGGCACGTTATACACCTCGTTGTTCGCAGAAGAGAAATCTAATCTTCTACATTCTGCAGCACGTTTGTGTGTCTGGAACGATGCCGAGTAGTGGTGAGAGCTAGAGACGTCCGAGAAATAGGACCCGATAACATTAGCTATTTCCTGTGGCTCGGTAATAAGACTACCATCCTTGTTCAACCCAGATATACAAGATGATTTGAATTTGCCGTCTATCTTCCTCACTCTATTCCACACTTTGGTGAGGGGTGTGTGAGTATTAATGGATGAGATGTAAGAATTCCATGAGGCTTTTTTCGAAGTCTTAATGATGAAACGAGCCCTTGCTCGGAGTTTCCGGAATGCCATAAGGTTGATATTGGTTGGGTATTTCCGGAAAATTCGAAGGGCTTGTTTCCTCTTACAAATCGCCACCTTACATTCCTCGTTCCACCAGGGAACAGGTATGTGGCGTTGGTTGGTTGACGTAAGAGGAATGCTGTCTTTCGCGGCGGCAATAATCACCTCTGTCACATGCTCAGTCCTACTAATAATATAACGCTGGTATATCATTACGGTTGTTTTCGGACACCCTATATGGTCCTAGAATATGATGTGTGAAACATGTATGACCTCACCCATAATGATAAACGTTGAAATCATATACTAATATCACGCAGGTATATCTGTACTGTATGACAATACCTCACGTATTCTTCAATAATATCATGCTGGTATATCATTACGGTGGTGTTTGTACACCCCATATGAACCTAGGACCCTACCCATAATGATGTGCCGCTGGGAACCTATAATAATATCATGCTGGTATATCTGTACTGTATTTCAATACCTCACGTATCCGATAATAATATCATGCTGATATATCATTACGGTTGTGTTCATACACCCTGTATGGACCTAGGACCCCACCTATAATGATGTGTCGCTGGGAACCTATAATAATATCACGCTGGTATATCTGTACTGTATGACAATACCTCACGTATCCGATATTAATATCATGCTGGTATATCATTACGGTAGTGTTCGTACACCTTATATGGACCTAGGACCCTACCCAAAATGATGTGCCGCTGGGAACCTATAATAATATCACGCTGGTATATCTGTACTGTATGACAATACCTCACGTATCCGATATTAATATCATGCTGGTATATCAGTACGGTAGTGTTCGTACACCTTATATGGACCTGGGACCCTACCCATGATGATGTGCCGCTGGGAACCTATAATAATATCACGCTGGTATATCTGTACTGTATTTTACCACCTCACGTATCCCATAATAATATCACGCTGGTATATCATTACGGTCGTTGTCGGACACCCTATTTGGACCTAGAACATATAGTATTTCATCCGTAATAATATGACGCCGTTATATCTGTACTGCTGTTTTGTGTACCCTGGTTTGGTTACAATAACACTCTTCTCCAGCCGTTATATTATTACGGATATGTCTTAACGTGTATAATACTATTCTAGCTACCCTAATAATATGCTGGGATAGCTTTACGGCAACGTAAACTATTGCTGGTATATCTTTACTGTGCAGTAAACTATTACCGGTATATCATTATAGCCGTTAACTATTGCTGCCGTAAAGAAATTTCTTTACACCGGGCCTAAAAAAAATCACTCACATGAAGAATAACATGTAACGCTTTTTTGAGCTGGGAACGTAGAATAACTAAGGTAGGTATAGAAAAAGTGTTCCTACAAAATATCTGCGCTTTCGTTTGCGCTCATCTTTCGTTTGATATGTATTACATAGCTACTTATTTCCGCTATATAATTTCAATTGATTAATCCGCATAAGACGTCATCGCATTTTTGCAGTTTTGATTGTACAATTAACCTATCGTTGTCACCTGCCAACCTTGCATATTTCTATTTCTTTGAGATGTGCCGACCGCCTATTTCGGAATGACAGATGCTTGTACAACTCTGAACAAAATAAAATCATATTCGGCAAATATTGGTCGTTCTGACACAATCTGGTACAAGGATGATTGTTATTTGTAAAGGGCGTTTTCTGTCATAACATAATGAGATGGACCGATGGACAAAATTGAGATTTGCACCTTACTGCTCCTTTAATTGGTTTCACTATGAAATACCGTAACTTCCATATTGTATGTCATAGAATGCTTACATATCTTTGTTTTGTTGTATGTGGCAAGCAATATTTGTATAGATTCATGAGACACCCAATTCTCTGCAATCCCCACATTTGATCACCATCGGCCGATTTTTAACACCACTGATGGTGGTGATTTTCGTTTTTTATGCACCTCAGAATATATTTCATATAATTAGTTTTGTTATTGCAATGTGTTTCATCAGTGTTGCTAGTATTATGATGTGTCAATTCATGAAAATGAATTGCTTGAAATGTTTATCTGTAATAATTAATATTATATGTTTTCATATGCCATAGAATGTAACTATTGTTTGTTGTTTTTCAATTTAAGGCCAATGAATGAATATTAGGGTTTCAAGGCGCATCGACAGCGAGGTCATTTAGCGCCTGTCGAAATAGGTTGCAACAATAGGTGAAAAGTGTGATATAAAGGTGGAAGTGAAATTTAGATGAGAACACCTCAATACATTAAACTAAGACTAAACTATGTCTAAAGTGTCTAAAGACGTTATACACTAATTTGTTAAAACCGAACATGTGTGTGCTGTAAAGGGTCACACCCATGGGACTGGGATGAGAACGATTTATTACTTGTTCTCAGTTCAAACTCCCCCTCAAATAGGAGTGGAGGAACGACAAACCATAATATATAAATATATATATGTTGGAATATGGTTTGTATTAAAATATTCCTGATGTCTATCCCAAGAGATCGGCATCAAGAATAAGTATCAAATGTCAAAAAGCAGTATACTGGTCAAAGATGATTGCACAAACAACGTCATCTTGAACGGACATGGAAATGTCCTAATTCGGGCAGTTTGAAAAATGATACTGGTAACAAGACGACTTTACCGTCTAACGAAGATCCACGAGCATGTCAAATGAGATCCAATAGCTTCGATAATCTTAGAAAGCTGAATATTGTATCTATCGATTTTGAATTATTCCCTAAAATCTTTGACATTGTGTCTCCCATACGAAGCTGTCTCCTCAGAGCAGTATATTTCTGACACTCGAGTAATATGTGTCGAACAGTCAAAATCTCGTTACAAATCTCACATCTGGGGACGATTTTATCGGGAGTGAAGAGATAGGAATGGGTTAAAAGTGTGTGTCCCACTCGCAGACGAGTGAGAACCACTTCCTCCCTCCGTGAACCTCGGATTGAAGATTCCCAAGCACTAACAGTTGGCTTGATTTCTTTCAGCTTGTTATTGGTCTCCCTGTCCCACTCTTTTTGGAAACGAGATTTGAAAAGTAGTTTGAAATACGCCTTGAAATCATTGAAAGGTACTCTCGGGTTATCAATATCTTCTTTCTCCGTCGCTTCTTTGGCAGCCGTGTCCGCCAACTCATTACCACCAATCCCCACGTGTCCAGGTACCCAGCAAAACACTACACTGGCATCCTGCGAGGCAAGGGCGGTCAGGAGTGTCTGCACTTTCTGGACCAGATGGTGAGTTGGAAAGATCTGTGTCATGGCTTGGAGTGCACTCAAAGAATCAGAACAGATCAGGAAGCTCTTCTCAGATCGTTGTTGAATGTGCTGTAGAGAGGTGACAATTGCAAACAACTCGGCTGTAAAAAGGCCAAATATTGATTAAAAACACGTTTGATATAAAAATTAATTGATTCCTTTTTTCAAGTATTATTATGGACCCACCTTACTTATATCATGTAGAAACGTAGTTTCTCATGGTGCTGATACATTAGTTATCTGGTATTTGAATAATACAATGTGTTTCACTGACATCACATATTACGAAGAGTGATGAAATATATTTGATACAGGATGAACGTAGGCCTACCTCTGATACTGCATTGACACTAGAATGATGCCGTTTGAACTGAAGTCTGACGCTATTTTGACTATATTGACTATATTAACACTGTTTAAATGCTGGATTGACACCAGGTGTATACCATACCGGCACTTTTCCGACGTTATATTAATACTGTTCAAATGCTGGATTGACACTGGTTGCACACCATATCGACACTTTTCCGACGTTAAATTAACACTGTTCTAATACTGGATTGACACTAGTGAATGAATGAATATTAGAGTTTTAAGGCACATCGACAGCGAGGTCATTTAGCGCCTGTCGAAATATGTTGCAACAAAAGGTGAAAAGTGTGATATATATAGGTGGAAGTGAAATTTTGATGAGAACACCTAAATACATTAAACTAAGACTAAACTATGTCTACAGTGTCTAAAGACGTTATACACTACTTTGTTAAAACCGAACATGTGTGTGCTGTAAAGGGTCACACCCATGGGACTAGGATGAGAACGTTTTATTACTTGTTCTCAGTTCAAACTCCCCCTCAAATAGGAGTGGAGGAACGACAAACCATAATAGATATATGGTGGAATATGGTTTGATTTAAAATACTCCTGATGTCTATCCCAAGAGATCGGCATCAAGAATAAGTATCAAATGTCAAAAAGCAGTACATTGGTGAAAGATGATTGCACAAACAACGTCATCTTGAACGGACATGGAAATGTCCTGATTCGGGCAGTTTGAAAAATGATACTGGTAACAAGACGACTTTATCGTCTAACGCAGATCCACGAGCATGTCAAATGAGGTCCAATAGGTTCGATAATCTTAGAAAGTTGAATACCATATCGACACTTTTCCGACGTTATATTAACACTGTTCTAATGCTGGGTTGACACTAGTTGCACACCATATCGACACATTTCCGACGTTATATTAACACTGTTCTGATGCTGGATTGACACTAGTTGCATACCATATCGACACTTTTCCGACGTTATAATAAGACTGTTCTAATGCTGGGTTGACACTAGTTGCACACCATATCGACACTTTTCCGACGTTATATTAATGCTGTTCTAATGCTGGATTGACACTAGTTGCATACCATATCGACACTTTTCCGACGTTATATTAACACTGTTCTAATGCTGGATTGACACTTGTTGCATACCATATCGACACTTTTCCGACGTTATATTAACACTGTTCTAATGCTGGATTGACACTAGTTGCATACCATATCGACACTTTTCCGACGTTATATTAATGCTGTTCTAATGCTGGATTGACACTAGTTGCATACCATATCGACACTTTTCCGACGTTATATTAACACTGTTCTAATGCTGGATTGACACTAGTTGCATACCATATCGACACTTTTCAGACGTTATATTAACACTGTTCTATTGCTGGATTGACACTAGTTGCACACCATATCGACACTTTTCCGACGTTATAATAAGACTGTTCTAATGCTGGATTGACACTAGTTGCACACCATATCGACACTTTCCCGACGTTATATTAACACTGTTCTAATGCTGGATTGACACTAGTTGCATACCATATCGACACTTTTCAGACGTTATATTAACACTGTTCTATTGCTGGATTGACACTAGTTGCATACCATATCGACACTTTTCCGACGTTATATTAACACTGTTCTAATGCTGGATTGACACTAGTTGCACACCATATCGACACTTTTCCGACGTTATATGAACACTGTTCTAATGCTGGATTGACACTAGTTGCATACCATTTCGACACTTTTCCGACGTTATATTAACACTGTTCTAATGCTGGATTGACACTAGTTGCACACCATATCGACACTTTTCCGACGTTATAATAAGACTGTTCTAATGCTGGATTGACACTAGTTGCACACCATATCGACACTTTCCCGACGTTATATTAACACTGTTCTAATGCTGGATTGACACTAGTTGCATACCATATCGACACTTTTCAGACGTTATATTAACACTGTTCTATTGCTGGATTGACACTAGTTGCATACCATATCGACACTTTTCCGACGTTATATTAAGACTGTTTTAATGCTGGATTGGCACTAGTTGCACCACATATCGACACTTTTCCGACGTTATATGAACACTGTTCTAATGCTGGATTGACACTAGTTGCACACCATATCGACACTTTTCCGACGTTATATGAACACTGTTCTAATGCTGGATTGACATAGAATTGATGCTATATTGACACTGGTTTTCATGTCTCTGTGAAGTACTTGAAAGAAGCAAAATATTGCCTCTTGGACATCATTCGGACGCCGAATTGACCGTAAAAACATGTCATTTTGACATGTCAGATGGTGTCAAAATGGCGTCATGAATGAATGAATATTAGAGTTTTAAGGCGCATCGACAGCAAGGTCATTTAGCGCATGTCGAAATAAGTTGCAACAAAAGGTGAAAAGTGTGATATAAAGGTGGAAGTGAAATTTAGATGAGAACACCTTGATACATTAAACTAAGACTAAGACTAAACTATGTATAAAGTGTCTAAAGACGTTATAAACTAATTTGTTAAAACCGAACATGTGTGTGCTGTGAAGGGTCACACCCATGGGACTAGTATGAGAACGTTATATTACTTGTTCTCAGTTCAAACTCCCCCTCAAATAGGAGTGGAGGAACGACAAACCATAATAGATATATGTTGGGATATGGTTTGATTTAAAATATTCCTGATGTCTATCCCAAAAGATCGGCATCAAGAATGAGTATCAAATGTCAAAAGCAGTACACTGGTAAAAGATGATTGCACAAACCACGTCATCTTGAACGAAATTCGGGCAGTTTGAAACATGATACTGGTAATAAGACGACTTTATCGTCTAACGCAGATCCACGAGCATGTCAAATGAAATCCAAAAGCTTCGATAATCTTAGAAAGCTGAATATGGTATCTATCGATTTTGAATTATTCCCTAAAATCTTTGACATTGTGTCTTCCATACGAATCTGTCTTCGCAGAGCGGTATATTTCCGACACTCGAGCAATATGTGTCTAACAGTTAAAATCTCGTTACAAATTTCACATCTGGGAACGATTTTTTCGGGGGTGAAAAGATAGGAATGGGTTAAAAGTGTGTGTCCCACTCGCAGACGAGTGAGAACCACTTCCTCCCTCCGTGAACCTCGGATTGAAGATTCCCAAGCACTAACAGTAGACTTTATTACTTTCAGCTTGTTGTTGGTCTCCCTGTCCCATTCTTTTTGAAAACGAGATTTGAAAAGTAGTTTGAAATACGCCTTGAAATCATTGAAAGGCACTCTCGGGTTATCAATATCTTCTTTCTCCGTCGCTTCTTTGGCAGCCCTGTCCGCTGACTCATTACCACCAATCCCCACGTGTCCAGGTACCCAGCAGAACACTACACTAACATCCTGCGAGGCAAGGTCGGTCAGGAGTGTCTGTACTTTCTGGACTAGATGGTGAGTAGGAAAGATTTGAGTTAAGGCTTGGAGTACACTCAAAGAATCAGAACAGATCAGGAAACTCTTCTCAGATCGTTGTTGAATGTGCTGTAGAGAGGTGACAATTGCAAACAACTCGGCTGTATATACGCTACTCATCGAACCTAATCTGATACTGACAGTGGCGGATTCGCAAACGAATGCGCAGCCAACTTTTCCGTTCAGTTTTGATCCGTCCGTGTAGTATTTTACATGTCCGGAGTAGTGTGTGCAGAGCTCTAGATATTTTTGCTTATACTCTTCTGCACTCGTGGTTGCCTTCGTGCTTGATGACAAGTTCATCAAGCACTCCGGACGTGGAGCTAACCAAGGGGCGGTATCACTAAATTGAATTGGATAGACTTGAGGGTAAACAAATGACTCCTCGACCAAAATGTGATTCAAACGAATCCCAGTTGGTATGGTGGCGAATGGTTTCGATTCATAGAGAGCATGAAATCTAGGATTGATTACTGATTGGTAGGTAGGATGACGCTTACAGCAAAATAACTTTGAAGCGTATGAGCAAAGGAGATATGCTCGTCGACTCTTCAACGAGGGCTCACCAGCCTCACAATACAAGCTCTCCACCCGACTGGTACGGAGTGCTCCTATGGCCAGTCGGATGCCCGTGTTGTGAACTGTATTGAGTGGCTTCACGTAGCTCTCTCGTGCCGAGTCGTACACAACACTACCATAATCCAATTTGGAACGTATTAATGCTCGGTAAAGCCGCAGCATTGTGGTGCGATCCGCTCCCCATTTGGTACCACTAAGATAACGGAGAAGGTTAAGAGATTTGAAGCACTTGAGTCTGAGTTGCGAAATGTGAGATTTCCAGTTCAACTTCACGTCAAACGTCAGCCCAAGGAACTTGGTCGATTCTGCGAATGGAAGGAGTTCTCTACGAAGATATATATCTGGGTCAGGGTGCAGGCCTCTCAGACGAGAGAAACGCATGCACGTTGATTTTGATGTAGAAAATCTGAACCCAGTTTCCTAATTGCAAGTTGGATTTGGCGAGAGGCCGTTGCACATCTCGCTGACTTACTGAATATAGCCAAGTCGTCGACAAATAAGGAAGAAGTGATTGAAGATGGAACGCTTCGAATTATACCATTTATTGCGATGGCGAACAAAGTAACACTGAGGACAGAACCCTGTGGTACACCGTTCTCTTGGATGAACTCATCCGACAACACATTACCAACTCGTACCTTGAAACGTCGGTTGGTCATGAAATTACAGACAAAATTAGGAAGATGGCCTCTAAAACCCCATTGTGACAAGGTTTTCAATATGTTGAAGCGTCAGGTAGTATCGAATGCTTTCTCAAGGTCGAAAAAAACAGCTATCACTTCCTGCTTCGTAAGAAAAGCTTCCTGTATGAAGCTTTCCATACGAATTAGATGATCCAAAGTATTTCTATTTTTTCTGAATCCAGACTGTACTGTGCAAAGGAGGTTTTTTCGTTCCAACCACCAAACGAGGCGGTTGTTCAACATCCTTTCCATCACTTTACACAGACAGCTGGTCAGAGATATAGGTCTATAGCTTGATGGTGAATGCTTATCCTTGGATGGTTTCAAGATCGCTACCTGGATAGCTTGTCTTCAGGAATCAGGGAAAGTATCGGTTGAATAGATATGGTTGAACATGTTGAGAAGGTGATTTAAAGCGGCAACTGGCAGGTGTTTCAAGAACTGATTGTGTATTCCATCAATCCCTGGTGCTGTGTCTCTTGCGCACGTTATCGCGTTCTCCAACTCCCATACACTAAACGGCACGTTATACACCTCGTTGTTCGCAGAAGAGAAATCTAATCTTCTACATTCTGCAGCACGTTTGTGTATTTGGAACGATGCCGAGTAGTGGTGAGAGCTAGAGACGTCCGAGAAATAGGACCCGATAACATTAGCTATTTCCTGTGGCTCGGTAATTAGACTACCATCCTTGTTCAACCCAGATATACAAGATGATTTGAATTTGCCGTCTATCTTCCTCACTCTATTCCACACCTTGGTGAGGGGTGTGTGAGCATTAATGGATGAGATGTAAGAATTCCATGAGGCTTTTTTCGAAGTCTTAATGATGAAACGAGCCCTTGCTCGGAGTTTCCGGAATGCCATAAGGTTGATATTGGTTGGGTATTTCCGGAAAATTTGAAGGGCTTGTTTCCTCTTACGGATCGCCACCTTACATTCCTCGTTCCACCAGGGAACAGGCATGTGGCGTTGGTTGGTCGACGTAAGAGGAATGCTCTCTTTCGCGGCGGCAATAATCACCTCTGTCACATGCTCAGTCCTACTATCAGTATCATGTATGTTATTCGAGTTCTTCAAATCATCACGCTTTGTGAAAAGGCTCCAGTTCGCGCGGCGCAAGTTCCACTGCGCACACCGCAAGGGCCGTTGATGATAATCTACTCTCAAGATGAGTGGGTAGTGGTCGCTACCACATAGATCTGAGTGAACGGAGAAATTGAAAAGAGGTGCGACAGATGGGGTGCAGACACAAAGATCGATCGCTGAAAACATACCGTTGAAAGCATTAAACCTTGTTTTCTCTCCATTGTTGAGAATAATCAAGTCGTTGTAGTTGAAAAATTGCTCAAAAAGGCGTCCTCTGCCGTTACTATCCACCATTGTGTCACCCCACAAGTTATTGTGGGCATTTAGGTCACCTAGAATAACATAGGGACGTGGGAGCTGTGACACAAGGTTATCCAGATTTATTCTAGTAACTGGAGCCCATTCAGGTAAGTAAATATTACAGAAGGTAACAGGCTGAGGAAGAGCAATTCTGACTGCCACTGCCTGTAGTGGTGTTGTTAGCGGCAGTGGACTTACGTGACAGCTGTCGTGGACAGCTGTGGCTACTCCCCCATGGGCTCTGTTACCTGTCAAGTCATCGAAACGATAGAAACTATAATTAGGGGAGAGGGGGGCACATTGGTGCATGGGGCACATTGGTGCAGTTCAATTTTTTCATCCAATTCACAGTTGGCACTCTTGTAATCAGAGTCATTCAGAAGGCAGTGAGGAACTGTATCTGGTGTGACAATTTGAGGCAAATCCATGGATAAATAGGTAAGTTATACTGAAAATCATATTTACACATATAAAAAGTAAATATTTCATATAAACTTTGTAAGAACTGATAACATAGTTAATCCTAGTGATTCAAAATAGTGAGATGTTAGCTAACAGTATGTTTATTTCACAAAATGCTGTGAAATTGGCCATGCTTAATTAAATAACCCCAAAATTGATATTAAATATTTTCTCAGAATGTGTCGAGCGGGGCACATTGGTGCACTCCCCTCGGGGCACATTGGTGCATGTATCTCCAACCTGGTTTGGATAGGTATGATAACATTTCTCTTCTGTTTCTTACAGTGATTCTAAATATGGTTCGCTCGTACAAGAAAAAGCGACCTGATGCAGAATTCACGGAAACGGATATGGCGCTTGCTATTGGTGACATTTTGGATAAAAGAAAATCTCTGCGTGAATCAGCTTCAACATATGGAATTAAAATGATGACACTGCAGAACCGCGTGCAAAAATATCGAAAGCAAATTCCAGTTGTTACTAATATTGTTGCCAATGGAGTCGGTGCTGCAGAGGTTGAGGACGCTTTGATTGTTGTGGAAGTGAATGTTCCCCCACAAATCTACAACTTCCAGTCCAAGTATAGCTCACAGCAGATTTTTACTACTTCCGAAGAAGAAATGCTGTCTGAATATCTGCTTAAAAGCTCGGCTATACAGTATGGCCTCTCTTACAAGCAAGTACGTGAATTTGCATACACATATGCAGTACATTTATCTCGAGCGATTCCGAAAACATGGAGCGATAACAAAATTGCAGGAACAGAGTGGATGAAACAATTCATGAAAAGACATCGTACGTTAAGTCTGCGCAAGCCGGAAAACACCAGCTTGTCTCGTGCCACCAGTTTTAATCAAACAAATGTTAAGGAATTTTTTGAAAATTATGAGCGAGCAATAGTGAAGTACAAAATCACAGGAGAGCGAATCTATAATCTAGACGAAACTGGGATCACTACAGTTATGCAAGCACCCAAAGTTATTGCAAAAACCGGTATAAAACAGGTAGGACAGGTTGTCTCTGCTGAGCGTGGCGAACTAGTCACATTCTGCGCTATTGTTAACGCAATTGGCAATACTATACCACCAGTCTTCGTTTTCCCTCGAAAACGTAACAAAGGAGCATTTCTCAAAGGTTCACCTCCTGGTAGTTTGGGACTAGCCAACCCTACCGGGTGGATGAATGGAGTCACATCTCTCGAAACTATGAAGCACGTTCAAAATCACACAAAATCCACGAAGGAGAGCCCAATTTTGATGTTATTAGATAACCACGAGTCACACGCCGCCCTCGAGGTGATCCTTTATTGTAGAGAGAATGGTATCGTATTTGTTACGTTCCCTCCTCACTGCACACACAGGATGCAACCGCTGGATGTGGGATTGTACGGCCCATTTAAAGGATATTGTAAGACGGCTTTCAATGATTGGCTGGCGTGTCATCCGGGACGCACAATATCCATCTATGAAATCCCAGCATTGGCTTCAGTAGCATACAAAGCCGCCTTCAGTCTTAAAAATATTCAGAGCTCGTTCAATAAACCTGGAATTTGGCCGCTAAATAGCTCTGTTTTTACAGAGGACGATTTTCAGGGGGCGTATGTGACCGATCGTGAACAGCCGAAAGAAGTGAATAATTCTACAGTTGAAGAAGTCCTACTACCGCCAGAGGAAATTCCATCAACTTCAAGCAAAATCTCACCAGAATCCATTCGTCCTTATCCTAAAGTCCTACAGCCACGACAAGAAGGAAGAAAAGGTCGTAGAAAAGGGCAATCCAGAATACTAACTGAGACACCGGAGAAGAATCGGATAGAGGAGGAAACCAAATCTCGAGAAGACAATAAGAGAAAAATAGAAGAAAACAAGAAAAAACGAATTGAAAGAAAACTATTTCCGGCGGAAAAAAAAGCTCGAATCCGTAAACCGTTAGTGAACTTCAATACGGATGATGAGGCAGAGTCGTCCGATCCAGTTGATCCTCTGCCAGAGTTCGTGAGATCGGACGAAGAAGAAGAGAGTGAGTTGCAAGTGGTTTCAAAACCACCTTTGGAAAGACCACGAAGCCCAAATATGAGAGAGTTGAAAGTGGGTAATTACGTAATTGTTCAACTCTCTGGGAAAAAGTCGGTCAAACACTTTATAGGGCTCATAATGGACAAAGTATCTATGGATGAGTTTGTGATAAAATTTATGAAGAAGAAAGAAGAGGTTGCCAACAGTTTCATATGGCCGAACCAGAATGATCAATCCCATGTTCCATTTGAGGAAATTGTTGGGATTCTTGTAGATCCGAGTATTGATCGTCGAGGATCGTATTATTCCAAAGAAGACTTGACTAATTTTAAAACATTGAACTGACATATTATACGGGTACTTTTCCTTGACTATGGTCTATAAATCCTATTTTATTCTGTTATTTTGTGATTCATATGCCTTGATTATTAAGTTTGTACCAATCTGCCCCACGGCTGTACCAATGTGCCCCTTCTGTGGGGTACATTGGTACACTTGCAGTGACTTTTTATTTGTGATTTTAAAATAAAACTATTGAACAAAATGAGTGTATCATTCGTTAAAATCATTACTAGTGGAATAAATACCTCTAAAAAAAAGTATCGTAACAAAATGAGCATAATTAGAGATAAAAATAAATAAAATGTGTGAAGTGTACCAATGTGCCCCCCTCTCCCCTACGTATCAATGGAGAGTCACAAGGTTTGAAGTGCGTTTCTTGAAGAAAGAAACATATCGGTTTAATGTTTGATGTCAATAGCTTGATTTCTTCTCTGTGCCTGTTGAAACCATTGCAGTTCCATTGTATTAGAGCCATTTTGTGTAGATGATGTTCTTGTTTACTTTTACTGTAGATAGAGTTACCTAAGACCAGCTTAGGTTACTACAGATTTCAAGTTCTTTTTAGATAAAAGGATTTCCCCTCAGAGGATTTTGCGGGAATGCCGAGCTCTGCGGCTACATCCTTTCTTGCTCCTTGGGTACTTCCTCTGTTCCTTCGTTTTTGTTTGGGGGGTGTGAATCCCCGGGTGTCGGGCACAGCACCCGACGCCGGTCGCTCAGTGATGTCGGATGAAACGCCCGACACAGGAGATTCATCTTCATCCTCACTTCCTGTCATCATTATTTCCTCTACGGTTTCAGCCTCAGCTTCCGGAGTGAATTTACCTTTCAATAGTTTTACCAGATCATGTACCTCGTTCTGTAACTTGTCAATTTTGAGGTTTTGTGACGATACTAACTCTTCCATTCTCTTCTGCTGTTCGATCAGTTTCTTGTGTTCAGCCTTCAAAGTGAGTATTTCTTGCGATTCCTGGGACGTTGTTTTATTAGCTGCGGCTTTGGCAAAAGAAGATGGAAGGGCAGAGATAGGAAAGAGATTTCTATATTTCTGTCGAGCATCTTGATAAGTCATTTTATCGACAGTTTTGAACTCACTGATCTTCCTCTCTTCTAACCACTTACTGCAGGCCTTTGAAGACGCCGCATGTCCACCGTTGCAATTGATGCAACGAGGGCCGGACACGCAAGGCGTTTCGTCGTGCTTCTCAAAGCCGCAGTTCGGGCAGATGGGTTTAGATTTGCAGAAAGCTTGGCCATGTCCAAAGCGTTGACAGATGAAACATCGAGTTGGATTTGGAATGTACGGTCTAACAAGTATACTGTTGTAGCCAGCTACCAATTTTGTTGGAACGGTACCGGTAGAAAAAGTCAAAATAAGTGTGGCTGTGGGTACATCCTTTCCATCAACTCGTCGGGTAATACGGTAAACATCCGTAACATTTTGACCAGCGAGTTCAGATTTAATCTCTTCAACGTCACAGCATAAAAGGTCATTGCAAGTAATCACTCCCTTAGAAGAATTAAGGAAGGGATGAGGACTGACTAGGATGGGGAATAAATTTGCAAAGCTGGTGGTCTTCAAAAGCAGTTGTGATTGAATATCGCTGTCTGTTTCTACAAGCAGGAGAGTTCTATTCCTAACTTTCGTGACTTTGCGAACAGTACCAGCAAGACCTCGGATAGCTTTCTCGATAGCAAAAGGTGACACGTCATGAAAGGTTTTACCATCGGAACGTTCTATTTGCAAAAATCTAGGACTAGCTGGTTTGCTTGATTCTAGATTCTGAAGAACTTGTTCTTTCGTACATTTATAATCTCTAAGAGATCGAATTCGTTTTTTGGGGGGGGGGAATTGAGGGGAAATTAAGTGTATTCATATTTGGACCCACGAGTAGCTAGGGAAATAAATGTCCGCTCCCACAAAGCCCCGCTTGTGGGAGTAAGGCTAGAGTAAAACTGAAGTTCACCATGTGTCCAGAGTTTATCGTTTGGAACTACTTTATCCCGTAGTCATTCAGCCCTTTAGCACGATTAATTACACCATTGGCTTGGGTTCATATCCTTGTTCACAGCGAGATCGTCAATATTGTCGTGGGTGTGAGTGGTCACGAGGAGTCGGCACGAAGATAAGAATGAGGACAAGTCCAGGAAAGAGAGAACACAGAGTAGGAAAGATCATGGAAGAGGGTGATAATGATGAATGATTGCACGAGAACTCCTTATGACCGCTCTGGTCACCGAAATGGGCACCCACTCGACCGACGGTCCGAACTTAGTCTGGACCCTCACCCCAGACCTTATCGTCATGGGTGACCCTACTGGAAGCAAATAAATTGCTTCCGACGATAGCTCTGGGGATCACGGGGCCACGCAAGCCCCCACACCACGTCAAGGTGTTCGGATCCTTTGAGGGGGATGGCGTCATTGCACGCTATCCAAGTGTGGGCGTCATTGCACGCTATCCAAGTGTGGTCCTTTTGACCCAAATACTCATGTTTGGATGCATTGGATGAACACTGATTGAACACCGAAAATAGTACGAAAAAGCATGTGCTCGACACCTTTCGGATATAAAAAAAAACACGTTTTTGATGCTGAATGGATGTGTTTTTGACACTGAATATCGACAGTACTTTGACACCTGTTTCATGCCGGATAGTATCTATTTTGTCTTGTTTTTGACACTGTCATGACGTCTTCTAGTGAGTGGCTTGACGCTAAATAAATACGTTTCAATACCATATCGACACTTTTTTGACCTTATATTGAAACTGTCTTTATGCTAGATTGCCATGTGATTGATGCTATATTGACACTGGTTCGACGTCCAGGTCAGGTGAATAAACTCAATAAAAATCAAATTAATGCTTCTTGAACATCATTTTGACACCGGACTGACAGTAAAAAGATGTTATTTTAACTTGGAAGATGGTGTCAATATAACGTCAAAAAAATGTCAATAAGGTGAGAGATGGTGTCAAAATAGTGTAATTGTACCCTATCCAAGTGTGGTCCTTTTGACCCAAATACTCATGTTTGGATGCGTGCGTTTGACATCATTTGGATATTAGAAAAAACACGTTTTGATGCCTGATGGACGTTATTTTGACATTGAAAATGGACACTATTTTGACACCAATTTTATACCGGATTATTTTTAAGAGGGGTGTCTTCGTTTCTACGAGTAGAGTGCCATCTCTCAGCGACTTGGAGGTTTTAACATCGCCTACCAGGCGGTTTAGCCCTCTATGTTGATCGAAGAGAGAGATATTCTTGAAGGACTTGTTTGCTGTTGTGATCGTGATAATTAAAAAGCGCGGTTCTTTAGCTACTGCTACCAGATCGTTCATGGAGATTAAATCGTCCATTAGAGCGGCTGGTCTTTTTTTGTTTCTGTGAATGGGGGAGGGGGAGATAATGGGGGTTTGGTTGATTTCATTCATGTTTGATCCCACGAGTAGCTAGGGAAATAAAGGTTCACTCGCACAGAGCCCCGCATATGAAAGTAAGGTAAAATTGAAACTGGAGGTCACCAGGTATCCAGAGTTCATCGTTTAATACTACATTAACCCGTAGTCATTCAGCCATTAGCACGATTGTTCCCACCATAGGCTTAGGTTCATGACCGTGTACATTGCAATTGTCGTCAACAAATGTGGGCGATTCGAGCATATGGAGGGAGCCGGCAAGAAGAGGAAGGTAAAAGAAGATAAGAGAAAAGAAAGGAAAGAAGAGAAGAAAAGAGATCGACAGATAAGGAGAGAATTGAGAAGACAACGCAACGCTCAGCACTACCTCCATACACTCCGGTCACCGAAATGGAACCCACTCGACCGACGGTCCGAACTTGGTCTGGACCCTCACTCTAGACCTTATCGTCATGGGTGACCCTGCTGGGAGCAAATTAATTGCTCCCGACGAAAGCTCTGGAGATCCTGGGGGCACCAAGCCCCCACACCACGCCAAGGTGTT
This sequence comes from Brachyptera risi, assembly GCA_964007535.1. Lineage (NCBI taxonomy): Eukaryota > Metazoa > Arthropoda > Insecta > Plecoptera > Taeniopterygidae > Brachyptera > Brachyptera risi. The sequence goes on along the minus strand of OZ023338.1, from coordinate 16,695,533 downwards.
CGGATCCTTTGAGGGGGGAGCGTGTCATTTCAAATATGTTCGTTACCCTGATACTCGTATATTTTGTTCTCATTTTATCCAATTTTGAAATGTGTAATCGATACATGGCTCGCTGTTTGATGAATAATCTTCGATTCAATTCGACATGTAATATACAGCTTGAGTCAACAAACGAGCGGCAATTAAAGCGTATCCCTCATGCCACTATATTTTTATTCAGCAATTTTAAATGTGCGTTATACATATACATACATGTGTTGATATTGATGTGCTTGTGATTTTTGCATAACCTGTTATTTCATTCAATATGCAATTTAAAGTGTCGACCCTTCAATCTATTCTTTGAATTCACTTTTATACATTTTATAATTTTAGATTCACGTGTTTCTTTCTGTGTATATGCTTCAATTATTCTGATTGGTAATAAAAATATGTGTGTAACAAATGGTTGTTTATTGATATAGATGGACTGATCAATCTTTCATTTGAATTTCATGTTTTTGTATCTATGATTAATAAATCAGAAATTGCATCATATATTTGTATTGCATATGTATGTCCTACAATTATGAAGCAATATATTATTTTCACTGATTAATAAAAATACATCAATTCACGAGTCGCTCTCAATAGAGTGTGAGTTTTTCTTCTGGATTATAAATGATTCAGATTTGATTAATGATGGTTCTTTTCCAGAGAGAATCGATTGATGATAAACTGGAATAACTCGACAAATCACGCTCAAGGTGGTTGAGAGTTATTCTTCTCGGAGTATTTTGAATTTTTTTTTTCCAGAGTGAATGAGCAAGAGTTAATCATGATGAAGACAAAACCCTGAAATAGCGCTCCAAAACACTTTCAAAACACTCTCAAGGTGGTCCGGAGTTATTCTTCTCAGAGTATTTTGACAGTTTTTCTTCCAGAGTAAATTAGCGAGAGTTAATCATGTTGATTAAAAACTCTGAAATAACACTCAAAACACTCTCACAATGGTCGAGAGTTATTCTTCTCGGAGTATTGTGACAGTTTTTTTTTCTCTTAAAACTCTTAAATAACTCTCCAAAACACTCTCATAGTGGTTGAGAGTTATTCTTCTTAGAGTATTTTGACAGTTATTTTTTCATAAGGGCTATCCCAAGAGATCGGCATCAAGAATAAGTATCAAATGTCAAAAAGCAGTACACTGGAAAAAGAAGATTGCACAAACAACGTCATCTTGAACGGACATGGAAATGTCCTGATTGGGGCAAAGTTTGAAGAATGATACTGGTAACAAGAAGACTTTATCGTCTAACGCAGATCCACGAGCATGTCAAATGAAATCCAATAGATTCGATAATCTTAGATAGCTGAATATGGTATCTATCGATTTTGAATTATTCCCTGAAATCTTTGACATTGTGTCTTCCATACGAAGCTGTCTCCTCGGAGCAGTATATTTCTGACACTCTAGTAATGTGTCGAACAGTTAAAATCTTGTTACAATTCTCACATCTGGGGACGATTTTTTCGGGGGTGAAGAGATAGGAATGGGTTAAAAGTGTGTGTCCCACTCGCAGACGAGTGAGAACTACTTCCTCCTTCCGTGAACCTCGAATTGAAGATTCCCAAGCACTAACAGTTGGCTTAATTTCTTTCAGCTCGTTGTTGGTCTCCCTGTCCCACTCTTTTTGGAAACGAGATTTGAAAAGTAGTTTGAAATACGCCTTGAAATCATTGAAAGGTACTCTCGAGTTATCCATATCTTCTTTCTCCGTCGCTTCTTTGGCAGCCCTGTCCGCTAACTCGTTACCACCAATCCCCACGTGTCCAGGTACCCAGCAGAACACTACACTGACATCCTGCGAGGCAAGGGCGGTCAGGAGTGTCTGCACTTTCTGGACTAGATGGTGAGTTGGAAAGATCTGAGTCAAGGCTTGGAGTGCACTCAAAGAATCGGAACATATCAGGAAGCTCTCCTTCAGATCGTTGTTGAATGTGCTGTAGAGAGGTGACAATTGCAAACAATTCGGCTGTATATACGCTACTCATCGAACCTAATCTAAAACTAACAGTGGAGGATTCGCTTACGAATGCGCAACCAACTTTGCCGTTCAGTTTTGATCCGTCCGCGTGTAGCAGGAGCGGCTGGTCCATATGGGCACTAGGGCTCGAGCCCACCACTCCACCACCACCACCACCACCACCACCAGCACTCCAGAAAAGGCAGTAATGAATTGAATTTCGATTAATAGAATTAATAGTAAATCAATACAAACATTTTAATGTTCAAATATGATGTGAAAAAACCCCTATAGTATTTGTTAACGCCGGTCTTTTGAGACCAGCTAGCTCGTTTTCCCTAGTTTGTCATTTGAACATGAAATCATTCGTTTGCGTCATGGAATGTTGTTTATACATGCAAGCAGTTAACCTTCCTTTCTCAAAGCTGGTTGGCCAGTACCTTATCACGCGATGTGCTGCGTCCAATCAAAGCTCGCCATTCGCGTTGCGTGTTTGGTAGCTGGCCTCGCTTGATCAGTTCTATCCCATACTCGATCCAGACCGGACGTCTCAAAACGGCTCTCGTCGAGTATCCAGTTCAGTTATCTTCTACATTTCCTTGAGGTCGGACGTACTTTTAGTCGCTCGTCAAGTGGGTGAATTCGGTCATATTCTCGACCAGCTCTTGTTGTGTGAGCATCTCCCGTCCTTCTCTACTTTGTTAGAGTTCGGACGTACTGTACATTATTTCGCATGTACGCAGTTGTTTCTTTTCTATTTTTCGTTCTTCTTGAGTCGTTAATAGGACCTCTTTCCATACTTTCTTGTTTCTAATTCCTTACTTTTGTTATCGGTCTTTATCATTTACGAAGTTGGGTGTTTTGTTTTCTCTCAAGCTTTTGTTTCTTGTTTTTTCGAATGGTGTGCGGGGACACCACTCAGGTTTTGATCTATTTTGTTTCGCTTTCTCGTTATTTATTCTTTGATTTGGTCAATAACAACGTCAAGTCGACGTAGACCAAATACGTATCGTTTTGGGGTGAGGTATAATCCGAGTTTGGATTATGCTCGCCTGATTATTAATGCCAAGTCGGCACCCGAATACAGTCCACTGGTCTTTCATCGCCATCTCTAAGATCGGCGGTAACATTTTGGTCCCTTGAGCCGGAGATTATTTTTGGTTCCAATTTCTCGTCATTCGTGAGGCGGAATCCATCTCCGGATTCTTATTTCGTTCTCTTGTTGGAATCCATTTGTGAATTCCATTCTTTTCACCTCGCGGAGTCCATCTCCGGATTCCAATTGCTTTTACTTGTTGGAATCCATCTGTGGATTCCTTTCTTTGCACCACGCGGAGTCCACCTCCGGATTCCACAGTCATTCGTGGCAGCACCCGCGATCAGGCATCGCATGGGTGACTTCTTTGTCCTCCGCACTGAATCGGCTTCCACATAATTGGGTTTCCACGGCGCAATAATTTATTCTGTTTGTTTGCGAGTTATTATCAACCATTGTTTCAACTTGTTTGATAGACATTCAGTTCTTGAATTATTTTGCATTGTTCTTTTTCTGTGCATTTCGGCCGTATTTCTCCGTGATAATTCATATCATTTGTTGTTGGTCCTTGTTCTAGTTTCGTGTTTTTGCATTTGCAATTTATTCATTCGCTACAATGGCGTCTAAAATCGCAAAGCAACAGGCAGTGCTCACGGCAAAGCGAGAGCGGATATTCGCTTCATTACAACGCTCTTACGACGCATTTAAAACGCTTGATAGTGCCAAAGCTTTGTTGTGCAAGCCTCGCTATGACCAACTTGCCGTTTTGAAAGACAACTTTGAGGCCATTCAAAACGAAGTAATAGCTTTGAACGCTCAGCTTGACGAAGGCGTCGATGCTTTGCCGGTCGACGCTATTGAAGCCAGCTTCGAGGAAATGCTGTATGCGACTCATGATCTGTATCTCGCCGCCGTTGCCACGACGACGCCTACTACGCCTCCGCCGCCAAATCAAAATGGTTTTCGAGCCATCTCATTGCCGACAATCGCGTTGCCGGCATTCTCTGGTGATATTACTCGATGGACGGAGTACTATTCGCTATTTAAATCTCTCGTCGACGAGAACAACGACCTGAATCAAGTTCAGAAATTCCACTATTTGAGGACCACCCTCAAAGACAACGCCTTGTCTGTCGTCTCCGGGTTTCCGATTACGGAAGCCAATTATTCTGTGGCCTTGGATGCTCTTGTCAGTCGGTATCATAACCCTCGGTTGTTAGCCACCACGTATGTTCAACAGGTTTTAGAATTTACGCCTCTCAAAACCAATTCACATTCTGGGCTGCAATCATTTCTGAAAGTTCACAAAACTTCGATCGAAGCGTTGAAAGCTCTGAATATCGAAGATTTGTCAGATTTTCTGCTTTTCTCATTAGCACTGACCAATCTCGACACATCAACGCGCAAGGCTTTCGAACAGAAACATTCTTCGCACAGCACTCCTAGCTACGCGTCGTTGATCAAATTCATTGAAGAGCAGTCCAGGACGATGGAATTGTGTGGTCTCGACAAACAAGCAGCTAGCTCTTCAAAAGCTATTCCTCCTTCCACAAAGCGAATCAATTCGTTGTTAGTTGCAAATCCTCCGCCCGTCAGCTTTAAATCTCGCGAGCAGAGCAAATCAGCAAGCTCGACCACGAAACAATCTTCGTGTCCAGTCTGCAAAGGGGAGCATACTCTATACTCGTGTTCCGTATTTCGGCAACAGTCCGTTGACGACAAATACAACACGTTACGTCGCCTACAATGCTGCTTCAACTGCATGGGCGCTCACCTCAGATCGCAATGCACCTCTAAGAGTGTTTGCGGTACTTGTCAAAGTAACAAACATCATTCGCTGTTACACACTGCACAAATCAACCCCTTGACTCGTGACACAATAGCAAACGAAGTCTCTTCTCCTCCGGAGACCACCTCGCCTCATCCTCAAACTCTCGCTTGTCAAGTCAAGACAAGCAAGCCAGTGCTACCCACAGCTCTGTTGGGCACTGTTCGCGCCTTGATCCGCGACTCTCACGGTCAACTGCAACCTATCCGTGCGGTTATCGACTGTGGTTCACAAATCTCTGTTCTCACTCACTCGTTCCTTCAGAAGCTAGGATTGAAAATCAATCCTTGTCATTCCGAACTCTCTGGTATTGGTCACGTTAGTGCTCGGGTATTCGGGACTGTTCAATGCAGCATCGCTTCCCGGTTCACCCCTGCAACCTCTCTCAGCGTACAAGCCTACGTTATGCCTGCGATAGCGAGTCAACTTCCAACCACCACCGTTCCGCTTGAGGTGTTTGAACGTTATCGCTGTCTCTCTCTTGCCGACGACCGCTTTCATGTGCCCGATCAGATCGACTTTTTGATCGGCGCCGATTTATACCCTGATATTCTTGAAAAGTCAGGTGATATTGTGATGAGTGGCAGTCCATCTGCCATAAACACGGTCTTCGGCTGGGTGGTTTTGGGTCCTATTCGGTGTTTGGATGCCGAGTTCCAGCCTCCGCTCTCTCTGCTTGCTTGCACTGGTTCTCCATTGGATCGTACTCTTCGATTGTTTTGGGAATCGGAAGAAGTTTCACGTCCTCTTCAAGTTGATCCGGACGATGAACTTTGTGAGGAGCATTTTCTTTCTACGCACTCACGGAACCCTTCCGGACGCTATTCGGTAGCACTCCCTTTCAAGAACACATCCTCTCCTCTCGGATATAATCGTGAGGCCGCCCTCCAGAATTATTTGAGTATGGAGCGGCGACTGAAACGCAATCCTGAGCATGATGCTGCGTATCAAGCATTCATACAAGACTATATTCAATCGAACCACATGCAACTTGCAAGCACCTCTTCGAACTACGTGATTCCGCATCATTGTGTGCACAAGATTACCAGCTCCAGCACGAAGCTGAGAGTGGTATTTAACGCCTCTTCTCCAGATGAGAGAGGCGCCTCTTTGAATCAGCTGTTACTCAGTGGTCCCAAGCTTCAGAGCGAACTCCCGGGCGTTTTAACCCGATTTCGTTCTCATCCCATCGCAATTTGTGCTGACATTCGTCAGATGTATCGTCAGATTCTGGTCCAACCATCTGACCGTAAATATCAGCACATATTTTGGCGACCCAATGCAGACTCTCCAGTAAAAGAATATGAGCTCAACACGGTCACGTATGGGCTCGTACCGTCAGCTTTTCTTGCTCAACGAGTGCTGAAGCAGCTCGTGCACGACGAAGGGGCTCCTTTCCCCAATGCTTCGCGTGCTTTGATATCTCACATCTACGTGGATGACATCGTGTCTGGCGCAGCAGACGTCGCTCAAGCTCGCATTCTTCAATCGGAATTACAGGCTCTTCTAGCTAGTGGAGGTTTCGAACTCCGAAAGTGGGCCAGTAACCTCCCAGAAGCATTGAGTGCACTTCCGGAGGATCATCTAGAGACTCCAGTCGTGTTTTCGGATGACGACCAGGGCATCAAGATCCTTTGTCTGTTCTGGGATCCCCGATCGGCTGATTTCTCATTCCACACCGTACCATTCGAAGGCGTGGTAACGAAGCGCACGGTCTTGTCGTACATTGCGCGCATTTTTGATCCTTTGGGATTCCTCACCCCGCTCGTATGCTGGATGAAGATTTTTCTTCAGCAACTTTGGTTATCGCGGGTGCAGTGGGACGACGTTTTACCACCGCTTCTTGCTCAAAGGTGGTTGGACGCGGTAGCCGAGATCTGTCTTCTCTCGAACTACCGAGTTCCACGCGCATTTCCTGCTTCACAAGGCATACATCGACTTGTAGGCTTTTGTGATGCCTCCGAGAAGGCCTACGCTGCGATACTTTACCTTCACACAACGAATCATGCAACTTCGCATATTAGTTTGTTGCGAGCAAGGAGTAAAGTATCCCCGGTCAAACCCTTGACCATCCCTAAGCTTGAACTCTCTGCTGCTTTGCTTCTAACGCGTGTGCTCAAAGATACTCTTCCCTCACTCAGCACTCTTGTCGTGGAGTCAGTAACCCTCTACACTGATTCGACTATTGTGCTCGCGTGGCTTGCCACCCCTCCACATCGACTGAAGACATTCGTCGCCAACCGAGTAGTGGAGATACTCGACAACTCCACTCCTACCAATTGGGCACACGTGGATTCCGAAGAAAATCCCGCTGACTGCGCTTCTCGTGGAATACTGCCTTCTCAGCTCATGGAATACCCGTTGTACCTCTCGGGTCCTTCTTTTCTCAGGAGTCCCCATGCTCTGTGGCCTATCTCTGTGCCTTCCACTGATTTATTGTCTGAATTGCCAGACATTAAGCCTTCCATGGTCACTTTGGCCACAACGGTCAAAGTAGATCCTCTCCTGGTGAATTTTCGAAAGTTTTCCACACTTCTCAAAGCACAACGGGTCTTTGGGTATGTATTTCGATTTGCCCGTCTCTTATTGGCGAAACGATCCAAGATTCTCCCTCCTACGGGTTCTTTAAAACCTGTGGAGCTGCAAGACGCTCTTGAACTGATCATAAGAGTCACTCAAAACCACTTTTATGCAACCGAGATCAGCCAACTTGCCAAACAGGGACAGGTTTCATCCCGGATCGCTTCGCTGAAACCTTTTCTCGAACCCTCGGGCTTACTCAAGGTGGGCGGAAGATTGCGTCACTCTTCTCTTCCTGAAGAGGCTCGGTACCCAATCCTACTCCCCAAAGAAGCTCACCTCGCATCTCTCATATGCGATGCCTTCCACCGAACATCGCTACATTCCGGCCCGAGAACGGTACAGGCGCTGATACAGCAGCGTTACTGGATCGTTTCTCTGCGCGGTTTGTTGCGGCAGCGCATACACCAGTGCATTACTCGCCACAAGTTTCGCGCAAAGCCTATGCAGCCTCCAATGGCAGACTTGCATTCATTCGTGTATTCTTTCTGTTCAAAGCACGCATTGGTGCTTTGCTCTTTTCTTCGTGTTAACTTTCTTGTTGTTCTCTCTTTTTTCATTTTTTTTGAAAAGTCAGCGACCATTGGATAAAATGGTTGCGTTTTCTCCTCAATGAATCGCTCGGATCATGTGCGATTTCTTTGCTGTTCTCCGATCCAATTGGAAAGCATTCCAATTACTCGGTGAAAATCTCTTTGCTCACGTTGCCTATGAAGTTACAAGGCTTCTTACGAACAGTTTGCTGTTCTAATTTCATGTTCCTAATTTTCCGTATCGTTTACCTCAGCTTTAAAATGTTCATTTTGGTGGGCGGTATGTTAACGCCGGTCTTTTGAGACCAGCTAGCTCGTTTTCCCTAGTTTGTCATTTGAACATGAAATCATTCGTTTGCGTCATGGAATGTTGTTTATACATGCAAGCAGTTAACCTTCCTTTCTCAAAGCTGGTTGGCCAGTACCTTATCACGCGATGTGCTGCGTCCAATCAAAGCTCGCCATTCGCGTTGCGTGTTTGGTAGCTGGCCTCGCTTGATCAGTTCTATCCCATACTCGATCCAGACCGGACGTCTCAAAACGGCTCTCGTCGAGTATCCAGTTCAGTTATCTTCTACATTTCCTTGAGGTCGGACGTACTTTTAGTCGCTCGTCAAGTGGGTGAATTCGGTCATATTCTCGACCAGCTCTTGTTGTGTGAGCATCTCCCGTCCTTCTCTACTTTGTTAGAGTTCGGACGTACTGTACATTATTTCGCATGTACGCAGTTGTTTCTTTTCTATTTTTCGTTCTTCTTGAGTCGTTAATAGGACCTCTTTCCATACTTTCTTGTTTCTAATTCCTTACTTTTGTTATCGGTCTTTATCATTTACGAAGTTGGGTGTTTTGTTTTCTCTCAAGCTTTTGTTTCTTGTTTTTTCGAATGGTGTGCGGGGACACCACTCAGGTTTTGATCTATTTTGTTTCGCTTTCTCGTTATTTATTCTTTGATTTGGTCAATAACAACGTCAAGTCGACGTAGACCAAATACGTATCGTTTTGGGGTGAGGCATAATCCGAGTTTGGATTATGCTCGCCTGATTATTAATGCCAAGTCGGCACCCGAATACAGTCCACTGGTCTTTCATCGCCATCTCTAAGATCGGCGGTAACAGTATTCATATTGGATACAAACATGAAAAAATCGTTTAGTATTTGACAGGCAAGTTTCTATTGTATGATGTAGATCTCGTGGGGCTCAGCTGTGAGTGAGCCCAACCACACGTCACTGTAAGCACCTGACGCATGCGCGAAGCGTGAAATGCAGTGTATATTGTTGTAGAGTCGATGGGCTCTACTCGTTTGAGCACCTACTCCACTCATCGCACTGACTGTGTATCGGAAATGTTCGCCCACCAATATCTCACAAGACACATCGTCCCCCTCCCCACCCACCCGGCCAAACTTCAATGTTCAAGTACTGAATTAATGAAATTCATTTGTTTAGCCAATCTATCAATTTTAATTTCATTATTATTTTATTTACTGATAACATAGGCCTATATTGATTTCCTCTGTGGTATAGAATGTAGACCTTATATTTGATCAAATTCTTATTGAGAACCACATCGAGAACTGAAAGAATGAAATAATCTCCACTTTTCTTCAAAATTATAAATATCTGCAATTTTTACCGAAATGGCAGTATACCTATAAGAATATGTGTACTCAGTAAGACCATGATTTAATATCAATCCACACTTAAATGGTTCTCTGTAGAATTTCTGAGAGGTTATAGGCCTATATGGAGTAATGCAGACTAATATGTCTTGCCATCAATACATTCTCATTACCCGCTATTACTCGTTCATTCGTGTTAATTTTCACTATTATTATTCTTTTATTCGGAGGTTTGGGTAGAAGACCATTCTCATAGATAAACCCAGACTAGGCCCTACTGTGAACAATGTTTCCATTTGTATTATTACATCTTTCAGCTTCATCTTTATAGCTCTATTTGATTGAATACACGAGCGCTTATGTTGAATAATAAGTGACCAACCGCGATTCAAATTGGATATAATATACTCCATACAATGCCTGTTGATTCATGAAATAGTTCATTTCAAAACGTATGAAATTGGGCTTACAAACTCCTTCTCTTAGCCTTATCTCTTCGATTGCGCCCTACCTAATTCAAAGCCCACCAGCCGCTACTGCCGTGTAGTATCTAATATGTCCGGGATAGTGTGTGCAGAGCTCTGGGTATTTTTGCTTATACTCTTCTGCACTCGTGCTTGCCTTCGTGCTTGATGGCAAGTTCATCAAGCACTCCGGACGTGGAGCCAACCAAGGAGCGGTATCACTAAATTGAATTGGATAGACTCGAGGGTATACAAATGACTCTTCGACTAAAATATGATTCAAACGAATCCCAGTTGGTATGGTGGCGAATGGTTTCGATTCATAGAGAGCATGAAATCTAGGATTGATAACTGATTGGTAGGTAGGATGATGTTTACTGCAGAATAATTTCGAAGCGTATGAGCAAAGTAGATATGCACGTCGACTCTTCAACGAGGGCTCACCAGCCTCACAATACAGGCTCTTCACCCGACTGGTACGGAGTGCTCCTATGGCCAGTCGGATGCCTGTGTTGTGAACTGCATTTTTAGGGATAAGTTGATCGTGTGAAGGGGGTATAAGTCTAGCCTTGTCCATGTCCGTCATAGTAGGCCTACTAAATAGAAATTGAAAACTTATCAGCTTCAAAATTGTAAAGCAATGAAATGCTAATTTTCTTCTGTAGGCCTATGCTTATCAAATATCTTTGTATTGTGGAATTTTCAAGATTTTATTTTTATCCATATATATATATTTTTTTTTTGATCATTTATATTGTTACAATTTTATGAGCATTGTGCAGTGTGCTTTAGATATGTAATGTAGGTCTTCTGAAAGTATAATCAATTATTATCAGCTACACCAGAGACCATATCCTTTCTGAAGGGTCTCATTGCTGCCATAGAGGGTGGATGCGTACCAGTGAGCTAATCTAAATTGAATTGAAAGTGTCTGGTAGATATGCATAGGAATACTCCATATTGGGTGTAATAGTGTTTTGTGACTCAATTTGTAACTAATTTACTTCTAGGTTGAACAAACGATAAGTACCGGTACACCTGGATCTTAGGTTGGTCGAACCGCAGCATTGTCCTCGATATGTGTCCCTAATGCAAGACCAAAGGACGTGGAAGTATGATACCATCATTGATAGTTTTCTAGACTAGATCATCTGAAAACGATGTTTGCTAATGTTAATTGCTTAAGCTTTTATGGTTGGAATTATGAAGTCGATTTTCCATGTTAGGTTATTGTCATGCACATACCGATAGCTCACACTGCCTTAATAGCTTATCAAGTCCCAGTCCGACCTTGAAAAGAAGTTATTTTCAATTTGTAGATGTAAATTTGTCAATCATCACTATTGCAATAGTTTTTTTTCACCCATCTTCTGTGGTAGTAGTAATTTTTTCCTTCTACCGTGCGTTGCGGCCCATGACGCGTGAAGGGGTATATGGTCTAGTGCGTCTGTCAACTATAGCGTGTACGGTGTATACCTAGCTAATCTCTTCAGCTTCATTCGAAAAAAACTTTGTGAAGTCAGGTGTTTTGGATGTGTAGGTATTACAAATCTGTTCACAAGATCACTAATCAGTTCCCAGCCAATTTGTGATGTGCATGGTCTTGCAAACAAAACTCATGTTTAAGGCTTTTCTAATATTTCACAGCCAATAATTTAGGCCTGGATCCTAAACAAATGACACCCTGATGACCCCCCCTGGCCCTTCTCCCATTCAGTCACTGCACTCACCTCGATTATCAATATGTATAATTTTTTCAGGTGGAACTAGTGCCTGGTTCAGGAGTGAGAATTGGGCGAAATGTCAAAAAACAGTCGGTTTTGAAACACGGTGACGACCCTGAGCATCTTGCCAAGGAGCTCTTTGCAGTTCTAGTCCCTGATTTAGGGTGTAGAACTGCAAAGGGAAGGTGCCAGAAAACCTAGATTCCTTCAGATGTGTTCAACGCGATTGAGTGTAAGTAAGCTTGGTCTTCAGTAATACCGCTTGCTTAGTGATGTAGAGAGAGAATACCGTCTAGCAGGGGCATATTCACCAAAAGCATTATTAATTAATTATCAAGCATTTTTACCAACAGTGTTGTAGAACTTATCGTTTTGAACTTATTTATGAGCATTTAATTCTATTTTGTATTAATATTCATAATTTAATGCAGTATTCGTAAACATCAACATCGAGAAAAGGAATAACGACGAGGGCCGCCATGACGGAAATAAGGTGCCATTCCCCAACTACACTCTTGTGGCTAACACAAAAAGTGCTACGATACGGCGGCAACTAAAGAGGCAGACAGATCCCGAGTTTGCTGCCAGGGAGAATATATTTACTAGGTCCAAGTCTATTCATTCATTGTATCAGGTACAAGCATTGAGTTGGAATGGTAGACCCACAAGGGTATGGGCCCAAGTCCAGGCCTATAACCTCTAAACATTAAATCAACTGTGGAAAATCTTCAAATTAAATATCTAGACTTATGCTTGCCTGATTCCAATTGTCAAAAAATACGACCAAACAGAACGTGAATCCATTTCTTACCTCAAAATCGAAAAATACAATCCCAATGTCGAATGTGTCATCTGTCATCACATGATTTTGAAGATCTGTCAAAGACGAAGCTGAACGAAGGTAGCTCCCATAACTCGAGCGTTCGATGAGTTCGATTATGACAAAAATCAGTCAAAATTCAATACCAACTTCTAAATGTTATTGGTTTTGTAAGGTTGTCGGAAATCGGTCACTTGTAAAACGCGCACAAAAGTTGTCTGGCCGATAGAGTTATCCCGCAGAAAGCTGTCTGGAGGATTTGTCGGCAGATTGTGCAACCGGGCCTAAATGGTAGAATTGAAGAAAAACGGTTCCCTCAAAAACATGAAGCACAAGTTTAGCTCAACTTTCGTTATATAGAGCATGTTCTATTCTCCTTCATGACATGAAGGAAACGAACCAATCAGGAGCCGATCCATCAAGGCAGCGAAATCCGGTGCCGTCATTTTATCTCGTCACTTCAAAATTTCCAATTAACAATTTGCACTGATTTTGTGATTGAATTTAAGATGGAGAGATATTTATAGCTATTAGAAACTATCAATTGAATTTTAAAATACTGAAATAATTAATTCACAAGCTCTCATAAAAAATACTCTTCCGTTCTTGTTGGTTAGCAAAGACCAGCCAATTTCCACAATTCTCATCTGTCAGAATGGTCGAGCGGATAGAGGGCTAATCTGATAATGCGAGCGTTCGAAGATCAAATCTTCTGGAGGAACTTATATTTTGTTCATATCAAGCGCATACAGATGCAAATTAAAATTAAAATTATATACAAATTCAATTATTTGAATACCGTAATGAATGAATATTAGAGTTTTAAGGCGCATCGACAGCGAGGTCATTTAGCGCCTGTCGGAATATGTTGCAACAAAAGGTGAAAAGTGTGATATAAAGGTGGAAGTGAAATTTTGATGAGAACACCTAAATACATTAAACTAAGACTAAACTATGTCTACAGTGTCTAAAGACGTTATACACTACTTTGTTAAAACCGAACATGTGTGTGCTGTAAAGGGTCACACCCATGGGACTAGGATGAGAACGTTTTATTACTTGTTCTCAGTTCAAACTCCCCCTCAAATAGGAGTGGAGGAACGACAAACCATAATAGATATATGGTGGAATATGGTTTGATTTAAAATACTCCTGATGTCTATCCCAAGAGATCGGCATCAAGAATAAGTATCAAATGTCAAAAAGCAGTACATTGGTGAAAGATGATTGCACAAACAACGTCATCTTGAACGGACATGGAAATGTCCTGATTCGGGCAGTTTGAAAAATGATACTGGTAACAAGACGACTTTATCGTCTAACGCAGATCCACGAGCATGTCAAATGAGATCCAATAGCTTCGATAATCTTAGAAAGCTGAATATGGTATCTATCGATTTTGAATTATTCCCTAAAATCTTTGACATTGTGTCTTCCATACGAAGCTGTCTCCTCAGAGCAGTATATTTCTGACACTCGAGTAATATGTGTCGAACAGTTAAAATCTCGTGAATGAATATTAGGGTTTTGAGGCGCATCGACAGCGAGGTCATTTAGCGCCTGTCAAAATAAGTTGCAACAAAAGGTGAAAAGTGTGATATAAATGTGGAAGTGAAATTTAGATGATATAAATGTGGAAGTGAAATTTAGATGAGAGAACCTCAATATATATTAAACTAAGACTAAACTATGTCTAAAGTGTCTAAAGACGTTATACACTAATTTGTTAAAACCGAACATGTGTGTGCTGTAAAGGGTCACACCCATGTACAAATCTCACATCTAGGGACGATTTTATAGGGGGTGAAGAGATAGGAATGGGTTAAAAGTGTGTGTCCCACTCGCAGACGAGTGAGAACTACTTCCTCCCTCCGTGAACCTCGGATTGAAGATTCCCAAGCACTAACAGTTGGCTTAATCTCTTTCAGCTTGTTGTTGGTCTCCCTGTCCCACTCTTTTTGGAAACGAGATTTGAAAAGTAGTTTGAAATACGCCTTGAAATCATTGAAAGGTACTCTCGGATTATCAATATCTTCTTTCTCCGTCGCTTCTTTGGCAGCCCTGTCCGCTGACTCATTACCACCAATCCCCACGTGTCCAGGTACCCAGCAGAACACTACACTGACATCCTGCGAGGCAAGGGCGGTCAGGAGTGTCTGTATTTTCTGGACTAGATGGTGAGTTGGGAAGATCTGAGTCATGGCTTGGAGTGCACTCAAAGAATCGGAACAGATCAGGAAGCACTTCTCAGGCCGTTGTTGAATGTGCTGTAGAGAGGTGACAATTGCAAACAACTCGGCTGTATATACGCTACTCATCGAACCTAATCTGATACTAACAGTGGAGGATTCGCTAACGAATGCGCAGCCAACTTTGCCGTTCAGTTTTGATCCGTCCGTGTAGTATTTAATATGTCCGAGGTAGTGTGTGCAGAGCTCTAGGTATTTTTGCTTTTACTCTTCCGCACTCGTGCTTGCCTTCGTACTTGATGACAAGTTCATCAAGCACTCCGGACGTGGAGCCAACCAAGGGGCGGTATCACTAAATTGAATTGGATAGACTCGAGGGTATACAAATGACTCTTCGACCAAAATATGATTCAAACGAATTCCAGTTGGTATGGTGGCGAATGGTTTCGATTCATAGAGAGCATGAAATCCAGGATTGATAACTGATTGGTAGGTGGGATGATGCTTACTGCAGAATAACTTCGAAGCGTATGAGCAAAGGAGATATGCACGTCGACTCTTCAACGAGGGCTCACCAGCCTCACAATACAAGCTCTCCACCCGACTGGTACGGAGTGCTCCTATGGCCAGTCGGATGCCCGTGTTGTGAACTGTATTGAGTGGCTTCACGTAGCTGTCTCGTGCCGAGTCGTACACAACACTACCATAATCCAATTTGGAACGTATTAATGCTCGGTAAAGCCGCAGCATTGTGGTGCGATCCGCTCCCCATTTGGTACCACTAAGATAACGGAGAAGGTTAAGAGATTTGAAGCACTTGAGTCTTGAGTTGCGAAATGTGAGATTTCCAGTTCAACTTCACGTCAAACGTCAGCCCAAGGAACTTGGTCGATTCTGCGAATGGAAGGAGTTCTCTACGAAGATATATATCTGGGTCAGGGTGCAGGCCTCTCAGACGAGAGAAACGCATGCACGTTGATTTTGATGTAGAAAATCTGAACCCAGTTTCATCTTCCCATGCTTCCAGTTTCCTAATTGCAAGTTGGATTTGGCGAGAGGCCGTTGCACTTCTCGCTAACTTAATGAATATAGCCAAGTCGTCGACAAATAAGGAAGAAGTGATTGAAGATGGAACGCTTCGAATTATACCATTTATTGCGATGACGAACAGAGTAACACTGAGGACAGAACCCTGTGGTACACCGTTCTCTTGGATGAACTCATCCGACAACACATTACCAACTCGTACCTTGAAACGTCGGCTGGTCATGAAATTGTACCGTTTTCGTACGGAAATACCGTAATACGTCACTTTGAAGACGCGAGTGGGTAGGCCTGAAGGCATTTGACATCTTTCAAATAATTGAGTAGTGTAAATGGTATTTTCAAGATTCCTTCCATGAATTCATGAGTTGAGTTAATACAATTGAAGAATAAGTTGAAGTGTGTAATCCAGGCCTAAGTAGAAAACAAGTCAATGGATCTAAATTCAACAGTGTTTTATTGTACATCAAAATTAAAAATACCTTCACATTTTGTATCCTTTTTAAACAACCCTGAATCACAGAGAATACCACATGTAGACTAGACCAGTGGTTCTCAACTGGTGGGTCGCGACCCCCAGGGGGGTCGCGAGAGGTTTATGGATGGGTCGCGGAGACTTTATATTTTAGGGAAATTGAAGAAAAAGTAACATTTATTTCTCCATAATGATAATAATAATAATATATATTTATTTCATCAATTATCATAGATATAATATTATATAATAATATGTCAATGATGTAACTGCACTCATGTGCGTGATCGAAAGATCACACAAGTTTTGAAACATGTAGGGTGACCATCCGTCCCGGAAAACCGGGATTGTCCCGGTTTTCCACCTCTTGTCCCGGTGTCCCGAAAGAAGATTTCGGGACACCTAAATGTCCCGGTTTCGTCGCCAGAGTAAAATTGTTCTATTTTTGGCGACAATAAATGTAATTTCAGTATTTACAATGCCATGAAGAATTTGTTTCTTTGAGTGCAAGTGCCGTTCTCTTTGAAAATTTACCGCGCGCTCGGCAGGCTACATTAATAATCCCCCACCCCTTCCCTTCCGATATATTGTGACAACCTTCCACTGCCTACTGTTTACACGTGGTATTGTGCATTATTAATTAGTCTGGCTCTTGGAGAGCAACAGTTCACTTGTGTGTTGGGTTTTGTTTTACAATGCCGAAACGAAAGTGCTCCTATCAGGAGAAGTATTCTGCTGAATGGAAGTTTATCAAAAAAGGAAGATATGAGGATGAGATCGAGTGTAAAGTTTGTAATTGTTTTTTAAACATCGGTCACGGTGGTCGATCGGATATTACAGACCACATAAATTCAAAAAAACATAAATCCCGTATGTGTAGTTCAGTTGAAGGTAGGACTTCATCGAGCAGTATGCATAACTACACTGTTGTAAAGGGTAGTGCAGAAGAGGACAAAGTTACTGCGGCAGAGCTAACAATGGCCTACCACACTATAAAACACCACCACTCGTTCAGGTCTGCTGATTGTGTGAATAACTTATTCCACGTTGTATTTAGTGATTCGCAAGTTGCGTCTAAATATTCCTCAGCCAGAACAAAGACAAGTGCGCTAATCAAAAGTGTTTTAGGGCCACAGTGCGTCAAAGATGCTATTACTGACATTCAGAAAAGTTCCTGTTACAGCGTTGCTACAGATGCAAGTAATCATAAGGCAGAGAAACTGTTTCCTCTCCTAGTGCAATATTTTAACAAGGATACGGGAGTTGAATCCAAGCTTATTAAAGTGTCATCGCTTCCAAATGAAACGTCAGAAACAATAGCAGACTATTGCACTAACACTATCAACAGTTGCAAGCTGAATAAATCAAAGTGTGTTGCATTTGGTGGTGATAATTGTAATACCAATTTCGGAGGTCTCAATCGTCGAGGAACCAACAATGTATTTACAAAACTTAAGGAAAAAGTTAATGTAAACATTGAAGGAGTCGGATGCCCAGCTCATATTCTACACAACACGATGCAAACTTCTGCCGACATTCTGTCGTGTGATGTGGAGGTTATTGTTGTGAAATTATTTACATACTTTTCTATTTACACTGTGCGAACTGAGCGGCTTAAAGAGTTTTGCGAGTTTGTTGGAACTGAATACCGTGGCTTGATGAGTCATTCTAAAACCCGATGGCTCTCCCTATACCCTGCCGTTAACAGGATATTGGAAATGTATGATGCTCTGAAATCATTTTTCCTGTCTGAAGAGAAACCTCCTGCGGTCCTAGTATCCTTCTTCAAAAACCCATTGAGTGAGGCCTATTTATGGCTTATCCACAGTCAGCTGACTCTGTTTAAGAATCAAACACTTGAAATTGAAGGTGCCAAAAAGAGCATTATAGAAGTGGTTGACATTCTCGATGTGACATTAGAGAGCGTCAAAAACAAGAGAGATGCCGTTTTTATGCCTTTGATTGTAAAAACCATACTGCAAAGAGATGAAATAACTACAACAATGAGCAAAGAATTTGAATCCGAGGTGAAACATTTCTACAACACTTCGTACGAATACTTAGAGAAATGGATACGTTCACTTTCAGCATTTTCAAGCTTCTCGTGGATGTTACTAAACCATATTCCAGAATGGACTGAAGTTGAAGCAACCTGCATCCACTTGAAAAACATAGGACGCGAAATTGATGATGTCGCGATGTTTGAACAGTTCGCCATTGTCAAGAAAGTAACAGAAAAACAGTTACATGAAAACAAGGAGACATGGAGGAACAAATTGGCTCATGAAAAGTGGGTATTCATTCTTCAACAGTGTGAATTTGCTGAACAGTATTCAGAGATTTTGCGAATATGTGAGTTCATTTTCAGTATACCCGCTCACAACGCTAACGTTGAACGAATATTTTCGTTGATGAACATTCAGTGGACAGAAGAGAGAAACAGATTGGAACTAGAGATGGTGGAGCCAATTCTACAGTGTTTAACCAACTACAAATTTTCCTGCACCGAGTTTTACGCTTATGTACATGAGAATAAAAAAACACTATTTCCTTTATCAAGGTCGTCGGACAAATACAAGGCAAAGGCCCAAACACAAGACCAAGAAACTGCGCCAACAGCAATCATCACATAAATGTTCACGACACAAGTTTATTACATGATAATGAATAATTCTTGATAAAAACAGTGATGAAACCTATGACTATCAATAACGTAACGGGATAAGCAACATGGCGCTTCCCTTTCGCACCATGCGTATATCAGAGGGATGCTGCTTCACAAATGTTATGATGATTTGCTGGTATTATTGTGTGTTGATCTATACAAGTAATAGATGTAATGCAATCTGTGAATCCAGCTCTTCCCAACTGCATTAAGCAATATTGGAATAAATTTCATTTGAATTGGCCAATCTGAATTTGAAATACGTCTGTAAAAGCATTTAGAATGAATGAATGAATATTAGGGTTTTAAGGCGCATCGACAGCGAGGTCATTTAGCGCCTGTCGAAATAGGTTGCAACAATAGGTGAAAAGTGTGATATAAAGGTGGAAGTGAAATTTAGATGAGAACACCTCAATACATTGAACTAAGAATAAACTATGTCTAAAGTGTCTAAAGACGTTATACACTAATTTGTTAAAACCGAACATGTGTGTGCTGTAAAGGGTCACACCCATGGGACTAGGATGAGAACGATTTATTACTTGTTCTCAGTTCAAACTCCCCCTCAAATAGGAGTAGAGAAACGACAAACCATAATATATAAATATATATATGTTGGAATATGGTTTGTATTAAAATATTCCTGATGTCTATCCCAAGAGATCGGCATCAAGAATAAGTATCAAATGTCAAAAAGCAGTATACTGGTCAAAGATGATTGCACAAACAACGACATCTTGAACGGACATGGAAATGTCCTAATTCGGGCAGTTTGAAAAATGATACTGGTAACAAGACGACTTTATCGTCTAACGAAGATCCACGAGCATGTCAAATGAGATCCAATAGCTTCGATAATCTTAGAAAGCTGAATATTGTATCTATCGATTTTGAATTATTCCCTAAAATCTTTGACATTGTGTCTCCCATACGAAGCTGTCTCCTCAGAGCAGTATATTTCTGACACTCGAGTAATATGTGTCGAACAGTCAAAATCTCGTTACAAATCTCACATCTGGGGACGATTTTATCGGGAGTGAAGAGATAGGAATGGGTTAAAAGTGTGTGTCCCACTCGCAGACGAGTGAGAACCACTTCCTCCCTCCGTGAACCTCGGATTGAAGATTCCCAAGCACTAACAGTTGGCTTGATTTCTTTCAGCTTGTTATTGGTCTCCCTGTCCCACTCTTTTTGGAAACGAGATTTGAAAAGTAGTTTGAAATACGCCTTGAAATCATTGAAAGGTACTCTCGGGTTATCAATATCTTCTTTCTCCGTCGCTTCTTTGGCAGCCGTGTCCGCCAACTCATTACCACCAATCCCCACGTGTCCAGGTACCCAGCAAAACACTACACTGACATCCTGCGAGGCAAGGGCGGTCAGGAGTGTCTGCACTTTCTGGACCAGATGGTGAGTTGGAAAGATCTGTGTCATGGCTTGGAGTGCACTCAAAGAATCAGAACAGATCAGGAAGCTCTTCTCAGATCGTTGTTGAATGTGCTGTAGAGAGGTGACAATTGCAAACAACTCGGCTGTATATACGCTACTCATCGAACCTAATCTAAAACTAACAGTTTTCGTTATTCGCTAACGAATGCGCAGCCAACTTTGCCGTTCAGTTTTGATCCGTCCGTGTAGTATTTAATATGTCCGGGGTAGAGTGTGCAGAGCTCTAGGTATTTTTGCTTATACTCTTCTGCACTCGTGGTTGCCTTCGTGCTTGATGACAAGTTCATCAAGCACTCCGGACGTGGAGCCAACCAAGGGGCGGTATCACTAAATTGAATTGGATAGACTCGAGGGTATACAAATGACTCTTCGACCAAAATATGATTCAAACGAATCCCAGTTGGTATGGTGGCGAATGGTTTCGATTCATAGAGCATGAAATCTAGGATTGATAACTGATTGGTAGGTAGGATGATGCTTACTGCTGAATAGCTTCGAAGCGTATGAGCAAAGGAGATATGCACGTCGACTCTTCAACGAGGGCTCACCAGCCTCACAATACAGGCTTTCCACCCGACTGGTACGGAGTGCTCCTATGGCCAGTCGGATGCCCGTGTTGTGCACTGTATTGAGTGGCTTCACGTAGCTCTCTCGGGCCGAGTCGTACACAACACTACCATAATCCAATTTGGAACGTATTAATGCTCGGTAAAGCCGCAACATCGTGGTGCGATCCGCTCCCCATTTGGTACCACTAAGATACCGGAGAAGGTTGAGTGATTTGAAGCACTTGAGTCTGAGTTGCGAAATGTGAGATTTCCAGTTCAACTTCACGTCAAACGTCAGCCCTAGGAACTTCGTCGATACTGCGAATGGGAGAAGTTCTCTACGAAGATATATATCTGGGTCAGGATGCAGGCCTCTCAGACGAGAGAAACGCATGCACGTTGATTTTGATGTAGAAAACCTGAACCCAGTTTCATCTTCCCATGCTTCCAGTTTCTTAATTGCAAGTTGGATTTGGCGAGAGGCCGTTGCACTTCTCGCTGACTTACTGAATATAGCCAAGTCGTCAACAAATAAGGAACAAGTGATAGAAGGTGGAACGCTTCGAACAATACCATTTATTGCGATGGCGAACAAAGTAACACTGAGGACAGAACCCTGTGGTACACCGTTCTCTTGGATGAAATCATCCGACAACACATTACCAACTCGTACCTTAAAACGTCGGTTGGTCATGAAATTACAGACAAAATTAGGAAGATGGCCTCTGAAACCCCATTGTGATAAGGTTTTCAATATGTTGAAGCGCCAGGTGGTATCGAATGCCTTCTCAAGGTCGAAAAATACAGCTATCACTTCTTGCTTCGTAAGAAAAGCTTCTTGTATGAAGCTTTCCATACGAATAAGATGATCCAAGGTATTTCTATTTTTTCTGAATCCAGACTGTACTGTGCAAAGGAGGTTTCTCCGTTCCAACCACCAAACGAGGCGGTTGTTTAACATCCTTTCCATCACTTTACACAGACAGCTGGTCAGAGATATGGGTCTATAGCTTGATGGTGAATGCTTATCCTTAGATGGTTTCAAGATCGGTACCTGGATAGCTTGTCTCCAAGAATCAGGGAAAGTATCAGTCGAATAGATATGGTTGAACAGATAGAGAAGATCAGTCAAAGCGTCAGCTGGCAGGTGTTTCAAGAACTGATTGTGTATTCCATCAATCCCCGGTGCTGTGTCTCGTGCGCACGTTATCGCGTTCTCCAACTCCCATACACTAAACGGCACGTTATACACCTCGTTGTTCGCAGAAGAGAAATCTAATCTTCTACATTCTGCAGCACGCTTGTGTATCTGGAACGATGCCGAGTAGTGGTGAGAGCTAGAGACGTCCGAGAAATAGGACCCAATAGCATTAGCTATTTCCTGGGGCTCGGTAATCAGACGACCATCCTTGTTCAACCCAGATATACAAGATGATTTAAATTTGCCGTCTATCTTCCTCACTCTGTTCCACACCTTGGTGAGGAGTGTGTGAGCATTAATGGATGAGATGTAAGAATTCCATGAGGCTTTTTTCGAAGTCTTAATGATGAAACGAGCCCTTGCTCGGAGTTTCCGGAATGCCATAAGGTTGATATTGGTTGGGTATTTCCGGAAAATTCGAAGGGCTCGTTTCCTCTTACGGATCGCTACATTACATTCCTCGTTCCACCAGGGAACGGGTATGTGGCGTTGGTTGGTCGACGTAAGAGGAATGCTCTCTTTCGCGGCGGCAATAATCACCTCTGTCACATGCTCAGTCCTACGATCAGTCTCATGTATGTTATTAGAGTTCTTCAAATCAACACGCTTTGTGAAAAGGCTCCAGTTCGCGCGGCGCAAGTTCCACTGCGCACACCGCAAGGGCCGTTGATGAGAATCTACTCTCAAGATAAGTGGGTAGTGATCGCTACCACACAGATCTGAGTGAACGGAGAAATTGAAAAGAGGTGCGACATATGGGGTGCAGACACAAAGATCGATCGCTGAAAACTCACCGTTGAAAGCATTAAACCTTGTTTTCTCTCCATTGTTGAGAATAATTAAGTCGTTGTCATTGAAGAATTGTTCGAAAAGACGTCCTCTGCGGTTACTATCCACCATTGTGTCACCCCACAAGTTATTGTGGGCATTTAGGTCGCCTAGAAGAACATAGGGACGTGGGAGCTGTGACACAAGGTTATCCAGATTTATTCTCGTAACTGGAGCCCATTCGGGTAAGTAAATGTTGCAGAAGGTAACAGGCTGAGGGAGAGCAACTCTAACTGCCACTGCTTGTAGTGGTGTTGTAAGCGGCAGTGGACTTGCGTGACAGCTGTCATGGACAGCTGTGGCTACTCCCCCATGGGCTCTGTTACCTGTCAAGTCATCGAAACGATAGAAACTATAATTACGCATCAATGGAGAGTCACAAGGTTTGAAGTGCGTTTCTTGAAGAAAGAAACATATCGGTTTGAGGTTCGATGTTAAGAGCTTGATTTCTTCTTTGTGTCTATTGAAACCATTGCAGTTCCATTGTATTAGAGCCATATTGTGAAGATGATACTCTAATACAATGTGTATAAGTGCGCAAGAACGAATTGAAGTAGCTAAACTTGTCACGTATGTTTTTGTTCTTTACGGAATTCGTTTACGCGTGACTTTGAAGCGTGAACTCTCTGTCGATCTACTTCCATGCTCTCATCTACTCGGGATGGAGATGGAGAGAATGCACGTTGAATTGGTAAATCTATATCTTCTGTTTTCTCAGTGGTCTTCGTCCTGGAAAGACGAATATGTTTATCAGGTAATTTAGCGATAGTTGGAGGTTTTGTAGGTGTTGATTGCGTCGCAGGGGTATTCAACTGCTTCGCAATAAGCTGTTTCAAGTCAACAATCTGTTTTGCCTGTGATTTTATGGTGTCTGTGTACTGTTTCGCTTGTTTCCTCATCTCCTCAGTTTGTTCAATAAGTTGCTTTTTTAATAAAGACATCTCCTCCGCCTGCACTTTCATCAGTTGTTTCATCTCATTGAGAGATGATTCAACTGTGGAGTTGTTAGGAGTTTGAGTTGACAACTGCACAGAGCTTGTTCTTGTATTATGCTCCTAAGCTTGGCAACTTCTGCAGATGGTGTTGCAGAAGTGCTCTGGGCTGTTACAGCTTGCGAGAAGGATTTACTTATTGATGGTAACGGGTTCTGTGTAACGTAGCGTTTCCTTGCTTCATTAATCGAAATATTCTCTAATGTTTTTATCTCCATGATTTTCTTCTCTTTCGTGTATATCGGACATTCCCGGGACCACACCGGGTGGTCACCGTCACAGTTCACGCAATGGCTAGCATTCGTGCACTCTTGCGGTTCGTGACGGCTAGCACCGCAATTCCCACAGGTTTCTTTATCCCTGCAGGTATCGCTGGGATGCCCAAACCTCTGGCACTTGAAGCACCGCAGAGGGTTGGGTATGTGCGGACGCACTGTCAGGCACATATATCCCGCGAACACCTTCTTGGGCAATATCGGAGAGTTGAAAGTCAGAATAAGCAATGGTGTTGGCACAAGTTTACCGTTTTGCCGCTTATTTATGCGGTATACATCTAAGACATCTTGTGACTTGAACTCCTCCTTAAGTACATCCAGTTCAAGGTTAATGAGATCGTGACAGAAGATTATCCCTTTGGAAGTATTCAGGGCTTTATGAGCGGAAACATCAATGAGGTAAGTGAGAAATAGCTTAGATTTCAGAAGGATGTGAGACTGTTCAGCATTCTTGGTTTCAACCAGAAGAGTGCCATCTCTCAGGGACTTAGAGGATTTAACCTCGCCTACCAGGCGGTTTATTCCTCTATGTTGGTCAAAGAGAGAGACATCTTTGAAAGATTTGTTGGATGTTGTAATTTTGATGGTGAGAAAGCGCGGTTTTTTAGTAGGTGGCACCAGGTCTTCAATGGAGAGCAAACTATCCATTAGAGCGGCCGGCCGTTTTTTGTTTCTGTGAATGAGGGGAGGGGAGAGTTTTGGGTTTGGGTTTTTATTCATAGTTGGTCCCACGAGTAGCTAGGGAAATAAAGGTTCACTCGCACAGAGCCCCGCATATGAAAGTAAGGTAAAATTGAAACTGGAGGTCACCAGGTATCCAGAGTTCATCGTTCAATACTACATTAACCCGTAGTCATTCAGCCATTAGCACGATTGTTCCCACCATAGGCTTAGGTTCATGTCCGTGTACATTGCAATTGTCGTCAACAAATGTGGGCGATTCGAGCATATGGAGGGAGCCGGCGAGAAGAAGGAGAGTAAGAGAAGATAAGAGAAAAGAAAGGAAAGAAGAGAAGAAGAAAAGAGATCGAAAGATAAGGAGAGAATTGAGAAGACAACGCAACGCTCAGCACTACCTTTATATACTCCGGTCACCGAAATGGAACCCACTCGACCGACGGTCCGAACTTGGTCTGGACCCTCACTCTAGACCTTATCGTCATGGGTGACCCTGCTGGGAGCAAATTAATTGCTCCCGACGAAAGCTCTGGAGATCATGGGGCCACGCAAGCCCCCACACCACGTCAAGGTGTTCGGATCCTTTGAGGGGGAAGCATTTAGTCCCCGAGTCAAGAGCCCTACTGCTATATTCACCATTTGATAACTGGATAATTACTCATCATCTACGAAAAAGGTCAGAAACAATGCAAGTATACAACTATGTACTATACACTGAGATACGAGCCTAATACGTACGATTTGCTTTGAAATTGCGAATCTCGCAAATGTACACGAAAGCGCGCTGATTCCATCATGGTGAAAACGGCCTAATGTTGAAAGGATAAGACTTACGTCATGTTGCTTATCCCGTTTCGTTATTGATAGTCATAGGTTATTGATAGTCATAGATAAAACACATAACGGTCTCTACATAAGAAAATGATAATGTATTTATTTTTTATTCACACCGTGCTCCAAAGCAACCAAAACTCATTGAAAAAACGCCCCCCAAAAAAAATTACCTGCGGGGCTGGTGTTGGGGGGCCTTGCCCCCCAACACCCCCCGCGGGTCGCCGGCTTCGCAGGTACTTCGCTTTCGGATGATTATTTGTCCCGGATTTTATTTCCTACAATCTGGTCACCCTAGAAACAGGTCAAGATACTAAAATGTAATGATACATTTTTGTTTTCTCAGTCACAATTATTACAAATATTATTTTTAAAATATTTTTATTGCTTTATTTCTAAGAATGTTTTTCGTTGGTTATTCGGACTCATTCCCAGATTTCTTGGAAAGACGACAATGTTTGGTACTTGTTAGAATTATGGTAGGGTAGCCGCGGTAATTCGAAGTAGTCAAGACATCATCCCTACACCTGTGTACATTCAACGAGTTGTTTGATCTCTCTCTCCCCTCGCCCCTCACTCGCCATCCAGGTTGATGGAAATCACAAAAATATGATCATCAATTTATTCGGTCAGCCATATCTCTCTATCTGCTGCATGTGACAGGGGGATCCAAGTGATGAAGATGACCCTCCATGTACATCAAATACATCAAACATCAGCAAGTCACAGCAAACCCCATCAGGGGAGGAAGACATGGTAATGGTCCCAAAGAACATTTTAGAGAAAATATTAGCGAAGCAGCGAACTCTCCAGGCTGCCTTCAACGCAGGTTAGTTACAGCATTATTTCAGAGTTTCGTTTTTGATTTAGAGAAATATGTTCTGCACTGGCTACATACTATTCAACTCAATGTGTGTTTGTAATAGTACTCGATCTCATTCTAACATAAAGTTTTACCTTGCGTAGTATAATTATATAGGCTCAATGGTAGGCCTAGTAAATCTACCTATAAAAAAATCTTGTACAGCTAATAGGCCTACAGTTATAGTTGTACTTCAGTTGTAACATAACTTGATATTGTATGGGTAGGTTGATGTTCACGCACCTGATAACCTATTACTCTATTGCCAAGTTCAGTGTAACGTGTAGAAAAAGTGGCCCGCGATGAAAGATCTCATTTCTTTTTGCTCATATTTAAGATTACTCGTTTCTAATTTTAGCATACATTTTTGTGTTCGTTGATAACTTTTGTTATTGTTGCAGCTAACTTTACTGATATGAAGAGGAAATTGGACAAACTTTACCACCATGTTAGGCGGTCCGCACGCAAGAGGCCTGCCAATGCCGGCTCGGACAATGACGATGAGGAGGTTGATACCAGGGTGAGCTCAGCTGAATATAATTATGTCTTACCCTCCTGTTGATTATATTTATGTTCTACCCACCTGTTGAAAATTTAGAGTTTGCAGAAAGTATGACACTGGGACTGATGACAAGTCTCAGTGCGATAGAAATCCTCAGAGACTATACCTTCTACTGATGGGCCTATCTGTCTTATTTTCAAAAGCTATTTTTAATCATCTTGTGGGCTCTGTGAAAAAGTTGAGACTTTTGAATAACTTTCATGGTACGGTTCAAAGGTTCTTATGATTATTGAGGAGTATGGCAGGAGTTATGGTAACTTGCAAAAAACATGAAGATGTCGACCATCATGCATGAACCTTAGTTGATATAGTGGTAAAGGAATCCACGTTGGAGTCAAGTTTGAATCCCACATAAGCCTTTTTATCAATCGCAATTATTCCTACAATCGATGAACAGAACAATTTACAGCTCGTGTCTAATTATTCGTTGTTTATCTACCATAGGAGGAAATCAGCCCAGGAACAAGAATTGATGTGACCAATGTCCAGTGGCTGCAAGCCGGGGACAGCATTTGTTCGTGTTCTGCCTAGGTTCTTGCTGCCGCCTGAAGTCCTGGTGGCCAGCCATTTGATGGGAGGCCTAACAAAAAATCATTTGGGGGGCGCGGCTGAACGGAGGACAGCCATCGACCCAAAAATAACAGAGGCTCTATACGATAACTTCCCCTATGAACTGTCCTCTATGATTGTATGACATGCAGTATAACTCATTATGAATGGCCGCCGCCGACCATCTTTACAGGGTTATTTCGTGGTTTCCCTCTGTAGTCTGGGCTAATGCCGGGATGATTCCTTCAATAGGTCGGTCATGACCGACCGCTACTTCCCACTATCCTTCCTATTACCCAAGAAACCTTCATCTCAGCATCTCAGTAATCATCCATCAGACGCCAATAGATCTTCGCTATCATTAGAATGAGTCGTTGAACATAATGTAAACAATTATGAAAGAAATGAAATAACAGCCTTATGTACAAGGATCTATCGACGCAAAGATACAGCTCGTTAAAGATGGCGGACTTGCGGCCAGCGATTAAGTTGCAGAAATCCGTATGCACAAACAATCTTACAGCCGTCCGCAAGTCGGCCATCTTGACTCTGTAACTTTGCGGACGCAACTTATTTATCGACAGGCTCTTACATCAGATGCGTTTACCCCCTCCTATATCAACCAATGAAAGGTGCTGAATTTGATGACGTCAAATTCATTCGATTTATATGACAGAATTTCTGATCTACCCAGATTAATCATTTCGAAATATTATCAATAATAACATTAAATGAATTACAATAAACTGAATTAATTTATATATATATATATATATATATATATATATATATATATATATATATATATATATATTTTTTTTTTTATATATTTTTATATATATATATATATATATTTATATATATATATATATATATATATATATATATATATATTTATATATATATATATATATATATATAAATACATATATATATATATATATATATATATATATATATATATATATATATATATATATATATATATATATATATATATATATATATATATATATCGCTGTGCTAGTTCAATACCAACACAACACAAAATTTCATTTTTTCCATTATACATCATTTTGAAGGTATTTTCAGTGGCTTTCACGTCAATATCAACACATCTCGGTAGCCATCATCATTCTCATTCAATAGAGAAAAGTTTACTATAGAACTATGCACTTTTCAATATAATGTCAGTTCAATACTAACACAACTCAAATTGTGTTAGTATTGAACTGGCTTGTCTCATTATGGCAGCTGCATTTCAGACCAATACCAACACAAGTCCTTTTAATTATTGCTTGATTAACATTTACATTGTTCTACCTTGGTCTTCGATGGATATGAATTATTGTAATTAGGAGTTTCCGCGTTTCCTTACGTTTGTGTTTTCGATAATAATTTGTGTACTGTCGGTTCTTCATTATGAACCAGTCTCGTGGAAAACGGATGGTGTTATTGGCTCAATCTCAATCAATGCAGGTAAACTATCAAAACAAATTAATATTGTATGTATCTGTTCAGCCAACACGTGTGGGTGGTTGATCCTAACCTCATTCTATTTCATATTTCCAGAATGTTGAATGAGAAGAGAAAGAAACTCATGTTTTCAATATAAATGAAATGGAAATAGTCTTAGCTGATGATATTAATGGTATTTCATTATTAACACCTCACGCTTCGAATACACGTGATTATATCAGTAGTCTGACTGGCAAAGCAGATACAGGTGTGATCGATAATGGCCCAGGTAACGAAGAGTTACCCCATGATCCTCTGTTTGAAGAAAATAAAGATGAAATTGCTGGTAACATAGTAATCAATATTTGCGAAGCAGAAATGGTAGCTTTAGACAACATACACGAATTTCACACTGTGGCTGGTTATGATTTTGATTATGGAGTACCCGATGGTATATGGGTCATTCTCCCAATTATTTCACTTTGCTGTCCGAACCCTCTAATTCGAAAAGTTAGCAACCTAATGACGTCTAGTGAAAAATTCCATGAAGAATGGGTTGGCCCAACAGAGAGCACACTACTTTTATAGGGGTGGTTGCCTCCCTTATATTTTTTTCATGCAATATATAGGTAAAATGTCAGTACCGTCCGCTGTCCGCAGCTCTAAACTTCGCCAAACCAGTAACTTTTTCTGTACTAATTCATGCATTTAAATGGTTGTCTATTTTTTCATCATGGATTAGCATGAAATATTTTTAAAAAATGCTACTTGGCAACCGTAAGCATTTGGAATTGAATTGAATGTTGAGTTTGAGGTGCGTCGACGACGAGGTCATTTTGCACCGTAGATTTAATATTTATGTCAATAAAAGTGAGAAATTGTTATGTGAATAAAGAAGGTGAGAACAGTTCGATCATATCTTGTCAAATAAGTGTGAATGCTTTAGGAAAAGGAGAACCTTGTCTACTTCTCTGCTATCATTTGAGAGTATGGCCGAGAGGCTGTCTGCCATTTTTAAGCTTAATCTTAAATCTCTATGTTTAGCACAATCAACCAAGATGTGTTTTATTGTGAGGGTTACATTGCAGTGATCGCATGTCGGTGGTATTGGATTAGTGGTAAATAAATAGAAGTGTGTTAGCAGTGAATGCCCTATTCGTAACCGAGACAAGACAACTTCTTCGCGGCGTGACCCACGAATCGAGGAGTCCCAAGGATCGATTGTTGTTTTATTCCCTTCAGCTTGTTGTTGCGCTGCTCGTCCCATTCTTTCTCGAATTTATTTTTATGTATTTGCTTGAAATATGCTTTCAGGTCGCTAGATGGTACTCTGGTATCGTCAATGCTGGTCATTTGAGTGGCGTCTTTAGCAGCGTCGTCAGCTATTTCGTTCCCTCTAATTCCCACATGTCCGGGTACCAAGCAGAACACTACCCTGACATCCTGCGTTTGCACTTCCTGGACAAGTGGGTGGGACGGGAAGATCTGTGAAATGGCGTGGAGCGCACTAAGTGAGTCTGAGCATATGAGAAAGGAGGTAACTTCTCTGTGCGAACTAATATGTTGTAGGGTTTTGTATAGAGCGGACAATTCTGCCGTGTACACACTACACATAGGGCTGAGTTTGAAGCGGTGAGAGACTGACTGACCGGATACATACGCACAGCCAACTTGATCATCAAGTTTTGACCCATCAGTATAATACCTTCGATGATCTGGATACCTGGAAATGAGTTCTTTGAACAGTTGGCAGTATACAAGTGCGCTGGTATCGCTTTTGTTATAAGCAGCAAGTTGTGTGTTGCATATGGGACGGGGTACAAGCCATGGAGGAGTAGCGCGACATCCGATTGAGTACAGCTCAGGATAGACGAACCTCTCCTCAGATAGAATGTTGATGAAACGAATCCCAGCAGGTAACGTGGAACTCGGTTTTGCGCCGTATAATGCTTGAAATCTTGGGTTACGAATCTGCTGGTAAGTGGGGTGTCGCCGCATACCCAGTAGTTTAGAGACATAAGACGATAAGAGGTATTGCCGTCGCATCTGCAGCGAAGGCTCACTCGCCTCACAATACAGGCTCTCCATCCGACTGGTACGGAGTGCTCCAATGGCCAGTCGGATGCCGGTATTGTGAACGGTGTTGAGTGGTTTCAAATAACTAGTCCTCGCTGAGTCGTATACAACACTTCCGTAAACGAGTTTAGATCGTACCAGTGCACGGTATAACCGAAGCATCGTGGTACGATCAGCCCCCCACGTGGTGCCACTTAGATACCGTAGAAGGTTCAGTGATGCGAAGCACTTGGTTCGGAGTTGAGCAATATGTGGTTTCCAATTAAGCTTTGAATCAAAAGTAAGACCAAGGAATCTTGTAGTGTCAGATAATGGTAGTAGTTGTTTTTAGAGAAAAATATCAGGCGCGGGTTGTGATCCTCGTAATCTATGGAAATGCAGGCACGTTGTTTTTGTTGTTGAGAAGGTGAAACCAATTCGGTTCGTCCATTCCTCTAATCTGTTAATCGTAAGCTGGATCTGCCGGGTTGCTGTTTCGAGTTTTGCAGACTTGCAAGAAATGGCTAGATCATCAACAAACAGAGAAGACGAGACTGGTGAGCGGATGCAATCCACAATGTCATTAATGGCGATTGCGAACAACGTGCAACTCAGGACTGAGCCCTGCGGAACTCCATTCTCCTGTGGAAAACTATCGGATAGAATGTTGGCAACGCGAACACAGAAGCGTCGGTTACAAAGAGGGGCAGATGACCTTTCAATCCCCATTTTGACAAGGTGCTTAAGATATTGTACCTCCAAGTAGTGTCATATGCCTTTTCCATGTCGAAAAATACACCAATAGTATGTTGCCGAGTTAGAAATGCATCTTGTATGAAACCTTCCATACGGAGAAGATGATCAGTCGTGTTCCGATTCTTCCTGAAACCAGACTGTTCCATGCAAATAAGGTTGTGTCGTTCTAAGAACCTCAGGAGACGGTTGTTAATCATTCTCTCCATTATTTTACATAGACAGCTAGTCAGGGAAATTGGGCGATAGGGTCATTCCATTTCAAATCAACCAAACCATTTCCATGTACCTCTTGAATTTTGATGAAATTTGCTATAGTTGTTAAAAAGCCAAGAAAATAACATGTTTTTTTTTTCGGCTCTACCTCTGATAGTTTTTGAGTTACGGCAAGTTGCGTTTCGCCAAAAAACTCAAATTTGGGTACGCGTTCTTTCGACCAATTTTGTTCAACTTTTTACCTGTTTGACCTAGAAGGCTAATTTTTTTTTCAAAATAATGCTGTGTTTCTAGTCTGTATAACTATGTGCAAAAAAAACACTTTATTTCACAAAGAACATAAGATATATCTTAATTTTGACTTTGACAAACCATTACCCAAAATGGGGTATTTTTTAAAATCTCAAAAAAATATATTATTTTCCTCAGTTTGTTGGCTGTGTAATAAACTAAAATGTAGACTGTGGTCTCCTTTGGTTTATGATTTGCAGCTATCCATAAGTGTAGGCCTACCATTAAAATGCTAGGTTGGCCTACCATTAATATGCTAGGTATATTACATTATTACTTTCAACTGTATGTACATCCATGAATTGCCTATTGAATTTATTTTTAATTAAGTTTTGTATTCTTTATGTTTTGTGAATAATTTCTTTGGAACAAGAACTAGAAGGCTATATATTTCAGTAGGCTGTGACAAACTTTCCATCATTGTAAAACTGGTAAGGTAACCAGTGAGATCTTGGTTTGAAAATAATTGTCAGTGTTTAAACATCTATAGGCCATACTTTGTTTGTGTTTATACATGTTTTGTTGTTGTTGTTTGTTTCGTGATGCTTAAAGGCGCACAACTTCTGTGGTTAAAAGCGCCTTCTAATTGATTGATTGATATGCGTTAATTAGATTTTGAGAGTAAAATGATACTGAAAATAAAGTTCAAAACGACGTAGGAAAGTCACAATTGGTTAAAATCTAATGCTTAGAGGTTCCAGTGTGAAGGCCGAAGCTAATAGGCTATTACTTTAATTCGTGTGTCAAAGTATTTGTATGTCTTTTGGAACGATTGTTTCAGATGGCAGACAGAAGTTCAGTTTGAGTTAAAAATTGAAAGATTCCGTCTATAATTGTCGAGTCATTATTCAAAATGTCAGCGATGTTGCCAGTGATATTATATTCAAGTCTAAAATCTTTAAAAATATCACAGTCTGTAAGAATATGTTTTATACTGAGATTCGTTGAACAGACTTCACACTCTGGGGGATCTCCGTCGGTTTGTAAGAAGCCATGGGTGAAGCGGCAATGACCAATACGAAGACGTGTCAACACGACCTCCTCACGGCGAGATCTTATGATAGAGGATTTCCAAGGCCTCACAGTGCTTTTAATCTCCCCAAGTTTGTTGTTGGTGGTTGCTGTCCATGCATTTTCCCACTGTTTGTACACAGCTGCCTTGAGTGAAGCTTTCAGGTCATTGATGGGGACAAGGTGGTTGTCGATGTCAGGTTTTTGGGTGGCCTCTTTGGCAAATTTGTCGGCTAGCTCATTACCTTCAATGCTAGCATGTCCTGGAATCCAGCAGAGGGTTACCGACTTTCTTTGCTCTGTCATTGTTGTTATTGTGTCTTGAATTTCCTGAACAAAAGGGTGTGATGGATAACATTCTGTGGTGGCTTGAAGAGCACTCAGCGAGTCACTACAGATAACAAATGTTTTATAAACTAGTATTTCTTTAATTATATTTGTGATTTTGTATACATACTTTACATTTTGTGCACATATTTATCTTCAGTACCACTCTCAAACTTGTGTTGACAAGGAGTTTTAGTATTTATGTGATACTTTCCAACAATAATGTATGTATTGTGATTTTGTATACATGCTTGACATTTTTTAAATATTCATCTACATTATTAGGCCTACTATTTACGAAGTCTCAGGCTAAACTTGAAATCTTATAGCTCTGTGGCTTGCCTAGACCAAGGTACCTATAACCTAACAATATGGATCAACAACCCCGAAGATTTATGTCAGTTTGTTGTAATCCATTCAACAAAGAAAAACATGGAAATCATAAAAAAATCTTTGTAATGTAATCGAGTTGATGCATAAGAAGATTCCTCATGTATCAATGCCTGGTAAAATATGCAACGGTTGTAGAAGACAGGTAACACAAGTCAAAACTCTGACTACTGCGACGCCAGTTACTTTCACAAGCGATTCTTCTAGCGACGACAATGGACCATCGGAACACTATGAACAGGAAGTTGCTATGTGTTCATTTAATGAAAGTTTGGTGGCAATCGGGCAGTCTCCTATCGAAGCGAAGCGGTTGAGACAAGACAGATATCCAAAAGAAAAACTGAAACGTGTCTCGAAGGCTTTAAAAAGAGCGTTGTTTAGTCCATCAGCACCAAAAGATTCATCAGAAGACAGTGACGTTGCTGTGAGTAAAGCGGCAGATAGCGAAATGCTACATCAGCAGAAAGAAAAGTTCAAGTCAACAACAGATAAAAGTGTAAAAGTTCAAGTTCTCACAGTTCTTCCCCAAAGTTGGACCACAGATAAGATTGTGAAAGAGTTCGGAGCATCGAATTTCATGGTACGTAAGGCCAAACAACTTGTACATGAAAAGGGAGTACTGTCGACACCGAACCCAAAACCTGGGAAGACGCTTTCTCAGAAGGTTGTGGAAGACGTTGAGAACTTTTATCAAAGTGACGAAGTAAGTCGTGCTATGCCTGGTACTAAGGACTTTAAATCAGTGAAGAAAGATGGCAAACGAGTACATATACAGAAGAGACTTGTTTTAAGCAACCTGAAAGAAATATACGAGTTGTTCAAAAAGACGTTCCCTCTTCACAAGATTGGATTTTCCAAGTTTGCAGAGCTGCGACCCAAACAGTGCGTTCTACCTGGTGCAAGCGGAACTCACTCGGTTTGCGTTTGCACTATCCACCAAAATGTAAAACTTATGATGCTTGGTGCCAAGATTGCTGAACTCACAAATAACGACAACGATGTAGGCCACTTGAAATCGTTTCATGAATGTCTCTCACAGATGATATGCAATCCACCGCAGCCGTCTTGCTACCTGAACCAGTGTACTTCATGTCCGGGAACTTCGGATCTTAAGGAACATCTACGAGGAATTATGGACGAGAATTCCATTGAAGACGTTACTTTTAAGAAGTGGGTGTCGGTAGACCGGTGTACGTTGGAGACAGTCTCCATGTCTGCAGATGACTTTCTAGACAACTTTTGTGAGAAGCTCGACACCCTATTAAGACATTCATTTATTGCAAGTCAACAGTCTGCGTACCAAAAAGAGTTGAAAGGCAAATTGGAAACTGGAGAATTTCTTGTTATCTGCGATTTTGCAGAAAATTACTCTTTTGTTATGCAAGATGAAGCGCAAGGCTTTCATTGGAATAACTCATCAGCGACTATTCATCCTTTCGTAGCATATTATACGCATGATGGCGAAGTAAAGCATGTGAGTTTCGTCATAATTTCCGACTGTCTCAAACATGCCACTGTGGCAGTTCATTTATTTTCTCGCAAGTTGATCGCGTTTCTTACGCAAAAATTTGGAGTTTTACCCGTAAAGATGTTCTATTTTTCTGACGGAGCTGCCTCCCAATATAAGAATCGGAAGAATTTTGTGAATCTGTGCCACCACGAGGAAGATTTTGGAGTCAAAGCTGAATGGCATTTCTCTGCCACGTCCCACGGCAAAGGTGCCTGCGACGGTGTAGGAGGTACTGTTAAACGACTTGCAGCCCGTGCAAGCTTGCAGCGTCAATATGATTCGCAAATCATGACTCCACGACAACTTTATGATTGGGCTAAAGAAGATATTATTAACATCAACTTTGACTATTGCACGATCAACGAGCACGAGTCCGAAGAAAAGCTGCTGTCAGATCGATTTTCACAAGCACGATCAATCCCGGGCACTCAAAAACTACACTACTTTGAACCTTTGTCAAAATCGAAGGTTTTAACTAAAGTGTATTCTTCAGCGTTTGAGTCAAAGGAGGAACTTGTCATTGACTTAGGGATTGAAATATCCTTCAGTGACATCAAGGGCTGTGTGACTTGTGTTTATGAAGAAGAGTGGTGGGCAGCGAGTGTGCTTGAAACTGATGCGGAACATGAGCTTGTTACCCTTAGTTTTCTCCATCCTTGTGGCCCTAGTGCATCATTCAAATATCCAGCTACTCCAGACATCTTAACAACCGATGCACATAACATTCTTACAATAATTGATCCGATCATAGCAACTAGAACAGGTCGCGCCTACACGCTTACAAAGAAGGAAAGTGAAAATGCAACGACCAAACTTCAATCCTGGATGTGTCTCTAATTAATATAATTTCAGTTGTTTATTCAACTTACCCAACATAGTTTAACTTTCACTTGAAAGCTTAGAAGCTGTGATTATTCTCAAACTTTTACAGTGAACGGTAACGAAGTAGACAATTCAGAGACAATGACTGTCTGGTTTAACCTTTCCATGAACAAAAAAAAGACCCCATGCATTGGTTGAGACCGTGGAGTGGTTGTGGGGCTTTTAACTAGCGTCAACCAAAGTGAATTTTTGTTCTCATAGTAGGTACCGTACAGGCCTAAGGTACCTTTATTGTGTTTATTTATATACATTTCCTACGCATGAACCCACATTTTATTTTATAATTTCCAAACCAAAGGTGACCACAGTGTAAATTTTAGTTTATTACACAGCCAACAAATTGAGAAAAATAATATATTTTTTTGAGATTTTTGAAAATACCCCATTTTGGGTAATGGTTTGTCAAAGTCAAAATTAAGATATATCTCATGTTCTTTGTGAAATAAAGTGTTTTTTTTGCACATAGTTATACAGACTAGAAACACAGCATTATTTTGAAAAAAAAATTAGCCTTCTAGGTCAAACAGGTAAAAAGTTAAACAAAATTGGTCGAAAGAACGCGTACCCAAATTTGAGTTTTTTGGCGAAACGCAACTTGCCGTAACTCAAAAACTATCAGAGGTAGAGCCGAAAAAAAACATATGTTATTTTCTTGGCTTTTTAACAACCATGACAAATTTCATCAAAATCCAAGGGGTACAAGTTTATTTCTCCAATATTTTGGTTGATTTCATGTGGAATGACCCGATAGCTGTATGGCATATGCTTATCTTTACCGGGTTTCAAAAAGGGGTTTAGAACAGCTGCTCTCCAGTTATCAGGAAATGAGTCGGAGCTCCAAATAAGGTTATAAGTTGTGAGAAGAATATCCAATGAATCTGATGATAGATGTTTGAGAAATTGGTTGTGTATTCTGTCAGGTCCAGGCGATGTATTATTCGAGTGAGCTATGGCGTTCTCCAACTCCCACCTACTGAATGGCATGTTGTAAGGCTCGCTGTTGGGAGAGGCGAAGTCAAGTTGTCTTTGCTCTGCTACGCACTTAAAATTCCGAAACGATGCCGGATAGTGACGGGAGCTAGACATTCGAAAAGTGGCTACCAATAGTATTTGCAATGTCAAGGGGCAGTGTAACAATGGTTCCGTTCGACTCAATCCCTGATATCTGTTGGGATCTGAATTTTCCTTCTATCTTTTTCACTCTGTTCCACACTTCGGTGGGATGTGTGTAACAATTAGTAGAAAAAACGTAGCTATTCCTAGAAGCCTTTTTGGAACATCTTATCATGTAGCGAGCTTTCGCACGAAGTCGTCGAAAGGAGGATAGGTTCAGTTCAGTGGGGTATCGAGTATAATTTTTTAGTGCTTCCTTGCGCTTCCGTATCGCTTCTCTGCATTCATCATTCCACCAAGGAACAGGAACGCGTTTCACGTTTGTGGACGTGAGAGGGATACTGGCTTCCGCTGCACGAATGATGGCTGCCGTCACACTTCCAACTCTTTCTTCAACATGTGTAATGTTTCCTGTGTCTCTCAAATCGACAAGAGAGGTGAATGTCATCCAATTAGCACGGCGCAGATTCCACTGCGCCCATCGCTTTGGATGTTGATGGTCTCCGAGTAGATTAAGGATCAACGGAAAGTGGTCACTGCCACAGAGATCAGTGTGAACAGACAGATTGAGAAGGGGGGCAATAGACGGAGAACGGGCGCAGAGATCAATGCTTCAGAAATGGCCATTAAAAGCATTGAACTATAGGCGCTAAATGACCTCGCTGTCGATGCGCCTCAAAACCCTAATATTCATTCAGCATTGAACCTCGTGTATTCTCCATTGTTAGGTAAAATAAGGGCATTAGAATTAAGAAATGTCTCGAAAAGTCGTCCTCGACGATCTGCAATTACCCCTGTGTCACCCCACAGTGGGCTGTGGGCATTTACGTCACTTAGCAGCACGTAGGGACGGGGAAGCTGGGACACAAGACTTTGTAAGGTTGTGTTAGATACAGGTGCCCACTCAGGTAAGTATATATTGCAGAAGGTGACAGGCTGAAGGAGAGAAACACGAACTGCCACCGCCCTTAAGGGTGTTGTCAGAGGCAGTGGGCTCACGTGACAGCTGTCGTGGACAGCTGTGGCCACTCCCCCTTGAGCTCTGTCACCTGTCAAGTCGTCAAGGCGATAGAATT
The DNA here is from genome assembly GCA_964007535.1 of Brachyptera risi. Classification (NCBI taxonomy): domain Eukaryota; kingdom Metazoa; phylum Arthropoda; class Insecta; order Plecoptera; family Taeniopterygidae; genus Brachyptera; species Brachyptera risi. The sequence continues at coordinate 16,656,695 of OZ023338.1, read as the reverse complement.
TATAGTTACTCAATAAAGGTGAATCTTCATGTTTGAAATGAGTCTCTTGAAGAAATAAGCAAACAGGTTTGGAATTGGAGGCTAATAATTTAAGCTCTTCTTTGTTCCTCATGAAACCATTGATATTCCACTGGATGAAAGCCATGATAATGGGATATAAATGGATGATTTAAATGAATATGCTATCAAATGTCTGCTTCTTTGGAATGATAGTTATTTATAAGATGCAGAACAAACAGTTAGCGGCGTATGTTGTTATTACCACTACTATCTATTCCGTCCTCCACATCCATATCTTGTACGGAGGAGGGCAAGGGTTTTTCTTGAGGACTGCTACTCATCTTGTGAGTGTTCCGAACTCTCTCCTTGGACGATGATCTGTCGACCTTGACACTTCCAGGTTTAGGACCGGCTGGCTTGTGAGTGACAGGTGAGTGAGCTCTGGATTTGGGCAATGAGTCCGTTGTAATTGTAGCGTTTTCATGGTTCTGTTTGGTAAGATCTGATATTTTCTTCACTTGTTCTCTTATTTTGGCATCTTTCTCTGCTAATTTCTTGGTCTGTTCAGCGATTTGCAAACTTTGCCTATCCAACTGATCTTGGACACGAGCGAGCTGAGCTTGTAGTTGTTCAATTGCTTGTTGCGTTGATGGATCTTCTGATGTTTTTGAACAAGGCATCGGCTTTGATTGCTGTAGATGAAGGAGCTCTATTTGTTTACCTTGCTCGATAAGCAATTTCTTCACCTCAGACAAGTCGTCATTAGGTGAAGGTGTCTTGGATGTGTTGTTAGCGGCTACCTTGGCAAACGAGAAGCTGAACGAGCTTGGAGGTAAAAGCTTATTGAACTTCTGACGCGTCTCATGAGTCGAGAGTTTCTCTGTCACCACGTATTCTACGATTTTCCTCTCCTTCTTCCATACCCTGCATTCCTGTGATGTGGCAGGGTGATTTTCGTGACAGTTGATACATCGCGGTTGTGAGTTGCAAGGATCTGGACCGTGGGAATCCAAAGAACATATCGCACATGTGCTTTTCCCCGTACAGTGTTTCACTGTATGACCAAAGAAGTGGCACTTATTACATCTCATTGGTTTCGGTATATAAGGATAAACATTGAGTTTAGTATATCCGATTAGTACCATAGATGGTAGCTGAGGAGTAACGAACGTGAGGATAAGAGCAGGTGTTGGTTTAGGTTCACCACCACGGTTGGAAATTATTCGATAGACATCAATGACCTTTTGGTTGGTTAATGCAGATTTTATTTCCTCGACAGAAGAGTCCAAGAGATCGAAACATGAAACTATACCCTTGGAGGTATTGAGAAGCTTGTGTTAACTTACTTTCACATTGATGAAGCCGGGAATTGATTTTATGCTCAACACAGTTGCGCATTGTGTATCGCTGATTGTCTGTAATAAAACAGTTCCATTCCTCAATCTCTTCAAGGAACGTACTTCGCCTGTCAACTTGACAATAGCCTTGGTTAAATGCAAGAGACACTTGAGGAGAAAGTTTTTCCCTTCCTCAGAGCTCTCAATGACATAAAACCTGGGTGTTGATGCAGTTTCATCATTGATCAAGTCTCGAAGGTCAATTGGAGATTCCATGAGCAACCGAGGTCGCTTGATACTTTCATTTTTGCTTTTTAGGGGGGGGAAATCAGAGCGACAAGAGAAAGGTTTCATGAGTATAATAGGGGACAACCCATCACAAGTACTTGGCTTACTCATTACAGTAGGGGACTCAACTAACCCACGTTGGTTCTACCACATAGGGCCTTGTAAACAATACCGGGTCCATTCCATGCTGGCAGCATGAAATGAAGCCAGTAAATGATTTCCCGTTCAACAAGTGGCGGATGGGAAAGTGCCAATTTTACGTCCGGACGCTGGTGGACGCAATCGGTCTTTTCACAAGATGGTCAGAGATGATATTGTCATACAAATCCTCCCATCAAGCTATTACAACCGACGCAATTCATTCGCGAGCCCAAATGCAATCACGATCAGTCAATGGTCCCAAACATATCCAGTTCAATGCCTGTGTCAACAATAGTCGTGGGCGTTTCGAGCGTATGGAGGAAGCTGACACGAAAGAGAAAAGTAAGGTGAGATGAGAGAAAAGGAGACAATAGATGAGAACAGGAGTGAGGAGAAACTGCTACGCTCAGCACTCCCTCCGTACACTCTGGTCACCAAAATGGAACCCACTCGACCGACGGTCCGAACTTGGTCTGGACCCTCACTCCAGACCTTATCGCCATGGGTGACCCTGCTGGGAGCAAATGAATTGCTCCCGACGATATAGCTCCAGAGGTCACGGGGCCACGCAAGCCCCCACACCACGTCAAGGTGTCCGGATCCTTCGCGGGGGCCTCTCCTCATCTGTAGCTCTCTTTTCTCTCGTCTTCCCTTACTTTCTACCTTCTTGCCACCTCCCTTTACTTCCTTAAACACCCACGACTGTTGACGACAATGGCAATGCACTGGACATGATACGGTTCTTCTTGTAGGCTTGCCGAGCATGACGGAGTGCCTTGCGTGTCCTGTCCCCGCTGCATTGACTGCAGTGGTGAATCCGCGACTTCGTCCAAGACCTGCAAGAAGTGGATGGAAGAGAAGAAGATAAGCGAGATTAGAACTGTCGATAAGTTGTCATAACGAGATGCTCGACGCAAATATCTGAATCTATTTCCGACTTCCGCCCTCCCATCTTCTTTTGCTAAAGCTGCTGCTGTCTCCATAACATCTCAGCAATCTCAAGAGTTGATCGGTTTGAAAGCAGAAAACAAGAGGCTTATCGAACAGCAAAAGAAGATGGAAGACTTAGTGTCTTCACAAAACTTGAAAATTGACAAATTGCAATCAGAAGTACATGATCTAGTAAAACTGTTGAAATCTAGGAGGATTTAACTATATTTCATCTGGAGTGGATATGGCATGCGAGCGCGCACGTTACTAGTTGAAGCCACCTCCCACCACTTCTCTCCCTGGGCAGCCATCTTGATGCTGGCAAGAAACTGTGTCAATGTATAGCATAACCCAGTAGACCTAGTAACTTCATACGTTTATATTATTTATTACTACTTTAAAAAGTAATTATTTGATACCTTAGACTACTGCCTTTCAAGTGAGATATTCAGTAAAATATGAGTGGTATATGTTCAATTGTTCAGACCACTAGATTTGAACTGAATAAACTTCAAACTACCGGTATGCAATATATTCTGTAAAGGTGATAGGAGCAAATGTTGCAGCTTGAATGGTGATGAAATAGGAATACATTCATACATTTCTCACTTGATTTATTCTTATAAGTTTCGTTTAGTCGAAAGTCAAGCTAGTTTTGTATAATCTATAATTTTAATTCACTAACAAAGCACAAAATATTATAAATAAATCCAATTATTTTTTTAATTTGTAGGCCTGTAACTTGAAGGTCAGATAAGCTACCAATACAAATGAATGCATTTCATTGACAAAACAGTAATACAGACATAGTAAAAGCTAAATCAATGTATGCGTACTTATATAAGTGCCTCTATAATATGTTGAATAACAATATTATTCAACTCCAGCTGAAGCTAGAATAAACTAGAAGTTTAATGCTTCAGTTTATTAATTGAACAAAAAACTCGATATTGACTAGTGGTATAAAATAAAATGTTCGAAAATTAATTATAATACCATTGTACAGGTCTAATTCAAATCAATTATCAAAGAAAAATATAGAAAACAAATTAAATAAGTTGACGTTTTGTAGGCCTGAAACATGAAGGTCGGATCAGCTACCAATACACTTACATATACGGTTGACTGTCAAACAGTAATAATATAGGTACATGACAAACTCACCAATTTAGGCTCAGTATCATAAATGAATCTAATCCAAAAATATAAAAAATTGGCAATATAATTTAGGACACATTTGAAAAGAAACAAATATCAAACTAGATATTATCACAGTACACTTTTTATTATTCAGTCCATCAATTAATTTGAACAAAATACCCCTTAAAGATTGCTTTATAAAAATTAAAAGTTAATTATGCCATACAAACTAGGATGGTTTCTTGAAATATTTGATCGATGAAGTCATACAACGTATTTACATTGGCTATCAAAGAATAAAATGAAGTGATCTGAAATAAACTTCAAAATCATACAAAGGGCCCATAATTTGCCTCAACAATTAAATAAAAAAAGAAAAATTTTCAAGTGAAACTTACTAAACATACATAAAAATATCAAACTAGGACTAGTTTATCACAATAAAATAATTATCAGTCCATCAATTAAATTGCACAAAATATACCCTTCATTAATTATGCTTTAAAACTAGAGAGGTTTCTCAAAATATTTGATTTATGAAGCCATAAAAATTATTTACATCGACTATCAAAGAATAAAATAAAGTAATCTGAAATAAGCTGCAAAATAATTGAATATAATCTGCCTCGACAATTAAATAAAAAACGAAATTTGTGAAGTAAAACTTACTGAACATACATAAAAATATCAAATTCTAGGACTAGTGTATCACAATAAAATAATTATCAGTCAATGAATTAGATTAAATAAAATAGTCCTACATATGGCCTAGGACAATAGCTATCTATGAAAGATACGAAATAATAATAAAAAATAATAAAACCTATGCTGTGCTCCATTCGTGAACTCAGCTGTTTACATTTCTTGCCAGCGTCAAGATGGCGGCGGAGGGGATCGAGGGGAAATCTAGAAAGTGAAAGTGGCTTCAACCGTGCCAGCTCATATCCACTCCAGATGAAATATAGTTAAATCCTCCTAGGTTGAAATCTAAATTACTTCCGGTAGCCGAGGCCGCAACCGTGGAGGGAATAATGGTCACGGAAAGTGGAGATGACGATGAGCCTTCTGTGTTGGGCGCGGCGCCCGTCACCGAAGAACCACCGGTGTCGGCTCCTGTGCCCGACTCCCAGGGATTCACACTCCCTAAACAAAAACGTAGAAATAGAGAAGGTACTTCCAGAACGAAGAAGGATGTAGCGCAGAGCCCGGTATTCCCGCGAAATCTTCTGGAGGTAAAACCTACTTTTTGAAAAGAACCTAGTATTAGCCATTGCCTGAGCTGGTCTCAGGTAATTCAAAGAGGTAATTTCACAGCATGGCTTTGATACAATGGGACTGCAATGGTTTCAACAGACACAAAGAAGAAATCAAGCTCTTAACATCGAACCTCGAACCGATATGTTTCTTTCTCCAAGAGACGCACTTTAAACCTTGTGACTCTCCATTGATGCGTAATTATAGTTTCTATCGTTTCGATGACCTGACAGGTAACAGAGCCCATGGGGGAGTAGCCACAGCTGTCCATGACAGCTGTCACGTGAGTCCACTGCCGCTTACAACACCACTACAAGCAGTGGCAGTTAGAGTTGCTCTCCCTCAGCCTGTTACCTTCTGCAACATTCACTTACCCGAATGGGCTCCAGTTACGAGAATAAATCTGGATAACCTTGTGTCACAGCTCCCACGTCCCTATGTTCTTCTAGGCGATCTAAATGCCCACAATAACTTGTGGGGTGACACAATGGTGGATAGTAACCGCAGAGGACGTCTTTCTGAGCAATTCTTCAATGACAACGACTTAATTATTCTCAACAATTTGTGGGTTGTACAGCATAATTAAGACTACCGGTACCGTAATGTTGACAAAAAATGTAATTATTCAAAATATATTTTGCAGTAGGAGATTGATTCTGACCAGGCATATCCAGACAAGGCATTCTGACCAGGCATATCCAGACAAGGCATTGAAGTTTGTTTCTCGTTGGCCAAAAATAGCCGACTGGATTGTCACGTTCTCCAAGAAAAAGGTTAATCCCAATATCAAGCAAATATTGGAAAAGTATTCCGAAGGTAAGCTAGTGAACAATGTTTCACATTTATAGTCTGTCAGTGACTTGTTTTTAGTGGAGGATAATCTAAAAGATACCTT
>OZ023338.1:16535710-16645710 GCA_964007535.1 Brachyptera risi | reverse complement strand
GGTCCCACGAGCAGCTAGGGATATAAAGGTCACCTCCCACAGAGCCCCGCTTGTGGGAGTAAGGCTATGTTGAAACTGAAGGGCGCCCGGTGTTCAGAGTTCATCGTTAATAACTACAATACCCGTAGTCATTCAGCTCCTCGGCACGATTGTTTACACATTGAGCTTAGGTTCATGTACTTTGCCAATGTCGTCAACGTTCGTGGGCGTTCTGAGCGTACAGAGAAAGCCGGCAGAAAGATAAAGGTAAGTGAAGAGAGAGAAAGGTAAGTGAAGGAAGAGAGAGGTAAGTGAAGGAAGAGAAAGGTAAGTAAAGGAAGAGAAAGGTGAGTAAAGGGAAAAGGATGAGAAAGAGATGAGAATAGAAGTGAGGGAAGGAAATGGAAGTCAGTGCTTCCTCTATACACACCGGTCACCAAAGTGGACCCCACTCGACCGACGGTCCGAACTTGGTCTGGACCCTCACTCCAACCTCATCGCCATGGGTGACAATGCTGGGAGCAAATAAATTGCTCCCGACGATATAGCTAAGGAGATCACGGGGTCACGCAAGCCCCCACACCACGTCAAGGTGTCCGGATCCTTCGAGGGGGCCCCCACTCCAAGATACAAACATTAAAGACAAGGTATATAGTTTATTTTTTTTAGAAACTTATATTTCGGTTTTCCCTTCCCCCCTCCTCCTAGGCCTAGCCCTATACCCATTGCGGGGGGCGAAGCCCCTCGCAGCTCGTCGTTTCCCTTCGCCCCTCTCCGCCACCCCAAGATACAAACATTAAACACTAGGTGTAGCCTATAGTGAATTTTTTCAGAAACATATTTCGGTTTTCCCTTACCCCCCCTCCTCCTGGGTCTAGCCCTATACCCATTGCGGGGGGGGGCGAAACCCCTCACAGCTCGTCGTTTGCCCATCACCCCCCCCCTCCCACAAGATACAAACATTAAAAACTAGGTAGGCCCTATGGTGTATTTCAGTTTTCTCTTTCCCCCACCCCCCCACCCTAGGCCTAGCCCTATACCCATTGCGGGGGAAGGCGAAGCCCCCCGCAGCTCGTCGTTTGCCCCTCTCCCCCCAGATACAAACATCAAACACTGGGTATAGTGTATTTTTTTAGAAACTTATATTTCGGTTTTTCCCTGCCCCCCCCCCCCCCTCCCCCCAACCACCAAAACAAGATACAAACATTGAACACTAGGTATATAGTGTATTTTTCTTAGAAACTTAGATTTTGGTGTCACACTGCCACCAGTTTTTGTCACACTTCCCCCTTTTGAATGGGGGAAGTGTATTTAATACATTTAAGTACGTTATATTATAATTTAGTTCAAGTAATTAGTTTTTCAGTTTGTGTAAAAAAAATTCAAGGCTGTAGCTCATCAACTGTGCTCCAGACAACAGCTACAAAATCAAACTATGAAGAAAGTGATCACACTTCCCCCCAGGTGACCCTACACCAGACATTTGGAACACAGCCTCAGTGTTTTCCCAGACTTATGCTGTAAATACTAAATACAAGTTGAATACAAGTACAATTGTAAATACAAATTGAGACATTTTCAGAACAAGGTGGTTATACAATCCGCAAAGACTACTTCAACCTGTGAGCTTCAACATACTGGTGCATAAACCCATAATTTGGATATATAGGCCTAGGCCCAACTGATTCAAGTAGGTTCAACATCTTAATTCACCTGACGGCTGCAAGTTGAAGGTAGGTCTTATGATGTCGTGTGGATTGCCCATGAAGAAATCCACTCAAAAGTGCAGGTAAGTGTGTAAACGTCAAGCTGTAGCATTATTAATAGATAGTGACAATGAATAAAGAAAGCATGTCGGCAGGACAGTTCAAGAGTAAGCGCCAGGAGCGACGTAATTTAAAGCAAGCTGTTGAAAATCATTTAAACAGCATTAGATCAGAGTGTGAATAAAGATAGCTCCTTCACATTTCCTCAGCGCGTAGTCATGATGTAAGTAATCAAGATATTGGTACCGGTATTCAAATGTAGGTAGACGGATGTGGTAAATCAACTTCTAACAGTGACACCAATAATGGTGAAATTGACTTGTCTACTGCTGTTAATATTGCTAGTAGGCCTTCCTCTGCTTTGAATAGTAGGGCTCCTTCTGTGGACAGTATTATCGAAAGTTACGATGAAAGCAACGATAGTGTGCACAGCCAAGCAAGCGCAGGATCAGAGGATAATTTTCATGACCGTGACATTGACTTGGATATGGGGAGGCAGTATTTTGCTCTTTCCGACTCAGACGGCGAGTTCGATGACGAAGACTAGTTTAGACATCAGGTCATTTCTTAGACACTGGCATATTGACAACAATATCACCCCAAGTGCTACAAGTAAGTTATTAAAAGGCTTGCAGACCTGGCATCCTGATCTACCCAAAGATTCAAGGACCTTACTTAAGACCCCTCAAAATATAAAGTTAGAGGAAATGGAATGTGGTCATTACTACAATTTTGGATCGACAAGAAAAGTTGGGTGGTATAGAAATCCTACCAGAGAATCGTCAACTTCACCTTTCTTCTAATATTGATGGACTGCCGCTTTTTAAAAGTAATAATAAGCAATTTTGGCCAATTCTCTGCATAGTAGAGGAAGAACCACTGCGTAAACCGTTTGTAGCTGCTCTGTTTTGTGGGACGAAGAAACCCCCCATTGAGTCGTTTTATGGTTATTCATGTGAATTTCTCTGGAAGAGAACCACTTCATGTCACAAAGATACGATTCATTTTTTGTTTCAAGAATGTGATTACTCAGGTATATAGCCCGTTGAATGCAGAATGTATCTTGGGAGCATAGAAATGACCGGAGCTCTTAACTCTGCAGAGTGTAGCCTATTGAATATGTATTTTTTCAAATATGTTTTCACTGTCAGGTTTTAAAATTTGAATCAGCTATATTTAATAATCATGTCAAGTGTGTACAAGTGCAAGTGCGACACCAATGGTCACAGCCGAATCCGAAATGCTCATCATACAAAAGGCACTCGTCAAGAGCATAACAGACTTCAACGTCAGAGTAATCGACAAGTTCGATCAGTTGAAAAACAGGATAAAGGACTTTTTATACAAATGAGCTGTACGATGGTGCTATTGTAGACAAACAAATCAATTGGGTGTAAAGATTGATTATGTTACATTTGGAGCTACTCATTTGACTACATTTCAAATTTAGTGGTTAATCAAGTAATACGTAATGGGAAGATTCTTCCAACAGAGTAAAATATGGCAAAAATAGGAGTAAACACGTTTAATTGTGAAAATGAACAATATCGTGTTAATTTGCCCCGGCTTCGGGAAAAGTCACGCGCCACCACTGCAGGCTCATGTTTCACTGTCCAAATGACTTCACTAATGACTATACCTTACATTATATCGAATTGTGTATTATTTTTGATAATTCTTCACTCTCACGATTATATAGCGAACCATGAAGAACAGGGTATTTTTCAAGGCCGTACATGAGAATGAGATGAAGGTAACATGATGTTGAACGCTATTTCACTATTGTACTCCAACTTTCAAGAAATCAATTTTTAAATTGAAGTTTGTATTGAACTTACGTGTTTTCAGTCATTTTTGACAGACCAGATATATTAGTTGCGTAGCCTTTTTAGTGAACATATCACGTTCAAGGTTGCTTAATGATCCGGATCTAGATGACGAGTTTTTGTATCATCAGAAATCGTAGGTCTATTTTTTCTGTATTTTCACCACGTGGGCCAAATGTAATTGATACTTAAACGTGTATTTTAAAAAATCATAAGTATTAATTCTCAAGCAAATGGAATGAATTTTATTTTCAGCGTTTTCATTTAGTTTTGTATCGCAGTATTTAGCTGCAACGTGCTTCCCAGACTTGAAACTATGATTTGCAAAAAAAAATCATTTTTTGCATAACGATAATAGAAGTATTCAAATTGTTCATTTGTATTCTGTTTCGAGGAGGAAAAAGATGAGGATCAACTCCTCAAGAGTTTGGTACCGACCCTGAACAGTTTCCGAGAAAATAGAAGTTACTACCAAAATCGACAATGTTAATGCTGTTAGCTGCCTTTTCTCTCCTGTGCCTGTAATCATTGCTGAATCTTCGTGTTTTGTCTTCGAAAACGATCCATGAATCTCTCGGACCCGTACTCACGACTGCACTCCCTGGACTTCATGCATTACCTGGAGCAGATGTATGTGGTTCATTTGCTGAAAAAGGGAAAATCGCGTGGTGGTTCTCAACAGCGAATAGCGATATTCTCCATGAACTCACATACCTTGGTAAACATATTTCCTACATCTGAAGAGACTGAGGCTATGTTGGAGACTTGCAAGGCTACAAGCGAGTATGCTGGACATAGGAGGACAAGTAAACTGCCGACTAAAAGTTCAACCTGGAAAGGAACTCCTGAATTTCCCGTGGTATGGCCGAGAGGCTGTGTCATTCTTTCTATTTTCATTTTTTCGTATGAACATTTCTGCTCTAACCAAAGAAATAATCAAATGGCCTACTGGTTAGTACATTATAACTACTGTAGCCTCTTCACTATCGGCCTATATCTACCTTTGGAAAGGGTTTTTGCAAGTCAGGAATCATTAACCCTTTGTTGTCTGACACAATACATTTAATCAATTTTGGTGACAAACTTCACTAATATCATTGAAGCTCTAGTGTAGTTGATGATCAATCCTCATTTGTCGCTTCAAAGGACTGGGATACTTGTGGGGAATTGTTATCAAAACGCAGAACAAAATGTTGGCTTATTATTTCAAAATCGTTTATTTTGACCCAGAAAACCAAATGAATGCTACTCTTCCGAGAGTTTGCTGACCCAAGTAGAACGGGGGATTCCCGGCTTGATTGGTTGTGTGGACGGCACACACATCGAAGTATCAGGACCAAAAGGTTTCAGATAGTTTTCACACACAACAGAAATAAGTATCACTCCGTCATCCTGCAAGATGTTTGTGATGCCAAGAGCGTATTTATCGATGTGTATGCTGGTTGGCCAGGGTCAATCCATGATGCTCGTGTAAGGAAACATAGTCATCTGTATCACAAAGATGACGTTCACATTTGGGACTCGGCATACCCTTCAGTACAAAGATGATGGCTTCCAAAACCAAAGTTTAGTTTCGTGATGCATAAAGGCGCACAACTTCTGTGGTTAAAAGCGCCTTTTAATTGATTGAATGAATATTAGAGTTTTAAGGCGCATCGACAGCGAGGTCATTTAGCGCCTGTCGAAATATGTTGCAACAAAAGGTGAAAAGTGTGATATAAAGGTGGAAGTGAAATTTTGATGAGAACACCTAAATACATTGAACTAAGACTAAGACTAAACTATGTCTACAGTGTCTGAAGACGTTATACACTAATTTGTTAAAACCGAACATGTGTGTGCTGTAAAGGGTCACACCCATGGGACTAGGATGAGAACGTTTTATTACTTGTTCTAAGTTCAAACTCCCCCTCAAATAGGAGTGGAGGAACGACAAACCATAATAGATATATGGTGGAATATGGTTTGATTTAAAATACTCCTGATGTCTATCCCAAGAGATCGGCATCAAGAATAGGGTTAAGTGCCAGTTTTGGATCAGTGCCCCATTTTGGATCATATTTTCAAATTACCGCTAATACGTTTGTAATAATCCCGTATGATGTCGCCACTTGCTGGAGACATCAACACGTGTTTACTTGTGTATTTAATAGTGTTTGCATCTAGGTGACGCCACGATTATATCCTAGGAAAAAATAAAACCAAGAGGAATGCAAGTACCCTCAACAATTGTCAAGCGAGAAATGCAATCCAGTTTTTGATTGTTGATATAGAAGGTAATATAATGAATAATTTATATTTTTATTGCATTTATATGTAGCTTACATATAGACTTTCGTTATTATATATTCATCACTTTTAATTCAATCTGTTATAATTGTTTGCAGAGAGTTGGAAAACAGTACAATTTGATCGAAATTGACTTAATTTTTAGGTTATTGTTGGGCTATGTTAGACAGTAAGCATTTGTTACACCAATTCAATGATATAATTAATGATTAATAATATAATTAATAATATAATAATATAATTAATAATATAATTGATGAATAAAATTAATGAAATTTATTTGATAATTAAAATTAATAATAATCAATAATTAAACAATTGAATCTAATAATCCGAATCTTATTTAGATTAAATATCCGGTAAAATGCCAAGAGCGTATACCAATGAGACTTTGGCGATGGCTGTTAGTGGAGTCGTTGATGGAGGGAGGGCTCACTGTACGCTCTGCTGCGGTTAGCTACGGCGTGCCGTACGGAACATTGTGGCGCCGGATAAATGGCCACGTAGAAGAGAATAAATTCACTCGTGGACCAACACCATGTTTGGGATTTGAGGTAGAGCTCGAGTTGAAAGAAGCCATAGTTCAATTGCAGTTGATGGGCTATGGCCTCACCAGGAAAGAAATTTTGGAAATGGCAAGTAAGATCGATGCGAAAATGGCCACACCTAATTTTAAAACTAAAAATGGGGTGCCCAGTAGCAGATGGTATTCGAGGTTTATGAACCGGCACAAGCTGACCCTGAGGACTCCCGAGAACTTATCCACCCAAAGAAAAGAAATGGCCACCATTGAAGTGAGGGACGAGTTCTTCGATAAGTTGACGACAATGGTGGAGGAGTTGAAACTCACCGCCAATCAGATATTTAATATGGACGAGTCAGGGCTCCAGATTGTATGCAAAGGCAGGAAGATAGCTGCACCCAAAGGGTCGAAGACTGTATACAAGCTTAAGTCAGGTGAACGAAGCGAGAATATTAGTGTCGTAGGATGCGCGAACGCTTCGGGCACTATCGTTATACCACCAATGGTCATTTTTCGAGGCTTGTCGTTAAATGAAGATCTCATCAGTGATGCTCCTGAAGGTACCATATTCTCTTATTCTAAAAAGGGTTACATGGTGAGTGAGCTTTTTTTTGACTGGTTTGTCAAGTTTTTGCAGTTGATCCCCCCCAAAAGACCAATTCTGTTGCTACTCGACGGTCATGCCACTCACATGTCGAGGGAAGTGATCGTACTAGCAAGGGAAAATGATATTCATTTCTTGTGTTTTCCTCCGCATACAACCCATTTGTATCAACCAATGGATGTTGGTCTTTTCAAATCGCTGAAAGACAATTTTAAAGAAGAATGCGATAAACGGCTTCGTCGAACGAAGAAGACGCGTCTCAATAGGTACGATTTTGGGAAAGTATTCACTCCGTCGTGGATCAAGTCTGCCTCCCAATCCAATATTATTGGTGGGTTTGTTGGTAGTGGGATCTGGCCATTAAATCGAACTGCGGTTCGACAAGACCGACTTGTAGGGTCTATCACACCGGGCAGTATCTCTGCAAACAACGTTCCGTCTACCAGCACGTCAACCAGCGGAGAAGGTACGCCAGTATCATCCAGACGTGGCGACAGTACTCCAGTATGCGACACTCTACGGGAACTATTCGCACGTTTGGACGATGACACAGCTGCCGCAACTCAGCCGCGCAAATCTCGAGCTATCACCAAAACTCGCTGTTTCACATCCGACGAGTTCCTTGCCGAACTCGACGCAAAGCAGAAACTTAAGGACGACAAGGAGAAGAAGAAGCGAGGAATGCAGAAACAACGTAAAGTGACTGAATCAAGTGCAAGTGATGAAGATGATGTTGTCCCTTTGGAGGAAAGTGATGACGATCATTCTTTGGCGGACGACGAGTTAGCGACTCCATGCGGTACATGTTCGAAAATGTACTTTAATGACTGTGAAGGAGAAAATTGGTTCTCATGTGTAGTTTGTAAGACTTGGTATCATCTTACCTGCCAAGGTTTATCAAATAACTCGAAGAAAAAAGTAATCTACTGTTCGAAACCAAACTGTCAAAAGGTGAAGAAGTAGAAGCGTCAAGTCAAAGGTAGCCGATCCACAACTGGCACGAACATTGCTGTAGCAAAAAATTAATAACTTCTGAACGAATAGCAATTGAAATGTGCGACTTATCAACTTCATTTTGTAATGAATGGGGCTATATTATTATCATCATTTTTTTTTTCAAAATATTATCCAAAACTGGGAACTGATGCCAGTATTGGATAAAACCAAGTAATTTGACTCAATATTTTTTTAAGTGAATTATGATTTTTTAAATTTTTCAATATTTTTTATATTATGCTCTGATCTCTTATAAACAACATGGAAAATAAATTAAGGTTGTAGAGACGTTGGTTGTATTTATTATTTTTTTTTTTGGAAACCCTATCCATAACTGGCACTTTACCCTAAGTATCAAATGTCAAAAAGCAGTACATTGGTGAAAGATATTCGATTTTGAGAGTAAAATGATACTGAGAATGAAGTTCTAAACGACGTAGGAAAGTCACAATTGGTTAAAATCTAATGCTTAGAGGTTCCAGTGTGAAGGCCGAAGCTAATAGGCTATTACTTTAATTCGTGTGTCAAAGTATTTGTATGTCTTTTAGCCATTATTCTGGTGCGGTGGGGTTCACTGCCCCAGGGGCTGGTAGTGGATCCGTTTCCATCTGATCCGAATCACTGGGATTTGGGGACTGTTCAGTACCTTTTGAGGCAATGTTCATTACTTTCGATTTTTGAAGTTTTTTCGAGTCTCTGTTAAGTTTAGAGTGTGTTGTTAGGTTTGATCTGGAAGTATTAAATGTTGGTCTCTTCGTATCTTCTGAATTGGGTAATTTAGGTTCAGTTGAAGTAAGAATAGATGATTGCTCACTGCTAAGTTTAGTTGAATTACAAGATTCCAGTTTTTCGATCAATTCATCGATTTTAGCTGTCTGGTTCTGGATCGTATCATTTTGGAGTTTAATTTGTTGAGCTTGAATTTTCAATTGCTCTTGTAGTAGTGCGTTCGACTTTTGACGCTAAGCTCTGAGGTTGAGGTTTCTTTGAGCAATGCTAATTTATCACTACTGTCTGACTGCAGACTTGGAGTAATTTTGGCAAACGTCTGGGTGAGGTTAGATTGCGGGTGAAGCTGATCATATTTTTTTCTAGCGTCTTGAATGGATAGGTTTTCCAAAGCCATTAATTCATGAATTTTCTTCTCTTTCATCCAAACTCAGCATTCCTTTGATGGTGCGATGTGGTTCCCTTCACAGTTGACGCATACTATATCTAAGGTACATACAGTGTCCCCGTGGGCTTCCTGCGCGCACGAACCGCACACAGGTTTACTCTTGCAGGAGTTTCTGGTGTGTATGTAACGTTGACAAGTGAAGCAACGCATCGGGTTTTGGATATATGGTCTAACATTCGGGGCTAGGAATCCAGCATAGATCTTTTCCGGTCGAGTTAGAGTTTTAAAGGTAAGTATCAATAATGGAGAAGGCCTGGGTGTACCACTGCGACGGCTTTGGATGCGATATACGTCACTTACATTTTGTGAGCATAGTTCCTTCTTTATTTCTTCAACATCTACATTCAGAAGGTCATGGCTGAACACGATACCTTTGGAAGAATTCAAAGTTTTGTGTGGCATCACTTCGATTGGAAAGGAGCATAGTAATGTTGCATGAAGCAGAGCTTTCGATTGCTGTTCGGTTGCTGTTTCAATTAAGAGCGAGCCATTTCTCAAAACGTGTGCATTTTTTACGGAGCCAGCAACTGTCTCCACACCTCTACGAAGTAAGAACGGCGAGACATCTTTGAAGGTTTTATTACCTTCTTTCCTGGTAATTGTGAGGAACGTTGGCTGTCTTTCAGTTGTGATATTTTCAAGGGAGATGAGGCTATCAAGCAAAGCGGGTAGGGCTTTGTGTTTCCTTTTCAATGGGGGGAAAATTGTGGCAGAACCATTGTTTGGGGGGGTTGTAGTGGCAGAACCACTGGTTGGAGAAAAGGGGTTTTGGTTTGAGTTATTAATTGTATCCATTCTGATCCCACGAGAAGCTAGGGAAGTAAAGGTCGACAAGCACAGAGCCCCGCATGTACAAGTAAGGCTATATTGAAACTAGAGGTCGCCAGGTATCGAGAGTTCATCGTTCAAGACTACTTCAAACCGTAGCCATAGATCCTCTCGGCACGATTGTTTACACCTTAGGATTGGGTTCATGTCCGTGTGTAAAGCATGAGGTCGTCAAAGAGTCGTGGGTCTGGCTCTGATACTACATAGCGACAGCGGCATTATCAAGAGGAAGCGCCTCGGAGGAGGTATGTTCCCCATTTTTAATAAGACTTCATTTATAAAATATAAGGGAAGAAATTGACCCATTACTATTCCTTCTTGATCTTTGTAATAAGGCCAACTGTGTATTTATTACTCATATTTACCTTACAGTCTTGGAACCACACCCAAGAGACTATTCAAGTATCTGTGAGGCAACCCAAAGTCTAAACCAGTGTTAGCTTCAAGTTTTTGAAATTAAGTTTTCATTTGAGGTTCTTTTTTTTTCAATAGTCATCTTTGATCGTAGAAGTCACAAAATGATATTTAAATTGCAGAAAGGAATTGGTACCAGCAGGTCCTTTTAGTAGTAGTAGTAGGACGCCTTCATATGCTGAAGTGGATGCAGAGCCCAGTTCAAGGTTCGTATACTTCAATCTTATAACTATGAAGATCAGGTACCAGATTTGAATACCTAAATCAAAGAACTTACATTCTTCAATCGATATGTTGAAATTAACCTAATAATGTGATGTTCTCACAGAACATGCGTTGTGGAGAAGCAGCCATCAGCAGCAGTCACCCCTAAACATCACTTCATTGCCCCCATTCTGAGGTAAGCCCGAAGTGAATCTAGAAATATTAGGTCCCAAATCTATATAAGTAAAGAATGAGATTAGATACATCGTTTTTCTTCTTTTTTCTCAAATTCAGGTTCAATTCAGATAAATTTAGGCTACGGAGAAATAAATATCAATAGATCTATTTTCATTTGACAATGCATAGATTCGTTGTTTCTTTTTCTTCAACCATCGCATTACACAACATCCTTTCTATTATTTTCTTGTATTTAATCCAGTCAAGCTCTCTAGGGCTTTGTGGACATCACGTGACTTGTTCATTTATGTATTGTTCAATGAAAAAAAAGTTGCAAAGGGTCCTAAGGTATATATTATGAGGATATTAGACATGAATAATTCTAACCTGCATCTGACAACTGCATACACATATAAAACATAATAAGCCATAGAAGTTCATCTTAGACCAAGTCTTTGAAGAGTATTTTCACATTATAACATTCACAACGTGAAATGGTGGACTAGATTTTAATTCTTTCGATCCCTTTTGACCATACTTTTTTGATCAAAGTTCAGAATGAGAGAGGCATTCTTTCCCTCAAAATTGCAAGAGTTGGGCGAGATCCATGGTCAGTGAAGGGGTAAGAAATATTCATTTCGAAAAAAAATTATTGGCATATATTTCAAAATGATATTAAAACATTCTTATTCCATTTAAAAGCAATTATGAATGTATTCAGTAGGACCCTGAAGAGAAGTAGTGACAAAGCATGTTTTAGGAGTGTGTTCTGGAATTGTTTCTTTGTTATTTCTGGATTTGTGAAGAAAACAAATAATCCTTCACAGGATGCACAAGCTATTTTCACCCCAAGGTATGTTCTGAATGGAATGAATGAATATTAGGGTTTTAAGGCGCATCGACAGCGAGGTCATTTAGCGCCTGTCAAGATAAGTTGCTGAACCAAAAGGTAAGTAGTGTTAGATGAAGGTGCAAGTGAAATTTAGATGAGAACACCATGTGAAACTAAGACTAAACTATTACTAAAGACGTTAAACACTAATTTGTTAAAACCGAACATGTGTGTGCTGTAAAGGGTCACACCCATGGGACTAGGATGAGAACGTTTTACTACTTGTTCTCAGTTCAAACTTGCGCACAAATAGGAGTGGAGGAACAACAAACCATAATCGATATATGTTGAAATATGGTTTGATTTAAAATATTCCTGATGTCTATCCCATGAGATCGAAATCAAGAATATGTATCAAATATCAAAATACCGAGAAAAGATGATTAAATAACCAACGTCATCTTAATCAGACACAAGTAGCCTAATCGCGGAAGTTTGAAAAATGATACTGTTGACACGACAACTTTGTCGTCACACGCATACAACGGCGCAGATACACGAGCATGTCAAATGAGATCCAATAGATTCGATAATCTTAAAAAGATGAATATGGTATCTATCGATTTTGAATTATTTCCTAGAATCTTTGATATTGTGTGGTGGACGCTTTATATTTCTTCCAGAACTCTTGGAAAACTAAATGAAGGAGGTTGAGCGTACCATCGGAGAGGGTGCGACCTATACGCGGGTATCGCCCGGTGGCAACTCGCAATCTACCTCCTTCTCATCGTCGTCATCATCTTCCTCTTCATCAGCGATCTCATCGGGAGGCTCATCATCATTCACCACCATCTCTACCACCTCGGCGGGCTCATCCCGGTCCTCTGGCCCTAGCAGCCCTGAAAGGAAACCATACAGGGTGGTTGGTTGTGGATGAAATATCATCATCAGATGAAGATGATTTCCTACCAGCTAAAAAAGTGAACTCGACAGGGGGAAAACGTATGAGAGGAGGAGGACATCTCGAATATAGAAGAAGGTAATACAGGGTAGGCCCATATATACTCAACCGTTCGTTTAATTTAATATAATATTAATAATGATGCTTGCATCAATTTATTCACTAATCCTCCAAGTTATTATTTTTGTTGAGACAATAACTACCAATACATGATTTAGTAATAATTGGTATTATTACATCTTCATAATATTATTGGCATTCATTCGTAATCAAATTCAGTAACATCTATAAGGATAATTAATCTATTAATTTTTATAGCTTCATAAGGAAATGAAATGGATTATTTTCGTTATTCTGTTTCAGAAATGAGAGGTAGTCAGGCGTTTTCGATTAGTCCGCGATGAGATCAACAACAATCGAAAATTGAAGACAGTCCGTCGGGAGATCGAAAGGAGATTGAACGAAACCTTGAAGGACTTCCTTGGATTTTTGTAGAACCACATCACAGATCTCGATTCAAAGGTCGGTCTATCTACAACTAGTCAAATGAACCCTGATAAAGCAGTCAACATTTCCTTCCGGTATATCGAGGAATCAAACGTCGAGGTTATTTCATCAAAAATTGAAAGCGTTATTCAGGGCAACGGTACATTCATTCTGTCGTCTCCCTTGACATTTGTGATAACTCACACACTTTTACCAAGGGGGTGTAAAAATGAGCGACAGGTCACAATATCTTCCGATGATTAGTTTGTATCATACCAAATACAGCGTTGTTGTGATACAGGACGATGATAACATTTCTTTGGCTGGAGCTATCGTCGTTGCCAAAGCGGAGGTTGAAGGAGATAAGAGTTATTATACCCCCTCAAAGGATCCGAACACCTTGACGTGGTGTGGGGGCTTGCGTGGCCCCGTGATCCCCAGAGCTATCGTCGGAAGCAATTTATTTGCTTCCAGCAGGGTCACCCATGGCGATAAGGTCTGGGGTGAGGGTCCAGACTAAGTTCGGACCGTCGGTCGAGTGGGTGCCCATTTCGGTGACCAGAGCGGTCATAAGGAGTTCTCGTGCAATCATTCATCATTATCACCCTCTTCCATGATCTTTGCTACTCTGTGTTCTCTCTTTCCTGGACTTGTCTTCATTCTTATCTTCGTGCCGACTCCTCGTGACCACTCACACCCACGACAATATTGACGATCTCGCTGTGAACAAGGATATGAACCCAAGCCAATGGTGTAATTAATCGTGCTAAAGGGCTGAATGACTACGGGATAAAGTAGTTCCAAACGATAAACTCTGGACACATGGTGAACTTCAGTTTTACTCTAGCCTTACTCCCACAAGCGGGGCTCTGTGGGAGCGGACATTTATTTCCCTAGCTACTCGTGGGTCCAAATATGAAAACACTTAATTTCCCCTCAATTCCCCCCCCCCAAAAAAAAGAATTCGATCTCTTAGAGATTATAAATGTACGAAAGAACAAGTTCTTCAGAATCTAGAATCAAGCAAACCAGCTAGTCCTAGATTTTTGCAAATAGAACGTTCCGATGGTAAAACCTTTCATGACGTGTCACCTTTTGCTATCGAGAAAGCTATTCGAGGTCTTGCTGGTACTGTTCGCAAAGTCACGAAAGTTAGGAATAGAACTCTCCTACTTGTAGAAACAGACAGCGATATTCAATCACAACTGCTTTTGAAGACCACCAGCTTTGCAAATTTATTCCCCATCCTAGTCAGTCCTCATCCCTTCCTTAATTCTTCTAAGGGAGTGATTACTTGCAATGACCTTCTATGCTGTGACGTTGAAGAGATTAAATCTGAACTCGCTGGTCAAAATGTTACGGATGTTTATCGTATTACTCGACGAGTTGATGGAAAGGATGTACCCACAGCCAAACTTATTTTGACTTTTTCTACCGGTACCGTTCCAACAAAATTGGTAGCTGGCTACAACAGTATACTTGTTAGACCGTACATTCCAAATCCAACTCGATGTTACATCTGTCAACGCTTTGGACATGGCCAAGCTTTCTGCAAATCTAAACCCATCTGCCCGAACTGCGGCCTTGAGAAGCACGACGAAACGCCTTGCGTGTCCGGCCCTCGTTGCATCAATTGCAACGGTGGACATGCGGCGTCTTCAAAGGCCTGCAGTAAGTGGTTAGAAGAGAGGAAGATCAGTGAGTTCAAAACTGTCGATAAAATGACATATCAAGATGCTCGACAGAAATATAGAAATCTCTTTCCTATCTCTGCCCTACCATCTTCTTTTGCCAAAGCCGCAGCTAATAAAACAACGTCCCAGGAATCGCAAGAAATACTCGCTTTGAAGGCTGAAAACAAGAAACTGATCGAACAGCAGAAGAGAATGGAAGAGTTAGTATCGTCACAAAACCTCAAAATTGACAAGTTACAGAACGAGGTACATGATCTGGTAAAACTATTGAAAGGTAAATTCACTCCGGAAGCTGAGGCTGAAACCGTAGAGGAAATAATGGTGACAGGAAGTGAGGATGAAGATGAATCTCCTGTGTCGGGCGTTTCATCCGACATCACTGAGGGACCGGCGTCGGGTGCTGTGCCCGACACCCGGGGATTCACACCCCCCAAACAAAAACGAAGGAACAGAGGAAGTACCCAAGGAGCAAAAAAGGATGTAGCCGCAGAGCTCGGCATTCCCGCAAAATCCTCTGAGGGGAAATCCTTTTATCTAAAAAGAACTTGAAATCTGTAGTGACCTAAGCTGGTCTTAGGTAACTCTATCTACAGTAAAAGTAAACAAGAACATCATCTACACAAAATGGCTCTAATACAATGGAACTGCAATGGTTTCAACAGGCACAGAGAAGAAATCAAGCTATTGACATCAAACATTAAACAGATATGTTTCTTTCTTCAAGAAACGCACTTCAAACCTTGTGACTCTCCATTGATACGTAATTATAGTTTCTATCGTTTCGATGACTTGACAGGTAACAGAGCCCATGGGGGAGTAGCCACAGCTGTCCATGACAGCTGTCACGTAAGTCCACTGCCGCTAACAACACCACTACAGGCAGTGGCGGTCAGAATTGCTCTTCCTCAGCCTGTTACCTTCTGTAATATTTACTTACCTGAATGGGCTCCAGTTACTAGAATAAATCTGGATAACCTTGTGTCACAGCTCCCACGTCCCTATGTTATTCTAGGTGACCTAAATGCCCACAATAACTTGTGGGGTGACACAATGGTGGATAGTAACGGCAGAGGACGCCTTTTTGAGCAATTTTTCAACGACAACGACTTGATTATTCTCAACAATGGAGAGAAAACAAGGTTTAATGCTTTCAACGGTATGTTTTCAGCGATCGATCTTTGTGTCTGCACCCCATCTGTCGCACCTCTTTTCAATTTCTCCGTTCACTCAGATCTGTGTGGTAGCGACCACTACCCACTCATCTTGAGAGTAGATTCTCATCAACGGCCCTTGCGGTGTGCGCAGTGGAACTTGCGCCGCGCGAACTGGAGCCTTTTCACGAAGCATGTTGATATGAAGAACTCGAATAACATACATGAGAGTGATTTAAGGACTGAGCATGTGACAGAGGTGATTATTGCCGCCGCGAAAGAGAGCATTCCTCTTACGTCGACCAACCAACGCCACATACCTGTTCCCTGGTGGAACGAGGAATGTAAGGTGGCGATCCGTAAGAGGAAACAAGCCCTTCGAATTTTCCGGAAATACCCAACCAATATCAACCTTATGGCATTCCGGAAACTCCGAGCAAGGGCTCGTTTCATCATTAAGACTTCGAAAAAAGCCTCATGGAATTCTTACATCTCATCCATTAATGCTCACACACCCCTCACCAAGGTGTGGAATAGAGTGAGGAAGATAGACGGCAAATTCAAATCATCTTGTATATCTGGGTTGAACAAGGATGGTAGTCTAATTACCGAGCCACAGGAAATAGCTAATGTTATCGGGTCCTATTTCTCGGACGTCTCTAGCTCTCACCACTACTCGGCATCGTTCCAGATACACAAACGTGCTGCAGAATGTAGAAGATTAGATTTCTCTTCTGCGAACAACGAGGTGTATAACGTGCCGTTTAGTGTATGGGAGTTGGAGAACGCGATAACGTGCGCAAGAGACACAGCACCGGGGATTGATGGAATACACAATCAGTTCTTGAAACACCTGCCAGCTAACGCTTTGAATGACCTTCTTAACCTGTTCAACCATATCTATTCGACTGATACTTTCTCTGATTCTTGGAGACAAGCTATCCAGGTACCGATCTTGAAACCATCCAAGGATAAGCATTCACCATCAAGCTATAGACCTATATCACTGACCAGCTGTCTGTGTAAAGTGATGGAAAGGATGTTAAACAACCGCCTCGTTTGGTGGTTGGAACGGAAAAACCTTCTTTGCACAGTACAGTCTGGATTCAGAAAAAATAGAAATACCTTAGATCATCTTATTCGTATGGAAAGCTTCATACAAGAAGCTTTCCTTACGAAGCAGGAAGTGATAGCTGTATTTTTCGACCTTGAGAAAGCATTCGATACTACCTGGCGCTTCAACATATTGAAAACCTTGTCACAATGGGGTTTCAGAGGCCATCTTCCTAATTTTGTCTGTAATTTCATGACCAACCGACGTTTCAAGGTACGAGTTGGTAATGTGTTGTCGGATGATTTCATCCAAGAGAACGGTGTACCACAGGGTTCTGTCCTCAGTGTTACTTTGTTTGCCATCGCTATAAATGGTATTGTTCGAAGCGTTCCATCTTCTATCACTTGTTCCTTATTTGTCGACGACTTGGCTATATTCAGTAAGTCAGCGAGAAGTGCAACGGCCTCTCGCCAAATCCAACTCGCAATTAGGAAACTGGAAGCATGGGAAGATGAAACTGGGTTCAGGTTTTCTACATCAAAATCAACGTGCATGCGTTTCTCTCGTCTGAGAGGCCTGCACCCTGACCCAGATATATATCTTCGTAGAGAACTCCTCCCATTCGCAGAATCGACCAAGTTCCTTGGGTTGACGTTTGACGTGAAGTTGAACTGGAAATCTCACATTTCGCAACTCAGACTCAAGTGCTTCAAATCTCTTAACCTTCTCCGTTATCTTAGTGGTACCAAATGGGGAGCGGATCGCACCACAATGCTGCGGCTTTACCGAGCATTAATACGTTCCAAATTGGATTATGGTAGTGTTGTGTACGACTCGGCACGAGAGAGCTACGTGAAGCCACTCAATACAGTTCACAACACGGGCATTCGACTGGCCATAGGAGCACTCCGTACCAGTAGGGTGGAGAGCTTGTATTGTGAGGCTGGTGAGCCCTCGTTGAAGAGTCGACGTGCATATCTCCTTTGCTCATACGCTTCGAAGTTATTCTGCAGTAAGCATCATCCCACCTACCAATCAGTTATCAATCCTAGATTTCATGCTCTCTATGAATCGAAACCATTCGCCACCATACCAACTGGAATTCGTTTGAATCATATTTTGGTCGAAGAGTCATTTGTATATCCTCGAGTCTATCCAATTCAATTTAGTGATACCGCCCCTTGGTTGGCTCCACGTCCGGAGTGCTTGATGAACTTGTCATCAAGTACGAAGGCAAGCACCAGTGCGGAAGAGTATAAGCAAAAATACCTAGAGCTCTGCACACACTACCCCGGACATATTAAATACTACACGGACGGATCAAAACTGAACGGCAAAGTTGGCTGCGCATTCGTTAGCGAATCCTCCACTGTAAGTATCAGATTAGGTTCGATGAGTAGCGTATATACAGCCGAGTTGTTTGCAATTGTCACCTCTCTACAGCACATTCAACAACGGCCTGAGAAGTGCTTCCTGATCTGTTCCGATTCTTTGAGTGCACTCCAAGCCATGACTCAGATCTTCTCAACTCACCATCTAGTCCAGAAAGTACAGACACTCCTGACCGCCCTTGCCTCGCAGGATGTCAGTGTAGTGTTCTGCTGGGTACCTGGACACGTGGGGATTGGTGGTAATGAGTCAGCGGACAGGGCTGCCAAAGAAGCGACGGAGAAAGAAGATATTGATAACCCGAGAGTACCTTTCAATGATTTCAAGGCGTATTTCAAACTACTTTTCAAATCTCGTTTCCAAAAAGAGTGGGACAGGGAGACCAACAACAAGCTGAAAGAGATTAAGCCAACTGTTAGTGCTTGGGAATCTTCAATCCGAGGTTCACGGAGGGAGGAAGTAGTTCTCACTCGTCTGCGAGTGGGACACACACTTTTAACCCATTCCTATCTCTTCACCCCCGATAAAATCGTCCCTAGATGTGAGATTTGTAACGAGATTTTAACTGTTCGACACATATTACTCGAGTGTCAGAAATATACTGCTCTGAGGAGACAGCTTCGTATGGAAGACACAATGTCAAAGATTTTAGGGAATAATTCAAAATCGATAGATACCATATTCAGCTTTCTAAGATTATCGAAGCTATTGGATCTCATTTGACAAGCTCGTGGATCTGCGTTAGACGATAAAGTCGTCTTGTTACCAGTATCATTTTTCAAACTGCCCGAAACAGGACATTTCCATGTCCGTTC
Organism: Brachyptera risi; assembly: GCA_964007535.1. Classification (NCBI taxonomy): domain Eukaryota; kingdom Metazoa; phylum Arthropoda; class Insecta; order Plecoptera; family Taeniopterygidae; genus Brachyptera; species Brachyptera risi. Next base: position 16,626,545 of record OZ023338.1, on the reverse strand, counting down.
AAGATGACGTTGTTTGTGCAATCATCTTTTACCAGTGTATTGCTTTTTGACATTTGATACTTATTCTTGATGCCGATCTCTTGGGATAGACATCAGGAATATTTTAAATCAAACCATATTCCACCATATATCTATTATGGTTTGTCGTTCCTCCACTCCTATTTGAGGGGGAGTTTGAACTGAGAACAAGTAATAAAACGTTCTCATCCTAGTCCCATGGGTGTGACCCTTTACAGCACACACATGTTCGGTTTTAACAAATTAGTGTATAACGTCTTTAGACACTGTAGACATAGTTTAGTCTTAGTCTTAGTTTAATGTATTTAGGTGTTCTCATCAAAATTTCACTTCCACCTTTATATCACACTTTTCACCTTTTGTTGCAACATATTTCGACAGGCGCTAAATGACCTCGCTGTCGATGCGCCTTAAAACTCTAATATTCATTCATTCAGAGTTATTATAATGAATTGAAAAGAGAAGGGACGTACCAGCAGTCTACAGCACCAGAGCTTTGCAGACTTGCTGGTGTAGACAGCCACTAAGGGTGAAGGGGCAGAGGATTGCACTCCATCTCGAAATTACTCAAGACCATCTCGAAACTACTTGAGACTACAAATCTTCGGATTGAAAATTCCCAAGCACTAACAGATGGCTTCATTTCTTTTGGCTTGTTGTTGGTCTCCGTCCCATTCTTTTTGGAAACGACATTTGAAAAGTTGTTTGAAACCTCTCACTCAAGTTATTTATGTAGATCGTGTCGTATCGGATTTAACAGCACATGCTCATGGGTGTGAAGGCGCATGTTCACGTTGCCAGCAAAACCATGAAAAATCTACGGATGACGTTCTTATAAGATGTCAAACATTTGAAAGAGACTTTGAAGGGCATACCTGTTTCGAAAAACACAAAACGCCACGGAAATATCCTGGCAAGAAGTGTATGTGCGATGTACTTCGTTTTTGCAAAAAAAATGATATAAAATTATGTTCCACGTGTGAGACAGATGACCGCTTGAGCATCTGTGTTACATTAGTCTCATGCCTGAATATGAGGACAACAGAGATGGTCTCTTTTTCTCCTTCGATCTGTAATGTACCCAGCCTTCACATTTAGCTGAAATCCTAGATCTTCAAAATTTTCACATGTTCTAAATGTGTGTGTTACAAATACCGTATTTCATCAATCTGATACTGAAATAAATATAAAATTGTAATAATTGTTAATTGCGGAAACAAAATTGCATGGGGACAGACCCTGTGAAACAACTTTTCAACACAAAAACGCTCAAAACCGACGCGTACGTTTCAAATAGCACAAACTTACGTGGGTATGACGACTTTTCTTTTGAACCATATGGCAAGCGTATGTAAATGGGAACTTTATGTTATAACAATTGGTTCAAAAGGCATGACAATTGTGTACAACCATAATAAAGTAATAGCTAGTTTAATTTTTCTCGAAATGCCTGCAAGTGAATTACCTCAGGCCTACAATTTGTTCTCAACACTGAAAAAAGGCTATTTTCCACAATTAGTCAACAGGCCTGAAAACTTTCATGAAATATTCCCAAACAAACCCGCGGCTGAATATTACGGGTCTGATAACTCAACGACTGCAGCTCGAACAGTATTTTACAAATTGTATAACGAGACTTTTTCTAAGGGAGAATCTTTCGATTTCGACAAAGAGCTATTGGAATATTGTCAGTGTTGTGAGGATACTCAGGGAGGCTTGTCTCGAGTTCCGGAACCTACTCATAAACTTGTCAAGTTGATACTTTTTCAAGAAGCAATTCCTACGTAATTTCCTTCAGCCAAATACAATCGGTATCATTACAAAACACAGCAATACTTAAACTGATAACCAGTCTTTGCTGGCGTTGAAATGAGTGTGATGGCAAGCAAACCTAAATCCTCAAAGAGTAAATTCAATACGATGGAAACGGAGTCGAGAAGAGGATTAACAACACAAGGTTGAAGGATGCATTGCGTCTCCGATAACCATCATAGAGGCAAGTGGATGCCCATGTCATGCTTCTCCTCCGTGTTTTAAAAACAGTAATATCTTCTTTGAAATACAAAATAGACCATGGAGGACATACACCTAGCCACTTCGAGGAGAATTGGAGATCCAAGAAATTCCAAGTTCACAGTCAATGTAGAATGACGATGTGAGATTCGGTCAATTCTTCGTGAATAACCCGAGATGAGAGATGTCTTTGCACTGGAGAGCCACTCCAAAAAGGAGTCGGTTAAACCACGGGATTCTTTCTACGGTAGTCGAAGAAAATGTGTTCGTCTATATCACGAGGTCAAGGTGGGGGGGGGGGACGATCTAGTACTTCGATATTTGTTCTTTATACCTCTATATTATCACACATGCCATTATTCAGAGCTTTACATGGGTAAAACAGCCCGTGAGAAATCCCCGGTCTGCATACTCGCCTCGCCCGGCAACCATACGTCAAGGTTTCGAGGAACCCCACACCATTGTCATTCACATTGACACGAACCGAGATATATCGATGATTGATGGTTCGATCAAGTGTTGTTTAAGCGCCTAAAACATCCTGTGTTATCCCGACTTAGCAATGTTAAACTTGCATTCGTCCTCTGCCGGTCATGTGGAGATGCCCTCTATCAAGGGGAATGTCCTCATACAATTGATGAAGAGGTCTTCCACTGGTACTTGGGTTACCGCTGAAATACGAGAAGCCGTAAGGCAAGGCTGTGAAATATAGAGGTGCGTGGAATATGGCACTACAAAACCATGATTCAATTTGATGAGACCAAGGGGAACAAAGGACTATTTGGAGAGTAAATCAAAAGCTTCCTCAAAATTAAACAAAAATATCCGAATCGGCCTGAAGGTGATAGTGAGTGTCAAAAACAAAATTATATTTCAGAGTATTTATTGAATGAATGAATATTAGGGTTTTAAGGCGCATCGACAGCGAGGTCATATAGCGCCTGTCAGAATAAGTTGCTGAACCAGAAGATAAGTAGTGTTATATGAAGGTGCAAGTGAAATTTAGATGAGAACACCATGTGAAACTAAGACTAAACTAAGACTAAAGACGTTATACACTAATTTGTTAAAACCGAACATGTGTGTGCTGTAAAGGGTCACACCCATGGGACTAGGATGAGAACGTTTTACTACTTGTTCTCAGTTCAAACTCGCGCTCAAATAGGAGTGGAGGAACAACAAACCATAATCGATATATGTTGAAATATGGTTTGATTTAAAATATTCCTGATGTTTATTACTTATCTATTAATTTTCTTCTGCGTAACTTCTACCAGGCAACCCGCACACAGAAGTTCCTCTCCCATGCGGGTTTCTTGTTGTGCATTTTAATTTGAGAAGTTAGTTGGTTAGTTTCGTGATGCTCAAAGGCGCACAACTTCTGTGGTAGAAACAATTGAAAAATGTATGTACCTATTGTTAAAAAACAGGAATAAAATTATTCGAAAATGAAATGAATGAATGCTTTCGTACGTCAGATATCGAAATCTGTTTTAGTAAACTCCTGGGGAAAGCTCAGTCAGCGATACAATTACGACCAACGTGCCTTTGTGATTACTTATGAACCACTGAATGATTAAACAACAGACCCGGCTGTTATAGTCAAGTCAGTTCTTCAACTCAGTTAAGATCAAATGTACGTAACGTGGAAATATCATGAAGCAGTTACTCCATTCAACAAAACTAATGTAGTGATTGCAGAATACAGCATACAGCCTTTAGGGCGATTGGAACTGCTAAAATATCTCACTAGTTCAGGAAGTAGGGTACTGTATTAAGGGGAGGGTGTCGGCAAAAATTTTACAAAACTCCTTTCTTTTTCAATAATCATTTCATTCGTTTTGTTTTTAATAGGAATATATTAACATTGTGGCATATATTTGATATTTAATACGTCTAAACAATTTTTATTGAATGCTGGGCAACGTTTAATATTGTTGCATCAACATATTTTCACGTAAAGTGTGACTAAATATTGCATATCATTTAAAATAATGATGTGAGCTATACCGTTTTTTTTTTTAATCGTTCAGCGAAGTTTGTTTGTAGGTTGGCAGTACATTGAAGATACCTCGTGGCAGTGAGTCTAGAGAAAAAGTGTATATAGCTCCACACTGCTTTATGTTAAGTTGGAAATTCTTCTTTCTTTCAAGTTATTCTTTCTTTGTTATTATTTTGTGATCGAAAATGCCACTTTATGAAACGTCCAATTCGTAGAGAAAGTTTAGAGGAAATAAGTTAACTGGTTCATTGGATAATTTGGCTATAAATGTCGCTCAAAATAGCCCTACATCTCAAGAAAACTTGATACCGGTACATGATTCGAGTAACCTAACCCCAAATTCAAGTAGGCCCAGGCCAAATAATACATCTGCAACTACGCCTTATTCAGTTCCAACTCCTCCAAGTGCTTCCAGAAAAAAATTGAGTTATTTAGAGAAGAGTGATGAATTACCAGTTATTATTCAAATCAATCATCATCTGGGAATATTGTTATTGATTTAGAACTGTTGAATGGATTATTGTCGAAGTCAGAAACATGCAAGGAATGTAACGGCGATGTTGAGCTTGTGGAAATTGTTGGTAAGAGAATAGGTGTTGTGTCAAAAATAGAACTTCGATGCAAGTCATGTGAGAAAAAAAAATCTACAATGGCATCCAAACGATCCAGACAGTCACTTTACGAGACAAACATACGCTATGTATACGCGCTTCGTTCGAATGAATGAATATTATGGTTCAAAGGCGCATCGACAGCGAGGTCATTAAACCGTAATATTTATTCATTCGAACGAAGCGCGTATACATAGCGAATGTTCGGCAAGGGTAAGAAAGGTGGCCAGATTTTATCATCAGTTCTCAACATTCAACATTTATTCGTTACAATAAAGTTATTGAAGCATATATAGAGGAAGTGACCGAAGCATCAATGAGGCAAGCTGCAAAAGAAGCTGTCATTGAGAATGAAGTAGTAGTTGCTAGTGATGATCATGTTGAAGATGAACATGACGAAGATGGTTTTGTGGAGACCATTTCAATTGATGATAATCAAATAAAAACAGACATTACCGTCGCATTAGATGGCACATGGCATAAGCGAGGCCATACGTCGCTGAATGGTGTCGTGACCACGACATCTGTGGACACTGGTAAAGTGATCGACGTCGAGTGTCTGTCTAAATATTGTCAAATGTGTAAGCACGTAGGCCTAGCACCTAAAGCTATAGAAAAACATAGAATGGTTTGCAAGAAAAACTTCGTTGGATCCAGCGGAGGCATGGAAGTCCTGGAACTGTTGCTATGTTTCAACGTTCAATTGAAAAACATGGGGTACGGTATAAGCAGTACTTGGGGGATGGAGCCTCGAAGGGATTTATGAGAGTTGTAGAAAGTAAGCCTTACGGAGATGATTTCCAAAACAGCAAGTTGGAATTCGTGGGACATGTTCAGAAGCGTATGGGTAGCAGATTACTGCGCCTCGTCTAAGAAAAGAAAGGCCAGAAATTGAGTGATGGCAAGGGCAGACTTTCAAAGGCTGCAATTGACCAACCACAATTGTATTATGAGTCAGCTATTAGAAGCAACAAGAATAATTTGGCAGGTATGAAGAGCGGTGTGTGGGCATGCTACTTTCATAAGTTGTCCACCGACCCAAATCCTCAACACCAATTAGGCCCAGAAGGAAAAGATTCATGGTGCAAATACAACAGATCACTCATTACAAAAGAATATTATACCCATGAACATTCCTTGCCAGGACCTGTCATGAGCACCATCAAGTATATTTTTAAAGACTTGACTGATGAAAGGCTGTTGAAGAAATGTCTGGACGAGGATACCGAAAACCGTTCTTGTTGGCATGGAGACCCTAAAGATGAGTCTATGATGCAGTCGTATCATTCAATGATGGCCTCATGTCAAAAACTTTGGTTCTTCAACACATGAGGATCGTTCCTGGGGACAACATGGTTCGCGGTCTTCATGCGCTCGATGTTCAGAGTAGTGAAAGCAGAAAATGCGGCAGAATTTACGGCAAAGAAGGTCAGAATTCGCAAAAGGAACACTAAGTGAAAGCTGGAAGAAGATGTAGATGATGCAGAATATGGTGCTGGAATGCATTGGAAGTACCGGTGAGAATTCATCATTTTCACAGTTCAAATTATTTTCTTGAACTTTGAAGCTGGTTTCCTCACAAACTTTTATTAACAACTCTTGGTACCCTCAGAGATTGTTAATCATGCTATGAACAACAGCCCCAACAATCTTCTCATCCATTGATTCGACACAACCAAATCTACGATTTGAGAAAAAATGAATATGTAGGTATTATTTATTTTTTGTATGCATTTAAAAAAATCATTATCATCAGAAAGAATTTCAAGTTGTGTGAAAAAAATTGTTGGGAGTTTAGAAAACCCTTCGATACACATACAAAAAAAGTTTTGGGTCTGTATTTGTCTCAGATTTGGGGATATGTGTACTACCAAAAGCTCAAATTTGCATGTCAAATAGTCGCGACATCCTCCCCTCAAGACACAGATAGCGAAATATTTCCTCTGAGAGAAGGCGATTGGTGTCCACCTACAGGCAATCATCTAGGGATGATGACTGATGAACTGTTAAAGAGTATGGTGGAGGATCATACATTCTCTATTACGTGAGTCTTGGTCCCAAGAATTATACGTATCTAGTTACTTGTGAGGGGGATACAACAAAACTCATAACTATTTGTTCAAGTTCGCGGAATTGAATGAATGAATATTAGGGTTTTGAGGCGCATCGACAACGAGGTTGATAGCTCCTGTCAAAATAAGTTGCTGGACGAAAATAAAAGGTAAGTAGTGCTATATGAAGGTGCAAGTGGAATTTGGATGTGAACACCTTAATAGGTAGAACTAAGACTAAACTATTGCTAAATACGTTCTACACTAATTTGTTGAAACCGAGCATGTGTGTGCTGTAGAGGGTAACACCCATGAGACCTGAATGAGAACGTTTTATTACTTGTTCTCAGTTCTAACTCCCCCTCAAATAGGAGTGGAGGAACGACAAACCATAATAGGTACATGTTGGAATATGGTTTGATTACCCTCAATCATTCAGCATCAGCAGTGGTCAACTACGAGTCAATGAAACATGTTATTGTAATTGTATAATTGTACACTTGAAGTTACATATTTTATTAGCGAATCAGTCAAGTTTGTTAACTAATTCACTTATGTATGTCTTCTTCACTATAATCTACACCCAGTGATGTATGTTCGTGATCCCTCAAAATGAATAGAACAGTATTTAATCAGTATAGAAAATGTGAAATAGTATCATTTACTCAATATGCATAGGCCTGGCATGAACCATAGTGAATTGTTACGACTCAAATGATGCATATCAGTCCATGAGGCTGTCTTAAGAGCTGCTGACTGCGGTCTTATACGACATCTAGTAAGTCACCCATAATTTAATATGAGGTACCGGTGATGAAGAACTCGAGACCTCGGAGGGCGAAACTATCTCGACGCTAGAGGACCTTACGAAAATAGTTGAGAAAGAAGACGGGTGGAAAACCAAGAAAGTTTCAATTCAAAAGGTGGGGTGATATTCACTTCGTGAAAAATGTGCCGAGCAAAGTGATGACACATTACAGAAATGACGTTGTTTGTGCAATCATCTTTTTCCTGTGTACTGCTTTTTGACATTTGATACTTATTCTTGATGCTGATCTCTTGGGATAGAAATCAGGAATATCTTGAATTAAACCCTATTCCAACATATATCTATTATGGTTTGTCGTTCCTCCACTCCCATTTGAGGGGGAGTTTGAACTGAGAACAAGTAATAAAACGAACGAATGAATGAATATTAGGGTTTTAAAGCGCATCGACAGCGAGGTCATTTAGCGCCTGTCAAGATAAGTTGCTGAACCAAAAGGTAAGTAGTGTTAGATGAAGGTGCAAGTGAAATTTAGATGAGAACACAATGTGAAACTAAGACTAAACTATTACTTAAGACGTTATACACCGATTTGTTAAAACCGAACATGTGTGTGCTGTAAAGGGTCACACCCATGGGACTAGGATGAGAACGTTTTACTACTTGTTCTCAGTTCAAACTCGCGCTCAAATAAGAGTGGAGGAACAACAAACCATAATCGATATATGTTGAAATATGGTTCGATTTAAAATATTCCTGATGTCTATCCCATGAGATCGACATCAAGAATAACTATCAAATATCAAAATACCGAAAAAAGATGATTAAACAAAACGTTCTCATTCTAGTCACACCCACACATGTTCGGTTTTAACAAAGTGTATAACGTCCTTAGTAATAGTTTAGTCTTGGTTTCATATATTGAGGTGTTCACATCTAAATTTCACTTGCACCTTTATACAACACTCCTCACTTTTTTGTTCAGCAACTTATTTCGACAGGCGCTAAATGACCTCGCTGTCGATGCGCCTTAAAACCCTAATATTCATTCATTCACAGAGTAAGAAGGTCTCAAGTGGTGGAAAAAAGAAGACATTTAACGAGATGTGTTGACTTGACGTCAAATCACGGTCCCATAAATGAGCACACGCCTATATGAACCGTCCAGGACAATCCCAAAAAAGCTGTGGAAGGTCAAGCAGACCTGGATGAGGTTAAACAAGTCTGGAATTCTCGTCAGCATGGAGTTTCGTCAGGAATGTAGATAATCGCAGAGTTGAAAAAAATGAGAAAATATATGTGTACTCGAGTCAGTCGGCGTTACTCACTCAGATGGAGAGGAAGAGTACGAGTGTATTGAACAACTAAACTAGAACGAGATGCATTACAAAATGAGTGACTGTATAATTGAACCAGAGGAAAATACTCGCACAATATCTTTGGTATCGGAAATGAAACATATCACTAGATTCACAGATTCATCAGATCACGTCGAAATGGAGAAATTGAAAATAAAATCACTCAAGACGGTAGCAGAAAAGTTGTGTCGAGAACTTGAGGAAATCCAAGACATTCCCGAAATTGAACCAGAGGAAAATACTCGCACAATATCTTTGGTATCGGAAATCAAACATATCACTAGATTCACAGATTCATCAGATCACGTCGAAATGGAGAAATTGAAAATAAAATCACTCAAGACGGTAGCAGAAAAGTTGTGTCGAGAACTTGAGGAAATCCAAGACATTCCCAAAATTGAACCAGAGGAAAATACTCGCACAATATCTTTGGTATCGGAAATCAAACATATCACTAGATTCACAGATTCATCAGATCACGTCGAAATGGAGAAATTGAAAATAAAATCACTCAAGACGGTAGCAGAAAAGTTGTGTCGAGAACTTGAGGAAATCCAAGACATTCCCGAAATTGAACCAGAGGAAAATACTCGCACAATATCTTTGGTATCGGAAATCAAACATATCACTAGATTCACAGATTCATCAGATCACGTCGAAATGGAGAAATTGAAAATAAAATCACTCAAGACGGTAGCAGAAAAGTTGTGTCGAGAACTTGAGGAAATCCAAGACATTCCCGAAATTGAACCAGAGGAAAATACTCGCACAATATCTTTGGTATCGGAAATCAAACATATCACTAGATTCACAGATTCATCAGATCACGTCGAAATGGAGAAATTGAAAATAAAATCACTCAAGACGGTAGCAGAAAAGTTGTGTCGAGAACTTGAGGAAATCCAAGACATTCCCAAAATTGTACCAGAGGAAAATACTCGCACAATATCTTTGGTATCGGAAATGAAACATATCACTAGATTCACAGATTCATCAGATCACGTCGAAATGGAGAAATTGAAATAAAATCACTCAAGACGGTAGCAGAAAAGTTGTGTCGAGAAGTTGAGGAAATCCAAGACATTCCCAAGATATTTTTGTCGGACATTCCGGCTTGAAAGAAATTGTCTTTGACTTGACGAGAGACAGTATTATTGAGACGTTTACCAACTCACACGCCACTCGAGGTGAAACCAATTGTTTTTGTCGGACATTCCGGCTTGAAAGAAATTGTCTTTGACTTGACGAGAGACAGTATTATTGAGACGTTTACCAACTCACACGCCACTCGAGGTGAAACCAATTGTTTTTGTCGGACATTCCGGCTTGAAAGAAATTGTCTTTGACTTGACGAGAGACAGTATTATTGAGAAGTTTACCAACTCACACGCCACTCGAGGTGAAACCAATTGTTTTTGTCGGACATTCCGGCTTGAAAGAAATTGTCTTTGACTTGACGAGAGACAGTATTATTGAGAAGTTTACCAACTCACACGCCACTCGAGGTGAAACCAATTGTTTTTGTCGGACATTCCGGCTTGAAAGAAATTGTCTTTGACTTGACGAGAGACAGTATTATTGAGACGTTTACCAACTCACACGCCACTCGAGGTGAAACCAATTGTTTTTGTCGGACATTCCGGCTTGAAAGAAATTGTCTTTGACTTGACGAGAGACAGTATTATTGAGAAGTTTACCAACTCACACGCCACTCGAGGTGAAACCAATTGTTTTTGTCGGACATTCCGGCTTGAAAGAAATTGTCTTTGACTTGACGAGAGACAGTATTATTGAGAAGTTTACCAACTCACACGCCACTCGAGGTGAAACCAATTGTTTTTGTCGGACATTCCGGCTTGAAAGAAATTGTCTTTGACTTGACGAGAGACAGTATTATTGAGACGTTTACCAACTCACACGCCACTCGAGGTGAAACCAATTGTTTTTGTCGGACATTCCGGCTTGAAAGAAATTGTCTTTGACTTGACGAGAGACAGTATTATTGAGACGTTTACCAACTCACACGCCACTCGAGGTGAAACCAATTATGCAGACGGGAAGATCGATATTGGTGCCAAGAGTTTGATGTCGGGAAAAACTGTTGTCAGGGTATGCGTGTTGGGTACGGTACCACATGAACTGAATAATTCCGCAATACATGAATGCTATCGTAATTCGTGATCTACCAAAATCTCATGAGAAATCTATGCTAGAGCAGGAAAAATCGATATTGGTGCCAAGAGTTTGATGTCGGTGAATACTGTTGTCAGGGCAGGCGTGTCGGGTATGTTGACACATGAATTGAATCACTTCGCAATGCATAGATTCCATAGTAATGTATGCAAACCTTATGATAAATCTGATGATGGAGAAGGAAAGATCAATATTGGTGCCAAGAGTTTGATGTCAGGGAATGCTTGTCGATGCAGGCGTGTTGAGTATGTGGGCTCATGAATTGAATAATTCCGCAACCCATAGATACTATCGTAATGGATACAAACCTCACGATGATAAATCTGATGATGAGACCAACAAACATTTTCAAAAATAACATCGACTATTTCCAACAGGTTGAAATGAACGGAAAAAAGTGAAAAAAATACCTGCGACAATGATATTAATCTAGTTGTTCAAGCTGCTTTTGATAAATGGCACAAATCATCAGCAATGCCAAACCCCGTCATTCAATCATTCATGAGAAAACAAAATCACAGAAGTTTACTTGACATAACATTTTAACGTGCTGTGCGATTCTCATCCACCTTGAGTACCACTCAATTCGAAATGAGGTTGATTGGATTTTTCGAATTCCATGTCATTCTTCAACGTGACTTTTTCCAACTTCTGGGTTCACATACGAGCTTCTTGAATATTGAATGAATTAATAGTGTGGTTTCACGGCGCGTCAACGACTCGGTTTTATTGCGCCGGAATAAGACTGGGTTGTGACGAGATGTTTTTGTACGACATAATGCTTACTTCATACTGCAGTGATTCAACATGTTAAGGTACTAAATACCCTTTGAAAACCAGAAAATCACATGAAAAAGATTGAAAATGTTTTTTTGTTTTCTGATAGCATTGGATGCTCGATTATATTATCTTTCTGATAAAACAAGTCAGATGCTTGTCGTAGTTATAGTTTTTTGAACAATAATTATTTAGTCTCCTGGTAACAATAGAATCTAGCCTCGAAATGAACATTTTTAGAACATTTGAGACACAAACTGAATGTTTTATTTCATATTCCGTGGTATATTCTATTTGATTTGTGGTTGGTGCACTGCCTTGTCAATTAGTACTTAATTAGTATCATAGATGGTGTTGGTGTGATGTTCTAACATCCAGAAGTTGGAGTGTGTTGGGCATTACCAAAAACGAGTGGGAACAGCCCTTAGAAAAGCCGCTACGGAGCAAAAGCTTGGAGGTAAAAATAAGCTAACGGGGATGAAAATTGACAAATTGCAAAATTACTTCGGTATTGCATTGCGCTCCAACACGGAATCTACTGCCACCATGCGCCGAGCCATGCGAACAATATGGGCGTCCCTTTATCATCTGTCGGCGGTAGACGGTCAAAACGCACTTCACGCCAAGTGCCCCGTGGGCGATACGAGTTGGTGCTCTTATCAACAAGCAAGAGCAGCAGGACTAGAATCTAGTTACAAACATAAAAACGGTTTACCGTTAGACATTGTTCGAAAGATCAAGCCAATATATTGACATCGGAAGAAATGCTCGCAGTGTCGTCACGGAAAAACCCAAAATGGTAATGAATCATTTAACGGCATGATCTGGAAGAGATGTCCAAAAGGGGTCTACGTTGGAAAAGCAACATTAAAATTGGGTGGCATGGATGCTGTGTGTCACTTCAACTGTGGAGCCAGAGTGGAACTTGAATGAATGAATGAATATTAGGGTTTTAAGGCGCATCGACAGCAAGGTCACTTAGCGCCTGTCAAAATAAGTTGCTGAACCAAAAGGTAAGTAGTGTTATATGAAGGTTCAAGTGAAATTTAGATGAGAACACCATGTGAAACTAAGACTAAACTATTACTAAAGAGATTATACAGTAGAAATCCTGAAACGAACCAACATTGAACCGGGAAGGTTCACGATACTTGGTGTCGCGGCAACGGACAAATCCCGTATTACCGTGTGCGGCCATCAGTCGTCTGCCGGAACGAAGAAAAGAAGACGATCGATAAGAAATCGTAACAAACGGAAGACTGACAAGAATATTCAGACCGAAGGAACAACTTCTGCAGCTGGAGGTTGCGATGACTGAAGTTAGTAAATATGAAGTGAATTGCTGCTAGATCTATGTGGTGATTTTCTACCATAAACTTCACATGTATTTTACTCAAAAGTCATTTTTGATGACACTTGTGCAATCCTTGACATAGAAATGGAATAGTTCAAATTGAGTCAGGAATATAATTTTTTTTTTAATTGAAGCTGAATAAATTGTGGGTGTAATAGTGGGGCAGATTCTCTCTGAAAAAGGAACTGAAATTAAAATAAATGTTTCATTTGGTAATTAATGTAAAAAAATCAAAGATAAAAGTAATCAAATGAAATTTTTTTTTAAAAAAGTACTCACATGAGTCATAGGAAAGAGCCCTCCCACTATGACATGCTCTTATATATATAACAGAAAAATGGCACTTGAAAAATCAATCTATATTACACCCAAGCTGAAAAAAACATGTCAAGAACATAACATTGTTTCAACAATAGATATTTTATTCAAATTTTATTTGAAAGCATTGTTGTTTTTTTTCATCCAACTAAATCATTTTCAATCTTCATATGAGAAAAAAAACCTGGAAAAATTGCTAACTCGGGATTTTTTCTTCAAAGGGTACTTAGTACCTTAAGAAGCAATCAAATGTGTGAAATGCCGTACAAATGACACTAGCTGAGCTTCGTGAAAGAATCAATGGACCAATAACGAAATTGGGACATGGCAAATATACACCACATTTAGCATCCGACATTGAATAATAAAAAAAGGTGGGATTCGCCAAGACGTTATGGATAAGCTCAAATATGAGATGGCTGGTATGTCTGAATGAGAGAAAGTGTTTCTCGCTAGATGAAATTACATTGCAAATGGACCATCAGTATAGCGAGGCGTACGACTCGATTGAGGGATTTCAGGATTCGGGGCGCTCATGTACTAACGTGAAATCCGTTAGAGAGCATATTCTCAGTCGTGAGAAGTACGAGGAGGGTAACGATCGTAGTCCATCCGTGCAGATTCAGATGCACTGTGCAGTTTTTAGTTTAGTTTCGTGATGCTCAAAGGCGCACAACTTCTGTGGTTAAAAGCGCCTTCTAATTGATTGATTGATATGCGTTAATTAGATTTTGAGAGTGAAATGATACTGAAAATAAAGTTCAAAACGACGTAGGGAAGTCACAATTGGTAAAATCTAATGCTTAGAAGTTCCAGTGTGAAGGCCGAAGCTAATAGGCTATTACTTTAATTCGTGTGTCAAAGTATTTGTATGTCTTTTGGAACGATTGTTTCAGATGGCAGACAGAAGTTCAGTTTGAGTTGAAAATTGAAAGATTCCGTCTATAATTGAAGAGTGGGCTGGAAGAACGTTGTAACTAACATTTTGGACATTTCGAGTTTTTTGTGGAATAACGTTGTATCTATCAAAGTTGACATTTTGCGCCTCTATTGGCTATAATGATGACTTACTAACAAAGATATTAATTATTATTGTTGCTGTCAACCTGGAAGAAAGTTGTAACTGTTGTTTCTAATCCAACATGGCCGACACCCATATTTTGAAAGTGTCGCCTTCCCAATTCAAACAATTGAATAAAGGTAAGAAACGCCAGTGTAATGTGTCTGAATGGAAAGATACAAAGAGGAAGATATTGAAGGAAGAGGGGAAAGCGTACAAAAATCGTCGCGGCACCATGATTCCGCAGCTGAAACGTCCTAATGAGGTGGGTGGAAGAACGTTGTATCATCATAGGCTACAAACAAAACATAACCCTACTTATTTTCAAATTATTTTATTCGCCTGTATTTATGTCTAGTGTTATGACATCATACTTTCAATTGATACATAAGATGTTTTATATATGATGGACCTATTCTGCCTTGGAGTTATCTAATATATTTCCACATTAATTCAGGATAAAGTCTGCCGTTGCCATCTGGAATGTAGTGCGCTCACGCTGAACGTGAAGATGCAACTGTTCGAGATGTTCCGAGCAAAAAATCATGACGAGCAATCTTCATTCCTCGTACAAAATTGCATGAACTTGATTGAGCCACAGAGAAGAACAGTGGATCAAGCAATATCACGGCGCCAATCGTCATTCAAGTATGTTCTTAAAATGGGTAAAAACGTTATGCGTGTTTGTCTCATGACACTTTGTGACGTATTTGCAGTAACGCCTAGACGAGTACAGATTCTTCAAATGAAAATGAAAGCTAGTAGAATTGTTGACGTATCTGACAAGCGAGGAAAACATAATAATAGACCTCACAAAATAGAAGACAACACTATAGTCAAAATAAGAGAACATATCAATGCCTTTCCAAGGCAAGAAAGTCACTACTCCAGGGAAAAGTCTACGAAAGAATGCCTTGATTTTAACTTGAATTTACACACAATGCATCAGCTTTTTTGTGAACAGTATCCAGATATGGCTGTCTCAAGACGAACATACAATGATATCTTTCAAAAAGATTTTAATCTGAGGTTTGGTGTGCCAAGGTCCGACTCTTGCACGTACTGTGATAAGTTGTATATTAAACTATGTGCCGAAGAGGATGTCGAACAAAAGAATATCATTTTACGTGAGTCAGAAATGCACCACAGAAAAGCCGAGAGTGCGTACGCCAACTTGAAAGCTGATACAGCAATCGCCAAAGGAAATCCCAGTGTAGTTGTTTTATGCACTGATCTCCAGCAGGTATTATTCTGTCCTACACTGCATCATTCTTCCGTATTTTATCAACGGCAGTACTCGACGTACAATTCAGCTATACACAACATGGGCACGAATGCTGCGACTATGTGCGTCTGGCACGAAACGGTTGCCCACAGAGGTTCCGCAGAAATTGTTTCTTGTTTGCTGAAATACGTCACTGACAACTTTCAAGTCTTGAACGTTGACGAAGAGCGTAAATTGATTATTTGGTCCGACCGTTGTGTCGGACAAAATAATAATTGGAAGATGGTTGCTCTTGCTAGTCTACTGGTGGCAAACAAGTATTTCACATGCATTGAACAAAAGTTTTTATGCAGCGGCCATAGCTTTTTACCCTGCGATAGGGACTTTGCTCTTATTGAGAGGAAAAAAAAGACTGCCTGTGTTCTCGTACCATTTGAGTGGGTGGAAGTAATAGCCAATGCGAGACCTTCAAACCCCTTTTCTGTCGCATACATGGAACAAAATGACTTTAAAGATATTTCTCCATATGAAGTGAACATCAAGCGAGATTCAAAATTGAAAATCACAAAGGCTATGTGGCTTCAAATAACCGCAGATGATCCAACAACGGTGCGAATAAGGAACCAGCACAATGTTCTGCAAACCTGGGAATCTTATTCACTTACAAAAAAGCAGAAGGGTAAAATTAATATATTCTTTCACAACATATAATATGATAGGGCCAACAACTTACTTTTAACATGAAAATTCTAATCTAATTTGCCTCTACCTTCTAGGACGCGCAGGAACATTTCACGAGTTGCCGGTCATTAAACTCTGTGATCTGCCTCGTCTGTACAAAACACCGATACCGATTAAGAAGGAGAAAAAAAAAGACTTGATGGACATGTGTAACTTGCTCCCAAAGGAGAAAAGGCAGTTCTACATAGATCTTCCATCATTATAAGAAACTAGTGAACAAATTTAACAGTAAACTTTCGCTTCTACTCTTTAGTCAATCAAAAGCCAAAGTTTACTGTTAATTTGTTGACTATGGTGAAGATGATGAACTATGAGAGGTGCACAAAGACAAATAGGGGCTTGTTTTTTGGTTCTAATTAATATCAACCTGATCATCCTGATATCAATACATTGACTGATTCTGTGATCAAAAGACTGAATTAAAAATACTTTACGGATCCTTTAATGAGATGAAGAGTGTAGTAAGGCCTACGTATGTTTTTTGTTTAAAAAAAAATGTGATTAATAAACAAAGTGTTTGCCTACCATACCCAATATTATGTACTTCAGTGCGTCTAGCACTCTATCCTGATAGAGAAACAGTCAAAGCGTCTCGCTTAAAAAAATTACACGTGAAATATTAAGGGACGATACAACGTTATTCCACGGAAGTGTATACAAATCGGAATTGTTACCATGATTATGTATTATTAAATGAGATTTTATGATTTCTATTGATAAAACATCACATTTGACTAATTTTATCATCCTATAAATCCACAACCCCATAAAAACGACTTTTAATGGTTTTCCTGCTTTTGCCAAAATAGTGAAAATGCTAGTTACAACGTTCTTCCAGCCCACGCTTCAATTGTCGAGTCATTATTTAAAATGTCAGCGATGTTGCCTGTGATATTATATCCAAGTCTAAAATCCTTAAAAATATCACAGTCGGTAAGAATATGTTTTATACTGAGATTCGTTGAACAAACTTCACACTCTGGGGGATCTCCGTCGGTTAGTAAGAAGCCATGGGTGAAGCGGCAATGACCAATACGAAGACGTGTCAACACGACCTCCTCACGGCGAGATCTTCTGATAGAGGATTTCCAAGGCCTCACAGTGCTTTTAATCTCCCTAAGTTTGTTGTTGGTGGTTGCTGACCATGCATTTTCCCACTGTTTGTACACAGCTGCCTTGAGTGAAGCTTTCAGGTCATTGATGGGGACAAGGTGGTTGTCGATGTCAGGTTTTTGGGTGGCCTCTTTGGCAAATTTATCGGCTAGCTCATTACCTTCAATGCTAGCATGTCCTGGAATCCAGCAGAGGGTTACCGACTTTCTTTGCTCTGTCATTGTTGTTATTGTGTCTTGAATTTCCTGAACAAAAGGGTGTGATGGGTAACATTCTGTGGTGGCTTGAAGAGCACTCAGCGAGTCACTACAGATAACAAATGTTGATCGTGTGTCATGTAGTGCAAAGTGCAAAGCTTTCATAAGTGCAAACAATTCCGCCGAATGAACACTACATGTCGGTGTTAGTTTATAGCAGAAGTGAACATTGTCAACTACAAATGAGCAGCCAACAGAGTTGTTCAGTTTTGACCACTGTGCAGTTTATTATGGCTATTGACATAATGAAGTCAGCAAGTACGTCAAACTGCGGGGAAGATGAGGAGCAAATCGCAGGTTAGCTCGTGACGTGAGCACTGAGGAAGACCTGGAGGGTGATATCAAACTTATTGGGGATGAGTTATTTGCTGACGTGGAATTAGGTGAGCGAGGTGGATGTGGAAACGAAGGTCCCGACAAGTTTTCGCCGCTACCTGTAACCTCTCTCACCGCCCAACATTGAACAAAAACGCTGTTGAGTATTTTTCTTGCTATAGCTGAAAACTGCTTCAAGAAGTCCATGTGCAATAAATGTAGGATACGATTGGTCACACCGAATGAATATCTTGAAAGCACAGAAGAATTATTGTTCTTTCACCAAGCTTAACGAGAAGGCAGACCGCAAACGCATCACGCTCCAACTGATAACATTACCGAAGTTATTATGCTCACACTCGAGACGTAGCGGCCAAAGACAAACAACAAATATACCAAAAAACATTGTACATTAACCTACGGAGTAGTTCTTATGTGATTTTATGTAGCAGATGATCGCATGTCTCAAAAGTCGGCGCGCTCGTTATTCAAAATGGAACTACTGAAAATATGATGGATCGCCTTAGGGTGAGAAGCAAAAGCGATTGGTACTAGCTTGGCCTATGATACACATATCTCATAAAAAGTTTGGTGAATAATTTTGTACATGCAGATTTCTTTGTCGACAGCAAGCTACATTCAAGAATGTTCGTTATTCACTCCAACGAGCTTGATTTGAGCTCTAGTCTTGCAAGAGCGAATTGTAAGCTAGCGCAGCAACATTTCTCACCTCACAACTTTGAAAAAATGGCCGTTCAAGTATTCCACATTCTGTGTACGCTATGTTTAGTAATCCTTCAGCATCGGAATTGGGTCAGATTCAATCACCCACAGCTATGGCTACACCAGAGCAGGAAAAGCAGAACTGAATCGGCTTCAAATCCATATAATTGCGTTCTTCAGATGAATAACGCAGTAGCTATGAATTGCTCAAGAGTGAACTTCACATGGATTCAAGGATAGAGCAGAAAGTTGACCACACAAAGCCCAAAATTAACAATTCACTCGAAGCTAGATGGATTTCGTATTCAGGGATTTTTGACACCTAGCGAACAGACGAATTCAAATGTCCGCTTCATGAATGAATATTAGGATTTTAAGGCGCATCGACAGCGAGGTCATTTAGCGCCTGTCAAAATAAGTTGCTGAACAACAATAAAAGGTAAGTAGTGTTATGTAAAGGTGCAAGTGAAATTTAGATGTGAACACCTCAACATGTGGAACTAAGACTGAACTATTATTTAAGACGTTAGACACTAATTTGATAAAACCGAACATATGTGTGCTGTAAAGGGTCATGGGACTAGAATGAGCACGTTTTATCACTTGTTCTCAGTTGGATCAATATCTGTTGGCAAATGTGTTCGTCGTTTGTTCGTCGTTTGGTGAAGATGACAGAAACCCTTCTGCACAACGCTTTCGAAGAAGCATTCAAAATATACTGGTCATTGTTTGGAAGAAAACAAATTTTCAACTGAATTGACATTATGTCTAATGTACCTCCAGAAGAATTCAGTATTGCCTTGCTCCGAATGCAACAAAATATCGCTCCAAGTGTCCTACATTGTTGACGTCCCGAATTCACGTTTTCGACGCAATTGGGCCCTTCTCTCAGCGTTGCGTTGACTATGTGGTCCAAGATTATCATGTACGGAAGATAAACGATAGGTACGCGGTACCGAGTGAGGCGGCTCAGAGCGTGCTGACGCTTGAACAATACGTGAGAGTATTCCCCGGACGTCGTTCTAGGGTCCGACGAAATAGATGCTACGTGGAAAACAAAACCAATCTACAAATCAACTCCCTAAATTAGGAACTCGTCTGCTTGTCAACTATTTGCAGGAAAACACCCCTGCTTCGAGATACCAGCCCTGGGGTATGGAAGAACTAGCCTTCAGTAGTCGGATCCACGCTACATATGTCGAAGTTGAGAAGCTCTTGTTCTACTCCCACTCTACATAGTCTATCGAAGCGAGTATATGAAGATAGTTGGACTAAAAGAGGATCGAAGGGTCTGTCTTGTTGCAAGGATCTGTGCTGCTCGAAAGGAACTCGCTACAATAGGACCAACCAATGTTGGATGGAGACGCTGTGCTTCAATGATTGGTTTGAAAGCCTTTTCTTACCTCACGCTAAGCGATTAGCAGGTAAAAAGGGTATAATCGGTGACAATCAGGCATCACAAATTGTTGACAAGGTACTCAAAATGTGTAGAGAATAACATTAGGTTCGTCCTCTGCCCCCGAACTCGACACATCTTTGTCAACCGCTAGACGTTCGGTTTTTTAGCCACGATGAAAGCATCTTGGCATTAATATAGACTACATGGAAAATGTTTGTACCTTGAGCAACCATTGTCCCCGATGAAGAGTACCCCACGCTGAAATGAATGTTGAGTTTAATGTGCATTGAAAACGAGGCCATTTTGCACCGTAGAATGTATATTTATGTCAATGAAAGTGAAACAGTTCGATTAGATCTTATTGAGTAAGTGTGAATACTTTAGGAAGATGAGAACCCTGTCTCATTCACCACCATATACCATGGTTATATGACCATTTGTCATGACTATGTCTCGTTCAGAAAAGCCTTGGCCCGCTATTCAGACTTCCAAAATTCAGTTCATACTATTAAAAGCAGCAAGACGGTATAAAATGCGAACAAAATGATTTCGCTAGGAGAAGAACCGCATGATTTTTTTGATAAAAGTCCCAAGTACTTCAATGTCACGTTTGGTTGTAAACATAATGGTACATTACAATCCAAAGGTGGGGGAGAACGCCCATTGCAACACACTTTTGAATGCGGTTGTCCAGCCATGATAGATAGTAGTGGCTTCGTGCAAAAGAGAGGATGTCTGTCATTTTTAAGCCTACTCTTATATCTCTATATTTAGTACAATCAACCTAGACATACTTCATCATAAGGGCTACATTCTAATGATCACATGTTGAAGGTATTTGATCAGTGGTAAATAAATAGGAAGTTGTCAGCAGCGAATGTCTATTCGTAACTGAGACAAGACAATTTCTTCGCGGCGGAAAGTCGAATGTGCCTACCGCATCGGAGTCTGACGCAGAAGATTCGAGGAACGACGAGAACGCAGATGCCAGTTACGCAACTCTGGTAGAAGATAACTTCACAGACGGGAGATTTGTAATGGCTGGATTCAAATCTGGTCGTGGAATGAATGACTATTGGGTTTAACGGCGCGTTAATGATGGGGTTATAACGCGCCGGTAAAAAACAATGTTGAATAGTGATAAAATTAATGGGTCTGTCCATGAGAAAGTGTCTAAAATCAAAAAAATATATATAAGCTGAATATATACACTATAGTATATCAAATGATAGATAAATGTACACAGAATATGAATTTGGATGAATAAATAATTTGTCAACATGTTAATTCATTAGTTCTATCATTCAAACTTTCACTTTTAAATTTGAAAAAATGGCTGAAAATTTGGCCAATTTTTGAAAATGTCCTAGAAATGAAAAATTTACACTATCATCAATGTATGTATATAAATGTATTCTTGATTATGAATTCAATCATCCAAGTCAATCATTACAGTCTAATAACATTAAAAACAATCGGAATATTAAGAAAACTACATAACTAAGAAAATTGTCCCTATACTAATGTAATAAGACATAAACATTCAGTTAAAAAAAGAATCAGTGTTCCCATTTGTGTGAAATTTTGGTTTTAGCTAGTACAAATAAAACTCTACAGAGTGCACCACTTACTCATGTTGTAACCTGCATCCGAAGCCTTGTAAATTGATATGAAACTGTGTCCCTATACTAACAACCACTCTGTCCTTATACTAACATGCCTCTACTTTGCGCTCAAAATACTCCAACTGTGGAAGCGCATAATTTTCGAATTTTATCGCGTTTTGATTGATCCTGTTTGCTCAGCTGGTAAGTTGATCATCTCTATATTGTCTCAAAGTGTGCAATACATGTTATTTAAATAGAAGTATGAACATAATATGCATGTAGGGCAGTGATTAATGTTAGTGGGAGATTTACTATTTCCCTACTTTGAACCTTCCGTTCAGATCAGCAAAACTCAGCATGGGTGAAACGAACGGAGAGACGCAAAAGGATTTTGTGATGAAACACAGCAAGGAAGAGATGTTTCTGGCTCAAAGAAAAGGAGTTATGCAAAATTACTGGAAGAAAAGGAAAGGTGAGGAGACTGTTACAGAAGCTACTCTTCGTAAAGCTAAAGAAGCTATGAGGAAAAAATTGAGTCGTGATGCGAAGAAGCAAGCAGCGTTAGCAGAATTGGACACAAACAACAATAGTGATTATGTTTTACCTTCTGCTGTTGGTAAAGCTATAGAAAAAAGTAGAGAAAGCAATGCCAAAAAACGAACCTACTCAAATGGCAGTCCTAAAAGAACTAGCAAAGAATTTGGGAGTGGAACTTGCGACAAGTGCTCCAGCAATTCAGAGGAGAAGAATTGATGACTTGGTTCTCAGAAATGTTGCAGCCTCCTACGAGAATGATGAGATAAGCCGAATGGACCCTGGGCGAAAGACTGCATCAGTTCTGAGAACTACTTATGGAAATCTGATTAAAGCTCGGAGGCATCTGTTGTAAACATTTCGGAAGCATTCAATTTGTACAAGGAAATGTACCCAAATGATGCGTTAGGCCGTAGCAAGTTTGCGGAGCTGCGCTCTTCTCATGTCAAACCATATCGTGACATACCTCACAATGTCTGTGTATGTCGATACCATGAGAATTTCGAGGCACTGAGGTCCTGCATATCAAAACATTTTCCAGGACTATTGTCAACAACTACAGAGTTCATCAAGTTTCTGGTTTGCGACACAAAAGATGTGAAGTGTATGAACTCTGAATGTTTGGAGTGCAAAACTAGAATCTCGGCGCTGTTTGGCGATGCGGCAATTGAAGACCGAGATATTTTAGTTCAACATCGGCAATGGATAATCCTTAACGAGCGTTTCGAAATCGAGGTTGTGGAAGAGTCTTGTTGATGCCATGGAGGAGCTAGAAAACCAGTTGAAACAATTTCTTGTCCATGTTTACAATCAAGAAAGGTCACAAAATGCATTCAACGAAGCCAAGGATAACGTCAGTACGACAGAAGTTTTACTTCAAGTGGATTTCGCTGAAAACTTTACTTGCCATTATCAAGACGAAATTCAAGCGGCACATTGGTCCAATCCTCAGGTCTCAATATTCACTGGCGTACTTTGGTAGAGATCAAAATGATTTGACGAAAACTGACAGCTACGCTATCGTCTCTGACAACATCACTCATGACAGATACTGTGTCAACGCTTTTCTTCGTACAATATTGGATGACCACGTGAGGAAAAACCCTGGAGTGAAAGAAGTACGAATCTTTTCGGATGGAGCAGCGTCACAATTTAAGCAGCGATACAATTTTGCGAATGCAACCCTGATTATGCAAGACTGCCACCTTGATAGCCTGATATGGACTTTCTTCGCCACCTCGCACGGCAAGGGGGGCGTTGACGGAATAGGAGCTGTGGTTAAGAGGCATGTGAGAAACCAGGTACGATCTGAAAATAAGATTGTCCGCAACGCAAAAATGTTTGCAAAGTTATGCGAAGGCCTCAAAACAGAAGTGATGTTCGTCAACTCTGACGTAATAGAATCATCGAAGTCAGGGCTCGATAAACATTGGTTGGGTGTAATGAGCGTAAAAGGTACCCAAAAAGTACACGGAGTTCGTTGCTCTGGCTCCCTACGTCATAATGCACAGGTTCCATGCATCTGCTCCTGAAGAGGATTCAACGCGAGTACTCTTGAAGCCAGTCTCTGGAAGATGAAAATGAGGCCCGTGAATTGATGGACGGTGATGATAATTCGACAGTTAAAGTAGTTCTTGTTCAAAATGTCTAGAATACCGAGAGTAGTTTGGCCAACAATATTTCAGCCATCGATGACATGGTCATAGATTTTGAGGAATTTGAGCCAAGTATAGCGCCAGTTGTAGACCAGTGGGTGGCGGTTATCTGGGATGAACAGTGGCTGCCAGGTTCAATTGAAAAGGTGGAAGGCAAAAATGTTGTGATTAAATTCATGTCTTCAACTGGTCCAAACCTATTTACTTGGCCAATGAAAGATGACCGGGACACTATTCCTTCCTCATCAATATTACCAGTAATGAAGGAATCTCCCGAATGAATGAATATTAGGGTTTTAAGGCGCATCGACAGCGAGGTCATTTAGCGCCTGTCAGAATAAGTTGCTGAAGAAAAAGTTAAAAAGTGTTTTTAATTTAGAGGAGAACACCATGTGAAACTAAGACTAAACTATAACTAAGGACGTTAATCTTATTATCACTAATTTGTTAAAACCGAACATGTGTGTGCTGTAAAGGGTCACACCCATGGGACTAGGATGAGAACCTTTCACTACTTGTTCTCAGTTCAAACTCGCGCTCAAATAGGAGTGGAAGAACAACAAACCATAATCGATATATGTTGAAATATGGTTTGATTTAAAATATTCCTGATGTCTATCCCAAGAGATCGACATCAAGAATAAGTATCAAATATCAAAATACCGAAAAAAGATGATTACGTAACCAACGTCATCTTAATCAGACATAAGTAGCCTAATCAGGGAAGTTTGAAAAATGACTTGATTGCATTCTCGAGACATGCTTGGTATGCGCTGTCTCGCATGGAGTATAACCGAATACTTGATATGTTCGTCGGTACTCTGAAGAATTGCATGCATATTTAAACGCTTTCTTATTTAATGGGGATCCACACACATTTTTATTTTTTTCTGCCCACAAATGGTATCTGATGGTAATTTCTGAGACATTTGATTTTCTAATCAGCACTTCTTTCTACCTTTTTTATCATGTTAATTCAAACAGCTGAAAGCAGAAAAGTAATTGACGTATATAGCCCTATATCTGATTGTGAACGACAGATGAATTATACATATAGTTATACATGTAGGAATAGAACCTCAGACGGCTGGATCCCCAATAAATGTATTATGAAATGTGTTCTGAAGACTGATGTCCTTATACTAACGTCCCTATACTAATGGATTAAACTGCATGAATATAATTTTTTCTCTCGATTTAATCCATAAAATAACTAAGTAATTATCATTTTCTGCGTAATATACGTCGTTACTTGATAATAAAAACAAAAACCATTATATTTCACATGAGTTTCGCCAGAATTTCATGTTACATTCTATCTACCTAAAATACTGTCATTTCCTTGTCCTTATACTAACAAAACTTCTGATTCGGTTTATACCAAGATTATTCTACTCATTGTGTTTACAAAATTATCATGTACTATAATATTGAATGAGGAATTATCATATGCCAAGAAATTTTCAAGTCCATACCTAATTAAAGCCTTGATTTCACTTTCAAAGTTTGTAATTCGATCGAAGTGTCCTTATACTAACAATGGACAGACCCTACCATCATATTCACACAAAATATTGGTACACTAATAATGACCAGACATTGAATACATGTACGTTTCTTGTGGAGAAAGAAACGAATAGATGCGGTGTAAAGGGCCGTGTCATGTCGAATTATGATAGAAACTTACGAACTCAAAGTAGGCCACCTATTTACAAGTTATGATAACGATCTGTGGTTCATGTCATCCCACTCACATGCTACGGTGTAAAGTGCCGGAACATGGAAGGTGAAAGTACGACTACATAAAAGGTACTCGATTGAGATCGTTCTTGAATATAAAACTACGTTTGACTGAATCTTTTGGTCGTAGAAAAGCACAGTTGTTCGAGTATGTGTGCCAAGAGGTGGAAAACGGAGATGAATACAGACTTGTGGGCACCAAAACAGTTGATGCCACACATAAACCATTGTTTGAATGAAAAATACATTTCTTCAGTTGACGGTAACTGTTATAGAGGCAATTACCGTACAGTGACACAGAAGGCGCAAAAATTGAGTTTGCCTTCAGTGTTGACATAGTTGAATAAAGCAACAGTAATATCTATTAGTAGAATGTTATTGAGAGGAATGTGTAATCTTGACACTACCAGTAATACAAGAAAGCACTTCTGAGAACCAAATGATCGTACTTATTATTGGAAAAGTACAACATTCAAGGACCCAATCAGCATCAATCTAGCGTAGAATGTGCCATAACTTCAAAACTACTCGACCGATTTCGCTCTGTGGGGTATCATTGATCTTTGAGGCAGGTAAGCTGTATTTTCTCACCCTCTTCACAGATGCATCAAAGTTACCCCAAAGGTGGAGTAACTTTGATCCGACTGTTTTTAATGAATGAATGAATATTAGGGTTTTGAGGCACATCGACAGCGAGGTCATTTAGCGCCTGACAGAGTAAGTTGCTAAACGAAAAGGCAAGTAGTGTTATATAAATGTGCAAGTGAAATTTAGATGGGAACACCTCAATATATGGAACGAAGACTAAACTATCCACTAAGACGTTATACACTAATTTGTTAAAAGTGAACATGTGTGTGCTGTAGAGGGTCACACCCATGGGACTAGAAGGAGAACGTTTGTAACGGCCTCCAGTCGTGACAACGATGAGCTACTTGGTCAATAGGCTCTGGTTTACAACCATAGCCTGGTTTCCAATTAATTACTATCGAATTATGAGATCATCAGCAACAGTACAAGCAATATATAATTGGAAATTGAATGAAGAAAAAATGAGTGAGATACTTCATTTTATCTCAAGACGGATCAAAGTTACCCCATTTGACGGTATGCCTATAAATGTGGTAGGCCTGGACCTATTTTCGTGACACTTTTTGAAAAAAATATACAATCAATTTTTGCATCGATATTTTTTTCCAGTGCATGTGTACGAAGGTCTCAAAACTACAGTGAGATTATGGGGCATGTTACTCTTATCGTTTGTGAGAAAAAGGTCCCGTGAAAGTACATATCCAACATTGTCGGTATCTTTCAACCTCAAGACTGACCTCTTGGATGGTGTTGGGCTTTTGCGTTGGTTGATGAAACATTAGAGAATAAATCGGGAGAAATGGTTCGAAATGAGATATTGCGATTTTTGGAATGAACAAAAATTTCCCCTTCGGATTTCTCAGAAGGAATAGGCCTGTAAAACTGATGAGGAAGGAATAGGCCTGTAAAACTGATGAGGAAGGAATAGGCCTATGAAACTGATGAGGAAGGAATAGGCCTGTAAAACTGATGTGGAAGGAATAGGCCTGTAAAACTGTTGTGGAAGAACAGTAATATTCGATAGAAGACAAAATTTTCGATAGAAACATTTACACTTGACAAAACAAGTCAAAATTCTCGTATTAATTCCCATTAGACATGTGAGAACACGAATGAGATATTCTTTGAATTCTTCGACCTCGTCGAAAAAACGAATACTTCACTGAGCTCCCCACAGTTCAGTGTTTACCCGACAGAAAATGAAAGATCCATTATATCTTTGAATCCACCTCAGCATAGCAAAGCAAGAAATAAAAGATCCAAGAAATACAAAATACAAAATACGAACCAAAACTCGAAATATTCTTTTACACCGCAGAAAAACTTGAAGAAACAATTGTCTACAATCAATAAGGAATTCAATCGCTAATAAACCCTGGACACTATTTATGTACTAGTGTTTCCGCCACGTTAGAAGCCGATGTAGCAGACCCTGCAGTATGTAGTTCAGCACTTGTAATAGACTCGTTTTCCTCTTTTTTCTTCTTTCATATTTACTGGGTTTCAAGGCTCACTATAATGAGAACAGATTCATTGGTTTTCTTCCCATTTGTGAATGAATGAATATTAGGGTTTTAAGGCGCATCGACAGCGAGGTCATTTAGCGCCTGTCAAGATAAGTTGCTGAACCAAAAGGTAAGTAGTGTTAGATGAAGGTGCAAGTGAAATTTAGATGAGAACACCATGTGAAACTAAGACTAAACTATTACTGAAAACGTTATACACTAATTTGTTAGAACCGAACATGTGTATGCTGTAAAGGGTCACACCCATGGGACTAGGATGAGAACGTTTTACTACTTGTCCTCAGTTCAAACTCGCGCTCAAATGGGAGTGGAGGAACATCAAACCGTAACCGATATATGTTGAAATATGGTTTGATTTAAAATATTCCTGATGTCTATCCCATGAGATCGACATCAAGAATAAGTATCAAAAATCAAAATACCGAAAAAGATGATTAAATAACCAACGTCATCTTAATCAGACATAAGTAGCCTAATCGCGGAAGTTTGAAAAATGATACTGTTGACACGACAACTTTTTCGTCACACGCATACAACGGCGCAGATACACGAGCATGTCAAATGAGATCCAATAGGTTCGATGATCTTAAAAAGATGAATATGGTATCTATCGATTTTGAATTATTTCCTAAAATCTTTGATATTGTGTCTTCCATACGAATCTGCCTCCGCAGAGCGGTATATTTCCGACACTCGAGCAATATGTGTCTAACAGTTGAAATCTCTCTACAAATTTCACATCTGGGGACGATTTTTTCGGGGGTGAAAAGTGTGTGTCCCACACGCAGACGAGTGAGAACCACTTCCTCCCTCCGTGAATCTCGGATTGAAGATTCCCAAGCACTAACAGTAGGCTTTACTTCTTTCGGCTAGTTGTTGGTCTCCCTGTCCCATTCTTTTTGGAAACGAGATTTGAAAAGTTGTTCGAAATACGCCTTGAAATCATTGAGAGGCACTCTCGGGTTATCAATATCTTCTTTCTCTGTCGCCTCTTTGGCAGCAGTGTCCGCTAACTCATTACCACCAATCCCCACGTGTCCAGGTACCCAGCAGAACACCACACTGACATCCTGCGAGGCAAGGGCGGACAGGAGTGTCTGCACTTTCTGGACTAGATGGTGAGTTGGAAAGATCTGAGTAAGGGCTTGGAGTACACTCAAAGAATCAGAACAGATCAGGAAGCTCTTCTCAGATCGTTGTTGAATGTGCTGTAGAGAAGTGACAATTGCAAACAACTCGGCTGTATATGCGCTACTCATCGAACCTAATCTGATACTAACAGTGGCGGATTCGCAAACGAATGCGCAGCCAACTTTTCCGTTCAGTTTTGATCCGTCCGTGTAGTATTTTACATGTCCGGAGTAGTGTGTGCAGAGCTCTAGATATTTTTGCTTATACTCTCCTGCACTCGTGGTTGCCTTCGTGCTTGATGACAAGTTCATCGAGCACTCCGGACGTGGAGCCAACCAAGGAGCGGTATCACTAGATTGAATTGGATAGACTCGAGGGTAAACAAATGACTCCTCGACTAAAATATGATTCAAACGGATCCCAGTTGGTATGGTGGCGAATGGTTTCGATTCATAGAGAGCATGAAATCTAGGATTGATAACTGATTGGTAGGTAGGAATGCGCCTACAGCAGAATAACTTTGAAGCGTATGAGCAAAGGAGATATGCACGTCGACTCTTCAACGAGGGCTCACCAGCCTCACAATACAGTTTCTCCATCCAACTGGTACGAAGTTCTCCTATGGCCAGTCGGATGCCCGTGTTGTGAACTGTATTGAGTGACTTCACGTAGCTCTCTCGTGCCGAGTCGTACACAACACTACCATAATCCAATTTGGAACGTATTAATGCTAGGTGAAGCCGCAGCATCGTGGTGCGATCCGCTCCCCATTTGGTATCACTAAGATAACGGAGAAGGTTGAAGTACAGACACTCCTGACCGACCTTGCCTCGCAGGATGTCAGTGTAGTGTTCTGCTGGGTACCTGGACACGTGGGGATTGGTGGTAATGAGTCAGCGGACAGGGCTGCCAAAGAAGCGACGGAGAAAGAAGATATTGATAACCCGAGAGTACCTTTCAACGATTTCAAGGCGTATTTCAAACTAATTTTCAAATCTCGTTTTCAAAAAGAATGGGACAGGGAGACCAACAACAAGCTGAAAGAAATAAAGCCTACTGTTAGTGCTTGGGAATCTTCAATCCGAGGTTCACGGAGGGAGGAAGTGGTTCTCACTCGTCTGCGAGTGGGACACACACTTTTAACCCATTCCTATCTTTTCACCCCCGAAAAAATCGTTCCCAGATGTGAAATTTGTAACGAGATTTCAACTGTTAGACACATATTGCTCGAGTGTCGGAAATATACTGCTCTGAGGAGACAGCTTCGTATGGAAGACACAATATCAAAGATTTTAGGGAATAATTCAAAATCGATAGATACCATATTCAGCTTTCTAAGATTATCGAAGCTTTTGGATTTCATTTGACATGCTCGTGGATCTGCGTTAGACGATAAAGTCGTCTTATTACCAGTATCATTTTTCAAACTGCCCGAATTAGGACATTTCCATGTCCGTTCAAGATGACGTGGTTTGTGCAATCATCTTTCACCAGTGTACTGCTTTTGACATTTGATACTTATTCTTGATGCCGATCTTTTGGGATAGACATCAGGAATATTTTAAATCAAACCATATCCCAACATATATCTGTTATGGTTTGTCGTTCCTCCACTCCTATTTGAGGGGGAGTTTGAACTGAGAACAAGTAATAAAACGTTCTCATCCTAGTCCCATGGGTGTGACCCTTTACAGCACACACATGTTCGGTTTTAACAAATTAGTTTTTAACGTCTTTAGACACTTTAGACATAGTTTAGTCTTAGTTTATTGTATTGAGGTGTTCTCATCTAAATTTCACTTCCACCTTTATATCACACTTTTCACCTATTGTTGCAACCTATTTCGACAGGCGCTAAATGACCTCGCTGTCGATGCGCCTTAAAACCCTAATATTCATTCATTCATTGAAGCACTTGAGTCTGAGTTGCGAAATGTGAGATTTCCAGTTCAACTTCACGTCAAACGTCAGCCCAAGGAACTTTGTCGATTCTGCGAATGGCAGGAGTTCTCTACGAAGATATATTTCTGGGTCAGGGTGCAGGCCTCTCAGACGAGAAACGTATGCACGTTGATTTTGATGTAGAAAACCCGAAAACATTTTCTTCTTCCCATGCTTTTAGTTTCCTAATTGCGAGTTGGATTTGGCGAGAGGCCGTAGCACTTGTCGCTGACTTACTGAATATAGCCAAGTCGTCGACAAATAAGGAGGAAGGGATTGTAGATGGAACGCTCCGAACAATACCATTTATAGCGATGGCGAACAAAGTAACACTGAGGACAGAACCCTGTGGTACACCGTGAATGAATGAATATTAGAGTTTTAAGGCGCATCGACAGCGAGGTCATTTAGCGCCTGTCGAAATATGTTGCAACAAAAGGTGAAAAGTGTGATATAAAGGTGGAAGTGAAATTTTGATGAGAACACCTAAATACATTAAACTAAGACTAAGACTAAACGATGTCTACAGTGTCTAAAGACGTTATACACTAATTTGTTAAAACCGAACATGTGTGTGCTGTAAAGGGTCACACCCATGGGACTAGGATGAGAAAGTTTTATTACTTGTTCTCAGTTCAAACTCCCCCTCAAATAGGAGTGGAGGAACGACAAACCATAATAGATATATGGTGGAATATGGTTTGATTTAAAATATTCCTGATGTCTATCCCAAGAGATCGGCATCAAGAATAAGTATCAAATGTCAAAAAGCAGTACATTGGTGAAAGATGATTGTACAAACAACGTCATCTTGAACGGACATGGAAATGTCCTGATTCGGGCAGTTTGAAAAATGATACTGGCAACAAGACGACTTTATCGTTCTCTTGGATGAACTCATCCGACAACACATTACCAACTCGTACATTGAAACGTCGGTTGGTCATGAAATTACAGATAAAATTAGGAAGATGGCCTCTGAAACCCCATTGTGATAAGGTGTTCAATATGTTGAAGCGCCAGGTAGTATCGAATGCCTTCTCAGGGTCGAAAAATACAGCTATCACTTCCTGCTTCATAAGAAAAGCTTTTTGTATGAAGCTTTCCATACGGATAGGATGATCCAAGGTATTTCTATTTTTTCTAAATCCAGACTGTACTGTGCAAAGGAGGTTTCTCCGCTCCAACCACCAAACGAGGCGGTTGTTCAACATCCTTTCCATCACTTTACACAGACAGCTGGTCAGAGATATAGGTCTATAGCTTGATGGTGAATGCTTATCCTTGGATGGTTTCAAGATCGGTACCTGGATAGCTTGTCTCCAAGAATCAGGGAAAGTATCGGTTGAATAGATATGGTTGAACAGGTTGAGAAGGTCATTTGAAGCGGCAAGTGGCAGGTGTTTCAAGAATTGATTGTGTATTCCATCGATCCCCGGTGCTGTCTGGTGCACACGTCAAGGCGTTCTCCAACTCCCATACACTAAACGGCACGTTATACACCTCGTAGTTCGCAGAAGAAAAATCCACTCTTCTACATTCTGCAGCACGTTTGTGTATTTGGAACGATGCCGAGTAGTGGTGAGAGCTAGAGACGTCCGAGAAATAGGACCCAATAGCATTAGCTATTTCTTGGGGCTCGGTAATTATACCACCATCTGTGTCCAACCCAGATATACAGGATGTTTTAAATTTGCCGTCTATCTTCCCAACTCTATTCCACACCTTGGTGAGGGGTGTGTGAACATTAATGGATGAAATGTAAGAATTCCATGATGCTTTTTTCGGCGTCTTGATTATATAACGAGCCCTTGCTCGGAGTTTCCGGAATGCCATAAGGTTGATATTGGTTGGGTATTTCCGGAAAATTTTATGGGCACGTTTTCTCGTACGGATCGCTACTTTACATTCCTCGTTCCACCAGGGAACGGGTATGTGGCGTTGGTTGGTCGACGTTAGAGGAATGCTCTCTTTCGCTGCGGCAATACACTGTTTAAATTTTCACTGTTGATGTATTTTGGTGATGGCTATGGTGCATAGCAAACTTGATGTCAGAATCATGTTATAAGCCTTGTAACATGCAACAGTTTCATCAGAATATTAGTGTTTTTAATTCCCCACATGAAAAAAATTGCAAATGTTTTAATTTTGGACAAATTTCAAATCTTCTACTATACACCATAACTACAACTATAGTCTAGAGGCAAGCAACATTTTTTATTGATTGGGTGAGTAGGACTGGAGATATCCTGTTGCAGGGCATGCTATGTTTAGTGAAAAATTCATAAGCATTGAATGCAAAAAAAATTGGAACATTATATTCCAATTTTTTTTTCAACAAAATTATTTTGTATGTGTTCATACGGTAATATGTCTATCATACATCTCTACAAAATTCGAGTATATCTGATGATTAATTCATATTGTTTTATCAATTTGGAATATGCACTTTTCACCCATGCTATGCAGGGGGTACCCCCTTAAGACATTTACTTCTGGCCAGAAAGAAGAAATCTGGAAGGATTCGCTAAATTTCACTTTGCCTCCTGACGAAGGTTGGTGATAAAAGTTAACACTTCTTTTAGTTAGATTTATGAATTCGAAATTAGTTTAGAATTAATTAGATTAGAAATTTAATGATAATATTAGTTTTCCATTTTTATTGTGCTTTTTAGTGTTAAGAGCCCGCATCTTAGACAGATTTACAGGGTGCACTTTCGCCACAAATATCTCAAGAACTACAAATACTACGGACTTACGGTAAAATGCAATGAATAAGTAATACTCTCACAATTAGATATGCCTGGTCAAAAATTGAAGAATAATTTTACTATGGAGCGATAATTGAATCAAAATGTGCCTAATTTGATGGTTTTCATTGCTTAATTCCTGGTCACCGCATGATAGTAGAAATGAATCACAAACGCACATCCTCAAGTTCATCTTTTCTTATCAATATTTGAAATTTTGATTTGCTCTTTATTCCACAGTTTTCCCAATTTCCTTGGCCAAAATGTGTGATGTAACTAGATTTTGTCCAAATTATGAAATGAAAAACTCCTCCATCTAGCGGTGGTTACTGGAACACTTTCAATATTATCCCCTCTTCACTTTTCAACCCACAACCAAACTCTTGAACACACATCGAACTTGGGTCGAGCATTTTGAAGAGAAACATGCTCAGCTAAGATGCGGGCTCTTAAACCTTCAATGTGTTTTGTTGTTCCCCGGTATTTGTGTGTGAGAACAAGAATAATAATATTGTTCAAATCTTTTGACATCATCGAAAAACATCACTGAGCTCCCCACAGTTCAGTGCTGACACGTCAAAGAAAATACGAGATCCATCACATCTTCGTATTCACAAACAGTTTTTCACATATCAAGAAATAAAAGATTGAAGAAATACAAAATCAATAATGTCCCACCAAAACCAAAGCTCGGAATATTCTTTCCCACCGCAGAAAAACTTGGGAGAAACAATTGTCTACAATCAATTAGAAATGTATTCGCTGAACACTAATTATGTGTTAGTGTTTTAACCACAGTAGAAACTGATGTAGCATACCCCGCAGTATGTAGTTCAGCACTTGATTTCAACATGTACACTGAAGAACATTTCTCGCCAACCAGACTGGGAGAATATTCACTGATGTATCAACGCCTCTTCCAACTCGTCCAACACGAAATATGTAACGCAATAGCTTGAGTTCTTCGTTCAACAATGTACAATGTATCTCCCAACGCTGTAGCAAACAATATAGTCCTGTGATATCCATGTTTCTGGCTTGACGGTGTCGGTACGAAACGAATCTTCTGACCTTTGTGTTGTTCGATTGTTGCTAGTGTGAAGTCTATTGCCAAGGAATAAGCCGTACGCGTTCGAGATGCAAGTAAGGCTGGCTGTTGAATGCTACGGGGCCACCCCCGAATCTCTTGTACATGTTCGCACCTAGTGCATCAATGCGCATGCGCCAGTGTCATGACGCGACTCTCTCGCCGGTGCGTTTAGTTCGTTCCTCCCCCATTACACGGCTAACGAGAAAGATGAAGGCGCGAACCATCCGTGCGATAGTGATGTGGGATATGTGGGACGGTCACTCGGAAGCTGCTGCTTCGTTCGTACATTTCACAGATAACGACGAAGATGAAGGCGCGAACCATCCGTGCGATAGTGATGTGGGATAGGTGGGACGGCCCATCGGAAACTGCTGCTTCTTTCGTACCTCAGGGTAAAAAGATACTCGCCAACTTGGCAGTTTACTAGTGCTCCAGTAACTAATGTTATAAATACACGAATAACAAATATCGTAAGAAATATACGTCATACAATCATTATTGGTTGCAATGTTTTCCATCGAGTACGGTAAAAATGCCAAAAGCCAGAAATGATTTTCGTGCGTGTAACATCTATGATGCTCGGCTGAGGGATCAATTTTTGATTTATTGATTTACAACGGGTACCATGATGCACAAAACATGAAGACACACTTCATTGTCGTATCAAGTATACAAATAAAGGATAGTTCAATACATAAATGAAACTTTCAATTAGAAATATTGAATTAATTTTTGAATTATTAAAAAATTACTACCCGATTTCCACTTTCGGCGTTCATAAGTCCACCGTTTCATCATCTTTCCATCTTTCGCTTATTTGTACCCCCACAATACCTAGCTGTTTGTAGGGACGTTGGGCTCATTCGTTACTCCCTCAAAGTCTAGCTGTTGGTGGAGACGTGAAGCTCACTCGTAATCGTACCCACTCAATACCTAGCTGTTGGTGGGGATTTGAGCAGCATTAAAAAATGTAAATTATTTTGATGAGCTTTGTCAATATAAACAACCGTCCTTGATCTATGTGATGGAATAACGACAAATCATAAAGACATTAATTCTCTATGAATAATACAATATATTTGACTATTTTCCTGTAACGTGTAGCACTGAAGCTATATGTCAGGTTTCAAGTGAGTGTACAACTTACACACTCGGGCTACTTCCAGGTAGGATTAGTTTCACGCTCATACTGACAGGTCGACACTCCCAATCGTTCGGCACAGTTATTGGGGGAGACGGTCGATCGTCTCGCCATCTGTCATGCCTTTGTTCGCTGGCGAAAAGGGAGGAACACATTCTTGCTATTTCTCACGAAACTGAAAACCCGCTTCACAATTAGGGAAACGCCATAGTCATAGGCGTGCGCACAGGGGAGGCCGAGTGGGCCCAGGCCGTACCTAATGCTTCACCGCCGCATGCGGCGGTGAAGCATTAGGTACGGCCGCACTCCACATTTACACAATTTTTAAATAAAAATATTGTTGTAGTTATTTCAAACAATTTGTCTGACAACGACTGAAATTATTACGACAATGTATCTGAAACAATCGATAAACGATGGCAATAGTTGGTATAACTATTTCAATTTTCATTCTTCGAAAGAGTAAAATTAGCATTGTCGAGGCTCGTGTTTCATTTCTGGGAAGACTGCCGGTTACGTTCATTTTCGGTTCCATAGTACAGAGACGGGAGAGAAGCCGCGTTCGTAGGATATTGTTTCTGGGACGTCCTGGTAGGCACAACAACTACGTTTTACGAGCAGAGGGTGCAGGATTCACATAGCCAGTTGTGTACATATTTTTGTTCATATTAGTCGGCTTATTGTCCAACACTGCACGTGTTTACATGAAACTGAAAGTATTCTGATAAAATTCTCTTTGTGTTCGCCATGAGCCAACCGAACATATTAAGTTTTTTTAAAAAGAAGACACCCAAATCAAGTGAAGATCCTGATTTAAGAGTTAGGTCTACAAAAGACAAATCTAAAGGTAAGATCAGAATAATGTAGTTTTGATTCTTGATGATCTACAGCTCGTTTATTTACCTCTAAAGCCTAAGATAACACGTATCTTCTCAATATTGATATTTGCGGTATGAACATGTTTTATTTAGAACCGGTATTTAGTACCATGTGATGATCGAGGTGATGATTAGTGAATTAAGCAAAAATTAGCGGAATAACTTATTATTACCCTTGGTTACGTATGCTATTTTCGTACCTTAACTAATGATTAACTAATTAATATTCAATCATCATTTGGTTCAACCAGCTCTCGGAAATTTAGAATTTAAACAATTAATAATGTATTGACTTTCAATATTCATTGGCCAACACGCGTAATGTGCAATGAAATATACTGTTGTTGGGCCGTTTGACGTTAGCATAGGAATATGAATTGCAAACATTTTATATCGTTTCCTGAGATAGCGTGTATAAAATTACTTCCACTCAAATTTAGAAATATAAAATATGCGTAGGCGAGTGCGTGAATCGACTTACGTGTTTCAAAATCGGTAATTTCGATTTGATTAGCAAAACGGAGTTTGCAACCTTGAGAAAATTGAAAAGATAAGATTGTTTTATTTTGTGTTTTAACTCCCAATAGATGTGCCACCAGAGACTGATAAACCGTCTAGGCCTACTACTAAAATATCTTCGACAACTCAAGCGAAGACTAAAATATCTGATACTGATGTTGGTCATGGTATTTCCACTGTGAACCCGTTGCTGCTTGAACAGCTAGTAGACCTGCAGGTACCAATTCAACAGAACATGAAACCTGATGATATTGATAGCGATAAGCCCGATCCTGACTATTTGATAG
Source organism: Brachyptera risi (assembly GCA_964007535.1). Lineage (NCBI taxonomy): Eukaryota > Metazoa > Arthropoda > Insecta > Plecoptera > Taeniopterygidae > Brachyptera > Brachyptera risi. The sequence continues at coordinate 16,588,861 of OZ023338.1, read as the reverse complement.
CCGAACCAGCAGAACTCCAGGATCCAAAATCGTTTTTAGGCGCAACCCCAGATGACCCGTGCCAACCGTTTCCAACCGAACGTTTAGAAAGGGATAGAAAAATAATGACTGAAAAGGGGGCCCTGCCAACCAAAGCTGACGCATTTTCCAAGAACCAAAATTGGAGAAAAATATAGGAGTTTTCATGATCATTGGTATCTCGGATTTAAATGGCTGGAATACAGCTGCGCAGAAGATGCGGCTTATTGTTTTCCGTGTAGAGCTTTTGCTTTCAATAGTACAGCTAATAAAGGTCATATTGACTCAGCGTTTTTAAAAACAGGATTCAAGTATTGGAAGGAAGGTACGCGAAGTTTAAACAGGCACCAACATAGCCGATGCCACATTGAAAGTGTTGTGGCTTGGGAATCTTTTAAGAACAACAAGCCCGTTGATTGCCTACTGGACGATCACAAAGCTGTAATTTTGAAGAAAAGGGAGTCTGAGAGATTGAATAACAGGAAAGTAATGTATCGTCTCATCGATATTACCTTAATGTTGGCAAAAGGGGGCCGCCCGTTTAGAGGGCACAATGAGTCATCAGCAAGTTGTGAAAAAGGTCTTTACCTAGAAGTTGTCGACTTATTAGAGAGGTACGATCCTGTGATGAAGAATCATCTAGCTACTGCTCCCCGTAATGCTACATATATGAGCAATCGAATTCAGAACGATTTGATTACATCTATACATAATGTAGTACTAGAAACGATTAAAAAAAAAATCAATGGGCAAGCTATTTCTCTTCTTGCCGACGAGACGAGCGACTGTGGTCACCACGAGCAAATGGCTGTAGTGGTTCGCTTCTTTGATAACGATCGTCTGCAAACGGTAGAGTTCTTCGTAACGATGACACGTCTGGTAATGACGGACGCTGAATCCATTTTTAACGCTTTAGATGAGGTGCGTATGAACTTGAATATCAGCTGGAGTTCTGTTACGGCAGTGTGTTTCGACGGCGCCGCTACAATGTCAGGGCACGAGTCGGGGGTACAACAAAGATGCAAGGCTAAAAATCCTAAAATCTTATACGTTCACTGCTATGCTCATTGCCTGAATTTGGTCCTTGTAGACGCATGTAAATCGCATAAAAATAATGATCTGGTTTTTGATTTTTTTGGCACAATACAGTTTGTGTACAACTATATCGAAGGTAGCCCTGCAAGGCATGCAGTACTGGAGCAGATTATGAAAGGAATTAATGTTAAGCTTCACACGTTGAAATCTCTTTCTGCTACCAGATGGGCATGCAGAGCTGAAGCAGTATCTTCGGTAAAAAAAAACTATACGTCCATAGTTACAGCTATTCGAGAGATAAATACAACAACTAAACACGCAGACGTGAGGGCTAAAGGTCGAGGTCTTTTGTCACAATTAGAATCGTATAACTTCGTTTTGTGCTTGCAAATGATGCAGCCAATTTTGGAGGTCATACTCAAAGTGAGCACGTATTTGCAGCATGAAGAGTTGAACTTGTTGTTGGCAGTGAATAAAGTGAAGGATCTGAAATCAGTGTTTGTTAAGATGCGCAATGATCCAAATGAGTTCAATGAAATGTACGATGCAGTCGTTGAATGTTGTACAGACGCTCAGATTAAAATCCCTGCCCCCAAAAGGAAAATGGTTTCCAAAAGAATAGATGATAACCCACAAACATCACATGTGTTCACGGAAAAACGAGATGAGATCCGAATCAAGACATTCAACCCTCTTTTGGACTCACTGATAGTTGGTATAGATTCTCGCTTCCAACAGGACACGATGAAACTCATAACATCTGTTGGCATGATGCTTAATCTATCAGTTGACGGTGAGCATCTTTCATACTTGACTTCCCACTTCGAAGTACCTTTAGAAGAACTAAAAGCCGAGATAAGGCTGCTAAACGCTGACAGCTCTGGACTGGTTCCGAAAGGGAACCAGGACTACAAGGCATGGATTTCGTGGTTCAAGTCAACTGGTCAAGTGGATATTTTTCACGTTTTTCTCAAAGTGATCAAATTGTTTGCAACCATTCCGGTTACAAGCTGCTCTTGCGACCGCGCCTTCTCCAAACTCAGTATAGTGAAGACAAAGCTGCGAACGACAATGTCTCAGGATCGTCTTCAAGGCATGATGCTTTTATTCATTGAGCAAGAACTGACATCGTTGGTAAAGCATGATGATGTGATTGAAGAATTTATGAGTATCATCCCTACTGAAAGACGAATGATTCTTTAAATCCAGCATGTTAGACATCAATATGTTATTGAATATATTGAATAATCACAGTTGCTTGCAGTTGAAGTCAACATCAGTTTCACTCAATAATATTTCATGTTGATAAAGACTAGTCATATATAGATGATAAATATATAAACATATATAAAAGTACATTCTTGATGGAATATCTTGATCGAAATATTCGCATTAGGCCGATAAAAAATTGGTATATTTCAATTCGTGTTTAGTTTGTTACGAGAATCATACATGTGATCTTTCTATTCACCTTCAATTGTTGAATAAATATATCCATTCTTGAATTGAAATATGTTATATATTTTTAGTAATAGTATGCACCGAACCGTCCTCAGGTACACTCGTTGAAAGGTAAAGTGCTGGCCGATTGTCCTACTTCCCCACCTTTCATTAAGAGTTAAGAATTTCATTAATGAACCTAATCTATTGCTTGATTTGGAGATTATATTATAATATAAATTTTCAATCCCTCGTGTTTATAAAATACCTCACTACTCGAAAATCATAAATTATAATAATTTATTGTAACAATGTGTAAGCAATCTGGTTATCATTTACCTACTTCCAAGTCTTCTCAGACCAAGAGAATAATATAAAAAAATACGATTTTACAAAATCTTCCCTGCGGGGCAGGGTGGGGGGCAAGCACCCCACACCCCCCTGTGGGGTATATAAATCTAATTACATGGGACACTTTATACTGGGCCGTACCTAATGTCATGTCCTGCGCACGCCTATGGCCATAGTTGAATGTGAATATGGTCGTATAAGATGTGACGTTGAATAAAATATCGATCAGTACACTGTAGAAGAATCGTATTATTGAGTATATATTGTATATAGTATTATAAATGATTATTCTTTACTTAACGACCCACCAACAGCTAGGTTACACGGGGGTACGAATGAGCAGGTGATTATGAAACTATGAAATGATGATAAGTGAAAGGACGTATACACAAACCTATGCCTTATGCGAGAGTCGAACCCACGCCCGAAGGTGACTTCAGTTTCTGAAGCGGTGCCTCAGCTGACCGAGCTACCGAGGGTGGCTATAGTATTATTGAGAATGACAACATTCAGGATCACTTAACAAGAGGAAACTCTGATCTACGTATGAAAAAGAATAGATTAATACTATCAGGCAGATGCCCCATTCATGCAGGATCATTGAATGAATTATTATTGACCAATTGAATTGAAAACAATTGAGAATTTTTTTTTTTAAACTCGACTCCCACATTTTTTCATAGACAAATGTTATCATACAGTCAGTGAATACATTAACGCATGATAGAATGCGGGAACTATGTGTAGGCCTATAGCACTATTATATATATATATATATATATATATATATATATATATATATATATATATATATATTCATATATATATATATATATATATATATATATATATATATAATATATTATTATTGCACTGTTATATATATATATATTCTATTTCATATTTTTCCCTCATTTTTTAAATATTTGACTTGGTAGATGTTGGGAATTCATAGAAAATAACATCTACCATAATACATCCTATGTTTTTATTTCAACAAGTATTTTCATGAGCCTTATGTAGATTTGAACCGTTATTATTTTGCATGTATGATTCTGACAATGACTTTTTTTTATTAGATTTAAATAATACATACATACAAGATTAATCAATACGCTCTTTCACAAAGCCAAAAAGACTTATCTGGCTCATCTTAATAATAATAATATAATGGTCAGTAAAATTATTATTAGTATTATCATTAGTATTGTTATTATACATTTGTATAAGTATTTGTATACATTTTGTATAAGTATTGTATATTATATAAGGTTGAAAAACATCGCACTGCCCTCTATGAGACCGGATTATTCCACAATGGTGTGAAATTTTTTAACAAGCTTCCTGACCATTTGAAATGTATAAATGATAAAAGACGTTTCCGTTCAGAAGTAAAATGTTTTCTCATAAATAAAGAATTTTATAATATAGACAATTTCACTGTAAAACAACTTGAACCTATGTATTATGACGAAACATAACATTACCAATGTATACTGTGGAAAATAAATTATTATTATTATATTATTATTATTATTATTATACTTGGAATCTCTAGAACTGGTATATTTCTAGATGTATATTGCACGATAATTGTAAGATCTCCCTTGTGGTGCCCCTTCCGAAGGATTCTTTTAATCCATTGACACTGACTTTCTGTCAACTGAACGATGTTGATTAACAATAAACAATTATTATTTCATTTGATCAATCATTTTCAAATAACTAAGCTTCACATACACGTACAGTACAACATAAATATAGACCGAGACGAGTGGTCGAGTGGCTATTACACTAAACCGTCCGCCAGGAGTCCGGGTTCGATTTGCGCCACCATGAACGACCATCCTTATATGATCTACATAGAAGTTTTATCATAATTGTTTGGAATGTACTATGATTATATTGACTGTATAACCAACTTATACTGTAAGCTCGACTGTGAGTTTGAATAGAAACATATTGTTGTAGGCCTAATATGCAATATAATGTGACATTTCTTTTCTGAGTAACAGACTGACCAACATCATGTATTTCTACTAATTGTTGCATTTTCATATTCATGCATTTGCACAATAATAGCAATAATAGCAATAATAGCAATAATAGCAATAATAGCAATAATAGCAATAATAATGAGTATTGAACCTAATGTGTGTAGCAGTAAATTCATATTATTAATTTCGCTTTGCTATGAATGGACATATTAAGTAATTCGTTTTTTTCGTTATTGAGCTGATTCAAATTCTATTAAATCTCAATCCATATCAATCAATCCGTTAAAACTTGAATGTATCATTATTTGTTGTAATACTTGTTTGATATACTATTATTACTAATTCATTGATAATTCAATGGCTCACTGCCATACTCAAATGTAATGCTATTTACAAGTTATATTGTGAAATATGTAAACTATGTACCGATTTCCTCGAAAGAGAATAAACACTACTACTACAGAGATAGTGACCCCCAAGCTGCAAGTGCGAGAGAGAAAGACCAACGCGTCTCTCTCCCTCTCTCTCTCTCTTTCGGCAGCCGGCTCGACTCAAGCTGCAAGTGCGAGAGAGAAAGACCAACGCGTCTCTCTCTCTCTATCTTTCGGCAGCCGGCTCGACCCAAGCTGCAAGTGCGAGAGAGAAAGACCAACCCGTCTCTCTCCCTCTCTCTCTCTCTCTTTCGGCAGCCGGCTCGACTCAAGCTGCAAGTGCGAGAGAGAAAGACCAACGCGTCTCTCTCTCTCTCTCTATCTTTCGGCAGCCGGCTCGACTCAAGCTGCAAGTGCGAGAGAGAAAGACCAACGCGTCTCTCTCCCTCTCTCTCTTTCGGCAGCCGGCTCGACCCAAGCTGCGAGTGCGAGAGAGAAAGACCAACGCGTCTCTCTCTCTCTCTCTCTTTCGAGTTGACTGGAAGGTACGCTAGCGGCTAGACTGACCGGCCAGACCTGCACTTGTCTAACTGCTCGACACGTCCGACCGGCAATACTAAGGTACAGAAAGGACAGACGTTCGAAGCAGCGACAGCGCGTGGAATTATACCTGGCTAATAATGATGGCGCGACACGCCTAACCGTCAATGTTAGTAGATGCGGGAGTCAGCCGATCAGAACTTCAGTCGACTACTTTCTTCTTCTTCGCTTCAGGTGCTATACGACTAAACGAAACGTTCTACCTTTGATTTATCTTATTTGTGAGGAAAGATTTTAAACCTTGTTTGACATTCATGAATGAATGAATGAATATTAGGGTTTTGAGGCGCATCGACAGCGAGGTCATTTAGCGCCTGTCAAAATAAGTTGCAACAAAAGGTGAAAAGTGTGATATAAATGTGGAAGTGAAATTTAGATGATATAAATGTGGAAGTGAAATTTAGATGAGAGAACCTCAATATATATTAAACTAAGACTAAACTATGTCTAAAGTGTCTAAAGACGTTATACACTAATTTGTTAAAACCGAACATGTGTGTGCTGTAAAGGGTCACACCCACGGGACTAGGATGAGAACGTTTTACTACTTGTTCTCAGTTCAAACTCGCACTCAAATAAGAGTGGAGGAACGACAAACCATAATGAATATATGTTGAAATATGGTTAGGTTTAAAATATTCCTGATGTCTACCCCAAGAGATCGACATCAAGAATAAGTATCAAATGTCAAAAAGTAGTATACTGGAAGAAGATGATTGCACAAACAACGTCATCTTGATCAGACATGTATATGTCCTAATTGAGGCAGTTTGAAAAATGATACTGGTAACACGACGACTTCATCGTCTCACGCAAACAACGATGCAGATCCACGAGCATGTCAAATGAGATCCAATAGGTTCGATAATCTTAGAAAGCTGAATATGGTATCTATCGATTTTGAATTATTCCCTAAAATCTTTGGCATTGTGTCTTCCATACGAAGCTGTCTCCTCAGAGCAGTATATTTCTGACACTCGAGTAAAATGTGTCGAACAGTTAAAATCTCGTTACAAATCTCACATCTAGGGACGATTTTATCGGGGGTGAAGAGATAGGAATGGGTTAAAAGTGTGTGTCCCACTCGCAGACGAGTGAGAACCACTTCCTCCCTCCGTGAACCTCGGATTGAAGATTCCCAAGCACTAACAGTAGGCTTTATTTCTTTCAGCTTGTTGTTGGTCTCCCTGTCCCACTCTTTTTGGAAACGAGATTTGAAAAGTAGTTTGAAATACGCCTTGAAATCATTGATAGGTACTCTCGGGTTATCAATATCTTCTTTCTCCGTCGCTTCTTTGGCAGCCGTGTCCGCCAACTCATTACCACCAATCCCCACGTGTCCAGGTACCCAGCAGAACACTACACTGACATCCCGCGAGGCAAGGGCGGTCAGGAGTGTCTGCACTTTCTGGACCAGATGGTGAGTTGGAAAGATCTGAGTAAGGGCTTGGAGTGCACTCAAAGAATCGGAACAGATCAGGAAGCACTTCTCAGATCGTTGTTGAATGTGCTGTAGAGAGGTGACAATTGCAAACAACTCGGCTGTATAAACGCTACTCATCGAACCTAATCTAAAACTAACAGTGGAGGATTCGCTGACGAATGCGCAGCCAACTTTGCCGTTCAGTTTCGATCCGTCCGTGTAGTATCTAATATGTCCGGGGTAGTGTGTGCAGAGCTCTAGGTATTTTTGCTTATACTCTTCTGCACTCGTGCTTGCCTTCGTACTTGATGACAAGTTCATCAAGCACTCCGGACGTGGAGCCAACCAAGGGGCGGTATCACTGAATTGGATTTGATAGACTCGAGGGTATACAAATGACTCTTCGACCAAAATATGATTCAAACGAATTCCAGTTGGTATGGTGGCAGATGGTTTCGATTATCTCATGTTTATTTGTCATTTGAGGCGCCGGACTTCCAACATGAACGACTGATGAAGATGTATCCACGAGAGATGAAGGCGCGAACCACCCGTGCGATAGTGGTGTGAGATGAGGGGGACAATCGCTCGGAACCTTCATATCTCGTGGATATCTTCCTTTTCATACAATCACCGGGAAGGCTCACACTAGCCAGTGGCGTGTCTGGAACCTGGCTTTATTTACACTCGACAAACAAGTCTATATCTTCAGACGAAGAAAGATGGCGAAATATCAGGTTTTTGGTGATGACTTATGAACGAAATGAAATATCGAAACCGAGTGGTAACACACTAAACCGTCATTCGGGAGACCGGGGTTCGATAGCCGCCATGGGACCATCCTGACAGGGGTTTTCGTGGTTTCCCTCTGTCGTTCAGGTTAATACTGGAATAGTTATTTAACAACAAGCCACGACCGACTCCTTCTCACCATCCAAAACACCTAATGAAATAACCTTTCATCTCACCATCCCATCATCTCATTCATCATCCACCGACGCCAATAGATCGTAACCATTAGTATAGTGCGTCGTTAAAACCCAGAGATATCCAAATTCTAATACGCGAGAAACACAGATAATTATACTAATATCTTTCAGATGGTATGAGTTTTAACTTATAACTATTTAAGTTTTGTCGCATAGCCTAACTATCAAGTGTATAAAGCTAAAATCACACATTTTTTAGCTGTATACACTTGACAGTTATGCAACATGACTTGAATAGTTTTAACTTAAATCTTCGTGAAATCATTATAATTATGTGTGTTTCTAGCGTATTCGAATCTGGATATCTCATACCGTGAATGAATGAATGAATGCATATTAGGGTTTTAAGGCGCATCGACAGCGAGGTCATTTAGCGCCTGTCGAAATGAGTTGCTGAACAAAAAGGTGAGAAGTGAAATATAGAGGTGCGAGTGAAATTTTGATGCGAACACCTCAATATATATGAAGCTAAGATAAGACGTTATACACTAGTTTCTTGAACCCGAACATGTGTGTGCTGTAATGGGTCACACCCATGAGACTGGAATGAGAACGTTTTACTACTTGTTCTCAGAGTTCAACTCGCGCTCAAATAGGAGTGGAGGAACGACAAGCCATTATAGATATGATATGTTCAAAGGTTATCACCAAATAACAGATATTTCGCTAATCGACCTCCATAGACTCTTGAAGGACATCACAACCCAAAAAACCAGAATCTATTCAATAATCACGATATTCATTTTTCCAATTCTAGAGCCGAAATTAAGAAAAGGATTTCTAGTTTTCTCTAAAATTGGTGGAATAAATATCGTCATTATTCGTTAGAATCTAGTTTTAGGGCTGTGATGTCCTTTAAGGGTTGTGATGTCCTTTAACTGGAACATTATCAACTTGGGTGTGGATGTAATTATAAACTAGGAAAACACAACGCATACGTTGTATGTACGATGAGGAAACAGGCATATTTATATGAAATGTATTGGAAAGTTATACACACGCCTCGATTTTGAAATTATCATGTGACTGACTTGTTGAATGAATGAATGAATATTTGGGTTTTACGGCGCATCAACGACAGTGTTATATAGCGCCGGTTTAATGTACTAAGTAACAAACGAATGCAAGATGTATGTTATTGGATGAGCGTAGCGAAGACTCAATTTCACTGTACTTGAAAAATCGAATGTGTTTTTTTTTTTTGTACGCGCTCTACAGGTCAAACAGAAATTCAGATCATGATGAAACTTGGCACACACATGAACCCCCATCTGACTTGATGCTGTATAGTTTTGAGGCGCGATCGGTTGAACCACTTCTGAGAAAACTCATTCCAAAGTTTTCAAAAATCCCATTAGAATAACCCAGAGGAGAACATTCGTGAGAAATATTTCATCTGAGAGAATTCAAATTCTCAGGGAATTTCAATCTGATGATGATACACATTATTCCGAACTTTCACTCAAATCGAATCAGCCGTTTCGATGTAAAAAAATATATAATGTTATTTGTGTTAATTATTCACAGCTATTAAGATACCTATTAAATCAAAGCAACAAGTGTTACCATGTAACCATGGTAACCAAGAGTACCATGGTAACCATGTAAATAAAAAGGTTCCTTAAGTTTCAGGCTCTGCCATAACTAGATGAGCGTAGCGAAGCTTTCCATTTCACACCCTGAAAAAAAGTGGGCTTCGTTTTTATGTTTTTTTTTTTGTAATTATGTACGCGGCATACAGGTCAGAGAAATGAATCAATCAACTTGAAACTTTTTCTGAACGTTGGTGTCATACCAGAATAGGTTGGGATTGTTATTCAGAGGAATCGGTCGGAAGGTTTTTCCGGAAAATAATCGGAAAGTTTGGAAAATCCTTTTAAGAATAACCCGGAGGAAAAATACTTGAAAAACAAGAATTTTTCAAAAGCTCTCAAATTCTCACAGAATATGAAAAATACTATTATACACCTTTTCAGAGATTTTTACAACAATCGAATGAGAAATAATGAAGAAAACGCAATAAACATGTACATATTATTGAATATTTGGATCAATTGGTTTTGCAAAGTGTTTATGCGACAGGTTGCAGGTTACTATAAATATCAACAAGTTGCAGGTGAGGTTTTTGAACGTTTGAAGTAAGTCAAGGTTTGTAGATGTAAATTGAGCTGACAAGTTATTTTTCATTCTAGATTGCCATACTTCTAAGCTCATCTCACAACGCGCATCCCACGTTTTCCTAGTTCATTCTAATTACCTGTCACAAGTGGAATCTATCTTTTGCGTGTGAATCAAGATTTAGCTGGAAGATCGAGGGTCCTTTTGATTGATAAATCTTATAAATCCGTGTGTTGTGAGTGATGATAACGATATTTGAATATTTTGGTATTTGAAAAGTTTTTATTTACAAGAAAATGTAACGGCCTTCCAAATACTTCAATATTTTCACGGCCTCGTTGATCGTGACGTTATTCAAGGTGCGAAATATTCTCTATACATATGAAAAAGCAAGGTATTCTATATTCTAAATTATTAGAATATTTGTCTATACAGTTTAACAAGACTGCAGAATATACCAATACAATAAACCGACTATAAATACTATGAGGAAGACAGTTCGAATATTTTACTGGCACAACTAAAATTCTTGAATATGACTTCGTTTAAAAAAAAAGGTCCAGTTTCTTTTGTAAGCCAAAATGAAAAATAACACAAAAGTAGAGTCAATTTCGGAAAAGAAGTAAAAGTAATAATAAAAATGAAAAGGCGAGGTGATGGAGGGAATAATTGTTCGTCTATCATGAGTGAAGAAAATGATAGTGGTCAATCAACACAAACTCTACATACTTTTACCTGTCCAAATTGTGACGAAAAATTTCCTCCCTCTTCAAATGTAGATTTTTTGGATCATTTTGATCATTGTGCTCAGCGTCCTCAGAATAACACTCAGGTACAAAACACTGGGTCCCAAAGTGGAGATAATCGTGCCCCTTGTCCATATTGTGGGAAATATTTTCTTCGAGTCAAAACTCACATAGCGAAGTCTCACCGTGAACATCAAAAAAAGTCCATCAACGATAAGGTAAACTTGAATGTAGAGTGTATCATCTCCAGTGGAAATACTTTACAAAGTAATGATGGAGTTAACATGGAAAATGACGAAACCATTGACAACAACACAGAACCATCCAAACTCAAACCTTGTCCACATTGTGGAAACTTTTTCTCAAGGTCAGAACCCACATTACACGTTCTCACCCTGAAATTCACCGAGAACTGATAAGCAGTAAATATCCCGAAAAGAAAGAAAATACAAAACTCGAACAAAAACATAATCCATACACCGGATTACAAAAGGTTACTAACACTGATGAAGATCCTTTGTTGCCTGGGAACACTGTTTCCACTGAGGATTGAATGAATGAATGAATGAATATTAGAGTTTTAAGGCGCATCGACAGCGAGGTCATTTAGCGCCTGTCGAAATAAGTTGCAACAAAAGGTGAAAAGTGTGATATAAAGGTGGAAGTGAAATTTAGATGAGAACACCTTAATACATTAAACTAAGACTAAGACTAAACTATGTATAAAGTGTCTAAAGACGTTAAAAACTAATTTGTTAAAACCGAACATGTGTGTGCTGTAAAGGGTCACACCCATGGGACTAGGATGAGAACGTTTTATTACTTGTTCTCAGTTCAAACTCCCCCTCAAATAGGAGTGGAGGAACGACAAACCATAACAGATATATGTTGGGATATGGTTTGATTTAAAATATTCCTGATGTCTATCCCAAAAGATCGGCATCAAGAATAAGTATCAAATGTTAAAGCAGTACACTGGTAAAAGATGATTGCACAAACCACGTCATCTTGAACGGACATGGAAATGCCCTGATTCGGGCAGTTTGAAAAATGATACTGGTAACAAGACGACTATCGTCTAACGCAGATCCACGATCATGTCAAATGAGATCCAATAGCTTCGATAATCTTAGAAAGCTGAATATGGTATCTATCGATTTTGAATTATTCCCTAAAATCTTTGACATTGTGTCTTCCATACGAAGCTGTCTCCTCAGAGCAGTATATTTCTGACACTCGAGTAATATGTGTCGAACAGTTAAAATCTCGTTACAAATCTCACATCTAGGGACGATTTTATCGGGGGTGAAGAGATAGGAATGGGTTAAAAGTGTGTGTCCCACTCGCAGACGAGTGAGAACTACTTCCTCCCTCCGTGAACCTCGGATTGAAGATTCCCAAGCACTAACAGTTGGCTTAATCTCTTTCAGCTTGTTGTTGGTCTCCCTGTCCCACTCTTTTTGGAAACGAGATTTGAAAAGTAGTTTGAAATACGCCTTGAAATCATTGAAAGGTACTCTCGGGTTATCAATATCTTCTTTCTCCGTCGCTTCTTTGGCAGCCCTGTCCGCTGACTCATTACCACCAATCCCCACGTGTCCAGGTACCCAGCAGAACACTACACTGACATCCTGCGAGGCAAGGGCGGTCAGGAGTGTCTGTACTTTCTGGACTAGATGGTGAGTTGGGAAGATCTGAGTCATGGCTTGGAGTGCACTCAAAGAATCGGAACAGATCAGGAAGCACTTCTCAGGCCGTTGTTGAATGTGCTGTAGAGAGGTGACAATTGCAAACAACTCGGCTGTATATACGCTACTCATCGAACCTAATCTGATACTAACAGTGGAGGATTCGCTAACGAATGCGCAGCCAACTTTGCCGTTCAGTTTTGATCCGTCCGTGTAGTATTTAATATGTCCGGGGTAGTGTGTGCAGAGCTCTAGGTATTTTTGCTTATACTCTTCCGCACTCGTGCTTGCCTTCGTACTTGATGACAAGTTCATCAAGCACTCCGGACGTGGAGCCAACCAAGGGGCGGTATCACTAAATTGAATTGGATAGACTCGAGGGTATACAAATGACTCTTCGACCAAAATATGATTCAAACGAATTCCAGTTGGTATGGTGGCGAATGGTTTCGATTCATAGAGAGCATGAAATCTAGGATTGATAACTGATTGGTAGGTGGGATGATGCTTACTGCAGAATAACTTCGAAGCGTATGAGCAAAGGAGATATGCACGTCGACTCTTCAACGAGGGCTCACCAGCCTCACAATACAAGCTCTCCACCCGAATGGTACGGAGTGCTCCTATGGCCAGTCGGATGCCCGTGTTGTGAACTGTATTGAGTGGCTTCACGTAGCTCTCGTGCCGAGTCGTACACAACACTACCATAATCCAATTTGGAACGTATTAATGCTCGGTAAACCGCAGCATTGTGGTGCGATCCGCTCCCCATTTGGTACCACTAAGATAACGGAGAAGGTTAAGAGATTTGAAGCACTTGAGTCTGAGTTGCGAAATGTGAGATTTCCAGTTCAACTTCACGTCAAACGTCAGCCCAAGGAACTTGGTCGATTCTGCGAATGGAAGGAGTTCTCTACGAAGATATATTTCTGGGTCAGGGTGCAGGCCTCTCAGACGAGAGAAACGCATGCACGTTGATTTTGATGTAGAAAATCTGAACCCAGTTTCATCTTCCCATGCTTCCAGTTTCCTAATTGCAAGTTGGATTTGGCGAGAGGCCGTTGCACTTCTCGCTGACTTACTGAATATAGCCAAGTCGTCGACAAATAAGGAAGAAGTGATTGAAGATGGAACGCTTCGAATTATACCATTTATTGCGATGGCGAACAAAGTAACACTGAGGACAGAACCCTGTGGTACACCGTTCTCTTGGATGAACTCATCCGACAACACATTACCAACTCGTACCTTGAAACGTCGGTTGGTCATGAAATTACAGACAAAATTAGGAAGATGGCCTCTGAAACCCCATTGTGACAAGGTTTTCAATATGTTGAAGCGCCAGGTAGTATCGAATGCTTTCTCAAGGTCGAAAAATACAGCTATCACTTCCTGCTTCGTAAGAAAAGCTTCCTGTATGAAGCTTTCCATACGAATCAGATGATCCAAAGTATTTCTATTTTTTCTGAATCCAGACTGTACTGTGCAAAGGAGGTTTTTTCGTTCCAACCACCAAACGAGGCGGTTGTTCAACATCCTTTCCATCACTTTACACAGACAGCTGGTCAGAGATATAGGTCTATAGCTTGATGGTGAATGCTTATCCTTGGATGGTTTCAAGATCGGTACCTGGATAGCTTGTCTCCAGGAATCAGGGAAAGTATCGGTTGAATAGATATGGTTGAACATGTTGAGAAGGTCATTTAAAGCGGCAAGTGGCAGGTGTTTCAAGAACTGATTGTGTATTCCATCAATCCCTGGTGCTGTGTCTCTTGCGCACGTTATCGCGTTCTCCAACTCCCATACACTAAACGGCACGTTATACACCTCGTTGTTCGCAGAAGAGAAATCTAATCTTCTACATTCTGCAGCACGTTTGTGTATTTGGAACGATGCCGAGTAGTGGTGAGAGCTAGAGACGTCCGAGAAATAGGACCCGATAACATTAGCTATTTCCTGTGGCTCGGTAATTAGACTACCATCCTTGTTCAACCCAGATATACAAGATGATTTAAATTTGCCGTCTTTCTTCCTCACTCTGTTCCACACCTTGGTGAGGGGTGTGTGAGCATTAATGGATGAGATGTAAGAATTCCATGAGGCTTTTTTCGAAGTCTTAATGATGAAACGAGCCCTTGCTCGGAGTTTCCGGAATGCCATGAGGTTGATATTGGTTGGGTATTTCCGGAAAATTCGAAGGGCTCGTTTCCTCTTACGGATCGCTACATTACATTCCTCGTTCCACCAGGGAACGGGTATGTGGCGTTGGTTGGTCGACGTAAGAGGAATACTCTCTTTCGCGGCGGCAATAATCACCTCTGTCACATGCTCAGTCCTACTATCAGTCTCATGTATGTTATTAGAGTTCTTCAAATCAACACGCTTTGTGAAAAGGCTCCAGTTCGCGCGGCGCAAGTTCCACTGCGCACACCGCAAGGGCCGTTGATGAGAATCTACTCTCAAGATAAGTGGGAAGTGATCGCTACCACACAGATCTGAGTGAACGGAGAAATTGAAAAGAGGTGCGACAGATGGGGTGCAGACACAAAGATCGATCGCTGAAAACTCACCGTTGAAAGCATTAAACCTTGTTTTCTCTCCATTGTTGAGAATTATTAAGTCGTTGTCATTAAAGAATTGCTCGAAAAGACGTCCTCTGCGATTACCATCCACCATTGTGTCACCCCACAAGTTATTGTGGGCATTCAGGTCGCCTAGAAGAACGTAGGGACGTGGGAGTTGTGACACAAGGTTATCCAGATTCATTCTCGTAACTGGAGCCCATTCGGGCAAGTAGATGTTACAGAAGGTAACAGGCTGAGGGAGAGCAACTCTAACTGCCACTGCTTGTAGAGGTGTTGTAAGCGGCAGTGGACTCACGTGACAGCTGTCATGGACAGCTGTGGCTACTCCCCCATGGGCTCTGTTACCTGTCAAGTCATCGAAACGATAAAAACTATAATTACGCATCAATGGAGAGTCACAAGGTTTGAAGTGCGTTTCTTGAAGAAAGAAACATATCGGTTTGAGGTTCGATGTTAAGAGTTTGATTTCTTCCTTGTGTCTGTTGAAACCATTGCAATTCCATTGTATCAGACTTACAGCCATGTTTTAGAGTATGAAATATTAACTCGAGATCACAGACAGGCTCAACTAGCTCTTCTTGCCCTTTAAATTTCTGGCACCAATCCCGTGTCTATCAGAGTTGGTGTCAACTTCCATGTTTGAGTTAGGGTCAGTTTGTGGTAAGGACTTCTTTACCTTGGCCAATCTCTGATCATCCACACTCACGTTGGACGACGAGCGGCTTAGTTTTACTGTCGCTCGTGAAGCGTTCGTCAGTGGCAGAACAGGCGTTCCAGATGCTGGAATGCCCTTGACAGTACACTTAGCCTCCTTGTTCCTAAGTGTTTCTAGCTCGTGTTCCATTCGTTCATTTTTCATTTTCAAATCGTAATTTTCTATTCGGAGTTCTTTTATCTGCTTTGTTTGTTCTTCTATTTTCACAGTTTGCTGATCGATTTTCTTCGTCTGCTCCTCCACTTTGGATTGCATTTCGTTTTGACCTAACAGCAACTGCTCCATCATTTTCATCAGGTTTTTCATCTCTGAGTGGTCTGACGCTGTTGGAAGTGTAACAGGTTCTGCAGAAGCGGCTATTTTCGCATAAGTGGGTTGAGTATTACGTGGAAATTGTTGCAAGTATTTAGATCGAGCTTCCTGTGGCGAGATTTTTTCTTTCGTTTGTATTTCGATAATTCTCTTTTCTCTCTGCCGTGACGGACATTCTCGGGACCAGGACGGATGGTTCCCCTTGCAGTTCACGCAGAACGCCTCCTCATCACATGGCTTACCGATGTGCTTGTCGGAGGATCCACATCGATCGCAAGTCTGCTGTCGGTCACATCGGAGGTGCGTATGACCGAGGTGTTGGCATTTACGGCATCGGAATGGATTTGGAATGTGTAGTTTGACCGGTATACGAATGAAACCTGCATAGATGAATTCTGGAAGAACAGTGGTGTTGAATGTGAGAAAGAGCAAAGGTGATGGGGCGAGTATACCATTTCTTCTCTGATTTATTCTCTTGACTTCTGAAACGTTTTGATCTTTCAGTTCCTTCTGGAGTTCCTCCTCCGATGATTCCAGTAGATCCCTACTGTACACTACACCTTTGGAGGAGTTCAGTGTACGATGTGGATTCACACAGATGGGGAATGTCCCGAGTAGTTGCAGGGAAAGAAGTCTGGATGTTTGGTCTGCAGAGGCGGACTCCAATAACAAAGATCCGTCTCTCAATCGCTTCAAGTTCTTCGTCCGACCAATATATTGGTCGACAAAGCGATGAATTTTGAAGGGCGAAACATCATTGAAAGTTTTATGTTCTTCATTTCTGGTAATAAGTAAGAATTTTGGTAGAGTTGATATCATTGGCGTAGTTTTAGGGTCAATGATTTGGTCAAAAAGAGATGGAATTATTTCATTATAAACATTGTTTTGGGGTGGGGGGGTTGTTTTGGGAAGGGGATTGTTTGGGGAAAGGGGGGGGGTTTGTTTAGAAGTTTGGTTCATATTTGGACCCACGAGTAGCTAGGGAAATAAATGTCCGCTCGCACAGAGCCCCGCTTGTGGGAGTAAGGCTAGAGTAAAACTGGAGTTCACCATGTGTCCAGAGTTTATCGTTCAGAACTACTTTATCCCGTAGTCATTCAGCCCTTTAGCACGATTATTACACCATTGGCTTGGGTTCATATCCTTGTTCACAGCGAGATCGTCAATATTGTCGTGGATGTGAGTGGTCACCAGGAGTCGGCACGAAGATAAGAATGAAGACAAGTCAAGGAAAGAGAGAATACAGAGTAGCAAAGATCATGGAAGAGGGTGATAATGATGAATGATTGCACGAGAACTCCTTATGACCGCTCTGGTCACCAGGATGGGCACCCACTCGACCGACGGTCCGAACTTAGTCTGGACCCTCACCCCAGACCTTATCGCCATGGGTGACCCTGCTGGGAGCAAATGAATTGCTCCCGACGATAGCTCTGGGGATCACGGGGCCACGCAAGCCCCCACACCACGTCAAGGTGTTCGGATCCTTTGAGGGGGCACTGAGGATTCTAATGAAGCAATATTGCACACCGAACTGGACGAATGGATTTCAGTTTTCAAGTCTGATTTGCAACAAGAAGAGTTCAGCTTAAAAATTGAATTACTTTCCACTTACCTATCGAATTCAATTGATTACCTCCCTGGACCAAAACACCCCTCAACTAGATATTACCATGCCAGAAAAAACGGAAATTTTAAATCAAATGACGGAACATTCAAAGACACGACAAACCGTCAAAGAAGATCCAAAAGAGAGCGAATCGGACTTAACGAGGAATTCATGTATTAGAAGACTCACTACTTCTACTACAATCAGCGCAAGAAGGCAGTCAACACAATCATTAGAGCTGATAGTCCTAAATGTAGAATCGGAAGTGGTGCCTTATATGAAGCCTTCTCAAATGGATTCAGCAGTGCTAATGATCGAGGAATAAAATTCGAGACTATCAGACGAAGAACAAGCGATGAGTTCAACGTTCTCAACGTCGATCTCAGAAGAACAAATCGCAGATGCAATCAAATCTATACGTGTAGATACAGCTCCAGGACCTGATAGAGTGTTGATGAGAATTGTGAAGTCGAAACGAGTGATTAAAATTCTATCCTTGATTGCTACAACAATGCTCAGCAAATGCTGGGTTCCATCATCGTTCAAGAAAGCAAGGACAATTCTCATTTTCAAAAGTGGGGATACCAGTGAACCATCAAACTGGAGACCAATTTCAATTTTCTCGGTTTTAAGGAGAGTAATAGAAAGAGTTCTAGATAAGTTTGCCAGATATTATGAAACCTTTAATCCACATCAAAAAGGTTTCACACGAACACCCGGAACATACCTGAATATCTCTATTGTGAATGCTATTTTGGAGAAGGTCAAACGAGAAAAGGGAAATGCAACTTCGGTTTTTCTCGACATTTCGAAAGCCTTTGATAATGTTGGTCACAAACACCTGGCAGCAACAATTCGTACATCTTCGATCCCCTTACCAGTTCAAAACCTAATTATAGAACTTCAGGAAGGAAACACAACCCAAGTTGAAGCAAACAACGAGAAAACCAAAGAAATAATTATAAGTAGGGGAGTTATGCAAGGCGCCCTACTGTCACCATTCTTATATAACTTAGCTACTGACCATATATTGGACGAGCTATCAGAGAATGAAGTGTCTGATATGTATGGATATAGATTGGTTTACAACCTTGATAAGTTATCAGTGTTGGGGTTTGCCGATGACACAGTGATAATTGGTGAAGATACAAGGTCCGCAGCCAGTTTGACACTTATGGCAAAGAGTCGTTTTGAGCAACTTGGTTTGGAACTAAACGTCACAAAATCAATCGCGATCGTTATTGAAAATGGAAAGCTGAAAGAAGAGCCACTCCAAATAACCAAAGATATGGTAATAAAAAGCACGATATTTAGGAGTGTGTTTCAACAAGTCAATAGTTACCGATCATGGTGCTCCCATAAACAATCTAAAATCTAAATTACAAACTCTCACATCCTCTCATTTATTGAAGGCAGACCAAAAACTCAACGTACTCGATCAATATATTTGGCCAACACTCATATACCCTCTACAGAATGCTCCCATCTCATCACTTCCTATGAAATATCTCGACGATCTTGACAAAATAATACGAAGCACTATCAAAGCAATCTTGTCTTTAACAGGAGACACCCCTGATAGCATGTTATACACAGACAAAAAATACAAAGGATTAGGCACGTTCAGAGCGAAGTGGGAAGCATTCGTACAACATCACAACATTTGCCAGGTTATTGAGAAGGCTAAAGATCCTTACGTCCAAAAAACTCGAGACACAACATCCGAAAGGAAGATATGCTTTGAAAAACTCAATATTACACCTGAAGAATTGCAACGAAAAGGGGGATCTAGTAAGTTGTTAGGCCGAACTATTAGAGAGTGCTCACGCGATAAAGAATTCGATAGTTGGTGTTCTCTCATTCAAAAAGGAAGAGGTGTTGTGATGTATGTAGATTTTACCCCCGCAAATAAGTGGGTATCAAATAAAAAAGGGCTGTCCTCTTCAGAGTGGCGTGACGCCCTTAAATTTACGTGCAACACAGCTCCTGTTCGAGCTCTCCATGGTCGAAGCCAAGACGGTTACCACTGCAGGCATTGCCTCAGTGAGAAAGAAACCTTGCCCCACGTACTTGGCTTCTGCAGTCATGGAGAGCTTCTCAGGAACACACGTCATCACATCTAAATGGTGTTCTCATCTAAATTTCACTTGCACCTCCATCTAACACTACTTACCTTTTGGTTCAGCAACTTATCTTGACAGGCGCTAAATGACCTCGCTGTCGATGCGCCTTAAAACCCTAATATGCATTCATTCAAATATCCTGAATTGTTCGAAGGAACTGTGGGAAGAACAAAGACAATTGAACATGAAATTCACACAGACAATCACCGTACAAAACGATTTGCAGCGTTTACTTATTCCACAGAAAAAAAAGTTGAAATAATTCGCCAAGTAAGAGAAATGGAAGCAATGGGAATAATTGAACCAAGTCGATCTCAGTGGGCATCACCAGCCATTCTAGTGAGAAAGGCGAATGGAAAGTATCGATTTTGTGTAGATTATAGGGAACTTAATAAACTCACAACTCCAGATAAATATCCTATGGCAAATATGGAACAGATTTTGAGAGATGTCACCGAAGGCAGTAGAATCTTTTCCACATTAGATCTAAAGAGTGGATTTTGGCAAGTTTCGGTTGCTGAAGCAGACAGAGAAAAAACAGCATTTTCTACTCCAGTGGGATTGTACCAATTCAAGACAATGCCTTTTGGCTTGCGAAATTCACCGGCCACCTCCACTCGTTTGATGTCTGAAGTATTAAGAGGGTATTCTGAGAGCTTTTGCCGAGTGTATTTAGACGATGTGATTATTATGTCCAACAATGTAGAAGAACATGCAGTGCATTTAGACAAGGTCCTTCTACGGCTTGAACAACATGGGCTTACATGTAATATAGAGAAGTGTAAGTTCGGTTTCAGAAATATCGATTTTTTGGGAAGAGAGATCAATAATATAGGAATAGGCCAACAAAGAGAGAAGCTGATTGGGGTTAAAGATTTTCCTCGTCCGAGAAAAAGAAAAGAAGTTCAACGTTTTCTTGGATTAGTCAATTGGCATGGGAGTTTTATTGCCAATAGAAAGGAAATCGCACTTCCTCTTTCAAAATTGCAAGGAGAAAATGGCAAGTGGTGTTGGGGTCAAGTTAGGAAAACGCATTTGTGAGATCAAATGAAGAAATTTGCTCTGCCCCGATTTTGCACAGGATCGATTATTCGTGTCCCATCATCTTTTTACAAACGGATGCAAGCGAAGTGGGATTAGGAGCAATTTTATATCAATGGGACAAAGAGGATAATACAAAAAGGAGGGTAATTAATTATGCGAGTTGCAAACTTTCTCCAGCACAGACTCGTTATCATGCTTGTGAACGAGAGTGTTTAGCAGTTGTTTGGGCAATAAAAAAACATCGTATTTTCTTGGAAGGTCGTCCTTTCACTCTCATAACGGATTGTAGTGCGTTGAAACACAAGATGAAAGATTCTCACAGTAAATTGACTCAATACGCATTGCTTTTAGAAGAATTTGAATATACAGTTGTACATTGTTCCGGAATTTTGAATGAAGGCGCCGATTCATCATCCCGGGTTCCACAAGGAAATCAATTCAACGTGTCTGACCTAGAAGAGGAGGAAGATCGCATGTTTGCACCATGATAATAACCACGATGAAGGAAATCCCGAATTGTTCCTAATAACTGCCGAAGAAACAATCTCAAACAATAGTATATGGAAGCAAATTGAAACCTGGCAAGAGGATGATGATTATCTGCTTGGCTTAAAGAAGTGTTTGCTGGGGTCTCCACCATCAAATACGGACAATTGGGGAAGAAAAATATTGAATGTATGTACAGATCACATTATTGTTGAGAATGTGGTATGTTTGCAGGCTCTAGTTGACGGTGAGATCACTTGCCGTCCAGTCATTCCACGAGAGAGGGCGCAAGAAGTGATATGGGAGTATCACGACAGCGAGACAGCAGGCCACCCCGGTTGGCGAGAAACTGCTAGAGCAATAAAAATACGTTTCACTTGGGAAGGACTCTCAGCCGATGTAAAGAGTTATGTCCGGTCCTGTAGTATGTGTCTGTCATGTAAACCATACCACCAGAAGTCAAAAGGATATTATTTTCCACGAGTACCAAAAAAAGCCGGTAAGGTTTTAAGTGTCGGATCTTATGGGTCCATATCCATTATCGAAAAATAAGAAACGGTTTATTTTAACAATTATGGACCAAAAGACTAAGTAGTTAGAAGCTTTCGCACTGGGTACCAGTAATACCAGGAAAATAGTGGATATTCTGAAGAATGAGGTATTTTTCCGATTTGGTTATCCCAAGATAATATTGACAGACAATGGACCACAATTCCGGTCGAGTTTGTGGAGGGAGTCTTGCAAACAGTGGAGAGTACAAACTTGGACTACACCCATTTATCATCCCGAAGCCAATCCGGTCGAGAGACAAAATCAAGAGATAAAGAAGCAATTAAGAATAATGCTAGGAAAAGATCACCGGGATTGGGATGTTGAGTTGCCCAAGATTTTGTGTCAGTTAAGGGGTCGCCGGAATGAAGCTACTGGCTATACTCCATCTCAACTTGCAATCCACCGATATCTTAGACAGCCTGGCGATTGGGACCTGGTAGATAGTCCCATGGCATCAGGCTGTCCGAAAATATCAGAAGAAAAAGCTACTGAACATATTACCAAATATCAAGGGAAATATGCAGAGAATATGAACAAAGGACGCATGGATCACAATTTCAAGGTGGGGGATATGGTTTATATGAAAGACCATGTTTTGTCAAAGGCTGGTGAAAGGTATTGTGCTGGGTTCGCAAAGTTATATGTGGGTCCGTTGTTAGTGAAGCAAAGTTTGGACCCATCGGTTGTGGAAGTGATCTGGCCTGACACTAATAAGACAATAAAGGTACACACAAGCCAACTGCGGCCTGTTGAAGAGAGAACAAAGGAAGATAACTTGGAATGAACGAAGAAAGAATAACTGATTCGAATTTTTAGAGTATGATTTTTTAGTGGTGGGGAATGTCACGGCCTTCAGTCGTGACAAGACATTTGCTATTGTGAGGCTTTGGTTTGAAAACAAAGCCAAGAGGATGGAAGAGAAATAAAAGAGGGATTGTATTGTTGGGGAAAGATGGAATGAGAAGAAACTTTGGTTGCTAGAGGCAAGAGTTGTTTTAAAAGCTGAAGAGAATAAATCAAGTTTGATATCAAAATTGTGTTTTTTGAATATTTCGTGATAATTATCTTCAAAGTAGAATACAATGATTATGAATACGGAAACAAACGCCGACGACGGGACCGAGGTGGTCGTCGAAGAGGTCCCGGCCGTATCACGTATTTTACCTTTTTTCAAAGATGAAGCCTGTTAGTCATCAGTGCAGGGATCATTTTGATTCATAAATCATCAAAATGCAAGTATTGTGAGAATTGTTCTTCAAAGTTGAAAAGGTGATTTTATTTTAAGGTTATTGAAATTTCTATATACAACCAAAGCCATCTTTAATCAAAATATTTTTCTGGCACGGCCCTTTGAAGAACAAACTCAGAAACAAAGTTATTATAAAATGAAGTATTATAATTCTTCCATCATTTATTACAAGTCTTTTGGAAAGAGTTGCATAGTATGTATGAAAATTGGTAAAACTGGTTTTGTATGCAAAAGTTGTAACAATTGGCTACACTTTAGTTGTGGACTTCCACTCAATTACAAAAGAAGTCATATAACCTCAATTTGTAAGAGCTGTGTAAATAACTCTTTGAAGGATCAGCAGAAGAATGATGTGATTGAAGAATATTCTAATTCAACATGCCCCAACCGCAATCATGATATTATTATCCAACAACTACAGCATGAACTTACCAATGCTATGGTTGAAATTCAATGCATGCATGAAGAGAATAAAAGAATAATAGATCAACTTTGGTCTCAACGTAAAAGTTCGGATCTTATTCTAACTCCAGAAAAATTAAATCCCTTACTGATTCAGAAATCAATTGTCGGGTCGATTGAGATAGATTTGAATATAATAATATCCAGTGGCGGCGCGTGACTTTTCCCGAGGCCGGGGCAAAATATTACGACATTGTTTTATGTTGTTCATTTCCACAATTATAAGTGTGTATTCCTATTTTTGCGATATTTTATGTTGTTGGAAGATTCTTTCTATTATCATTCACTTTATTACCCACTAAATTCAAAATGTAGTTAATAAGTGACTCTGAATGTGAAATAATCGATCTTTTCACCTGATTGATTCGTTTGTATACAATTAATAACCTATAAATATGTTTATCATCGACTCACCACAATAGAACAGCCTATTTATATAAAAAGGCCATTCTCCTGTTTTTCAAGTGAGCGAACTTGTCCATTACTCTGTCGTTGAAATCTGTGATGCTCTTGATGAGTGATTTTTCTATGGTGAGCATGGCTAATGCGTTCAAACGGTCTTGATTCATGGTACTTCGAAGAAATGTCTTGACACGTTTAAGAGAGGAAAAACATCTTTCAGATTCGGCTGTGTTCATTGGTATCGTCACCAATATTCGCAACAGTTTTACAGTTTCAGAGTAAGGCTCACTGAGGTTATTGTCGAGAAAGAGTTGAAGAAGAGGCAGAGCACCAACCGTAGATCTTAAGTCCTGCCGTGAGTAGAGCGTTGTTAGTTCTGTTTTAAGTTTAGCTCTTTCTAACGTTGGGTATGATTGTACCGCAATTTCCAACTCATTAATAGGAAATTGCCTGGAAAAGTTTTCGAAGTTGTCAGAGGAAACGAGGTTTGAAACACTCAAATGACCCGTAAATGCAAATCTATCTTGAATTTGACTAGAAATAATGTCGCACACTTCGTTGGCACCTGACACCTTCGTCTGAGTTGGACGTTCCAGTGTGGCGCGACGTGTTTTCCGAGGTGGCTCAGACTCTTCGCCGTTGTTTTCTGCCTCCATAGGTTCAATAGCTGCCCTTACGTTTACAATAGCAGCGTCGAAGTGTTTAACTGCAGTGTTGACTTGGACTGGGTTTGTGCCTACTTTATGTAATTCTGAATAGAGCTGGTCGACATGAGGCGTGATGGCGTGGAAATGAGATAGCCAGTAATTAAATGAGTCTTTGTTAAGCTGATCAATGAGAAAGGTTGCGTCCTGTACTGTCGGTCCATCGAAGTCTCCACTAAGTTCAATCTTTTCCAAGCACTCGAGTAACTCGGCCTTATTTTCAAATACCGTGTTGACGACCCTGGTGTTGAAATTCCATCGTGTTGTTACCGGTCTAGGAAGACGCTGATTTACCACAGAGTCGAGCACGGCCATTCTCTTTGAAGATCGTGAAAAAAATGTCGAGAATCTAGTGAGATTTTAAAAAAATACTCGCACCACCGGAACAGAAAGGGTTGCTTGATGCATTATTAATTTAACTGATGAGCATAGCAATGCACGAAGTGTGCATTTGGGTAAACAGTTTTGATAATCGCTTGGACGCCACCATTCCTTCCACTCATAACAGCTGCGCCATCGTAGGTTTGGCATATCAGCTTTTCGGGTGTGTCTATCAAATGTTTATTGACTTCGGTTAAAAGTATTGAAGAAATAGAATCTGCAGTTGCATTAGGAGGGTTTGAAAATCCCCAAAATCGTTCAAAAACTTTTCCTGCCATCTCATAGCGATAAACAAGTACCAACTGTAACTTCGTTGACGTATCGGTTGTCTCATAAGCTTGAATTGACACGAAGTGTGCTTCTTGAATCTGTTTTGTGATTTCGTTTCTGCAAACTGCAAGCATGCAATCGAGGAGTTCATTCTGCACATCTTTGGACGTACCTTTAAAAACAGTTGATGAATCCAAATGCTCCCGCATAGCTGTGTCTATGTCAGCAACGAAGTCAACTAAACCCAAAAAAATACCTTTATTCAGCGAATCTTGTTTCTCATTATGTCCACGTAAAGCCAGTTCAAAAGCCCCACAGAACTTAACACAATCGATGAGTTTTGACAAAATGTTTCGATTTTGTTTCACTCTTTGATAATGTTGCTTAATTGCTGCACGATACCCAGTATCTAATTGCACTGCAATACTCACTTGACCCATAATAGCGAGATCGGTAGAATTGTTTATGTGGGTCAAGCCTCTCTCGTGTAATTTGCATTTTTCGGATAAATGTTTCAAGTCAGTGATGCCTTTCAATGTCCAATTTGAATCTCCACCAAACAATAGGCAAGGGAAACAAAAAAGCGCCCCCTTAATCTCACATCCACAAAGCCAAACTTTCTTATTGTACCATTCACTGTTAAAACTTCGTTTAATATCTTTTCCACTACTTTTGTTCTTATTCGACTGTATTATTTTCAAGCTAGGTCTGTTAGGTCCAAGTCTTTTCACCTCAAGTTTCTCTGCATTGGACAATAGACGGAAAGGCATTTGAATCAAACTAGCAACCTGATTCATTGTTGTTGATTTGTGTGCATTTATATAGACATACAGCAAAATTACAAAATACAGCGAAATAATATATATTTTAAAACACCAACACTTGCACTTGTGCACACACTCAACACGAACTTTTAATTAATTGATTGAAATTCTAAAACTTAACAGTGATAACTGATTTGAAAAAGAAAATATTTAATGGTCCACACTCCGCAGAAAGTTACGAGCTATGCCCATGACAACCGAGCGCTGAAAGCACTCAGTGAGCGCTGGTCATACTCACAAGATACATCCTCCATTCCATAATTTTCTCAGAATTTTTATGCCGGCCAATACACTTGGCTCAACATGAGAGGGAATAAAGTATTCGGAACTCTCAAGCTTTACTTCCTTTATCACTAACGTAAGTGTTTTTGATGACAGTCGTCGTCAACTAGAGATGAACGGATGAACCCCCGTTTTTTC
Organism: Brachyptera risi; assembly: GCA_964007535.1. Classification (NCBI taxonomy): domain Eukaryota; kingdom Metazoa; phylum Arthropoda; class Insecta; order Plecoptera; family Taeniopterygidae; genus Brachyptera; species Brachyptera risi. Next base: position 16,561,947 of record OZ023338.1, on the reverse strand, counting down.
CTAGAAAACCCTAGATTTCACTAGATTGAATTGGATAGACTCGAGGGTAGACAAATGACTCCTCGACTAGAATATGATTCAAACGAATCCCAGTTGGTATGGTGGCGAATGGTTTCGATTCATAGAGAACATGAAATCTAGGATTGATAACTGATTGGTAGGTAGGATGACACCTACAGAAGAATAACTTTGAAGCGTATGAGCAAAGGAGATATGCACGTCGACTCTTCAACGAGGGCTCACCAGCCTCACAATACAGGCTCTCCACCCGACTAGTACGGAGTGCTCCTATGGCCAGTCGGATGCCCGTATTATGAACTGCATTGAGTGACTTCACGTAGCTCTCTCGTGCCGAGTCGTACACAACACTACCATAATCCAATTTGGAACGTATTAATGCTCGGTAAAGCCGCAGCATCGTGGTGCGATCCGCTCCCCATTTGGTATCACTAAGATAACGGAGAAGGTTGAGTGACTTGAAGCACTTTAGTCTGAATTGCGAAATGTGAGATTTCAACTTCACGTCAAACGTCAGCCCAAGGAACTTTGTCGATTCTGCGAATGGGAGGAGTTCTCCACGAAGATATATTTCTGGGTCAGGGTGCAGGCCTCTCAGACGAGAGAAACGCATGCACGTTGATTTTGATGTAGAAAACCTGAACCCAGTTTCTTCTTCCCATGCTTCTAGTTTCCTAATTGCGAGTTGGATTTGGCGAGAGGCCGTAGCACTTCTCGCTGACTTACTGAATATAGCCAAGTCGTCGACAAATAAGGAGGAAGTGATTGAAGATGGAACGCTTCAAACAATACCATTTATTGCGATGGCGAACAAAGTAACACTGAGGACAGAACCCTGTGGTACACCGTTCTCTTGGATGAACTCATCCGACAACACCGAACAGTTAAAATCGCGTTACAAATCTCACATCTGGGAACGATTTTATCGGGGGTGAAGAGATAGGAATGGGTTAAAAGTGTGTGTCCCACTCGCAGACGAGTGAGAACTACTTCCTTCCTCCGTGAACCTCGGATTGAAGATTCCCAAGCACTAACAGTTGGCTTAATTTCTTTCAGCTTGTTGTTGGTCTCCCTGTCCCACTCTTTTTGGAAACGAGATTTGAAAAGTAGTTTGAAATACGCCTTGAAATCATTCAAAGGTACTCTCGGGTTATCAATATCTTCTTTCTCCGTAGCTTCTTTGGCAGCCCTGTCCGCTGACTCATTACCACCAATCCCCACATGTCCAGGTACCCAGCAGAACACTACACTGACATCCTGCGAGGCAAGGGCGGTCAGGAGTGTCTGCACTTTTTGGACTAGATGGTGACTTGAAAAGATCTGAGTTAAGGCTTGGAGTGCACTCAAAGAATCGGAACAGATCAGGAAGCACTTCTCAGGCCGTTGTTGAATGTGCTGTAGAGAGGTGACAATTGCAAACAACTCGGCTGTATATACGCTACTCATCGAACCTAATCTAAAACTAACAGTGGATGATTCGCTAACGAATGCGCAGCCAACTTTGCCGTTCAGTTTCGATCCGTCCGTGTAGTATTAATTATGTCCGGGGTAGTGTGTGCAGAGCTCTAGGTATTTTTGCTTATACTCTTCTTCACTCGTGCTTGCCTTCGTACTTGATGACAAGTTCATCAAGCACTCCGGACGTGCAAGTACGTCCGGCAAGTATAGGCAAGTAACCCATCATTGGACAGGCCGAAGTTAGATGGTTTGTCGCTATAAAAGGCACGGTCACAAACAGGTGGGAGCTGTTTGATGTCGCCAAGAAGATATATGAAAAGTTTGCCAAACGGATGAACAGCGCTGTTTGGTTTGACTTGGCGGCATCTTTTATCAATCATAGCCAATAGAGTACAACCAATCATGCTATATTCGTCAATCAAAAGGAAGTTGATATTTTTCATGGTCAATTGGAATGATCTCTCAGCCCTACCGGTCAAATCGGCAAACTTAGATGAGTTTGTGGTGATATGGAGAGCTGAATGTATGGTAGAACCATTAATATTAAATGCGGCCACCCCCGTAGGTGCAAGTAACATGTAACTGTTGTCTCCAAGAGCTTTCCTCAATCGTTGGGTCATAGCCTTAATAATTGTACTCTTGCCCGTACCAGCTGTACCTTGAACAATTAACCGCCTGACAGGTTCAGGTTGTAAGCCATCAGCGTTATCATTGATATTCGATATCTGAGTTTCAAGAAGATTCAAGATGTTCTGTTGTTCTTCACTATATGTCATTGTTTGATATACGATTTCTTCTACTTCAATTTCTATCTCACGGATGTCTTGAAGGAAATTATTCACTATGTCGATATTTGGATATTTCAAGTACGATTCGTTCCAAGGAAACAAGGCATCAAACTCCCTTGTCCCCATCTCTGCTCGAATAACTTGTGCGTTGGGACCCATGGCAGCCACGGTCATCCACTAATCCTGATACCTGTCCGGTTCCACCTGATCTCCATCCTCATACTCATCGTCACTCATTGCGAATGGTACATGTTCCTCATCATTCGTCAAGCCAAGCCGTCTGTACACATCACCCCAAGGTTCTTCATGAGGATTAATCAGATTGAAATCAGACCACACACTACGCAATAGAACTTGTTGCCTGAAATACAGCTCGTTTTTATCCAGATCATCAGAAAGTTTTGGACGGGGAAAGACTCGAACAATAGCGTCTTTTCTGCGACAAATCCAGCGGTTAGTTTTCCAATAATATCTAGAAGCAGCTTGCATTCACGTTGAATGTGACATATGATCTGGGCGATCAGGATATTTGGCAACAAAACTGTGATCAGAATCAGCTTCCTCCACGGGGGGTCCTGTGAGTAGCGGAACTCACTTCTCGCCACCGACATTGAGAGATACGAAAGTTCTGGTCGAGTGGTATAATGGATAACCCATAAGTATGTGACAACATTCTTGTGCTGAAATATCGCGTTCGGCAAGAGATTGAATTATTAATTTTTGGATCGCAAGTTTAGCTGGATCATGTGCAGTTACCTCATTAGCGAGAATATTTGATAACAGATCTTTAAATGACGAGGATTGTGGTTCACTCTTAGCTGCATATTTAGCGATATAATTAAGGACGGCTTCTTCAGAAACAACAGCTTGTACGTCAATGTTTGCCCTCCATGATTGAATCATGAACTGATTATAACGATTTATGAGGGGATCATTACGTTCTGTTCCTATTGAAATATTGTCTTCATTCTCTTCCCTCACAAATTTAGTTTTTTCACATAAAACGAAGGGAAACTTGAAGCGACATGTTGAAACCCTCGAATTCTTCTTCCTCCGAAGACAATATTTTTCACTACAACGCGTGTGTCGTTGTATTTCATTTATTAAATGTGTAAGGTCTTCTTCCAGATCAACAATCTCACTCATCCTTATCTCACAAGGATGAGTGACTGGAGGTGGTTCGTTTAGTCCAGGATTTACTGTTGAGACCAGAGAATGAAAATTTTGTAAAACGTCGTCATTGCCCTCTTCATCGTCAAAGTCTAAATCTTCCACATTAGGTGCGCCATCTAACCACAATAGTCTGTGAATATGACTGCTACCACGATGTTGCCACTCGTAGCGATACCAGAAATCTTTGACATTGAATCTTGGAGCAAGAATATTTTTGACATAAAATGAAGCTCTTGCTTGAAAAAACCATGAAACGATGAGAGGATTTTCACAGAGTAACTTTCGACGAAGAGATGTAGCTTCGTTAGGATTCATATCGTCAAAGTCTACCCCCGGAGCGAGTTAGTCATATAATTCGGGCCAATGTAAATCAGCTGCACTCAGTGTGAAGAAAAGTGTTGGGGTACCTAACGATTCAACCATATCTTTCAACTCGCCACAACGCTTGAACCAGTAGGATTTAGTTACACGTAGAGAAGACGCAAAAAACATGACTTTATTTGCCAATAGTGGACTTGTTTCTAAAAGTTGTTTCAATTGAGCAGCTGTTTTTCCATTTGGAAAAGTGCTTTTTTGACTAAAATATTGCCTTGGCTGATTGCATTCTAACGCAAAATTGAATTAAGAGCAAAGAAACGAAAACGATCATCTTTAGCAAATCTCTCATCTTTGAATTGCATGAGAAACTGAAAATATTGAGTCGGTTTTATCACGTTCAATATAGATGAATCTCGTGAATCACAAAGTCCAGAAGGAAAGAGAGTTGGAAAAGCTTGTGCGATGTAACCTTCTGTGCTGAATTCATTGATAGGGTTATTCGTTACTTCAGGCCAAGGTACTGTATCAGAATGTAAAGCACCATCTATTCTCTCCCTCTCATTAAGGGGAATTAGCTGAGGGACGTTATTGTGTTCGAGAATGTCGTTATCATTATTAATATTTTCATTTGCCGTTATCTCTATGTATTGTAGATCCCCATATACATTTCCATCTTCAGGAAGACCGAGTAAAACGTCATTAACGATAGCAATATCTTTATAAAAACGATTATTAGATTTTAACCACAAAAGTGCATTTCTCAGACGTTAATGAATGAATGAATATTGGGGTTTTAAGGCGCATCGACAGCGAGGTCATTTAGCGCCTGTCGAAATAAGTTCCTAAACAAGAAGGTCAGTACTGTGATATAAAGGTGCAAGTGAAATTTAAATGAGAACATCTCGATATATATGAAACTAAGACTAAACTAATATTAAAGACGTTATACACTAATTTGTTAAGACCGAACATGTGTGTGCTGTAGAGGGTCACACCCATGGGACTAGGAGGAGAACGCTTCATTACTTGTTCTCAGTTCAAACTCACGCTCAAATAGGAGTGGAGAAACGACAAACCATAATATTGAAACATGGTTTGATTTAAAATATTTATGATGTCTATCACAAGAGATCGACATCAAGAATCAGTATCGAATGTCGAATGACAATATACTGGAAAATTATGATTGCATCAACAACGGAGACCCCTTAGATCAGATTGGAAAGTTGAGAGTGTTTCAGAAACACCAGCAAGCGATCGACAGCCCTGTGATCGTCACCAAGGATCAGTGACAGGCCCTCCGGCATGCGCAGGCGCCGGCAGGAGATAACCGTGGGTCAGTCTAGTATGGCCAATACGTAGACGAGTCAGCAAAATCTCTTCTCTACGGTTCCTTCTTGATGAAGAAATCCAAGGGTTGATACATGTTTTTATTTCCCTGAGTTTATTGTTATCAATGACACTCCATGACTCCTGCCAGCAGGATTTCATGGTGCATTTGAAATTATTCTTAAGATCGGTGTTAGGAACAATCGAGTTGAAAGTCAGTTGTTCTAGGGTGGCTTCTTTAGCTGCTAGATCCGCAATTTCATTTCCCGGAATTCCCGCATGCCCTGGGATCCCAACAGAACACAACCTCCAAGCCCTGTCCTCTCATCTCTGAAAGGAGGGACTGTATGTTTTGGACCAGAGGGTGTGACGGATAGAAAGTATCCAGAGCCTGCACGGAGCTAAGGGAGTCAGAGCATATCACAAATTTACTATGGCCATTTTTTAACGCAAATTTCAATGCTTGCACAAGTGCGAATAGCTCCGAGGTGAACACGCTACAGATAGGATTGAGTTTAAAACAACGACATGTAGAATCAGAGGTGAAAGCACATCCGACAGCATCATTCAGTTTTGAGCCATCGGTGTAGATGAAAAGGTGTTGCTGGTACAGGGTGCACAGCTGGTTAAAATATTGCTGATACACCGAGCTAGGTGTGGAAGCTTTGGCATGCTGAGCAAGTTGCGTCAGGCACACAGGTCGGGGTACGGTCCACGGGGCAACTTCTCCACAACCAGATGAAAAAACATCTAGTAGATTGGTTAGAGGGTGACCTAGCTGCTGAAATAACTTTTCAAATCTCGTTTCCAAAAAGAGTGGGACAGGGAGACCAACAACAAGCTGAAAGAAATAAAGCCTACTTTTAGTGCTTGGGAATCTTCAATCCGAGGTTCACGGAGGGAGGAAGTGGTTCTCACTCGTCTGCGAGTGGGACACACACTTTTAACCCATTCCTATCTTTTCACCCCCGAAAAAATCGTCCCCAGATGTGAAATTTGTAACGAGATTTTAACTGTTAGACACATATTGCTCGAGTGTCGGAAATATACCGCTCTGCGGAGACAGATTCGTATGGAAGACACAATATCAAAGATTTTGGGAAATAATTCAAAATCGATAGATACTATATTCATCTTCTTAAGATTATCGAACCTTTTGGATCTCATTTGACATGCTCGTGCATCTGCGCCGTTGTATGCGTGTGACGACAAAGTTGTCGTGTCAACAGTATCATTTTTCAAACTTCCGCGATGAGGCTACTTATGTCTGATTAAGATGACGTTGGTTATGTAATCATCTTATTTCGGTATTTTGATATTTGATACTTATGCTTGATGTCGATCTCTTGGGATAGACATCAGGAATATTTTAAATCAAACCATATTTCAACATATATCGATTATGGTTTGTTGTTCCTCCACTCCTATTTGAGCGCGAGTTTGAACTGAAAACAAGTAGTAAAACGTTCTCATCCTAGTCCCATGGGTGTGACCCTTTACAGCACACACATGTTCGGTTTTAACAAATTAGTGTATAACGTCTTTAGTCTTAGTTTAGTCTTAGTTTCACATGGTGTTCTCATCTAAATTTCACTTGCACCTTCATATAACACTACTTACCTTTTGGTTCAGCAACTTATTTTGACAGGCGCTAAATGACCTCGCTGTCGATGCGCCTTAAAACCCTAATATCCATTCATTGAACTGAGAACAAGTAGTAAAACGTTCTCATCCTAGTCCCATGGGTGTGACCCTTTACAGCACACACATGTTCGGTTTTAACAAATTAGTGTATAACGTCTTTAGTCTTAGTTTAGTCTTAGTTTCACATGGTGTTCTCATCTAAATTTCACTTGCACCTTCATATAACACTACTTACCTCTTGGTTCAGCAACTTATCTTGGCAGGCGCTAAATGACCTTGCTGTCGATGCGCCTTAAAACCCTAATATTCATTCATTCATTCATTCAGTCCACTGACATGTGAAATAAAAGTCTTCAAATACCTTCAATCGAGACGTTTGAGACAAACTTTTCGAATATTCACAATACAGACTTGTGGGACGAAACTTGAATATCTTCAATCCATATGTGTGAAATAATACCAGAAGTTTAGAATAAAATTCCTCAAATATCTTCAATCCAGACGTGTACGAATAACGTGTACGAAATACTTCTTGAATATGTACAATACAGACGGGTAAAATGGATTTCCTTGAATACATGTGATGCAGACGTGAAATTATTTAAATGTATGTACATACAAATATAGAATAATCCATTTTATATCTGTTGAATGATGATAATTATAAGGAAATCTTCTTTGCAGAATTGTTAAATTATCAGCATTAGTCTCATTAGCGTTAGTCTCATCAGTGGATGTACTTTCAGGTATTATTTTAGATGCGATTGAGCAGTGCCAAATCACATCTTTAACCATGTTAGAACTGACTCACTTTTCCCAACAATCAACAAGTAGGCCCATCATAATGTTCAAACTATTTCAGACCAAATCAATTTGACTAAACCATCTCCTGGCAGCAAGGATATTCATGTGTCACGGTAAGCCTACTCACTGCTGACAGTGTGATAGGCTACACATAGTCCAGGCCATTGAGTTTTTAGGGTCAAAACCAATGGCTTGGTAGGCCCAATTCCCGAACAGTTCTCCGCAATGGCTTAATAGCCTACCGGTACCACATTGAAGTTGTGCTTGATTAAACAATGTTCGTAGGGCCTACTCATTAAAATAGCCCAGGCCCATGTCAAGTACTTAACCCAACTAGGCCTAGGCCTATTTGTAATTGATGGAGAACATAACATACTGAAATTAAGGTCCCAGGCTCTACACAGGGCTGGGTTGATTACATTTTAATATCTTCGGTGGATGAGGGCCCAAGCCAAGGCGTGGTACACTATCGGCAATCGTTTCATCATCCTCACTGCTGCTACTCAAATACTCTACTGCGGCAGCATTCACCAATCTCCGTCTTCTATATTTTGTACTTCTGGACTGCGTATTGTTGAACATTTTCGTTGTCACTCATTCCAAATCAGGTTAGAATAAATAGGCCTTGCCAGAACTGATCTATCAAAGAGGTTGATTTCAGTACGTTGGTATGTTCACGAAGGAGCAGGCAATTGAGTGTAGCAATGCTAAACGTTTATAATAACACGTATCAATAATAATATACAGTAGAACTGTTACTGAATGATAACAGTGGATGTCCCAGACAGAAGATTGACTCCAAAAATGTTGTCAAAGCTACATACAAGCCGGTTCATGTGCATTGTGCAACCGTCACTGCCTCCTAGCCTGATCATCTGTAGTTCTTACTTGTATGTAGACAACCATGTGTCATGTGTGACGTAATAATTTCTCAATAGGAAACCTTGTTCAAGCTTTTGGCCATGTGTTATGGGATGATAGTTTTTCAACCTCCATAAAATAGAAACAATTCCTAACATAGATAATCTTGTTTAAAAATCTCGAGCAAAGTCTGAAACTTTGTAATCCGAAGCTATGCAAAGCATAGTGCTGTCGTAACATTAATGCATCAGCCCTTGGCGCAAATAATGGATTCCGGTCAATGCAGTTGTGACCAACGTACGAAAAACCTCTCCAAACTAAATGCTACATTGTTGATAGTATTACGAAGTTCATATGATGAAACTCCGATGTAAAATTTGTATATGGATGATATAAAACATATGAACATCAATGTAATGTGATAACTGATCCTGTACTCTCAAGATCTGGATACGATAGACCAACAGAATGACACTGAAAATGTACACCTTCAATTTTATGTTGGCGAAACTGATGAGTCTAAATGCGTGACTCCATTTTGTTTCTCCCGCATTCAGCGTCTTTTGCTACCATTTTCTATACCTTTTGTTATAATTTCCTTGCGTATTTACAATAATGAGATTCGGTGACCAAGATGAAGAATCGGTCGACAGCGACGCCGCGTCAGTATACAGTCGGCGTCATCGTCGTACCCAAAAAAAGCCAAGCTGAAAGCTTTGGTTTATTTTGAGGGAGAGAAGAAGGTCTGCCTCATTAATGATGTGGACTCCTTAATAAAGAGGTGGGTTTAGTTCAAGTATAAGCAAACTCAAGACATAATGTTGGAATAAATCATTTTACAGATATTCCATTTGTCTCCTATAATTATTTTTAACAATTATAGGACTGACCAAAGACTCGGGGAGATGTGCACCTTCGCATGAAATAATGGCAAAACCTATGATGGACTACTCATAGCCGTTAACAGTAAGTGGGATTATAATGTCTGGTGGGGTCCCAGGATTTATGTGCTGTTCAGACAGTATGGCCTTTTCTGAAACTGGCCTTACATGAACATTTTCGATGCGATATCGCGACTGCATACAGAAGCGATATCGGCCATTTTGAAGTAGGCCTATTGACCAATTAGCGAAGACTGTGTAATGGTGCATGGTTTTGTCGCGCAAGTTCAGCTCTACTCAACTTTTGGCTCGCACTACAGCAAATCGCATGCGGAATGGCCAGATGTAGCTTGAGTTTAGGTAAGATCCGCTTTAGGTTGTCGTCGTACTGCTTGCCCCAGAATAGCTAAAGTGTCGATTTTAGCATGAATTGTTTCAAAGTAATTCCATAATTGATCAATTTGCGCACGTACATAGGGCCTATCTACTACTTCTTTTATGAGATTTTGTTCTTATATAGTTATTATTATTATTGAGAAGATACCAGCGCTGTCATACCTACATAGGCCTACATACATACATACATACGTGCATACGTATGTATACCTACGTACCTACATACCAACAAACCAACGTACCTACCCACTCACCTACCCACCTACCTACCTACCTACCCACCTACCTACCTACCCACCTACCTACCTACCCACCTACCTACCTACCCACCTACCTACCTACCCACCTACCTACCTACCTACCCACCTACCTACCTACCCACCTACCTACCTACCTACCTACCCACCAACCCACCTACCTACCCTACCTACCGTATACCTACGTACCTACGTACCAACAAACCAACGTACCTACCCACCTACCTACCCACCCACCTACCCACCTACCCACCGTATACCTACGTACCTACGTGCCAACAAACCAACGTACCTACCCACCTACCCACTCACCTACCTACCTACCTACCCACCTACCTACCTACCCACCTACCCACCTACTCGCCTACCTACCCACCTACCCACCTACCTACCTACCTATCCACCTACCTACCTACCTACCTACCCACCTACCTACCTACCTACCCACCTACCTACCTACCCACCTACCTACCTACCCACCTACCTACCTACCCACCTACCTACCTACCCACCTACCTACCTACCCACCTACCTACCCACCTACCTACCTACCTACCTACCCACCAACCCACCTACCTACCCTACCTACCGTATACCTACGTACCTACGTACCAACAAACCAACGTACCTACCCACCTACCTACCCACCCACCTACCCACCGTATACCTACGTACCTACGTGCCAACAAACCAACGTACCTACCCACCTACCCACTCACCTACCTACCTACCCACCTACCTACCCACCTACCTACCTACCCACCTACCCACCTACTCGCCTACCTACCCACCTACCCACCTACCTACCTACCTATCCACCTACCTACCGTATACCTACGTACCTACGTACCAACAAACCAACGCACCTACCCACCTACCCACCTACCTACCCACCGTATACCTACGTACCTACGTGCCAACAAACCAACGTACCTACCCACCTACCCACTCACCTACCTACCTACCCACCTACCTACCTACCTACCCACCTACCCACCTACCTACCTACCTACCCACCTACCTACCCACCTACCTACCCACCGTATACCTACGTACCTACGTGCCAACAAACCAACGTACCTACCCACCCACCCACCCACCTACCTACCCACCTACCTACCTACCCACCCACCCACCTACCCACCTACCCACCCACCTACCTACCCACCCACCTACCTACCCACCTACCCACCCACCTACCTACCTACCTACCTACCCACCCACTCACCTACCTACCTACCCACCTACCTACCTACCTACCCACCTACCCACCGACCCACCTACCTACCTACCTACCCACCTACCTACCCACCTACCCACCGTATACCTACGTACCTACGTGCCAACAAACCAACGTACCTACCCACCCACCCACCCACCTACCCACCCACCCACCTACCCACCTACCCACCCACCTACCTACCCACCCACCTACCTACCCACCTACCCACCCACCTACCTACCCACCCACCTGCCTACCCACCCACCTACCTACCCACCCACCTACCTACCCACCTACCCACCCACCTACCTACCCACCTACCCACCCACCCACCTACCTACCTACCTACCTACCCACCCACCCACCTACCTACCTATGAAAGAATCATAACTTAGAATCATAAAGTAATCATAAATTATCAATACTCACCTGGCATCCTATCCTACTTGCAAGTTTCTTCAAGATTAATGGAGTTTTACCGGGCTAGACTTGGCAGCTTGGCTACATCTGATCCTAATCAATCATCTTTGAACACAATTCCGAATCAATCAGTTTTAATCGGTACTTTTGATGACCCTCTTCTAGAAAGCGCAGTCGAGCTAAGACGGGTGGAGAAAGCCTTTTTGGCATCTAAACCAGATGGACTCGACTCAGTCGAGGTCCTTAAAGGCGAGCGGCAAAGTTTCCTAACCACGCGAAAAAGTGTGAGGAAGGCTCGTGATGCTGCCCGAAAATGTTTGCTGGGCAATATCGCAGAGGAGTTGCTGCCACTGGAGGAGAGCGAGTCGGAGCCTGACCCACCGGTCCAACTGCAGTTCAGGTCAACACAGAAGGCCGTGACAAGCTTTTGGAGATGTCAGTTGGGCAGTCTTCCATCATTTCACCACTCTGCTCGATTCCATTGATGTCTCCATCGCCACCAATGCCATCGTCTCCACTTCTACCGTCGCTTCCATTGCAGCTGCCAACACTGTCACCTTCATTGATAGGCCAACCGACACTGACGCTTCCATCGCTGCCATCTCCTTCGTCCCATGTACTTCGTACGCAATGCAAGAATTACGAAGGTTTGGATGAGGCAGAGCAACTTGCTGTCAACCTTGTCAATGCTTGTGAGTAAAACAATATCTTGAATCTTGTTAATTGTCACACAAGAACGTCATTTGAACGTAACTTGATTTATCTGGACTATTTTTACATTGGCACTACAGGTCTAGTACTGATTTTGTTTTTCTTAAATCTCGATTTCTCTCAACTGTGATTGATCAATTGTATTACACCTGATTGTCAATCAGACAGCAGTGCCGGACTGGGCCACCGGGCAATGCCCGGTGGGCCGCTGACGAAATGAATATCAAAATGGGCAGCGATCACCCGCAAATATCTTTTTATACGTTCACACTGTTCATCCACTTCAACGTTTAACTCCCGTCCAAGGTTTTACCTAAATGATGATAAGTTAAGTGATCAAAACTTACAATGGCCGAGCATTTTAAAATTTAATTCGTTATTTAGAATATGATCTTCTTGTTTTTACAAATATTATCGAAATCTGTTTGATTTTTAGTGAATGTAACCTTGATAAATCAGTTACCGGAGAAACAAATTGGGACACAAGAATATTTCATCTACTAGATTTAAAATCTATTTTATCTACAGAATATTTAATCTACGAGAGAAGATTCACTAATATGGAAATACGGAAGAAAATGGCGTCGATGTTTTTTCGATATTCTCCTATTTAACCGAGTGATATTAAATGAAAATATGTTTGAACCCCTGACCCTACTACCGTAATCGAAAATGGATTCCGTTATCAACATTTTTCGCACTTTTTTCGACTATTTGTGCTATCTTTGGCAATTCCAAATATTTCAGTAAATTCACTAAGGATATGTACACCAATATTTTCGTGCCCAATACTCGGTCATCTAGTTATGTATATTATGGATATTACACATGGATTCCAATTTGGAATTTGTATTTTTTCAATAGATATATAAGTACTGTATATTGCTTTTTTTTTAATGTTGGAATTTTCTATATCAACATAAATTAAAATTATGGGCTTACACCAATCTTGAACTAAGATCGCTTGAAACCGAAAGTGCAAAAATAAACCTCAATCACAAAAACATTATTCATGACCCCCCCCCCCCCCCCCTGGGTCGCTTTTTGTATTTTTTTTGCCCGGGCCGGTTGTGAGAGCCAGTCCGGCACTGTCAGGCAGGGTTTCTGGACAAACTCAAACGATTGCACGATCAATCAAGCGCCGAGTTCAGTACGTGTGTTTGATCAAAATTCTGTAGTAGCATGATCCTAGATTTCCTATTCAGTAAGAAAATGAAATAAAAATTAATTGGAAGCTACAAAAAATACCGTCATGAATGTGCACCACCGGAAATCTTCCATCCTGTATGTATAATGCTGAAACGAGCACCGCCTCGAAGGATCCGGACACCTTGACGTGGTGTGGGGGCTTGCGTGGCTCCGTGATCCCCAGAGCTATCGTCGGGAGCGATTTATTTGCTCCCAGCAGGGTCACCCATGGCGATAAAGTCTGGGGTGAGGGTCCAGACTAAGTTCGGACCGTCGGTCGAGTGGGTGCCCATCTCGGTGACCAGAGTAGACATAGGGATTTCTCGTGCTATCACTCACCATCATCATTCTCTTCCATTCGCTGTACTCTTCTTCCTCTCTTTCTCTCTTCAACTCTCACTTAGTTTCATCTTCGTGCCGAATCCCTGTGCCGACTCACACCCACGACTGTTGACAACACTTGCAATGCTCAGGAAGTGAATAGGATATTATTTGTTTTATCTGCATTCGAGCCCGTGAGTAAATAGCGTTGGTTGTATGAGTCTAATAGAAGGTTGTGTATGACAATATCATCTCTTCCTATTTTACAATAAGACTAATTGCGTTTATGAGCGTCCGGACATAAAATTGGCACTTTCATATCCGCCACTTGTCGAACGGGAAATCATTTACCGGCTTCACTTCATGCTGTTAGCATGGAGTGGACCCGGTTTTGTTTACGAGGCCCCATGTGGTAGTACCAACACGGGTTAGTTGAGTCCCCTACTCGCAGAGTAAGCCAAGTATTTGTGGTAGGTTGTCCCCAACCCCATGAGACCCAACAATTGTCATAAATCTACCCCCAATATTTTGAGTAATTCCCGAAAGAGATCAAGACCTGATTCTCTTCTTGCAAATAAAATTAGTCTCGACGATATATTTTGCCCTGCACCTACACACAAGTTCGTAGTCATTCAAAGAACTGGCGATAGTGCTGAAAATCTGTCCTTCGAAAAAGTAGACTCCATTAAAATTACTGCTGAAATACAAAAGATAATTGGTTCAAAAACTTTCCGTGACATCAAGAAGATTCGCAACGGTACACTGCTAGTGAAAGCTCCAACTGAAACTGATGCAGATAAACTTCTAAAGATGACGACACTTGTCGCACTACCGATCACAACCTTCTTACATAAGCAACTTAATAATTCCAAGGGAATAATCAGCTGCTATGACCTCATGATAAATAGTGTCGAGGAAATAAAAGAAGAGTTATCCACGCAGGGTGTGATCGACGTCTTTCGTATTACATCCCGTAGATCAGGTGTCCCTCAGCCTACACCGACACTAATTCTTACTTTTTCGTCCACAAAAACACCCTCTGAGGTATTTGCTGGCTTCCACAAATTAACAGTCCGAGAATATGTACCGAACCCTTTACGATGCTTTCGATGTCAAAGATTTGGTCACTCGAAAGTACATTGCAGAGAGAAAGAGATCTGTGTAACCTGTTCCCTTGAGATCCACGGAGACGAGCCGTGCCAGTCTGGCGCCTCCTGTGCGAACTGTAAAGGTGAACACGCAGCCTCATCCAGAGACTGTCCAATTTGGAACAAAGAGAAAAGGATCCAAGAAATAATGGTTAAAGAACGTATTTCCATAACTGATGCGCGGAGAAAATGTTATCAATCTTTCCCTACAATGGACTCCAACTTTTCTTTTGCAAGAGCTGTACTGAATCCCAATGAACAAGCTCAACAAAAATCTGAGATAGAATCGCTCAAACGACAAAATGCTGACCTTATCACAGCGAATAACTTGCTTTTAGAGAAACTCAGTTCTCAGGACATTAAAATTGAAGAAATGCAGAAGAAAATTGATCGTATGTGCAGTCTTCTGAACAAATCATTATCCTTACCTGAAGCCGGAACTGCGGTGAATGAGGACGTGATCGTCACCATTCCCAGTGAAGCCAGAGCTGAGGAGTCGGTCGCGCAGCGCAGAGTAGCTCCTCAGGATAAACCTAAGCTGAAGAGAGATAGGAAAGATAAGCAAGCTGTTAATACGAAGCCTCTCTCAAAGTCAACGGCGGGAACATCAACTCAGATTGCAGATCAATCTCAGTGTTCTGATGATGAATGGATGGCTCACAGTGGGAAGTTTTGGAATAAAACCAAGAGAGATAAGACTTAACCATACTAGTTAAGTGATTGAATATATATTTCAATCACTCATAAACTATTGAAGTATACTTCACATATATTTCAATACATTTTATATCAGTGTTAATTTCATCTTTATTTGTTACACCTCATTCTAATATGTCCCTCCTTCAATGGAATTGTAACGGTTTTAATATACACAAGGAGGAAATCAAACTTTTAGCGTCTCCTTTCAAACCACTCTGTTTCTTCCTACAGGAAACTCATTTCAAGCAATCAGACTCTCCACTACTGAGTAACTATTCGTTTTATAGATGTGATGACCTCTCTGGTAATAAGGCCAGTAGAGGAGTTGCTACAGCAGTTCATGACAGCTGTTATGCGAGCTTATTGCCGCTACAGACACCTTTCCAAGCAGTAGCCATCCGTGCATACCTCCCTCAACCAGTCACATTATGCAACGTTTACTTACCTGAATGGGCACATTATGCAACGTTTACTTACCTGAATGGGCACCTAAAACTAACCTTCAGCGACTCACGAAACAGCTTCCGCGCCCATTCATCCTCCTTGGTGATTTTAACGCTCACAGTCAAGTGTGGGGAGACACCATGGTGGACACCAATGGTAGAGGCCGTATTTGCGAGGAATTTTTTAATGACAATGATCTGATTTTACTCAATAATGGAGAGGTAACAAGGTTTAATGCTGACGTTAATGCGAAATCAGTAATTGACCTTTGTGTATGTTCTCCTTCATTTGCCCCTCCTTTACAACTATCTATACATGATGATCTTTGCGGAAGCGACCACTTTCCTGTCATACTTACTATTCAAACAAACCACCAACCGGCCGAACGTTGTGCACAGTGGAATTTGAGACGCGCCGATTGGCCCATGTTTTTAAGCAAAGTAAATTTGGGAGATTCCAAGGAGGCCACAGATGTCGACCAGAGAGTTCAGATAGTTACAGATAAAATAATTGATGCGGCACAAGAATGTATTCCTTTGACATCAATCAATCCACGTCATATTCCCGTTCCATGGTGGAACGATAGTTGTAGAGAGGCAATAAAGAACCGTAAGAGGGCTCTGAAAATTTTTAATGAATATCCGACTAACACAAATCTCATCGCCTTTCGAAGAATTCGTGCTAAGGCAAGATATATTATCAAACAATCCAAGAGAGCTTCCTGGAATTCATACGTGTCTTCAATTACTTATGACACGCCCTCATCCAAGGTGTGGCAGCGAGTTAAAAAGATCGACGGCAAATTTAAACCTCAGACAATTTCGGAAATAGAAGCTGATGGAAATATCGTAGTAAATCCTAAAGAGATTGCCGATATTATTGGGAAACAGTTTTCTGACATCTCTTCCTCTCACCACTACTCGGCATCGTTCCAGAGGTATAAACGTGTTGCGGAGAGTAGAAGACTCGATTTCACCTCCGCAAACAACGAAGACTACAACATGCCGTTTAGTAGGTGGGAGTTGGAAAACGCCATAGAGAAGTCGAAAGATTCATCGCCTGGAGCTGATAGAATCCACAATTCATTCTTAAAACACCTACCATCCGAAGCCTTGGACCTTTTACTCGATACCTACAATATTATTTGGAACACAGATACATTTCCAGACCATTGGAGATATGCTATCCAAATCCCAATTTTAAAACCTGGTAAGGACAAAAAGAAGGCTTCTAGCTACCGCCCAATATCCTTGACCAGCTGCCTGTGCAAAGTGATGGAACGTATGATCAACAACCGCCTTGTCTGGTGGTTGGAACGTAGAAACCTCCTTTGCACAGAGCAGTCTGGTTTCAGAAAAAACAGGAACACCAATGATCATCTGATACGTATCGAAGGATTCATTCAGGACGCCTATCTTACGCGACAGCACGTGATAGGAATATTTTTTGATCTCGAGAAGGCGTATGACACCACTTGGCGCTACAATATTTTAAACACTTTGTCCACTTGGGGTTTCAAAGGCCACCTTCCAGCCTTCATCTCTAATTTTATGTCTGATCGACGTTTTTGTGTTCGAGTTCAGAATGTTTTATCAAGGAATTTTAATCAGGAAAATGGAGTGCCTCAGGGCTCAGTTTTAAGCTGCACATTATTTGCCATCGCTATCAATAGTATTGTGGATTGCGTTCGCTCTCCAGTCTGCTCTTCTCTCTATGTTGACGACCCCGCAATTTTCTGCAAGTCCGCAAAACTTGCAACGGCGACAAGACAAGTACAGATGACAATCAACAGATTAGAGAAATGGTCCGAGCAAACTGGCTTCAAATTTTCCACAGCCAAAACAAATTTAATTCATTTTCACAGACTGCGTGGCCTTCATCTTGATCCAACGATAAGTCTCTGCGGAGAAATACTCTCATCTTCAGATTCGACGAAGTTTTTGGGTGTTACTTTCGATTCCAAACTCAATTGGAGAGCTCATGTTGGTGAATTGAGGAATAAATGCTTCAAATCTCTTAACCTCCTACGTTACTTGAGTGGTACGACATGGGGAGCCGACCGAACGACAATGTTGCGTTTATACCGTTCACTCGTTCGTTCTAAGCTTGACTACGGCAGCATAGTGTATGATTCAGCCAGAGAGAGTTATTTAAAGCCGCTTAATACCGTCCACAATACAGGCATCCGACTGAGTATGGGAGCTCTGCGCACCAGTCGTGTAGAGAGCCTGTATTGTGAGGCCGGCGAACCTTCTCTTCAAAACAGGCGTCTATACCTTATATGTGCATATGGTTCAAAGCTTTTAACACTGAGGAATCACCCAACGTACCAGCAAATGTTCAATCCACGTTTCCAAGCGCTTTATGGTGCTAAACGGAACCCGACACTACCCACAGGGATAAGATTCAACAATTTTCTGATTGAAGAAAGATTCAAATATCATTCGGTCTATCCAATGAAGAATACTTCTACCCCGCCCTGGCTAGTGCCACGCCCTCTCTGTAACACCAGTCTGACTTTTCACAACAAAAGTAGCACAAGTCCACTAATCTATCTGAAGCTGTTCAACGAGCTTCTATCTTACTACAAAGATCATATCAAGTATTTTACAGATGGGTCAAAAATGAATGGTGAAGTCGGAAGTGCTTTTACATCGGAGCCTTCCACTTCGTACGGTTTTAAACTTCATCCAATGTGTAGTGTTTACACTGCTGAATTATTTGCTATCGTCAACACCCTTCATCATATCCAACAAAGAAAAGAAAAGGCTTTCCTTGTTTGTACAGACTCTCTGAGTTCCCTACAAGCTATTGCACAAATATCCCCTGATCACCATCTTGTCCGGTTCAGTCGTTGCTGGCCGCCCTTGCATTGCAGGACGTCAGAGTGGTGCTTTGCTGGATCCCTGGACACGTTGGGATAAGAGGGAATGATATTGCTGATGGAGCTGCCAAAAATGCTACTAACAAAGAGCAAATGGATAATCATCGGGTACCCTGGAATGACCTGAGGGCTCATTTTAAAGTTCTTCTCAGAAATCGATGGCAACAAGAGTGGAATAAGGAGTTGAACAACAAGCTGAAAGAGATAAAGCCTACCGTTGAACCATGGGACTCCTCTATTAGAGGTTCCCGGCGGGAAGAGGTAGTACTGGCTCGCTTGCGGATAGGACACTCCTTGCTGACTCATTAGTATCTCTTTTCACCAGAGAAAGTTGTCCCGCAGTGTGATACATGTGATGAAGTTTTAACTATCAGACATATTTTATTGAATTGCAGGAAATACACTGCTTTACGGCAACGAATGTTAATGGGTGACTCTCTTCAAAAACTTTTAGCAGATGACTGTCGTGCTGTTGATAAGATTTTTAAATTTTTGAACTTTGCTGATTTACTGGACTAGTTTTAAATTGTGCAACACAATGTTTACTATAGTTCTCTTATATATGTTTTATATGTTTGGCTTTTTACACCAAACATACATTCATTTATTGATGATTGTCAACTAGTTATGATTGTAAGAGTCAAAAGACTGATTATTCATTTGACATTCGATACTTATTCTTGATGTCGATCTCTTGTGATGGACATCATGAATATTTTGAATCAAACCGTATCCTAATATTGGCCTCAGGCTCGGCCTCGGGTTGGCGAGTCCTGGTGAAGACGGGATCAGGAAGAGAGGGCCATTCCGCCTCATCACCACGGAAGTTCTCCCACAGTGGTTTCGATGGTGGGGGTTCGGGAAGTTCCGCCTCAGGCTCGGCCTCGGGTTGGCGAGTCCTGGTGTAGATGGGATCAGGAAGAGAGGGCCATTCCGCCTCATCACCACGGAAGTTCTCCCACAGTGGTTTCGATGGTGAGGGTTCGGGAAGTTCCGCCTCAGGCTCGGCCTCGGGTTGGCGAGTCCTGGTGTAGATGGGATCAGGAAGAGAGGGCCATTCCGCCTCATCACCACGGAAGTTCTCCCACAGTGGTTTCAGTGGTGAGGGTTCGGGAAGTTTCGCCTCAGGCTCGGCCTCTGGTTGGCGAGTCCTGGTGTAGATGGGATCAGGAAGGGAGGGCCATTCCGACTCATCACCACGGAAGTTCTCCCACAGTGGTTTCAGTGGTGAGGGTTCGGGGAGTTCCGCCTCAGGCTCGGCCTCTGGTTGGCGAGTCCTGGTGTGGATGGGATCAGGAAGGGAGGGCCATTCCGCCTCATCACCACGGAGGTTCTCCCACAGTGGTTCAATGGTGAGGGTTCGGGAAGTTCCGCCTCAGGCTCGGCCTCGGGTTGGCGAGTCCTGGTGTAGATGGGATCAGGAAGAGAGGGCCATTCCGCCTCATCACCACGGAAGTTCTCCCACAGTGGTTTCAATGGTGAGGGTTCGGGAAGTTCCGCCTCAGGCTCGGCCTCTGGTTGGCGAGTCCTGGTGTAGATGGGATCAGGAAGAGAGTGCCATTCCGCCTCATCACCACGGAAGTTCTCCCACAATGGTTTCGATGGTGGGGGTTCGGGAAGTTCCGCCTCAGGCTCGGCCTCGTTTTGGCGAGTCCTGGTGTAGATAGGATCAGGAAGGGAGGGCCATTCCGCCTCATCACAACGGAAGTTCTCCCACAGTGGTTTCGATGGTGAGGGTTCGGGAAGTTCCGCGTCCGGCTCGGCCTCGGGTTGGCGAGTCCTGGTGTAGATGGGATCAGGAAGAGAGGGCCATTCCGCCTCATCACCACGGAAGTTCTCCCACAGTGGTTTCGATGGTGAGGGTTCGGGAAGTTCCGCCTCAGGCTCGGCCTCGGGTTGGCGAGTCCTGGTGTAGATGGGATCAGGAAGAGAGGGCCATTCCGCCTCATCACCACGGAAGTTCTCCCACAGTGGTTTCGATGGTGAGGGTTCGGGAAGTTCCGCCTCAGGCTCGGCCTCTGGTTGGCGAGTCCTGGTGAAGACGGGATCAGGAAGAGAGGGCCATTCCGCCTCATCACCACGGAAGTTCTCCCACAGTGGTTTCAGTGGTGAGGGTTCGGGAAGTTCCGCCTCAGGCTCGGCCTCTGGTTGGCGAGTCCTGGTGTAGACGGGATCAGGAAGAGAGGGCCATTCCGCCTCATCACCACGGAGGTTCTCCCACAGTGGTTTCAGTGGTGAGGGTTCGGGAAGTTCCGCCTCAGGCTCGGCCTCTGGTTGGCGAGTCCTGGTGTAGACGGGATCAGGAAGAGAGGGCCATTCCGCCTCATCACCACGGAGGTTCTCCCACAGTGGTTTCGATGGTGAGGGTTCGGGAAGTTCCGCCTCAGGCTCGGCCTCTGGTTGGCGAGTCCTGGTGAAGACGGGATCAGGAAGAGAGGGCCATTCCGCCTCATCACCACGGAAGTTCTCCCACAGTGGTTTCGATGGTGAGGGTTCGGGAAGTTCCACCTCGGGCTCGGCCTCGTTTTGGCGAGTCCTGGTGTAGATGGGATCAGGAAGAGAGGGCCATTCCGCCTCATCACCACGGAAGTTCTCCTACAGTGGTTTCAGTGGTGAGGGTTCGGGAAGTTCCGCCTCAGGCTCGGCCTCAGGTTGGCGAGTCCTGGTGTAGATGGGATCAGGAAGAGAGGGCCATTCCGCCTCATCACCCCGGAAGTTCTCCCACAGTGGTTTCAGTGGTGAGGGTTCGGGAAGTTCCGCCTCAGGCTCGGCCTCGGGTTGGCGAGTCCTGGTGTAGATGGGATCAGGAAGAGAGGGCCATTCCGCCTCATCACCACGGAAGATCTCCCACAGTGGTTTCAGTGGTGAGGGTTCGGGAAGTTCCGCCTCAGGCTCGGCCTCGGGTTGGCGAGTCCTGGTGTAGACGGAATCAGGAAGAGAGGGCCATTCCGCCTCATCACCACGGAAGTTCTTCCACAGTGGTTTCAGTGGTGGGGGTTCGGGAAGTTCCGCCTCAGGCTCGGCCTCTGGTTGGCGAGTCCTGGTGTAGATGGGATCAGGAAGAGAGGGCCATTCCGCCTCATCACCCCGGAAGATCTCCCACAGTGGTTCCAGTGGTGAGGGTTCGGGAAGTTCCGCCTCAGGCTCGGCCTCTGGTTGGCGAGTCCTGGTGTAGATGGGATCAGGAAGAGAGGGCCTTTTCGCCTCATCACCACGGAGGTTCTCCCAAAGTGGTTTCAGTGGTGAGGGTTCGGGAAGTTCCGCCTCAGGCGCGGCCTCGGGTTGGCGAGTCCTGGTGTAGATGGGATCAGGAAGAGAGGGCCATTCCGCCTCATGACCACGGAGGTTCTCCCACAGTGGTTTCAGTGGTGAGGGTTCGGGCAGTTCCGCCTCAGGCTCGGCCTCGGGTTGGCGAGTCCTGGTGTAGATGGGATCAGGAAGAGAGGGCCATTCCGCCTCATCACCACGGAGGTTCTCCCACAGTGGTTTCGATGGTGAGGGTTCGGGAAGTTCCGCCTCGGGCTCGGCCTCTGGTTGGCGAGTCCTGGTGTAGATGGGATCAGGAAGAGAGGGCCATTCCGCCTCATCACCACGGAAGTTCTCCCACAGTGGTTTCGATGGTGAGGGTTCGGGAAGTTCCGCCTCAGGCTCGGCCTCTGGTTGGCGAGTCCTGGTGTAGATGGGATCAGGAAGTAAGGGCCATTCCGCCTCATCACCACGGAAGTTCTCCCACAGTGGTTTCGATGGTGAGGGTTCGGGAAGTTCCGCCTCAGGCTCGGCCTCTGGTTGGCGAGTCCTGGTGTAGATGGGATCAGGAAGAGAGGGCCATTCCGCCTCATCACCCCGGAAGATCTCCCACAGTGGTTTCGATGCGAGGGTTCGGGAAGTTCCGCCTCAGGCTCGGCCTCTGGTTGGCGAGTCCTGGGCCCGAATTCACAAAGGGTCATAACTTTGATCCGGATTAACTCTGATCCGGATCAAAGTTGCTACCAAAATAATACCGATCAACGTTGATACCATCTCAAAGATAATCCCAATTCACGAAAAAAATCAAGTAGGTAATAAATAACTCGGTATTAGCGTAATCGTCATTTCTACTTTATCGGCTATGCGTTTACCGACGGCCTAGTGACGTAGCACACTGTGACGTCATGGCAGTAAGAATTCGACCAATGAGAGCATAATGAGGGAAATTCGAAAAGAATTAGCTCGACCAATGAGAGCAGAATGAAGGAAATTCGAACGTTTAAAAGGAATCGCAATTAACAAAACGTAGGGTATTGCAATAGAACCAAATGTTCTTTGTTGGATTTTTGTTGGATTTTCCTCAGAAGAGGTTTCGCTGTGCACAGAAATAACGGAAAACAAATATTGTAAGTAAAATTGCTTGTTTTATTAGTTCATTTGTACCTACTGTATTCATTAATAGCATTTTCAAAAGGCTTTTTGCTTGTTTCATTTGATACTCACCTGTGTCTTTTTTCTTCCAATTAAGACAAATTCAATAATGAGCAGCAATGAGAGTGATCTGGATGACCCTATGCCTAGGCCCACCTCCGTTTTAGAAACAGGAGTAGGCCCAAGCCCTGGGGCAACATCTAAAAAACGAGGAACAAACTTCAACGAGGAAGAACTGCAAGCTCTAGTAAACGGAGTTGGCAAGAGATACACCATAATCAACGGCAAATTCTCTTCAACTCTGACGGGCAGCCAAAAAAAAAAGCATGGATTGAGGTAGCAGCGGAGGTCAATTCTTGCAACCTCCACAAACGAACAGTTGCCGAGTTGAAAATAAAGTTCAAAAACCAAAAGTCACGTGCCAAGAAGACAGGTGAGAGATAGGCCTAGGTTTATCCAGACCTGCCATTAAGCTTACCAATTCCATCACAGCTATTCCATCACAGCCTAGAGCTACTATAATAACTATGAAAATAATAACAATAATAATAGGCCTAATAGCGTCTAGGCTAAGTCTACAAGCCTAAATGAGTTATTGAGAAAGTTGAAATATGAATTGCGTTTAATTTTCAGTTTCTGATTACCGCCGCGAAATGGCAAAGACTGGCCGAGGAGGACCTCCACCAGTGAAGCCATCTCCGCTCGATGAGCAGTTGATGGCCTTGGTTGGCGAGACTATGCTCCAAGGCATCCCAGGGGGGGTGCAAGTGGGTGGGGAAGTGCCTGGCCAACCCATTATTTGTAAGTGAAAGTGGGAAACGTACCATTAGGGCTCGGTTGATCAACTCAACGGCATTGCCATTCAGTCCACCTATAGGGCCTGCATAGTATAGATTGAATAGGCCTATTACATAAATACAATACTCTTTTATAGATCACCACATAGATTATGGGCAAATGGTAGTAGTGCCAATTCTGCAAGAGCCGGATGCATTGGCAGACTCACCGCCAGCCGCAGCCAACAATCGACCACCAATCCTGATCGCCGTAGCTGATCAGAGGTCGCAAGGATCCCAGACACTGATGCATGGGTTAGTACCCATCAAGTGCCTTGGACTAACAACAATCTCGACTCAAAAGTTGCTGTATATTCTGCAGCTTGAGGAAGAGACTCACATTTGATTCTAAACTCAAAATAAATTTCAGTTTGTACTCTATGATTATAAATTTGATAGCCATGGCTGAATAATTTAATAATATGAAATTAAAATAATAGCACTTAAACTTGAACTTGAACTGAACCAATCGATCAAAGATAGACCTATCTTTTCTCTAAACTTGATATTTAGGTAGGCCTACATATTTTGTAATATTGAAAAGTTGTAGTTTCAAAAATCAAAATGTTCTATTGTGATTGGCATTTGAGTCTGAAAAAATGGTCCATCTTTTTCATTTCATATTCTCTCTCCTGAAAATATGTAAAACTCACTCAAACTCAGAAAGTTCTGCTTACACACTAGTAATGAAAATATAAAAATTTATAATTTCACATACAGTTCTTCATGATACCCTAAATATTGTTTCAGCCTTCTAACACAAGCTTGCATAATAGATACCATATTCAGCTTTCTAAGATTATCGAACCTATTGGATCTCATTTGACATGCTCGTGGATCTGCATCGTTGTTTGCGTGAGACGATGAAGTCGTCGTGTTACCAGTATCATTTTTCAAACTGCCCCAATTAGGACATATACATGTCTGATCAAGATGACGTTGTTTGTGCAATCATCTTCTTCCAGTATACTACTTTTTGACATTTGATACTTATTCTTGATGTCGATCTCTTGGGGTAGACATCAGGAATATTTTAAACCTAACCATATTTCAACATATATTCATTATGGTTTGTCGTTCCTCCACTCTTATTTGAGTGCGAGTTTGAACTGAGAACAAGTAGTAAAACGTTCTCATCCTAGTCCCATGGGTGTGACCCTTTACAGCACACACATGTTCGGTTTTAACAAATTAGTGTATAAGGTCTTTAGACACTTTAGACATAGTTTAGTCTTAGTTTAATATATATTGAGGTTCTCTCATCTAAATTTCACTTCCACATTTATATCATCTAAATTTCACTTCCACATTTATATCACACTTTTCACCTTTTGTTGCAACTTATTTTGACAGGCGCTAAATGACCTCGCTGTCGATGCGCCTCAAAACCCTAATATTCATTCATTCATTCAATAGTTAGCAGGCTGCTCAGTATTTACTATTTTCCCTCCCGATAAGGCGAGTGAACCGGTCGGAAATGTTACGGAAAGTCTTAAAATCCAATGTCCATTATTTTCTAGGGATTCAGCAGCTACCACAATGGTAGAGCAAGGGCAGCAAATGCTACATGAAATGCAAAGACTGGGGAATCTCTTTGAACAATACCTCTATGCGCAGAACCAAATATTGACACAAAGTGTCAATAATAGCGAGCGAATTGCCCAAGTCCTTCGAGGTGTCACAAGTATTCTCGAAGGTTGATTGAGTGATAATTAGACTCTTATGAACATCATATACTATCAAATAATTAATAAATAATCTACATCATAATTTAGTTTATCTTTATTATTATGCCCTATTATTATTATTATCATCAATCACTGCTCATATTATATGCCATGTAGGCCTATATTCTATTCTATAGGCCTCCTACATTTTGAAATTTGCAGTCATATTATTTCTCTACATATCAATATTTATATATATATCAATACATCAATCTCTTTCTTACTATAAACATGCGTGTTGGCCATGGATAAATTAATCAGAAATTATATCCATTTCAGCTGATCTGATTGAGAAGGTATTTGATTTATATC
>OZ023338.1:16527962-16535510 GCA_964007535.1 Brachyptera risi | reverse complement strand
ATCTATATTTCACGATATTTGACAATAATTCGAAGTTCTTAATCACTACTACGTTTTTGTGATAAGACCCAGAGCGAGGATTGTGTTTCTACATCCAGTGTAACATCATCAACCATAAATGAGAACTGGATTTTCAATTTAGAGTATATTTTTTGCATATAAGATCATTATTAAACTATAATTTTGTTCCAGAAAATTGAGAATGGAATTTTGTGTCATGTTCTGGCTATCAGAACATTCGCAAAACCATATTCCACCTTGTGGTTACTTACCATAATTGTGTAGAGAATTCAAATATATATATTGGAGAATCCAAGTGTTATGGAAGTCATTTTATAACGTCTTGTATTTTCTTCCAGAAAGAAAAATCAAGATGAGAAATGAAAATTCTAGATTTTTTGTCTTGGACAAACATGAAATTCATTTCATATGGACCCATACTTTGAAAGATAATATTTCACTGTCTGACCCCCTCAAGTTCATGTGCCATATCCATCTCTCGTGAGATCACGTAACAGTTTACTACAATGTGCTTGCCGTGTGTTCGCCAGGTCCTCGAGAACTTGGTCCACTGTGCCGACCTGAGCAACCCGACGAAACCTCTGGCATTGTACCGCCGGTGGGTCGACCTGCTCATGGAAGAATTCTTCCAACAGGGCGACCGGGAACGGGAACAGAATCTCGACATGAGTCCCATGTGCGACAGGCTGAACGCGACTATCGAGAAGACACAGGTAAAATGACACCTCGAGTTGCGAGTCTTTCTCATACATTATTCTGCGAAGTGGCCAGATGTCGGACAGGTAATACATGTGCGATAAACTTGATAAACTTGATGGAGAAGAGATGAAGAATAAGTGAGAATGATATGAAGAGAGTAAAAATACAGTCGAGTTGAGAGGCAATACAACCATACAATGTTCGGCGAAGTGGCCGAAAGTGAAACAATTAGTTCATACGCGACAAGCTGAAGGCGATCATAGAAAAGACATGGGTAGAAAAACAGGTTCAGTTGAGAGGCTTTTTCATACAATATTCCGCAGAGTGGCCAAATGTGAAACAGATAGTACATGTGCGATGAGCTTGGCCGGATCATATAGAAGACACAGGTGAAATATTAAATATATTTGAGATAAATTATCATACAATAATTTGCAAAGTGGCGTAAAAAATCGGACTAATAGTGCATACATATAGGATACACTGACACACTGAGATTATCACGTCGATTCGACAGACCTTTGCATATAATAATTTGCGACGTGTTTTTTCTAGGCATATAGTTCAGTGTACAATAATGAAGAGAATTCAAATTGGAGCCAGATCAGACTGAAGAACTGAATTCTTCACGGATATGTTTATTGATAGAAACTATGGCCTCATTCAAACTCCGGAGAATATCCGCAATATCGAAATTCGAATTTCTTACATTGAATTATGGATTCGATAATCAAATTCACCTTATACCTCTATATATAGCATCATGATGATCCATTTCTCATCTTCGGATTGTATGTATCAACTTCACTCCTGATATTGCATACTTCATGATTTGACAATTTTGATGTCTAACCAAAATGAAAACTCGATATTTTTCAAACATCTATTGGTAATATTGGAGAATATCATCATATATGGTTAGGGTTCAAATCACATATGGAGCCAGTTGCATCAAATGAATTATGGTATCAATTGGTCAATTGTTGGCGAGGATACAAGAATAACATACGTAACCAAGGGTCATAACAATCCAACTTGCCATTTATCGCTTGATTCATGATAACCAGTTGGTTAAACCAGCTTCAAGTATCATTCCAACTAGGAACAGTAGTACCGTGATTGAAACAGATTCACCACACTATTTTCCTTCCCCTCAGGTTGGCTTCATCGACTACATCGTCCACCCGCTCTGGGAGACCTGGGCCGACCTAGTCCACCCGGACGCACAAGACATCCTCGACACCCTGGAAGAAAACCGGGACTACTACCAGTCGATGATCCCTCCGAGCCCGCCCGCCGGCAGCGAGCTCCAAGAGCACGAGTCCGAGGACGAGGACGACGACGACGACCGCACGGAGGATGGCGGCGAGCCGGGTGGCGGAGGTCAGGAACGCGTCCGGTTTCAAGTGACGCTAGACGAGGGGGACGAGGATCAGGCAGCCGCCGCCGGGATATGACGGAGGTTTCTTGGACTGTGTAGAAAACTCCACGAGAAGGTGCAACAGTGGTGGCGTATACGGCAATGAGGTTCGTTGATACTCCCGACAATGGATCGTCTGATTTTTGTACTCGACGTCGATGGGGGAATATATATCGTTTTTCCCCGACTCCGACAGATGAGACGTCACATCGAGGGATATATTGTCAGTTGAGATTTTGGTTCCCCATTTTCGGATCACTGCCGACTCGAGATGTCCTTCGTTGTTGTAAGAAGGAGAGAAGGCAGTGGTTTCGGATTGAACAAATGATTGTCTGGATGATTTGTACTGGAAAGTGTTTAAAGTAAAGGCATAAGAAAGGTGGATACAGCAATGGAGATGGAGAAGTTATGATGTGCTAATGTAGTTCACAATTATCATTGTCGGGTGTGGTGGTGACGACCTATATCAAAAGGGATTTTTCCGTTATAATTGATAATTAATTATTCTGTATTGTATTAGTGGTTGATGGGTTTCTAATTCGAAATATTGAAATAATATGTTTTATTGTTTATTGCGTATCAAATGATTTGTTGATATTTGAAAATTACTTTATCACTCCAGGCCCTACGCCACTGGTTTATTTGAAAATTCAAAAGAATATATATATCGAAGGAAGAATCATTTTTTAACCATCACCGTGATGCAACATTCATTCTATTCCTGAAATAATAACCGAAAAGTTTAGTCTATTTTATACCTCTGTCACTAAGAATATTCTCTATGAAACCGCGGAATAAAAAATTAGAAGTATCTTAGAATGAAAAACCATCTTCATTCTATAGTGACATTTAAAAATGATGCGTCAAAGCTACATCCTCTAACACTTTGTGAACCGCATCCACTTCATTATTTTCATTTGAGGTCATTCAAAGAATTGTGAAAGTGTTCAATCGCTATCTAGACTTGAAGTATATTGTCATTTTGATGTTGAAATAATTTTCTCAATGAAAAACTTGAGAATCTAATAACTATTTTCACCATTTAAGTACCAGAATTATTATCAACGTTGGTGTACCTCTGACAGGGAATGAAACCCGGTCACCACTATGGTAGCTCATGCTATTTGCTTTCATTGACTCAAAATTTGACTGAATGGACTCATACCATCCAGGCTTATTGATAACAACAAACCGGGTTTATGTATAGGTCACTTACATCGTTGGGACGTCTATGAAATCTTTTGTAACATATTTGACAAGATATTAACCTAGAAAGACAATAACCGAAGTCTAGTTCCCAAGTTTCTAAGAAGATTCACTACAACAATACCAGTATGATTACAACCAACTATGGTATTTTCGCCAAGACGGAAACGAAATAAGGTGATTGACATACATTGGGAGTGCACGCCCGATTTTGCGAGATATCAGTCTTGGATGTCAAAATTTGAATAAAATAGAAACACATATAGTTTTAATACCTTCGAAATGATATATGTAAAAACTATTCGAATTAAATCATCTAATTTTAACATATAAACAGCTGGAAAAACAATTTACTCAGCTGTTTTCAAAGTTTCAATCCAAGGTTCGAAATTTGATTGCACATAATTTTGAATGTATCGAAGATGTCTTGTTTCTCTCGTGCTACAATTTTGATGTCAATTTTTATTCAATTCATCAATTTGTCAATTTAATTTGAAAAATGTATCTATTGTTTGATACAATTTTAATTTTGATGATGAGTTTTGATATCTCATACTTTCCAAAAGTTATCGCCATCACAAAAAAGAAACTGATCGCTAAATGGACTCCATTATGCTCTTGATAGTCTAGCGGCTTCTGACGACGTGATAGCCAACTACTTTTAACGGTCACGACGTCTCAACCGATACAACAATCGGTAGCCATTGTTAGTTACACTACCAGCTTGATGGGATGGCGCCACTTGACGTTTTCATACCTTTCCCTATGGCCCAGTATTACCAAGTCCAGTTAGTATTTATCTGAGAGTTAATGGAAACAAATACCACAGGTAACCATGATGATAACAAGTTTGAACTGTCAGATGAAGGCTAACTAGACTTGGTAATACCGGGCCTAAGTATCTAAATGTTACACTAACTCAGTTTCAAGTCTTTACAAAACAATTTGAACGATTTGTTACATTCAACGAGAATCGCACCTCAATATTTTATTCACATTTGACAGTACTATTACAGATCAGTTATTACAGAAATTGAAATAATTTCTCCATTTCGTAATTAATTAATTGATTCAAAGTGGAAGAAAAACTACATTTGTTTCATCAAACATTGTGATGGTACAATATCAATCAGTGACATTTTATTTCGAAGTCAACTTTCATGTTTCTTCCCTTTTATATTGGTAACCGTGAGATACCAAGACAATAGAGAGAGAGAGAGAGAGAGAGAGATAAACTTGTAACCACGAGAGAAGAATGTCGTGTACCAACTAACTTTAAAAACATAATTACATAATCTCACTGCTACTTGGAGGATTTAGCTCTTTTGAAAGAAGCAGTTGAGTTTTTTTTAAGTAAACCCTGTCTCAAAAAATCATAATACCCCGAGAATACGACAGGTGTGCCATTTTAACAGTCATATGTGTTTTTCTTCAGTTGGTAGACGACCCCTTCTTTCATGAATAAAAGTATAGCAAAGGTTTCCTTGTGAAATAACTGTCTCCATTTTACATATGCACACGAATCTCAATTCTTATGTACTTTTGACAAGTACATCAGCGAATAATGAGGACGAGAGGAGGTTTCTGCTCATTTTGGAATTAGATTTGAAGAAAATAATGCAAGAAATCAGGTAAAAAAATGTGTATCAAGTATTATATTTATTGAATGATGCCAAGTCTTGCCTGGATTGAGGGTTGTTTGGAATTGTGTCTTTCGCGATTGCTTATCGGATTTAGTCAAGAATACATATCTTCTTAATATGAACCAATAATTCGACGAGGCAATCGGGATAGGATGTGTTCTTACGAAGCCGCTGCACAAAAAAAAACATGCACGATAGTCGTCCATAAATTAATCTCAGATATCGTCATACTGGTTATTCCAACCGTAGCGTAGTGGTACGGCGTATGCCTTCGATGCGAGAGAGTTAGAGTCTTCATTGCAACACACTTGGGATAACGTCATAGACTAGCTTCAAAAGACTGTAAATTTGATCGCTGAATATTCATCAGAGCTGAATACTATGATAACAAAAATAAAATTATGGAGTCACGGTCTCTTGTACGAGAAAATAAAACTGACACATATGTTGGTTCTTTTCGTGGAAAGTGCTAGGATTTTATGCTAACAACAATGGAAGAACATGGAGTATATACATGTTGCCATAGTATTCAGCTCTTCTAGTAAACTGTATGCTATCAAAGTCCTGTGCCTTTGAAGCTGGCCGGGTCTAGGACGGTTCTCTCAGTTGCAGTCACGGCAAGGGCGCCGTGTTCGAATCAACGGCCCTGAAATAATATATTCGTCAAGTATATTGACATTCATGTCAGTAATTGTACCATTGTGATAGTTGATTCACAGTCACAAGGTTTCCTGGAATTTTTCGTATTTTTATTCAGGTAAGTCAATTGAACCTATCAGAAAGGTTACCGTTTACCGTACGTTTTTGACTTCTTCATGTGACTAAACGGGACGGAAAAAACGTGAAACCGTGTCGATAAAACGTGAAACCGTGTCGATTAAACGTGAAACCGTGTCGATAAAACGTGAAACCGTGTCGATGTGAATGATATAGCAGGGATTTTTTTAGTACTGTAGTTTTGTTTTGCCAATCCCATTAAGCTGTAGCCGATAATGCGCATTCTTTATGCGCAGAGGCATCTGCGAATCGGATCCTTGCTCGATTGCCTCCTCGAATTAGGAGCACAAAACTTGACTGACAAAAACCTGGATGTAAATACATGGACAAGTTAGGCATTACAACAGACAGCTAGCCGACAAAAATAACAAGTCACCAAAGAAAAAATATATCAGTAATATTTTTGGAATAAAACGACAAAATTCATTATAAATAAAATATACTTTGATAATAGTGATTGGTATATTGATATAATTTGATAATTCATGAGTAGGATATAGAAGTACAGATTTTAACAATTGATTTGGTGAGGTAATTTGTCTAGCGAGAAATTTTGAGACGGAAATGGATAGTGAAGAAAATTTGGCCTTTATGATGTTTGAAATATTGAAATTGAATTCGATTGAATCTGTGTTGAAAGCAAGTTGATAATGAAATAGGTTCAATAATGACCATCGATATTCAAGCCATTGAAGAATGTATTTTTGTTGGCAAACTGACCGATTACTGAAGAATATTATAATTATTATAGAAAAACCTAGGTTTGAATTAATTCTGTGAGCCATAGAGTTTAGATTGTGATAGTTGAGCACAGAAGAAAACAAATCTAGTTATTAGACTAAAGATAACAAGAACGTTTTGAATAATACTAGTTTTGTTTACGTTTTTAGAATTATTTTCTTTTTTTTTTTGGTGCGGGTCACCGAAATTAAAACAAGATTATGAATATTATTTTTAAATTATTTTAATTTTAGTGTGTTGATGTATGATGTGTTTTTGTTTAGAGAATAGAGATGAATTACTGATAAAATGAAAAAAAAACTAGTCTGTAAAAAAAAAGATCACCATGCTTTTCATGGCATACATAACTATGCCAATGAATCCTGCCTACGGAAGAAATCATAAATTATATCATTGGCAGTCATGATATATTCATATATGTATGATGTATCATAGAAGAGAGAAAGAGAGAGAAGAGAGAGAGAGAGAGAGAGAGAGAGAGAGAGAGAGAAAAAAACAATGAAATAATATAAGCTACTAATAAAAGTGAGTTGAATATTGCTTTTCAGGTGATGAAGTGTAAAGTCAAATAAATTCGATTTTTACAACGTAATAGATAAAAAAAAACTTTGAAAATGTGTTTAAAACCACTGGACAAGAGCATTGAAGGATGTAAGCTTATTTGTTATCTCTTTCTCAATTCATTTCAACCATTTTGATCGGAATTTCATTTATGACGTTTCAAAGTTCAGTTTCATAATGCAGAATTGGGTGGGGGGGGGGGGGGGGGCAACAACGAGAAATCTGTCTATGAACGTTTCCGACTTCACAAGTCAAATATGAATGAATTTGTTGGTTTTTTGTGGATAATGTGTACGGTAAACCAGTGATCGGTGAAAACGTAATCGAGGAAAAAATGATATATTTCTAAGAAAAGTGGACTCTCTTTATTCTGAGACAGGACGCTGGCCGTTACTGGACACAAAATAGTAGTGAATATGAATAATAATGAATAACTAGTTGATTGATGTATAAAATACATCAATAATCGATGCTTCTTGA
>OZ023338.1:16457962-16522962 GCA_964007535.1 Brachyptera risi | reverse complement strand
TCAAGAAAACAATTTTCAAACTAGATTCCTGAGTAATATATTGAGATCACCTGAGATAAGAATATTGTATATATATATATATATATATATATATATATATATATATATATTTTTTTTTTTTATTTTTTTTTTTTTTTTTTTAATAACATCGAAACTTGATATAAAATCATTGTTCCCCAATCAAGGCTGAGGATGACAGGTAGAATCGTTTGGACGGGGCACCACACAGGCGATCTTACCACCCCATTTTGATTATTTAGAACCAATGAACTTCAACACCAAGACTGCGCAGTATGTGACCATAATTTCCAGCCGTAGATCAAACTCAAAAGTCTTTCAGTTTCCGAGAGTCCGGAACACATATAAGTGTAAACAGTTTCTGTGATATATATATATATATATATATATATATATATATATATATATATATATTTATATATATATATATATATATATATATATATATATATATATATATATATATATATATATATATATATGGACATCACCAGCATTGGTATCAAGAGTAAACCAAAACACACGGATGTTGATATGTGTAACTTTGAATCATTTTTGCGCAATGGCATAGTGTTTTTGGTGGTGGCAGGTAGGAGAGATGAATAGAATGTTCCAAATTCCGAAGTATGCAATCAGAAAGATTCTAGGTATGAAGAGATGTGATAGCTGCAAAGGTACATTTGAAGAAATCAACACTTCAACTGCCTCATGTTTGTATGTTTCAGAGATATTGTGTTTTGTCAAGATGGATTTCAATTTGGCGAAGAGAAATATTGAGCACAATCATAATACCAGTCTTGAACATATCCCATTGATTCAACCTCACGATGCAGTACTATTTGAGACTGAAAAATATTACGTTCAGATCTACCCTCAAGATATTACCTCTGAAAAGCGTTTTTTTCTGTCTCAGAAATAATGTTGGACAATATACCTGAGAAGAAATAATTGTATGAGACTGAGGATATCTATGAGGAGGTAGTGATGTGATGAAGCCTTGAGTATACTATTTATTTGCATACCATTTTCAATTTTCTTCCCTTTTTAATTTTTGTATGATTTCGTTATCATCATTTCATCATTTCTTTCCTCTACATTTTCTTATTCAAACATCATAAGCTATTCATTGTTTTCCGGTTTTTTTTCAGTTTTCATTATTGACATTTCATTTCGATCACCACCATCCTTTGATTTAATTGACTTATATTTTGTTTCTAGTCAAATTATATTCATTTTGGTATTCTCTCCAAAATGTTATTATCGATAATTTTTTATATTTTAATTAATCGATTTTTATTCTGTGTTTTTGCAATCTTATAATGTAAGACAGAGTCATGAATAAACACATATATATATATATATATATATATATATATATATATATATATATATATATATATATATATATATATATATATATATACATATATATATATATATATATATATATATATAAACCTTAATGTTTTTGACAAAACATAACATTGTATTTGATGTGTATTGCGATGAAAATCCATCATCTATCTATCTACCCATTGCCATTTCAAAGTGAGTATTTTTGGGTTGAATGAATTTCAAATCGAAGAGGGTTTACTTTATTTGGTGATATTATTATCCAGCACTTCAAACCGAATCGACTGACAAAGGTTGATCATTCTTCGACTTCTCTGAGACTATACGATGTCTCAGAAGCCAGAAGCCTATTTTTGGCAGATTGTGTCTATGTAATATCAACTCAATCTATGAACCTTGCTTATGTCACTGCTACAATGAAAGATTCCAAATTAAAATCTGTATCTGGTGAGCAGTGTCCGATACATTGATTTGACATCTCAGCCGAAGTTCGTAGGCCTAATTGAATTTTGTTCAGACGTCACATATTTTCAATTATTCAATTTCAAGCAACCGTGTGACAGTAAAATTGTATATTATGAGCGTACAGCTCTCGTATTATTTTGAGTAGTTTTAATAAGGAAACGATTCGAGAACTTCGAGTCGCATGAGGAAAGGTTGTACGATGTTTTACAACATTTGGCGAGGCGTCTTCGACTCGTTTGGATTCATCTTCCCACAGCGCGAGGAGATTTTGGAGAAAGGTATTTTACTATGATTCTCAACCTTATTCTTTCTTTCATCCTATTTTGATTTTATACTGTCTCAACACTTGCATTTGAATACAATAAACAAATAAAGTGGGCCCACTCGTTTTCGATGGAATAGGTTTGCCTACATGAAACGTTACCAATGAAACATATGTGAATAAGACTATGAATATTTGATACAACCTGTCTGATGAGACGAGATATATAGTGCAATATGGGTCTATAGATTGTAATAATGCTATTTTTCAGTGAATTATGGTATCCATCATCACAAAGAGAGTTAAAAAGTCAATACTTGTTAATTAGAACTCAGTTTACCCAATTATAGCTGTGATTCAAACAATAGTTCTGATGCACAGAAAGTTCCCACCCATAAGTTTAATGTTGAATATTCATACAAGTCAAACTTTTTTATTGATACTGTTTTTTAGGGGGGGGGGGAGGGGGGTACTCCCACATTACATTTTGAATTGGACAGGGCTAACAGTACACAGCCTATCAAATAGACAGATACACTGAATGATAGGGTATATAACTTTATCTTGTTCAAACTGAACTAGGAAAACAACACGTTATACGAGTTTCCTCGTTGATGGATGAGCTAGCACATATCAACATATCAATGGTTGGTTATTTTTATTCATGTATATATATATATATATATATATATATATATATATATATATATATATATATATATATATATATATATATATATTGAATATATATCATCATTATATATATATATATATATATATATATATATATATATATATATTTATATATATATATTATATGTGTGTGTGTGTAAATACCTCATTCCATATATATATATATATATATATATATATATATATATATATATATATATATATATATATATATATATATATATGTGATAATTAAACTTCTTGGATACGATCCAATATCAAGATATTTGGGATATTATAGATATGTCGAAAAAGATACGCCTCGACCGAAATTCGAGCCCGAGACCTTCTGCTTGCCGGACAGGTGCTCTACCACTAAGCTACCGAGGTATTACTTCTTCGACATAACTATACTTAGAGTCACGATACTTCAAGGGGACCAGCCCTTTAGGGGGCTTAGATTCACCCAAGGTGTATATATATATATATATATATATATATATATATATATATATATATATATATATATATATATATACATATATATATATATATACTCTGAGATCCAATTACAGCGCTGCTCTCCTGTATCATCCATTACTCATTATAATTAATTCCTCTGCCATGTTTTTATCGTTTCTGATTCATTCGTGACACCTGTGGCTTGGATCCAGTTGGCATCTTATAATAGCTTCAATAATTCAAAACATCACATTAAATATTTTCTCACATCAAACGGCTGATCCGATTTCAGTGAAAGTCCGTGAAAATGTGTATCATTATCATACTGAAATCCCATGTACATTTGGATTCCCTGGAAGGAAATATATAGTTTACGATTTTCTTCCTCCGGGTTATTGTCTTGAGATTTTTGAAAACTTCAAACGGCTGATCCAATTTTAGTGAAAGTCCGTGAAAATGTGTATCATTATCATATTGAAATTTCATGTACATTTGGATTCCCTGGAAGGAAATATATAGTTCACGATTTTCTTCCTCCGGGTTATTGTCTTGAGATTTTTGAAAACTTTGAAATGAGAACCGATTGCGACTCAGAACTTAACAGTATCGAATCAGTTGAGAATACTTGGGTATGCCAAGTTCCAACTTCTGTACTGAATTTCAATTTCAGTTTGGCCTGTGGAGCGCAAAAAATAAGAAAGGAAAATGAACGTTTTTTTTCAAGTACGGAATTTGAAGTACGGTGAAATTGAGTCTTCGCTTTGTTCATCCAATGATCTAATAAAATCTTGATGCAATGATATCGATGATTTAATGATATAAATGATACGATACATGTCATAATGATGATTCAATGATATAATATATGTGTATATTAAAATGTGCACTGATTGTTATGTTTGTTGTTGTACAGTTGGTTGAATTGTAAAAAATATGGATATCAGGAGCTGGTTGTGCCAACTGATGATCAGTCAACTGAGCAAGAATTAGTGAACTTCCGATCATTTCATTTCATTTTCATTTCATCTGATTTCATTCTCATTTCATTTTACTCTGCACAATATAATAGCTGATACAAATATAAGTGAGGATTGTCAAATTAACCGAAGCCCGCGTGAGAACACGAGTTCTTGAGTGCGGGCTGACAAAAGACAGAACATTCATACATATTGTAGCTCGTAGCAGAGACGGAATAAACACATTATATTTGAGATTTAAGAGAAGACAGACAGAACATTCATACATATTGTAGCTCGTAGCAGAGACGGAATAAACACATTATATTTGAGATTTAAGAGAAGACAGACAGAACATTCATACATATTGTAGCTCGTAGCAGAGACGGAATAAACACATTATATTTGAGATTTAGGAGGAGACAGACAGAACATTCATACATATTGTAGCTCGTAGCAGAGACGGAATAAACACATTATATTTGAGATTTAAGAGAAGACAGACAGAACATTCATACATATTGTAGCTCGTAGCAGAGACATAATAAACACATTATATTTGAGATTTAGGAGAAGACAGACAGAACATTCATACATATTGTAGCTCGTAGCAGAGACGGAATAAACACATTATATTTGAGATTTGAGAGAAGATAGACAGAACATTCATACATATTGTAGCTCGTAGCAGAGACGGAATAAACACATTATATTTGAGATTTAAGAGGAGACAGACAGAACATTCATACATATTGTAGCTCGTAGCAGAGACGGAATAAACACATTATATTTGAGATTTAAGAGAAGACAGACAGAACATTCATACATATTGTAGCTCGTAGCAGAGACGGAATAAACACATTATATTTGAGATTTAAGAGGAGACAGACAGAACATTCATACATATTGTAGCTCGTAGCAGAGACGGAATAAACACATTATATTTGAGATTTAAGAGAAGACAGACAGAACATTCATACATATTGTAGCTCGTAGCAGAGACGGAATGAACACATTATATTTGAGATTTAGGAGGAGACAGACAGAACATTCATACATATTGTAGCTCGTAGCAGAGACGGAATAAACACATTATATTTGAGATTTAAGAGAAGACAGACAGAACATTCATACATATTGTAGCTCGTAGCAGAGACGGAATAAACACATTATATCTGAGATTTAGGAGGAGACAGACAGAACATTCATACATATTGTAGCTCGTAGCAGAGACGGAATAAACACATAATATTTGAGATTTAAGAGGAGACAGACAGAACATTCATACATATTGTAGCTCGTAGCAGAGACGGAATAAACACATTATATTTGAGATTTGAGAGAAGACAGACAGAACATTCATACATATTGTAGCTCGTAGCAGAGACGGAATAAACACATTATATTTGAGATTTAAGAGGAGACAGACAGAACATTCATACATATTGTAGCTCGTAGCAGAGACGGAATAAACACATTATATTTGAGATTCAAGAGAAGACAGACAGAACATACATACATATTGTAGCTCGTAGCAGAGACGGAATAAACACATTATATTTGAGATTCAAGAGGAGACAGACAGAACATTCATACATATTGTAGCTCGTAGCAGAGACGGAATAAACACATTATATCTGAGATTTAAGAGAAGATAGACAGAACATTCATACATATTGTAGCTCGTAGCAGAGACGGAATAAACACATTATATTTGAGATTTAAGAGAAGACAGACAGAACATTCATACATATTGTAGCTCGTAGCAGAGACGGAATAAACACATTATATTTGAGATTTAAGAGAAGACAGACAGAACATTCATACATATTGTAGCTCGTAGCAGAGACGGAATAAACACATTATATTTGAGATTTAAGAGGAGACAGACAGAACATTCATACATATTGTAGCTCGTAGCAGAGACGGAATGAACACATTATATTTGAGATTTAAGAGGAGACAGACAGAACATTCATACATATTGTAGCTCGTAGCAGAGACGGAATAAACACATTATATTTGAGATTTAAGAGGAGACAGACAGAACATTCATACATATTGTAGCTCGTAGCAGAGACGGAATAAACACATTATATTTGAGATTTAAGAGAAGACAGACAGAACATTCATACATATTGTAGCTCGTAGCAGAGACGGAATAAACACATTATATTTGAGATTTAGGAGGAGACAGACAGAACATTCATACATATTGTAGCTCGTAGCAGAGACGGAATAAACACATTATATTTGAGATTTAAGAGAAGACAGACAGAACATTCATACATATTGTAGCTCGTAGCAGAGACGGAATAAACACATTATATCTGAGATTTAGGAGGAGACAGACAGAACATTCATACATATTGTAGCTCGTAGCAGAGACGGAATAAACACATAATATTTGAGATTTAAGAGGAGACAGACAGAACATTCATACATATTGTAGCTCGTAGCAGAGACGGAATAAACACATTATATTTGAGATTTGAGAGAAGACAGACAGAACATTCATACATATTGTAGCTCGTAGCAGAGACGGAATAAACACATTATATTTGAGATTTAAGAGGAGACAGACAGAACATTCATACATATTGTAGCTCGTAGCAGAGACGGAATAAACACATTATATTTGAGATTCAAGAGAAGACAGACAGAACATTCATACATATTGTAGCTCGTAGCAGAGACGGAATGAACACATTATATTTGAGATTCAAGAGGAGACAGACAGAACATTCATACATATTGTAGCTCGTAGCAGAGACGGAATGAACACATTATATCTGAGATTTAAGAGAAGATAGACAGAACATTCATACATATTGTAGCTCGTAGCAGAGACGGAATAAACACATTATATTTGAGATTTAAGAGAAGACAGACAGAACATTCATACATATTGTAGCTCGTAGCAGAGACGGAATAAACACATTATATTTGAGATTTAGGAGTAGACAGACAGAACATTCATACATATTGTAGCTCGTAGCAGAGACGGAATAAACACATTATATTTGAGATTTGAGAGAAGACAGACAGAACATTCATACATATTGTAGCTCGTAGCAGAGACGGAATAAACACATTATATTTGAGATTTAAGAGAAGACAGACAGAACATTCATACAT
Source organism: Brachyptera risi (assembly GCA_964007535.1). Lineage (NCBI taxonomy): Eukaryota > Metazoa > Arthropoda > Insecta > Plecoptera > Taeniopterygidae > Brachyptera > Brachyptera risi. The sequence goes on along the minus strand of OZ023338.1, from coordinate 16,515,636 downwards.
ATTGTAGCTCGTAGCAGAGACGGAATAAACACATTATATTTGAGATTCAAGAGGAGACAGACAGAACATTCATACATATTGTAGCTCGTAGCAGAGACGGAATAAACACATTATATCTGAGATTTAAGAGAAGACAGACAGAACATTCATACATATTGTAGCTCGTAGCAGAGACGGAATAAACACATTATATTTGAGATTTAAGAGGAGACAGACAGAACATTCATACATATTGTAGCTCGTAGCAGAGACGGAATAAACACATTATATTTGAGATTCGAGAGAAGACAGACAGAACATTCATACATATTGTAGCTCGTAGCAGAGACGGAATAAACACATTATATATTCGAGATTCAAGAGGAGACAGACAGAACATTCATACATATTGTAGCTCGTAGCAGAGACGGAATAAACACATTATATCTGAGATTTAAGAGAAGATAGACAGAACATTCATACATATTGTAGCTCGTAGCAGAGACGGAATAAACACATTATATTTGAGATTTAAGAGAAGACAGACAGAACATTCATACATATTGTAGCTCGTAGCAGAGACGGAATAAACACATAATATTTGAGATTCAAGAGGAGACAGACAGAACATTCATACATATTGTAGCTCGTAGCAGAGACGGAATAAACACATTATATTTGAGATTTGAGAGAAGACAGACAGAACATTCATACATATTGTAGCTCGTAGCAGAGACGGAATAAACACATTATATTTGAGATTAAAGAGTAGACAGACAGAACATTCATACATATTGGAGCTCGTAGCAGAGACGGAATAAACACATTATATTTGAGATTTGAGAGAAGACAGACAGAACATTCATACATATTGTAGCTCGTAGCAGAGACGGAATAAACACATTATATTTGAGATTTAGGAGTAGACAGACAGAACATTCATTCATATTGTAGCTCGTAGCAGAGACGGAATAAACACATTATATTTGAGATTTAAGAGGAGACAGACAGAACATTCATACATATTGTAGCTCGTAGCAGAGACGGAATAAACACATCATATTTGAGATTTAAGAGAAGACAGACAGAACATTCATACATATTGTAGCTCGTAGCAGAGACGGAATAAACACATTATATCTGAGATTTAAGAGAAGACAGACAGAACATTCATACATATTGTAGCTCGTAGCAGAGACGGAATAAACACATTAAATCTGAGATTTGAGAGAAGACAGACATAACATTCATACATATTGTAGCTCGTAGCAGAGACGGAATAAACACATTATATTTGAGATTCAAGAGGAGACAGACAGAACATTCATACATATTGTAGCTCGTAGCAGAGACGGAATAAACACATTATATTTGAGATTTAAGAGGAGACAGACAGAACATTCATACATATTGTAGCTCGTAGCAGAGACGGAATAAACACATTATATTTGAGATTTAAGAGAAGACAGACAGAACATTCATACATATTGTAGCTCGTAGCAGAGACGGAATAAACACATTATATTTGAGATTTAAGAGAAGACAGACAGAACATTCATACATATTGTAGCTCGTAGCAGAGACGGAATAAACACATTATAATTGAGATTCAAGAGAAGACAGACAGAACATTCATACATATTGTAGCTCGTAGCAGAGACGGAATAAACACATTATATTTGAGATTTAAGAGGAGACAGACAGAACATTCATACATATTGTAGCTCGTAGCAGAGACGGAATAAACACATTATATTTGAGATTCAAGAGAAGACAGACAGAACATTAATACATATTGTAGCTCGTAGCAGAGACGGAATAAACACATTAAATCTGAGATTTAGGAGGAGACAGACAGAACATTCATACATATTGTAGCTCGTAGCAGAGACGGAATAAACACATAATATTTGAGATTTAAGAGGAGACAGACAGAACATTCATAAATATTGTAGCTCGTAGCAGAGACGGAATAAACACATTATATTTGAGATTTAAGAGAAGACAGACAGAACATTCATACATATTGTAGCTCGTAGCAGAGACGGAATAAACACATTATATTTGAGATTTAAGAGAAGACAGACAGAACATTCATACATATTGTAGCTCGTAGCAACGACGGAATAAACACATTATATTTGAGATTTAAGAGAAGATAGACAGAACATTCATACATATTGTAGCTCGTAGCAGAGACGGAATAAACATATTATATTTGAGATTTGAGAGAAGACAGACAGAACATTCATACATATTGTAGCTCGTAGCAGAGACGGAATAAACACATTATATTTGAGATTTAAGAGAAGACAGACAGAACATTCATACATATTGTAGCTCGTAGCAGAGACGGAATAAACACATTATATTTGAGATTTAAGAGAAGATAGACAGAACATTCATACATATTGTAGCTCGTAGCAGAGACGGAATAAACACATTATATTTGAGATTCAAGAGGAGACAGACAGAACATTCATACATATTGTAGCTCGTAGCAGAGACGGAATAAACACATTATATTTGAGATTTAAGAGTAGACAGACAGAACATTCATACATATTGTAGCTCGTAGCAGAGACGGAATAAACACATTATATTTGAGATTTAAGAGTAGACAGACAGAACATTCATACATATTGTAGCTCGTAGCAGAGACGGAATAAACACATTATATTTGAGATTTAAGAGGAGACAGACAGAACATTCATACATATTGTAGCTCGTAGCAGAGACGGAATAAACACATTATATTTGAGATTCAAGAGAAGACAGACAGAACATTCATACATATTGTAGCTCGTAGCAGAGACGGAATAAACACATCATATTTGAGATTCAAGAGGAGACAGACAGAACATTCATACATATTGTAGCTCGTAGCAGAGACGGAATAAACACATTATATCTGAGATTCAAGAGAAGATAGACAGAACATTCATACATATTGTAGCTCGTAGCAGAGACGGAATAAACACATTATATTTGAGATTTAAGAGAAGACAGACAGAACATTCATACATATTGTAGCTCGTAGCAGAGACGGAATAAACACATAATATTTGAGATTTAAGAGGAGACAGACAGAACATTCATACATATTGTAGCTCGTAGCAGAGACGGAATAAACACATTATATTCGAGATTTAAGAGAAGACAGACAGAACATTCATACATATTGTAGCTCGTAGCAGAGACGGAATAAACACATTATATCTGAGATTTAAGAGAAGACAGACAGAACATTCATTCATATTGTAGCTCGTAGCAGAGACGGAATAAACACATTATATCTGAGATTTAAGAGAAGACAGACAGAACATTCATACATATTGTAGCTCGTAGCAGAGACGGAATAAACACATTATATTTGAGATTCAAGAGGAGACAGACAGAACATTCATACATATTGTAGCTCGTAGCAGAGACGGAATAAACACATTATATCTGAGATTCAAGAGAAGATAGACAGAACATTCATACATATTGTAGCTCGTAGCAGAGACGGAATAAACACATTATATTTGAGATTCAAGAGGAGACAGACAGAACATTCATACATATTGTAGCTCGTAGCAGAGACAGAATAAACACATTATATTTGAGATTTAAGAGAAGACAGACAGAACATTCATACATATTGTAGCTCGTAGCAGAGACGGAATAAACACATTATATTCGAGATTTAAGAGAAGACAGACAGAACATTCATACATATTGTAGCTCGTAGCAGAGACGGAATAAACACATAATATTCGAGATTTAAGAGGAGACTGACAGAACATTCATACATATTGTAGCTCGTAGCAGAGACGGAATAAACACATTATATTCGAGATTTAAGAGGAGACAGACAGAACATTCATACATATTGTAGCTCGTAGCAGAGACGGAATAAACACATTATATCTGAGATTCAGGAGAAGATAGACAGAACATTCATACATATTGTAGCTCGTAGCAGAGACGGAATAAACACATTATATTTGAGATTTAAGAGAAGACAGACAGAACATTCATACATATTGTAGCACGTAGCAGAGACGGAATAAACACATTATATCTGAGATTTAAGAGAAGATAGACAGAACATTCATACATATTGTAGCTCGTAGCAGAGACGGAATAAACACATTATATTTGAGATTTAAGAGAAGACAGACAGAACATTCATACATATTGTAGCTCGTAGCAGAGACGGAATAAACACATTATATTTGAGATTTAAGAGAAGATAGACAGAACATTCATACATATTGTAGCTCGTAGCAGAGACGGAATAAACACATTATATTTGAGATTTAAGAGAAGACAGACAGAACATTCATACATATTGTAGCTCGTAGCAGAGACGGAATAAACACATTATATTTGAGATTTAAGAGTAGACAGACAGAACATTCATACATATTGTAGCTCGTAGCAGAGACGGAATAAACACATTATATTTGAGATTTAAGAGTAGACAGACAGAACATTCATACATATTGTAGCTCGTAGCAGAGACGGAATAAACACATTATATTTGAGATTTAAGAGGAGACAGACAGAACATTCATACATATTGTAGCTCGTAGCAGAGACGGAATAAACACATTATATTTGAGATTCAAGAGAAGACAGACAGAACATTCATACATATTGTAGCTCGTAGCAGAGACGGAATAAACACATCATATTTGAGATTCAAGAGGAGACAGACAGAACATTCATACATATTGTAGCTCGTAGCAGAGACGGAATAAACACATTATATCTGAGATTCAAGAGAAGATAGACAGAACATTCATACATATTGTAGCTCGTAGCAGAGACGGAATAAACACATTATATTTGAGATTTAAGAGAAGACAGACAGAACATTCATACATATTGTAGCTCGTAGCAGAGACGGAATAAACACATAATATTTGAGATTTAAGAGGAGACAGACAGAACATTCATACATATTGTGGCTCGTAGCAGAGACGGAATAAACACATTATATTTGAGATTTGAGAGAAGACAGACAGAACATTCATACATATTGTAGCTCGTAGCAGAGACGGAATAAACACATTATATTTGAGATTTAGGAGTAGACAGACAGAACATTCATACATATTGTAGCTCGTAGCAGAGACGGAATAAACACATTAAATTTGAGATTTGAGAGAAGACAGACAGAACATTCATACATATTGTAGCTCGTAGCAGAGACGGAATAAACACATTATATTTGAGATTTAGGAGTAGACAGACAGAACATTCATACATATTGTAGCTCGTAGCAGAGACGGAATAAACACATTATATTTGAGATTTAAGAGGAGACAGACAGAACATTCATACATATTGTAGCTCGTAGCAGAGACGGAATAAACACATTATATTCGAGATTTAAGAGAAGACAGACAGAACATTCATACATATTGTAGCTCGTAGCAGAGACGGAATAAACACATTATATCTGAGATTTAAGAGAAGACAGACAGAACATTCATTCATATTGTAGCTCGTAGCAGAGACGGAATAAACACATTATATCTGAGATTTAAGAGAAGACAGACAGAACATTCATACATATTGTAGCTCGTAGCAGAGACGGAATAAACACATTATATTTGAGATTCAAGAGGAGACAGACAGAACATTCATACATATTGTAGCTCGTAGCAGAGACGGAATAAACACATTATATCTGAGATTCAAGAGAAGATAGACAGAACATTCATACATATTGTAGCTCGTAGCAGAGACGGAATAAACACATTATATTTGAGATTCAAGAGGAGACAGACAGAACATTCATACATATTGTAGCTCGTAGCAGAGACAGAATAAACACATTATATTTGAGATTTAAGAGAAGACAGACAGAACATTCATACATATTGTAGCTCGTAGCAGAGACGGAATAAACACATTATATTCGAGATTTAAGAGAAGACAGACAGAACATTCATACATATTGTAGCTCGTAGCAGAGACGGAATAAACACATGATATTTGAGATTTAAGAGGAGACTGACAGAACATTCATACATATTGTAGCTCGTAGCAGAGACGGAATAAACACATTATATTTGAGATTTAAGAGGAGACAGACAGAACATTCATACATATTGTAGCTCGTAGCAGAGACGGAATAAACACATTATATCTGAGATTCAGGAGAAGATAGACAGAACATTCATACATATTGTAGCTCGTAGCAGAGACGGAATAAACACATTATATTTGAGATTTAAGAGAAGACAGACAGAACATTCATACATATTGTAGCACGTAGCAGAGACGGAATGAACACATTATATCTGAGATTTAAGAGAAGATAGACAGAACATTCATACATATTGTAGCTCGTAGCAGAGACGGAATAAACACATTATATTTGAGATTTGAGAGAAGACAGACAGAACATTCATACATATTGTAGCTCGTAGCAGAGACGGAATAAACACATTATATTTGAGATTTAAGAGAAGATAGACAGAACATTCATACATATTGTAGCTCGTAGCAGAGACGGAATAAACACATTATATTTGAGATTTAAGAGAAGACAGACAGAACATTCATACATATTGTAGCTCGTAGCAGAGACGGAATAAACACATTATATTCGAGATTTAAGAGTAGACAGACAGAACATTCATACATATTGTAGCTCGTAGCAGAGACGGAATAAACACATTATATTTGAGATTTAAGAGTAGACAGACAGAACATTCATACATATTGTAGCTCGTAGCAGAGACGGAATAAACACATTATATTTGAGATTCAAGAGGAGACAGACAGAACATTCATACATATTGTAGCTCGTAGCAGAGACGGAATAAACACATTATATTTGAGATTTAAGAGAAGACAGACAGAACATTCATACATATTGTAGCACGTAGCAGAGACGGAATAAACACATTATTCACAGGCTTCAGACACATATTAAGGACGCAGTCGATAAAATCATGCCCATCAGTAAAACATGTAAATTACTGATATGCAATATCCCACGACAATTCGACCACAACAACAATATTAAAATAAGGAGAGCAAACTTCATCATTCATCAAATGGTCAATGAATGTCAAACAGGCAAATGCAGTGCTAACGTGAGAATTAATTTCCTTGATAAAAAAATATATGCAAGACATTTGAGTCAGGATGGTATACATTTGAACCAAAAGGGGAAATACGTAATGGTAGATTCTATAGTTCACCTAATGTCTCCAGAATTTGAAATGCCATCTAGGGAAAACTCCATTAAGTCGAGCATTAAATCACCGCTCACATTTCTCGACAAGTGGCTAGCACAAGCCAAAGTCAGCAAAGGGCAAGCACCCGCAGAAAATAGAACCAGTTCGACATGGCTAAAAAACCCAGAGAAGCCTACTTTTTTAGAAAAGTGGCTATTGTTGGAGAAGGGAAATCTCCCAACCATTACATGCCACAAGATGCTGCCAAATCAAGAACGATGGAGGAAGAATCTTCTCAATATCATCCATTAGAAGAAAAATGCAGCAATGGGACTACAGGGAAGAAAGCGCAATCTCTTCGAATCCTACACCAAAATATTCAATCACTGCGGAAAACAAAGACCTTAGAATTGGAATGCGCGCTGAACAATGAAAATATAGACATCCTGTGTTTGAGTGAACACTGGCTCAAAGAGGAGGAGTTACCCCTCTACAATATCAATAAATTTAAAAATGTTTCTTTTTTCTGTAGAAAACTCTTTCTTCATGGTGGAGTAAGCATATTTTTAAGTGAGAAGTTAGTCCTATCTCAGGTCAATAATCGAGAAGATCTAATAAGGCTAAGTATTGAGAAACATTTCGAAATCTCGGCAATTGAAATTAAAATAGCGACCATAGGAGTATTGATCGTAATCACATTATATAGATCTCCACAAGGTTGTTTTAGGATATTCACCAACTACCTTATCAAATTACTTGATAAAGTTTTTTCTCATAATGAAAACAATCCAAAGGTAATCGTAACTGGTGATTTCAACATAGATTTTTTGAAGGACTCTGACGAAGTAAGACTGATGCAAGACATCTTAGCTCAATACTGTATCATAATCGCTGTACATTCTCCAACAAGGATAACAAACACTTCATCAACATGTATAGATAATATTCTCACAAATGTACCTGAAAATATGTTCAACTGTCTAGTCAAGAATTACAATGTGTCAGACCATGCAGCACAAATTATGGAGATCAAACTAGGATATGAAGCACCGCAAAAGGTTGAGCAATTGTATAAGAAAAATAGGATATTCAGTAGAACAAACATGGATCGATTTATAAATATGCTCGAATCTACCGACTGGGAGAATATTTCACGAATCAGAGATGTGGATAATATGACTCAAGACTTTCTAAATTTGTATTTAAGTTATTACAATAACTGTTTCCCTCTTCAATATTCAAGGAATATATGTGCAGATAAAAGTTGGATCACACAAGATGTTAGATTAAGAAGACAAGCTCTAAGCAACATGAAACAGTTAGCTAACGTGACTAAAAATGAGAGACTGCTCCAGGAATTCAAGATTGCCAAATATGAATATAGGAAATATTTACGTTACGCTAAAAAGTGTGCCGTTGAAAAACAAATTTTCAGTGCCAGCAACACTATTAAAGAAGTTTGGAAGGTCATCAAAACGGAGACTGGGAATACTGCTCCACCTACACCAATTGAAAGCATCATAATAGGTGGCCAAGAAGTGAATGAACCAGCCAAGATAGCCGACAACTTCAATAACTACTTTGTTTCGGTAGCTTCGACACTGACATCTAGCATCACTAAAAGTACACTCCCAGGCCCTGAAATGGTCAGCTCTTGGATAGCACGATCAATTTTCTTAACTCCGGTGAGTGACCATGAACTTATAGAAATAATGAGCAATCTCAAACCTAAATCTACTCAAGATATATATGGCCTATCAATGAAGTTGATTAAAAGCACGAGTAAAGCTATTCTTTCACCAATAAAAGCAATCTGTAATGCATCAATGCAAACAGGTGTTTTTCCTGATATGTTCAAGAAAGCCAAAGTTATTCCCGCTTACAAGAAAGGAGATAAAAACGACGTTGCGAACTACAGGCCCATCTCTATACTCCCAGCGTTCTCAAAAATACTGGAACGTGTAATGCTGAACCGTGTTACTGAGTTTTTATCAAACAATAACTTCTTCTCAGAATCTCAGTTTGGGTTTCGCAAGGGTCGGTCAACAATCGAGGCAATAAATCACCTGATTCATGAGATCCTCAACGCACGCGATGGAGGACAATTAGTCTTGGGACTTTCGTGTGACCTCTCCAAGGCATTCGACTGTGTTGACCATCCTCTACTAGTTTATAAGCTCAACAAATGTGGGATAAGAGGACTTGCAAATTCCTGGATGAATTCCTATATTACGGAGCGCTCACAGCTAGTGGAATTGACGAATAATGAAGGTGTTATCAAATCACAGTGGGCACCTATAAACGCTGGAGTACCCCAAGGGTCAATACTAGGACCTTTACTATTTTTAATTTATGTCAACGACCTGTCTACTTATATGAGGGGAACTACCTTGATCACATTCGCGGACGACACTAATGCTCTTGTGTATGGTAGAAGCGTACAAGAGCTCAAGATTCAAGCGGAAGAGGTCCTATGCAAGCTGCACCACTGGTTTTCTTCAAACAATCTGCTTTTGAATACTGACAAAACGAACGTCCTACAAATAAAGTCGAAAAGAACTAACGAATCACTCACTCTTCATGATCGCTCTTCCAGCTCAATAATCACCACCGTCACCGACGCAAAGTTCCTGGGTATAGTAATCGACGAAAATCTAAGATGGGATACTCACGTGAATAACGTAGCCATAAGGCTACGTACAGCTATAAACGCTCTTTTTAAACTCCGTGACATAGTCAGTAAGAATAAACTTAAACTAGTTTATCACGCGTACTTCCACTCAATTGCCACTTACGGAGTGTCAATATGGGGTCACTCTGAGAGCGGAATGAACAGGATATTTATTCTACAAAAATATGCAATAAGAACTCTAGTCCGATCTCGCAGAAATAGACATTGCAGACAATCATTCATAAAAGAAGAAATTCTAACAATTCCAAGCGTATTCATCCTAGAGACATTGCTATTTATTTTTAAACATAAGTCACAACTCACTATGAATGCAGATAATCATCAACACCTAACAAGAAATCGAAACAAGTTGGTAATACCAGCGCATAACATAAGATCTTACGAGAAAAGCGTAATTTATTTAGGAATAAAACTGTATAATCATCTGCCAGAGGAAATAATGACAACAAATAATATAAATGTCTTCAAAACAGTCATTAAGAGATATTTACTTGAAAAAGCGATGTACTCAGTAGATGAGTTCTTCAACTCGAATATTGTCTTCTAATCTACTGGTATCGAGTAAAATTGTATCTGACTCATCATTTTATTGTATCTGACTCGAATTATTTTTATACTTTTATTTGATATTTTTATATTTCAATTTTAAATTACGTTAATTTTTATCATTGTAACGGCCTTAATTAATTCAACTATCACCATTAGGCCTTTTTTAATTGTATCTAATTATGTCTCTAACTGACATTAGTCACTTTATTTTATATTATATCTGACGAGTCCAACATCCTGTTAAGTGTATAATATATATTTCACTTATGTATTGTGATTTCTACGGACAAATAAACTATTGAATTGAATTGAATTATATTTGAGATTTAAAAGAAGACAGACAGAACATTTATTACCAACACTGAGTTGCTGTGGAGAAATGAATTTGTCTAGATCAAAGTATCTCACATGACATAGTGATATATAGAAGCACATTAGTATATTACCACTTTTCAATTACGTGGTAGATTCGATTACATTTGTGAAATATGGTAATGGTATATGGTATCGTATATGAGTTATATGGTACTGGAACAGGGTGAAAATAGTTATGTATCTGATTCATTTGGTGAAGCATGTTGTGACAAATAATTCTCCCATGCAGACTACCTCAGCCGATAGTCAATTTTGTTTTTGAATTTTTCTTCACTATTGGAAACGTATGTTTTTTGCTCTGTATTCTGAATCAAAATTGACTGATCAATATCCGATAATCACCAACCTGCTCTGGAAAACTCGAAGAAAAGAATGTATCACATCAAACTTGATTGATACTGGAGAAATCAGTTATAATATACATAACTATAGAACATAAGAGCTTTTTTATGTTGGTGTCCATTTCTCAATGAGAAAATCTTATTTTCGAGAATGTATAGTCTTATCTGGAGCAGGTAGAAGATATTCAAGAATGGAGATGTGATGACAGCATGATGTTGAAATACAACTCATTACCTGACAATCTGAGGAGAATTCTTTCATCACAGAAAGTACAGTCATATTCAAAGAACATATTTGGAACAATGTGTAGACCTTAATTTAAATACACCATTTCGATAATTTGATTACCATTTCACAAGTCAGTGTGGATATATATTCAATTTAAGGTTTGGAACCAACTTTGGTTTCGTGTTCAAGAAATTATTATATCTTGGAAAATTATACTGACATCGCAATTGAGCCTCGAAATGATCAAATAGCCAAAAAAAATGTTAAAAATGTTAAAAATGCCAGAAAATGTTACCTGGGAATGAAAAACTACGAAATGTACTGAATATTTTTTTATAAGCTGACTTGCAGGATGAATGCTGGAAAATATCGCATCATATCGATTTGAATGTCACAAATATGATACTGGCATTATTATCTTTGCCCTAGATATGATAACCAATGTGTTATGTTCTCATCTTCTTTTGATACGTCTTGGAATGGCCATTGAGCTGAGGAAAACATTAGTACTGTCATTGAAGTTGCCATATAGAGGGCACTTACGCACAGTTTCATCAATAGTTATTTTTCCACTTGTCTTCAAGTCCTGAATCTTTGGTAAAACTAACCCTTGGAGATGAAAAAAAGACTTCATTCTGAGTTTACATGGATTACCTTTACGTATTATGATAGAGAATGTTTAACCATCTGACCTACGCCAATGTATGACTGAATGATTCATATCTTCACTGCTGAAATTGGAGCATGCTCTCATGAGAGTAGGAGCTATGTAAACAGGGACGGAAATTGAAATGAAATTGACAAAATGGACAGCAGAATTTATATTTTCTATTTTTTCCGTTGACTGCCATCAAATTCCATTCTTTTCATGTTGTTGAAAAAAAATCATTTTAGGAATGGAGCTTTCAGTTTCATAGTAACCTCCCACATCATGAGGTCCGCGATGTACTCAAGTTGAATTTTTGAACAATTCAAACGCTGCCTGTACTGGATTCTAGAGAACTTCCTAAAAATTATGTTTGCCTCGTACTCGAGTTCGATTTGAATCAATTTACACACTGCCTGTACTGAATTATCGCCAACTTCCTACAAATTATGTTTTCCGCGTACCCAAGCTGAATTTTGAAACAATTTACACACTACCTGTACAGGATTATAGCTGACTTCCAACGAATTCTGTTTGCCATGCAGCCAAGTACGATTCTGCATCTATTTACGAACTCCTTGTATTGGATTATGGCAAACTTCCCACGGATTCTGATTGCCGCGTACCCAAGTTCGATTTAGAAACAATTAAACACCCCCTGTACAAGATTATAGGTAACTTCCTACTAATTATGTTTGCCGTGTGCCCAAGTTCAATTAGATATCTTTATACACACTGCATGCACTAGATTGGAGCCAACTTCCCACAAATTATGTTTGTCGCGTACCCAAGTTTGATTCTGGTACAACTAGCACACTGCCTGTACTGGATTATAGCAAACTTCCAACGAATTCTGTTTGCCGCGTACCCGAGTTCGATTTTGATTCAATTCACACACTCCCTGTACAAGATTAGAGCTAACTTCCTACTAATTATGTTTGTCACGTACCCAGGTTCTATTCTGGATCTATTCACATCCTGCTTGTACTGAATTATGACTAACTATCTACACATCATGTTTGTCACGTACCCAGGTTCGATTCTGGATCTATTCACATCCTGCTTGAACTGAATTAAAGCTAACAACCTGCACATCATGTTTGTCACGTACCCAGGTTCGATTCTGGATCTATTCACATCCTGCTTGTACTGAATTATAGCTAACTACCTACACATCATGTTTGCCGCGTACCCAGGTTCGATTCTGAATCTATTCACATCCTGCTTGTACTGAATTATAGCTAACTACCTACACATCATGTTTGTCACGTACCCAGGTTCGATTCTGAATCTATTCACATCCTGCTTGAACTGAATTATAGCTAACTACCTGCACATCATGTTTGTCACGTACCCAGGTTCGATTCTGGATATATTGACATCCTGCTTGTACTGAATTATAGCTAACTACCTACACATCATGTTTGCCGCGTACCCAGGTTCGATTCTGGATCTATTCACATCCTGCTTGTACTGAATTATAGCTGACTACCTGCACATCATATTTGTCACGTACCCAGGTTCGATTCTGAATCTATTCACATCCTGCTTGTACTGAATTGAAGCTAACTACCTACACATCATGTTTGTCACGTACCCAGGTTCGATTCTGGATCTATTCACATCCTGCCTGTACTAAATTATAGCTAACCACCTACACATCATGTTTGCCGCGTACCCAGGTTCGATTCTGGATCTATTCACATCCTGCTTGTACTGAATTGAAGCTAACTACCTACACATCATGTTTGTCACGTACCCACGTTCGATTCTGAATCTATTCACATCCTGCTTGTACTGAATTATAGGGAACTACCTACACATCATGTTTGTCACGTACCCAGGTTCGATTCTGGATCTATTCACATCCTGCTTGTACTGAATTGAAGCTAACTACCTACACATCATGTTTGTCACGTACCCACGTTCGATTCTGGATCTTTTCACATCCTGTCTGTACTGAATTGAAGCTAACAACCTGCACATCATGTTTGCCGCGTACCCAGGTTCGATTCTGGATCTATTCACATCCTGCTTGTACTGAATTATAGCTGACTACCTGCACATCATATTTGTCACGTACCCAGGTTCGATTCTGAATCTATTCACATCCTGCTTGTACTGAATTGAAGCTAACTACCTACACATCATGTTTGTCACGTACCCAGGTTCGATTCTGGATCTATTCACATCCTGCTTGAACTGAATTGAAGCTAACTACCTACACATCATGTTTGTCACGTACCCAGGTTCGATTCTGGATCTATTCACATCCTGCTTGAACTGAATTGAAGCTAACAACCTGCACATCATGTTTGCCGCGTACCCAGGTTCGATTCTGGATCTATTCACATCCTGCTTGTACTGAATTATAGCTGACTACCTGCACATCATATTTGTCACGTACCCAGGTTCGATTCTGAATCTATTCACATCCTGCTTGTACTGAATTATAGCTGACTACCTGCACATCATATTTGTCACGTACCCAGGTTCGATTCTGGATCTATTCACATCCTGCTTGTACTGAATTATAGCTGACTACCTGCACATCATATTTGTCACGTACCCAGGTTCGATTCTGAATCTATTCACATCCTGCTTGTACTGAATTATAGCTGACTACCTGCACATCATATTTGTCACGTACCCAGGTTCGATTCTGGATCTATTCACATCCTGCTTGAACTGAATTGAAGCTAACTACCTACACATCATGTTTGTCACGTACCCAGGTTCGATTCTGGATCTATTCACATCCTGCTTGTACTGAATTATAGCTGACTACCTGCACATCATATTTGTCACGTACCCAGGTTCGATTCTGAATCTATTCACATCCTGCTTGTACTGAATTATAGCTGACTACCTGCACATCATATTTGTCACGTACCCAGGTTCGATTCTGGATCTATTCACATCCTGCTTGTACTGAATTATAGCTGACTACCTGCACATCATGTTTGTCACGTAACCACGTTCGATTCTGAATCTATTCACATCCTGCTTGTACTGAATTATAGGGAACTACCTACACATCATGTTTGTCACGTACCCAGGTTCGATTCTGGATCTATTCACATCCTGCTTGTACTGAATTATAGCTAACTACCTACACATCATGTTTGTCACGTACCCAGGTTCGATTCTGGATCTATTCACATCCTGCTTGAACTGAATTGAAGCTAACAACCTGCACATCATGTTTGCCGCGTACCCAGGTTCGATTCTGGATCTATTCACATCCTGCTTGTACTGAATTATAGCTGACTACCTGCACATCATATTTGTCACGTACCCAGGTTCGATTCTGAATCTATTCACATCCTGCTTGTAATTAATTGAAGCTAACTACCTACACATCATGTTTGCCGCGTACCCAGGTTCGATTCTGGATCTTTTCACATTCTGCTTGAACTGAAATGAAGCTGACTACCGACACATCATGTTTGTCACGTACCCAGGTTCGATTCTGGATCTATTCACATCCTGCTTGAACTGAATAAAAGCTAACTACCTACACATCATGTTTGTCACGTACCCAGGTTCGATTTCGGATCTATTCACATCCTGCTTGAACTGAATAAAAGCTAACTACCTACACATCATATTTGCCGCGTACCCACGTTCGATTCTGAATCTATTCACATCCTGCTTGAACTGAATTAAAGCTGACTACCTACACATCATGTTTGTCACGTACCCAGGTTTGATCCTGGATCTATTCACATCCTGTTTGTACTGAATTATAGCTGAGTACCTACACATCATGTTCACAGCGTACCCAGGTTCGATTTCGGATCTATTTACATCCTGCTTGTACTGAATAATGGCTAATCACCTACACATCATGTTTGCCGCGTACCCACGTTCGATTCTGAATCTATTCACATCCTGCTTGTACTGAATTATAGCTAACCACCTACACATCATGTTTGCCGCGTACCCACGTTCGATTCTGGATCTATTCACATCCTGCTTGTACTGAATTATAGCTAACTACCTACACATCATGTTTGCCGCGTACCCACGTTCGATTCTGGATCTATTCACATCCTGCCTGTACTGAATTATAGCTAACCACCTACACATCATGTTTGCCGCGTACCCACGTTCGATTCTGGATCTATTCACATCCTGCTTGTACTGAATTATAGCTAACTACCTACACATCATGTTTGTCACGTACCCAGGTTCGATTCTGGATCTATTCACATCCTGCTTGTACTGAATTATAACTAACTACCTACACATCATGTTTGTCACGTACCCAGGTTCGATTCTGGATCTATTCACATCCTGCTTGAACTGAATTATAGCTAACTACCTACACTTCATGTTTGTCACGTACCCAGGTTCGATTCTGGATCTATTCACATCCTGCCTGTACTAAATTATAGCTAACCACCTACACATCATGTTTGCCGCGTACCCAGGTTCGATTCTGGATCTATTCACATCCTGCCTGTACTGAATTATAGCTGACTACCTACACATCATGTTTGCCGCGTACCCAGGTTCGATTCTGGATCTATTCACATCCTGCCTGTACTGAATTTTGGCTTACTTCCCACGAATTATGTTCGCTGCTCAACCAAGTTGGATTCCCCACATTTCCTATACGCCTCTGTAAGTTGATTCTCCATCAGGGAAGTAGAAAAGTCGAAAACGTTCTCAGAAATCTAATTTACAGTCGAGTGATGCAACTGTCATTCAATCAATTGTTTCTGTGTCATTCAACTATCAACTCTCCCGAGCTGGAAGGGGGTAGGATGATAAAACCGAAATTACACAAATTATAATAGATATTGCTCATTCAGGCACTTCATATTGTACCACTCAGTAATGATGAAATGACAATACAATCAATCTTCATTCGTGGTAAAATAATGTTCAACATAAAATATTAAAATTAGACCATATACACGATACATATACATACATACAATAATGGTTTATTGTTGAATAACATTGTATCCAAGTGCAAAGCTACTGAAAGTTCCATTTTTCCAACTTCAAATATATTTCCACAATAATTGGAGAAAGAGAACATATAATAATTCGATATGGAATAAAAATATAAAATATGGGTGAAATCAAGAGTGAATGAATACATACATATTTCTCAGGTGTACATTCTATCGATCACTTACTCACTTTCTATTTGTGTTACTGTATCATCTATCTCCGACTTCTGTGATTCTGTGTACGCCAACGAAGGATTCAGCAGAGGAGTTCTCTGTGTACCTAGAACTTGGCAAAGGAGTCGAGCAACAAGATCAGAAAGCTCGATATGCTTGCATCACATTTGTTCCTAATGTTCTCTTCAAGGAGCAACTGTCAACCCAACCTATCATGCTTGGCTGGCCCTGGCTGTATATTGTCAAAATAAGATGATTACTGGGGAGTAATGCTCATCATCGCTTGGCAGTGAGTGACGGGAACGTTCACTTATAGGAAATCTTATAGGATCTTATAACGAGAGTGAATAAGTTACCATGTCAACCAAAATAACAAGTGCGAGTTTATTCAATTCAAGGTGCCTGGTACCGGTACTCAGATACATGGGACTCTGTTGAGTGCCGTCAGTGGTGCCTGAGACCTAATCTAGTATAAATAATAGTGCAGATACTCATCACAACTCCAACCACGACTGACGTCTTCGCAGAGAGAAAGGCTTTGGCGATGATACTTCCGTCTTGGTATCTTCACACTTCGTAGCGCACACACACACACCACATCCCGGGGGAACGATCCTCTCCTGCACTGGCCGACAACGCACCTCTTCTTGACCTGTCCAGCAACGTATCTCTTCTTGATGTGCCCGGCAACGTACCTCTTCTTGACGTGCCCCGAGTCCCACTTCTCCCACAGGTTTTATCCCCGTATCCGAAGTGCTGACTCCTCATGTCTCCCATCATCGTCAATGCAACCAGGCCGTTGCATCACATAAATATAGCCAGTGACACAAGGAAGTGGACTAGGAATGTGCCAACTGTCAGCTTATTATTAGGACATGGGAAAACAAAGAATAGCATAAAGAAGTATGACAAGGACGTATTGCGGAATAGGATGGTATGGATAGGAAACACGACTCCGTCGTGACAATATGTCCAACTGCAGATCACTTGATTCTACACATCGTTTGTATAACATTCTGAGTGAGAAATCCCCAACACATCATTATGAGAAGCTCACTCCCAGCAGAAACCTTCACTGTCATCACTCAAGGTTCAATGCAAATCCAAGAGACTAACAACTTCATTTGTCAGCTGTTCACGTCACGTGATTGACCACTGGGATGCAGCTTGATTATCTACATAAAATACAATTCAATTACAGAATTCACTAATATAAAATGATCAACTCATATCTAGATATGAAAGTTGCCGATGAAAAAGGTATTTCAAAAAAAATACAAACAATGGTTATAAGTACATTACCACTTTCACAACTTTTACAAATTGGAATTGTATAGTTTTTTGTTTCTGAAAACTCATGAGATTAGGTTGGGCAGAGAATTTGAAACATGAAAACTCTTGGAAAAATAAAAAAATCCTCTGAATACACATCAATGACAGACCTACACATCATCACAATGTCGTGAGCAATTCAAACTAGCCGTTTCGAAAAAAACAAACTGTTTTCATTCATCAAATATATGCAATAATAGCAGAATTATGTTGTCAAGGTTCACCGCTTCATAGATTTGATATTTATATTCTCTTTATTCGTCGAGGTGTGTAGAATACCAGAGTCGATAAAGTAGCGAATGTAGGAATACTAATCACTCTCATTCAGATATCTCGCTCATCTCATCTTACAACGCATGTGTTGCGTTTGCCTAGTTCCAGTCCAATTCACTCGCAGGAATACCACCACGAAAGCAGCCGCTACGAGGTGACGACACCGCCATTATACGAGAAACTGTCGTGACATCCTCCCAACCCGAGAGGTTCTGGCTGCGATGTCAGCTGGATGAACATTGCACTTGAACATGAATCTTTTTCATCGACAACTGTTCATGGATACATGAGTAACCACATAGATATGAAATATACAATGAATAGAAGAACTTGTGTATAATTGATAGAAAATTGGAAGGAATCCACAGATTGAATAATTGAGAATGGGATGGAATGAAATCGATGATTAGCAATAAATGATGTTCAAGTTCAACCAAGATATATCAATATGAAGATGATTATGGAAAATATTGAACGATTCTCTCAGATTGAAAATGATGATGCGGTCCCAAATTGTAGATGAAATTGCTGATCTCTTGGAACAGTCAGCGAATAATGATGATAGTACCGCTCAGACTCCTATGAATAAGTTTAGTCCAAGAACATCCTTAAAAAAATTGAGTTGTAAGTAGTGGCTTCCATTTACCTCGTTCAATTTTCGCCACGGCTTGTTTCAGCGCCGACGGAAGCCGACGACAGCGTCGTGATCAACATGGCCAACTGCTCTCGCCGTCCCGCCACCCCTCTCGCCGCCTCCCAGCTCTCCGCCCGCCTCCTACAGGTCCACGCCTCGTACGGAGGCGGCTCGGTCTCGTTCGCGCCGCTGCGGAACACCATCGCCAACTCGTATTTCGACGAGGGCGAGATGTGCGCCGCCCTGTCGAGCTTCCTGGACCCGGACGGCGTCAATCCCGACGTCGACCAGATCTCCTTTACCCGGGCCGTCGACTACTACCTGCGTCTGCGCGCGCACATCAACACCGGACGCAAGCAAGCCGCTCGGAACTACGGCCTGGCCGCTAGGCTTTTCCACACGTGGGATACTCTCGTTCGTAGTAAAACCATCGAACAAAGTGCATTGATTAAAAGGCTCGAAGATTCGGGTTATCGTCACCGCGAGGTCATCAAATCGATGACGAGTTTTTTGCGGCGCGAAGTGATGAATCCCGTCGTCGACAGGACGAGGTTCGTCAAGGCGGTGAACCGGAGCTTACTGGTGCGATCACGCAACGTCGGGGAATATCGCTTCCAGGAACTGAAGCCGAGCATCGAGTCGACGACGGCCAAGCTCGTCCAGACTTACGACGTGCTGGCCGACGACGGCGACGTCCGATACGGAGCTCTCATGAACGCCGTTCTCGGCATGGACCTGCTGGAAGACGAGATGGTGGACACAATGGAACGATTAGTGGGTCCCGACAAGCGGAAAGGTCGCAAGACGCACGTGGAGCTGACGACGTTCAATAAGGCGGTATTGTTTTGCATCACTCAGTCGAGCGGTAGAACGCATGGATTCGTGTGCCACGATGAGGTAGGATCCGTGGACAGGTTGAAGCACCAGCAGCGGAGATATCGGAACCACATCGGACGCCTGCTCAAGCGGCAGGAAACGCTCGTCACGGAGATCGCGACGTTGTCCAAAGAGAATCACGAACTGAGAGCGAAGGTGGACGGTCGAGAAGACGCGATGAGAAACGAGATCAAGAGACTGAATCGGGAGAATTTTGACCTGAACGCCAAGCTGGCGAGAGTGGAGGAAGAGTTCGCGTGCGAGAAGGAGGCGTTGGTCGGAGCGAAGCGCGAGATGCAAGCGAAGTTGGATCGACAGGTTGGGACATTTCAAGGCGAGTTGACCGCGCTTTACGAGAGAAATGACGCGTTGATGGACAAGCTGCGTCGCGCGATGGAACGTGACGGTTGGGAAAGTTCGCTCGATCAGATCGACGGTGTGTCGTGTGTGTAGTGTTGGCGTTCGTTTTGTCGAACACGAGACGGGGAAGTAGGATACAAGATGCGAAGATTCGATTGGGTGAGAAATTTCACAGAACGCAGAGAAAGGTGAAATGAAAGATCAACTGGGACTTCCACTTGTGATTTGAGTGTGAATGTTTTGGTCCCATATATACTTGATCTGTGTGCGTTGTCAAGGATTTCGAGAGTCATGACGTTGTGAACGTTTTGATGCCGTTTGTATTGGGAGAACTGAGAATAATCCAACGAGTCGAGCTTAAAATCCATTCGAATATTCTCCCCTCACAGACGGAACATGTTATGATGTGACTGGTAATCAGAAGAATGTGACTCACGTTCTTCTGTATCTTGAACATGTCATGAATACCTTTCCATATCTCAATTATTGTAGATGATTTCACAGAGTTTATTCCATATCAATCATATTTTTACGGGTGCATTCCTTCTTTTTCATTTTTCCCTTTTTTGGGTAATTTTGTTCGAAGTCTGCGATACTTCTGATATGATACCTGTATTTTTCACACTTTGGTATCACTGTGATGCATCGAGCTTGAATGGAGCCAAATATATGATATATATATATATATATATATATCATATATATATATATATATATATATATATATATATATATATATATATATATATATATATATATATATATATATATATATATATATATATATATATATAACAACAGCTCAGCTGATCACCATCGTGGGACCAGATAGCCAAGCAATCATCGATTGCATTGATTTTGTGTTGTAAAACAACACAATTCATTCATCGATGTAACGTATACCCAGCACTTGGGCTTGAATATGGCCGTGTCTAATGCACCATCTTCAAGATCGGCCATGATTGAATATGCTCTGAGAGGTGATGAAGAGGATTTCATATCTATACCCTCTTTGCGTTCATATATTTTACCCTCGCAAAAAATAGCTTGCTTCCACGAATCCTTCGATTAGTTCAACTGATGAAGTCGCAATCATCCCTCTCTTCAGTAATCACTGTTCCATTCATCACTCATTTCAATCGTTTCGAATTGATTGCAGACATGTTCTGCTTGGATTCAATTGGTTTCTTGATAACTGTGATTGATTCGAAAAAAATACATTCCAAATTATAGTGTTCGTTTTTTCCGATCTGAATATTGTACAAATCACTGAAAATGTGAATAAGTTTTTCCATATGCGGTAGAAATTTTAGAGCTTTTTCAGAATGTTCGTTTTCCAAGTCTTTTCTCTCCGTTTCAAACTTGGGGGATTTCCAAGTTTTTCGATGTTTTCCAGGAAAACCTTCGGACCGTTTTTTTTAACAATTCCAATCTATTCTGGTGTGACACCGATATGAAGAAAGAGTTTCAAGCCGTTTCTTTTCCCGACCTGTATGCGATGTACAAAATTGAAAGATAAACGAGGACTGTTTTTTCTGTTATGTGGAATTGAGGTCCAAGCCACTCTCATCGCACCCAGTGGAGTTTTTAATCGTTTGACGTGATCCAAGGTCCGTTGATGTGAATTGAGCGATTCATTATAGGATTGCATACCTCTAAGCTCATTTCACAACACATATACTGTATTCTCACAGTTTCATTATATTGCATAGAGAAACCAAACGATCGTTGGAAAGAAAACGGTGACGGAGTAATGCGTTTCCATTATGTAGGTAATTAAATATGAAGAGATTATCGCGATTTTCTACAAACCGTTCGTCTTCTTCAGTCTAGAACACCAGAAAACTAGAAGAAAGATATAAAAAAACATGTGTCTGCATTTTCCAGACTATGAGAGCACCAGGAATATACGTATTAGGCCTGATAACTCTGTTTACATCAGATTGGGCATTTAAAAGTATTTAGCTTTTTTAGCTGGAATCAAAAATAATACATTGACTAGAAGAGTGGCTAACCTAAGTAGCCCAAGTATTGAATGTAGATTTTGCTCTCACGCATACATTCACATTCTGAGACGGATGGACCGGTGGCCAGCACACTGAACCGTACTTCAGAAGACCGGTGTGCGATTCCCGCCACGGTCGAACATCCTGTCAAGAGATGTTTCTTGGTTTTCTCTGACGTTTAGACTAATCCTAAGAACTTTCTCAAAAATGAACCATCGACCGACTCCTCCCCTCCGTCAATATACACATGATGGAATGTGATACATGATGGCCCGGATCTACGAGCAGGCTGGCAAGGCTGAAGCAAGGGCCCAGGGGGCGCCTGGACTCTTCAGGGCTCCTCTATTCTTGTTTCAGATGGAATTAAATGGTATCAAAAGATGCAACACGAAGTTATATCATGTGGTTAAAAATGAAACCAAAAGTATCACGAAATTATTCTCATTATTATTCCCGTTCATATTCTCATCAACACTACAACAACATTGGCTAATATCTGCAAATCACAGAATATAATCTAAAAAGATGATGTTTCAAAAAATTCCATTCGGGGCTATTAGATTGAGTTGAATATTGATGAAATATGACCTGGTATTTTTTTCGAGGACTTCATCCTGAGTAAGTAGCACCCTGTCGTATACATATTCCGTTACTCAGTAAAGGCCCGTTTTCATGACTCGCGGAAGGCGGCAGGCGTTTTTTTCTCCTGGCCAATCAGAATGGTTGAAATACCTATACGGCTTGCACTTGTTGCTCTCTGCCGTGAGACATGGAATAAATTTAATTTGTGAAGAAACGCCGCGGTTAAATACCCTCACTCTTACAAGTGGTCATACAAGTGGTAGGGTTATGCCGGAATATTACTTCTGAAACAGTAATTGATAAGCGTAACGAAGTCTCCATCCCACTCTTATAGGGCTTTGTCTGTGTGTGTGTTTTTTTTTTTGTAAGCACTCCACAGATCGCAAGGGTTGACTGATCAACATAAAACTTTTTTGGACACGCAAACTCATCCAACTTAGTACTGTATAGTTTCTGGGATGAATCGGTCGGACCGACTTTGAGAATCGTCATCTCAAAGTTTCTAAAAACCCCATAAGATTTGGCTGGGCGGAAAATGTTGAAAAATAAAATCTCTCCAGATGGAATGTTATTTCCTTTAAATGTGTATCCATGGATTTAACACATTATTGCGATTTTGTAAGCGATTCTGATCAGTCGTTTTGAAGAAAAAAAATATATAACTGATAATATTCATCAAATATATCGTAAAATTGTGACAATCAAGCTGTCGAGATCACTGCTTTCTAGATTCAAGAGTTGACCAACAATGAAGTATTTTTTATATGCGTCAAGGTGTGTAGAATACCAGAGTCAATGAAGTGGCAAGATTATAACTACCTCAACGACTTTTTGATGAGCGTAGCGAAGTTTCCATCCCACTCTTATAGGGCTTTGTCTGTGTGTTTTTTTTTTTGTTTTTTTTGTTTTGTTTGTAAGCACTCCACAGGTCGCAAGGGTTGACTGATCAACATGAAACTTTTTTTGTACACGCAAACTCATCCAACTTAGAACTGTATAGTTTTTGGGATGAATCGGTCGGACCGATTTTGAGAATCATCATCTCAAAGTTTCTAAAAACCTCATAAGATTTGGCTGGGCAGAAAATGTTGAAAAATAAAATCTCTCCAAATGGAATGAAATTGTCTCTAAATGTGTATACATGGATTTTACACATTACTACGATTTTTTGAGCAATTCTGATCAGTCGTTTTGAAGAGAAAAAATAAAATGACTGATAATATTCATAAAATATATCATAAAAATTGTGACAGAATTGAGTTGTCGAGATTCACTGCTTTCTAGATTCAAGAGTTGACCAACAATGAAGTATTTTTTATATGCGTCAAGGTGTGTAGAACACCAGAGTCAATGAAGTGGCAAGAGTAGAAATACTTTAACGACTTTAATAGCTTATTCAGATATCAAGGTGTGTAGAATACCAGAGTCGATAAAGTAGCAAGGGTAGAACTACTTTAAGGACTTTTATACCTTATTGAGATATCTCGCTCATCTTACAACGCATATTTCGCGTTTGACTAGTATAGCTTATTCAGACATCAAGGTGTGTAGAATACAAGAGTCGATAAAGTATTAAGGGTAGAACTACTTCAAGGACTCTTATACCTTATTCAGATATCTCGCTCATCTTACAACGCATATTTCGCGTTTGACTAGTTTTCAGATATGCACCGTGATTGTTCTTGCATGCCACATAAAACAATACTGGCAATCACTTGACTGCCTGAATTGAACATGAATTACATATTTGATGAGCGTAGCGAAGTCTCGATCCCACTCTTATAGGGCTTTGTCTGTGTGTTTTTTTTTTCTTTTGTAAGCACTCCACAGGTCGCAAGGGTTGACTGATCAACATGAAACTTTTCGAGTACACGCAAACTCATCCAACTTAGAAATGTATAGTTTTTGGAATGAATCGGTCGGACCGATTTTGAGGAAAATCGTCTCAAAGTTTCTAAAAACTCCATAAGATTTGGCTGGGCGGAAAATGTTGATAAATAAAATATCTCCAAATGGGATGTAATTTCCTCTAAATGTGTATACATAGATTTTACACATTATCACGATTTTGTATGCGATTCCAATCAGCCGTTTTGAAGAAGAAAAAAAATAGCTGATAATATTCATCGAGTATATCATAAAAATTGTAACAGAATTAAGTTGTCGAGATTCACCGCTTTCTAGATTCAAGAGTTGACCAACAATGAAGTATTTTTTATCCACATCAAGGTGTGTAGAATACCAGAGTGAATGAAGTGGCAAGATTAGAACTACTTTAACGACTTTTCTAGCTTATTCAAATTTCAAGGTGTGTAGAATACCAGAGTCGATAAAGTAGCAAGGGTAGAACTACTTCAAGGACTTTTATACCTTATTCAGATATCTCGCTCATCTTACAACGCATATTTCGCGTTTGACCAATTAGATGAGCGTAGCGAAGTCTCCATCCCACTCTTATAGGGTTTTGTCTGTGTGTTTTTTTTGTGTTTTTTTTGTTTGTAAGCACTCCACAGGTCGCAGGGTTTGACTGATCCACATGAAACTCTTTTTGTGCACGCAAACTCATCGAACTGAGAACTGTATAGTTTTTGGAATAAATCGGTTGAACCGATTTTGAGAAATATCATCTCAAAGTTTAAAACCCCATAAGATTTGGCTGGGCGGAAAATGTTGAAAAATACTAGTCAAACGCGAAATATGCGTTGTAAGATGAGCGACATATCTGAATAAGGTATAAAAGTCCTTGAAGTAGTTCTATCCTTGCTACTTTATCGACTCTGGTATTCTACACACCTTGATATCTGAATAAGCTAGAAAAGTCGTTAAAGTAGTTCTACTCTTGCCACTTCATTGACTGTGGTATTCTACACATCTTGATGTAAATAAAAAATACTTCATTGTTGGTCAACTCTTGAATCTAGAAAGCGGTGAATCTCGACAACCTAATTCTGGGACAATTTTTATGATATACTCGATGAATATTATCAGTTATTTTTTTTTCTTCTTCAAAACGACTGATCAGAATTGCTAACAAAATCGTAATAATGTGTAAAATTCATGTATACACATTTAGAGAAAATTTTATCTCATTTGGAGAGATTTTATTTTTCAACATTTTCCGCCCAGCCAAATCTCATGGGGTTTTTAGAAACTTTGAGATGATTTTCCTCAAAATCGGTCCGACCGATTCATTCCAAAAACTATACAGTTCTAAGTTGGATGAGTTAGCGTGTACAAAAAAGTTTCATGTTGATCAGTCAACCCTTGCGACCTGTGGAGTGCTTACAAAAAAAAAAACACACACACACAGGCAAAGCCCTATAAGAGTGGGATGGAGACTTCGCTACGCTCATCAAAAAAACATCTGTGTTCTCTACTAGTCAAACGCGAAATATGCGTTGTAAGATGAGCGAGATATCCCAATAAGGTAAAAAAGTCATTGAAGTAGTTCAGCCCTTGCTACTTTATCGACTTTGGTATTCTACACACCTTGATATCTGAATAAGCTATAAAAGTCGTTAAAGTAGTTCTACTCTTGCCACTTCATTGACTCTGGTATTCTACACACCTTGACGCATATAAAAAATACTTCATTGTTGGTCAACTCTTGAATCTAGAAAGCAGTGAATCTCGACAGCTTAATTCTGTCACAATTTTTCATGATATATTTTATGAATATTATCAGACATTTCATTTTTTTTCTTCAAAATTACTGATCAGAATTGCTTACAAAATCGTAGTAATGTGTATTATCCATGTATACGCATTTAGAGAAAATTTAATCCCATTCGGAGAGATTTTATTTTTCAACATTTTCCGCCCAGCCAAATCTTATGGGGTTTTTAGAAAGTTTGAGATAATTTTTCACAAAATCGGTCCGATCGATTCATTCCAAAAACTATAAAGTTCTGAGTTGGATGAGTTTGCGTGTACAAAAAAAGTGTCATGTTGATCAGTCAACCCTTGCGACATGTGGAGTGCTTACAAAAAAAAAAACACAGACAAAGCCCTTTAAGTGTGGGATGGAGACTTCGCTACACTCATCAAAAATCTCTCCAAAGATGAAAATTTCTCTAATTGTGTATACATGGATTTTACACATTGTCACGATTTTGTATGCAATTCTAATTAGCCGTTTTGAAGAAAAAAAATCTGATATTATTCATCAAAAATATCATAAAAATTGTGACAGAATTAAGTTGTCGAGATTCACTGCTTTCTAGATTCAAGAGTTGACTAACAATGGAGTATTTTTTATATGCGTCAAGGTGTGTAGAATACCAGAGTCAATAAAGTGGCAAGAGTAGAACTACTTTAACGACTTTTATAGCTCATTCTGATATCAAGGTGTGTAGAATACCAGAGTCGATAAAGTAGCAAGGGTAGAACTACTTCAACGACTTTTATACTTCTCGCTTAACTTAAAACGCATATTTCGCGTTTGACTAGTTAGATGAGCCTAGCGAAGTCTCCATCCCACTCTTATGAAGCTTTGTCCGTGTTTTTTTTTCCTTTTTTTTTGTAAGCACTGCACAGGTCACATTGGTAGACTGATCAACATGAAACTTTTTTGTACGAGCCAACTTTTACAACTTAGAACTGTATAGTTTTTGGAATGAATCGGTCGAATAGATTCTGAGAAATAGAAGGGCAAAGTTTTTAAAATCCTCATAAGATTAGGCTGGGTAAGAAATTTTGAAAAAATGAAATCTCTCTGAAAGAAATAAAAAAAATCTGAGTGTTCAAATATGAATGATACACATAACAATCATTTTGTTAGCAATTCGAACTAGCCATTTCGAAGAAAAAAATTTAAATAACTGTTTCTAGACATCAAATAATTATATGGAAATGAGCCAAGATTCACTGCTTCCTAGATTCGATATTTGCCCAAGCATGAAATATTCTTCATATTCGTCAATGTGTGTAGAATACCAGAGAAGAAAAGTAGCAATTGAATGAAGGACAAAGTGTGTAGAATACCAGAGTCGATAAAGCAGGAAATGTAGGACTGTTATTATACCTCATTAAGATATCTCGCTCATCTTACAACGCATATTCCGCGTTTGACTAGTTTATATTCATTCATTCATTTCTCATTTTTACATTAGTCTTACACACATTTTGAAAATAAGTATAGGGGCGCTAAACTAGGTTCAGCCTAGGGGCGCTGGATGGCTCCATCAGGTTGGCCCCACCCATTCAAGTTAGCTCAAAATAACAAATATTGAGGTTTTGAGCTCGTTTTGAGCTGAATTGAGCTATCATTTATTCGTTATGAGCTCATCCCACGGAGTAGGAATCACACCCCTACGTGGGTGGGGCCAAGTTGACGGACAGCCCCACCCAAATCATCGGATCGTCTTCGGACAAAGACTATCGTTTTGAGCTCATTTTGAGCTGAATTGAGCTGCTCATTATTCGTTTTGAGCTCATCCCCTAACGGAGATATAGCACCCCTACGTGGGTGGGGCCAAGTTGACGGACAGCCCCACCCAAATCATCGGATCGTCTTCGGACAAAGACTATCGTTTTGAGCTCATTTTGAGCTGAATTGAGCTGCTTATTATT
This sequence comes from Brachyptera risi, assembly GCA_964007535.1. Taxonomy (NCBI): domain Eukaryota; kingdom Metazoa; phylum Arthropoda; class Insecta; order Plecoptera; family Taeniopterygidae; genus Brachyptera; species Brachyptera risi. Next base: position 16,486,866 of record OZ023338.1, on the reverse strand, counting down.
CGTTTTGAGCTCATCCCCTAACGGAGATATAGCACCCCTACGTGGGTGGGGCCAAGTTGACGGACAGCCCCACCCAAATCATCGGATCGTCTTCGGAAAAAGACTATCGTTTTGAGCTCATTTTGAGCTGAATTGAGCTGCTAAGTATTCGTTTTGAGCTCATCCCCCAACGGAGATATAGCACCCCTACGTGGGTGGGGCCAAGTTGACGGACAGCCCCACCCAAATCATCGGATCGTCTTCGGACAAAGACTATCGTTTTGAGCTCATTTTGAGCTGAATTGAGCTGCTCATTATTCGTTTTGAGCTCATCCCCTAACGGAGATATAGCACCCCTACGTGGGTGGGGCCAAGTTGACGGACAGCCCCACCCAAATCATCGGATCGTCTTCGGACAAAGACTATCGTTTTGAGCTCATTTTGAGCTGAATTGAGCTGCTTATTATTCGTTTTGAGCTCATCTCCTAACGGAGATATAGCACCCCTACGTGGGTGGGGCCAAGTTGACGGACAGCCCCACCCAAATCATCGGATCGTCTTCGGACAGAGACTATCGTTTTGAGCTCATTTTGAGCTGAATTGAGCTGCTTATTATTCGTTTTGAGCTCATCCCCTAACGGAGATAAAGCACCCCTACGTGGGTGGGGCCAAGTTGACGGACAGCCCCACCCAAATCATCGGATCGTCTTCGGACAAAGACTATCGTTTTGAGCTCATTTTGAGCTGAATTGAGCTGCTAAGTATTCGTTTTGAGCTCATTCCCTAACGGAGATATAGCACCCCTACGTGGGTGGGGCCAAGTTGACGGACAGCCCCACCCAAATCATCAGATCGTCTTCGGACAAAGACCATCATTTTCAGCTCGTTTTGAGCTGAATTGAGATGCTCAGTATTCGTTTTGTTCAGATCAGTAAGCTGATCCAGAGCTGATCAATCGAAGTTCCCGAGATAATAGCACTCAAAAGTGGGGAGGGGGTCAAGTTCACGCTCCCCCTCCCCAGTGAGCAAGGATCATGAAACTTGGCCAAAACTTACTTTAGAATTAGTGCTTTAATATTGTATAGTTTTAGAATTAGTGCTCGGATAGTTTCTGAGAAAAACGATATTTAAGGTGGTATTTTTTCCGGGAGGTGCGCCAACCGACCGCCGCGCGCGAAATTTGAATGCCGAAACGTAAAAAACCACCAAACGTCGCCGTGCCTGTTACTCTCGTCCCGAAATAACTCTGCATGAATCAGTTAATATCTATTCCACAAAATAACCATTTGGAAAACGCCATACATGAGTTTTCATCAGTGTGAGTGTACATATGCGGAGAATTGATGAGAAATTTTTGTAATTTTTGTATTATTTGTTTCACTTGAAAAAATCTCGAGTCTACCGTGCTACCACCTCGGAACGGCCCGATGATAGACTTATTTATCGATTTATATTGGTTTTAACGACGCACTGAAATGATGACTATGATCTATTGCAGTCGAATAAATGATTCATGAGATGATGGGATGATGAGATGAATGTTTCTGGGTTATGGAAAGGATAGTGGGAAGGAAGCGGTTGTGGCCTATAGTATGGGAACCATCCCAGCATTAGCCTAGACTACAGAGGGAAACCACGAACCCCTGTAAAGATGGACGGGTGCGGGGATCGAACCGGGTCCGATATGCCCACATGCCTCCCGGGTCACATGAAGCAGGTGCGTTAACCACTACGCAGAAAGTGCCGGTGGTGGGCTATTTTCATGAAAATTTGATACATGTCAGTTCTCGACTTTCACTAGCGAACTATCTTTACCGCACTACGCTCCGACACCGGGGTAGCCCACAAACTTCTGTTTCTTGCCCATCAGTAGCTTGATCGCCGGGAAAATCACAAGGGAAATTATTTCTACATCTCCGAGAAAGTATTTTTCATTCCGTCCCACGGACCCGGGTTCAGGAGTCTAGTTTTCGACCCGCTGGAAATCGGGGTATCCGCAACATTCTCCTGGTCAACAATTAGTTTCTTGGTAACCAGGGGGCCATATTTCATTTTCATGAAACTATTTTGGAAATCTTCCCTAAGATGGACGAAGGTGAGGCATTTTTTTCACCAACTACTTCCGGTTCGAGTTTCAATTTTTCCGGGGTGCCACCGCTTTCCCTACTATCTCGGACGGAAAATTTGTTATTTTTTCAGAGCAAAAATCTTGGTTCTAATTCAATTTTGATTTCTAGTCTTGATGAAAATTGAACTGCAATTATTTTCAAAACATTTATATTCACCCACAGTAACTTAGGTGGAGGTAGTATCCGTATCCTCTCTAACATACTCTGTCTGTCCTCCTCATCAGCTACTTCATTTAGCTTCTGCTTCTCCACAAATGTCCAATCTTCAGTTCCAGACGTAACACCTACACCTTCCTTTACCTGTTTTTTCCGCTCTTTTCTCTTTGTAAATTTATCATCATACTTTCCTCGGTATTTGTTTCTTATTGCGTACGTACGATGTTAAAAGTCCCTACTCTATCTGGATATCAAGCTATCTGTCTCAAGCTATTTATTTATCATACTGATTCTAAACTTATCCATTTTAGTTACCTCGGCATGATGCCTCCAATAAACATTTTTTGCTCGCTGTATTCTACTCACTTCATAACATCACATTGTCCGAACCACTGGCTTATGTAAGAACGGAAGATTATGTTTTATTCTGATATTATGATAATATTTCCACTTATGAAAATTATTATTCATAGGACCTGTCTTACCTTACGGTAACACTTATTTTCCAAATTCCAGTCTTATATCGAATTGCTGACTCATCCTTGATTGATTGGTCATGAATGATAAATCCTCCCCTGCCAGTTATTATCTTATTGAATGTTACTTCTAGTTTTTGATTTCTGCATGACATTTACTCTCATGCTCGATCCAATTCAACTTGAAATAAAATTATAAAAAGGATAGAAATAATAAAATATACTACATGGATTAATTAAGAAAAATCTTTTGAGCATTAAATATGTGATAGCACCCAATTCCAAACCACAACACAGCTAAATTATCACTTTTACACTTGTTATACTGTTTAAAAACATGAGCTGTTATGTGCACTCGATATTAAAAGAATTGTAATACACACGAAGTATTCTCAAAATATGTGTTCTTTATTCCTTAACGACAGTCGTGATTCAAATTATGGAAGCACGAAATGAAATGATTGCATCAAGGAAGATTATTCAGGGCATTATTTCAGAAAATAATTAAATGTGACAATTTCTGAGTGGTGATATAAGATAAATTTAAAGTGTAGAAATAAAAGTGTTGATGTATATGTACCATCGTAACGATCAAACATGATATGGAGACCTTTGGAAGATTATTATGTAGGACAAATCAAAAGCAAAACAGATCTCGCATATCTAAACCAAACATTTCAACTTATAGCAAAAAATGATGGTGATAATAGTACAAGACAAACCAATTGTCTCAAATATTCTAGTAAAATACTAGTTGCATAATAGTACAGGAAAGTAGTTTGAATATAACATTACACGCTTACAATCAGATATAATCGAACCTTACACGTAAAAAAACGTTTAGATTATCATACTACTTCATAAAAGAAGATAGACTTGGATTAATATAAATGTACCAATCAATAATAAGTATAGACCTTACAATTGAAAGAAACTGTAAGGTAATATTATACCACTCCATGGAACGTTTACCGGCAAAATAATATTGATGAATCAATTAATCAATCGACAGTTGAACTTGATCAAATATTACATGTAATGGGAACTTTTAGAGATTATTATACAACTTAATTGAAACTAGTCAGACTTATAACTCACATATTATAAAATAACATATAGCCTAATATATAGAAAATATATTTGAAAGATCTGTAGGGTGGGGGTAAACCATGAAATTTGTAATGCAAATGAATTGACAATTATTGCACACGATAAAATCTAATATGTAAAGACATTGAATATATATCTAAATGAATATTATAATGCATATTAACAACTTGACTAGACAGTGTATACCAACATGTCGCATGTCACATTTAAGGCTGCTCGGCAATAAGCTTTAGCGTTACTCAAGTCGTTGTATTCTTCCCACGTTCCAGCGGGGGAGCCATCTGGACGACGGCAATAAGACACATAGTGACCGATGTTCTTGTACTGTTCTCGGGATCCATCAAACCCTACAACTCCACGGAGAACGTATCGTATTCCCTTCAGGAGAACTGAAGTAGGAATATTACAAAGCAACGACTGAAAGGGCTTTCCAATGAGGGACTCTTCGTTCACAGTCATTTGAGGAATGAAAGGCTCAATGAAAAGATGGGACTGAGAGTTGGTTAGCGAGAATGATTTGATCCCAATGCAGTCAGGGCAGTTTAAAAATTGTTTCTTGAACTTAGAATCTAGTTTATGTTCCAAATCGTTGATGAGGTCACAGTCTTCAAATTCAATGTTCAGATATACCAGGTTAGTTGATTTGGTGGCACTACATGAATCACATGTCGAATTTTCCACCGCTGATGGGTAGGCTCTCATTACGTTGCTAATCATGTGTGCAATCACGGCTTCAGCATTTATTCTAATAACACCTGATGGTAATCTGGTTTCTTCACACAAGGGCCGTAGAATCGCTGCACGTTCTCTATACGTGTGAGCTGATGTGCCAGAGCAAGCAATGTTCCTGGTTAGCATCAAAAATGCATCCACATTTTTATATGTGTCAACAAAGCTCTGATACTTGGCACTATCACAATAGGCTACGCAAAGCAGTTGTAACAAAGCATCAAAGGCACAAGTGTTTGTGAGTATCACACTTTCCTTTTTTATCTTTATTGGCTTTAAATCACTTCTGATTGCATTTTTGACTAGTCCGATAACTTTTACAGGGCCAATTCTCTCACCCAAGTCGATTGTACGCCATTCTGGGCTCATATCAAGGTAGATACTTTTTCTCTTGCGAGACAGTGTTGACGTATCAGGATGTGGATTGCCAAGTCCCCCCCAGTTTTCATGCTCGTGAACTTCAGCGAAAGCCTCCAGATCGTATCTTGATTTTTGATTACATGCAGAACAAATTCTTGCTTGCCCATAACCCTCTTCCGAACAGTCGATGGCTTTTGAACATTCATCGAATATTATGTGCACATTCTTTTTACAGTATCTGCACTGATGTGAATCTCCAGGGAAATTACCTGCCATACAGGCAGGGCACTGGGGAGTGAAAGCAATTACATCACTGAAGGGAAGAGGAGAGTTAACGTCCTCATCAGGAACTGAGATATCCAAAGGCAAATTAGAGGCCATCTTCTTATGCGGAAGTGACGTGGCCAAGCCTGAAGGTAGAGGGCTGGTAAGCGTGGACGGAGTTAGGGAGCCAGCTGCTATTTTCATCGCCCCATCAATAGATTTGATATGCTTCTCAACAAACAGGTCTGCTCCCATTGGGAGGTGACTTGACTTAAAATCTCTATTTTTAAGGTCGTTAAAGCTGCTCTCAACAGCTGAACTGCTTGCTCTTGTTTCTCCACGTTTATAATGAGGAAGCATAATACCAGACCATAAAGGCAAAGTCTTTGAGAACTTTATCAGTGTTGGAACAACTTCAGGTAGGTATTGGAGATTCTCATGATCTCCAACCGATTGTCCGACACTCTTTCGCACTTTATCTGAAATATTGAGGGTCCATTTTTCGAAAGAGAAATCATCTTCAATGTTTATTTCATCTGGGTCATCAACTTCATCTAGAAGTCCAGAATCATCTTCGTCAAGTTCTGTCAGTGTAGTTCCAGTTCCTATGCGGTGTTTAAGTGAACTTTTGGCATCTTCACACAAGCTATTTTTGCCAGCTACTGTATCAAACCCGTCATTACTGCTCAATGCTACGATAAAAATATCCCTGATCAACCGTTCTGCGTCCTCGATAGTAGTAGCTTGGATTAGCAACCCCATTGCCTTGCAGTAAAGCTTTCGAACTCTTTCGTCCTTTCCTCGCAGACACGGCCAACGTGTAACCAGCTTTACTGTATGGCTCACATCGTTGCGAATGTAGCAGTCTGGCAGGCCAAGTTCTGCATTCGCATCGATCAAAATTTTACCACATTCTTGTAGGTACGAAACCAAGGAAGGGAAGCTGGTAAAAGCTCGAATACTTGCCGCTTGCAGAGCTTTCGACATATCGATCACCACTTCTTGTGGAATACTTGCTCCCGACCGCAACCACTCGGCTAGCCAGTTGTGTATGCTAGCAGTATCCTGTCCTTCAGACAACATGTTTGCTACAGGGTATAATTTGCAGCTGACCGGATCTCTCACCGTTATCTCGTATAGAAAAATGTGAGCAGATTTTCTTCCATTCGGTCTAACAAGCCGGGACACAACACCAGCTGTGGCGTCAATACTAACCCTGGAAACACGAGCGTTGTTGCAATACCCCTTGTAGACATGTAGCTGAGGGCTGCTCCAGTAATAGACGTAGAATCTGTCATATCCAATGTCTCTTATGACAGTAGGATGCGTAAAGTATTTTGCTTTAACTAATGCTACAACTGGATCATCATGAAGTCTGTCTTTATTCAACTCTTCAGATTTAGCGTTCCTTAGAACACCTAATGTTGGGATATTACTCGGTACAGGATCCAAAAATTGCATAGTCTCGTGAGCTAGTTCTTTCTGTAGTGTACTGGCACACATACCTTCGACAACCATTTTTCGTTGAGCTTTTTTGCGAGCAACCCCAGACAAAGGACGTTTATATCCTGAGTGTGTCATTTGAAAATTCCCTGAGTACTTACAATGGACATGTACTCGTTGTTCTGGGAGAGGCTTATGTAATACAATGCCATGGAAAGTTGATTGACATTCCTTGCAGCTTGCGATAAACTTGGCAAAAACTTTTCCGTCCGCAGTAATTTTCCCTCTTTTAAACATAAGTGCGCATGGCAGCTTTGTAAGTTCAGAAAAATGGTCGAATATTAAATGAGTCCATTCTCCTTTTCGTAAGCAGTTTTCATCTCTTGTTAGTTTCATTCGCCCTTTCTCTTTTCTCTTGTAAACCATTTGTTTCGGCTGTATCCTCAACCATTCAGTGGAGGACAAAGTCATAACGAATTCTTTCGAACTGTCACTCTCAAAAACATCTGGCAATTCAGAAAAAGAATAGTTGGAACTCACGCTACTGTTATCAGGGGTATCTGCTTCGGTTTCTGAATCGGAGACACCTCTTTCTGTCGGTAGAAGACCTTGAGATGAGCGAATACCTATACGGTCCAATACGTTGTACCTGTTGCATAAACATATTGTGTATATCGTCTTCGCGGTTATCTTAAATCCAACCCTGGCACTTGCTTCTTCCCAAATTGCTTTGCCAGGGGGCGTAATTTTACCATCTATGAATATGTCGGACTTAAGCGAGAGAAGGGCTGAGACAAGATCTTCTACTGGAGTCGTTATCTTACGAGGCATGATCGACTGAAAATAAGAACACATATATTATGTATAAAGTATACAGATGTAAAATAAAAAACTTACAAATCGTCGAATAGCTAATCTGATCAAACTGAAAATTGCAGGTATATGCATCAAAGTGTGTTGAAACTTCAAACAAGTGTAACATGCCAGTTTTATTATTGATTCCCTTCTTTGGGATAATCTTCATTATTTCTTTCATTAATTATTTGATTCTATTTTTTTGGATACTGTGGTGGTTATTTAAACTTCCGTCATCCCATTGCATTGTGCCTCTAATCCACAATCCATTAGCACACTTCAATCGGTTGTATCAAGTAGATCATCTGTTTGTATGTATCTCTTTGTAATATGTCTTGATCTTGCACCAATGTCTCGAGTGTTTATAAAAGTGTAATTAGTCAAATATATACAGACCATCATATAAACAGAACAGACAGCATAGAGCAGAGGTCAATATTATAATAGGTGACAGACATACGATCAGGGGACTCTTCTAGCCGAAAGCCAAAGGCTGATGTGTAGCGAGTTTTGATTGGTTTAAATAATTGTATCCGAATCTTTGATTGGTCTACAAAAGTGTAAGATCCTGTGGGACAAACGTGTGCGGGAAGACGATGAGACAGAACTAGAAACAGAACAGCAAAGACCATCAGGAGTGCATGAAGTAGAAAATACACAACAACATCGACCGAGGAGGCTGGTTCCGTCTTTTAAGAGGCCGCAGGCGCGCTACACGCGCTCGTTGTTCGCTCGCTTCAGACTCGACTTCAACATGCATCGTGTGCTAGGCGCAGTCCATAGACTAGCCCGCCGAACTCATATTCTCGTAAACGCCATTAATTCCCTTACTCACACTTTTGATATATTTCACAGTCCATATTATTTTTCGGTATTCAAAAATATATATCTAGGTTTCCGTAAACTAGAAATTTTTGCATTTTCCATTTGAAGAATTTGAAAAATTACAAATTTGTTGTTCAAAATTCTGTAAATGCGATAACCTCCCTCTTTCAATTATCAACAGAATGCAAAAACAATCATATTGATATCTCAAAAATTACGGCCGTGAGAGTTTGCGGCGTGAAATACGAGCGCCTGCGGCCTCTTAACTGAGATAACAACATCGCCAGAACAGCGGACGACGGGTAAATTAAGAACAGTACGTCATGAGCAACTACGGTAAATCTTCATTTAAAATCACGTTGCGGTCCCAATAGGCCATTGGGACGACAACATACATTGTTGCAAGATAAAATTATTGTGTTTTCTTTTGTTAATTGTAATACCGTATTTCTTTCGAATAGAGGACTATCAGTTAAATTGATTTTAGTTTTCAAAATGTGCTTTCCCCTAATTTCCCAACATCACAAATTCACATTCTTCTATTTTTCAGATTTAGTTCAGTTTAATCAAAATTTAATTTTCACAATTTCGATAACTATTTGGTTCATTTAGAGCTAGGAATGGACCAGAAAAGTACACAAGTTTTATTTGGAAATCCAAATAATTTTCGATTTTCTTTACCATGTTATTCTTATGGGTACTTTAAAAAAAATGTAACGTTGGGAAAGAGTTGAAAGTATCCGACGTTTTTGTTTCGACCTGTGGAGAACCGAAAAAAAAACACAAACGAAGCCCATTTTTTTTTGTGTATGAAATTGATTCTTCACCACAGCTCGTCTACTTAAAATCGTATTTGTGCATAACTTGGAGATTACTGCTGATGTCTAACATTCAAGAACATTAAGGGGGAAGCACACCAACGTTGCCTCAGCTGATAGACATTGGCTCACAAAAGATCGCCAATATAATTAAAAAAACATTACCACCGGAAAAAATAAATTGAAGATGATATCTTTTCCCGGTTGACCTGTGTACCGCGGAAAAAGCACGATGGAAGCTGACATTTTTTTCAGGTTGTGAAATTGATTCCTTGCTAAGTAGGGCTCATCAAACTGAATGTGCGTGAGCGCAGATTCAATTTCATCTTCTGAAAAAAGTTCTGCTTCTTTCTTTTTCTACTTTTCAACGCTCCACAGGTCAAACGGAAATAGCCATCAACTTCAATATTTTTCCAACATGGTACATAATTTAGGTCATATCTGTATAGGTTTGAGGCATTATTGGGTGATACCTTTCTTTTTAATGAATTTTCAAATTTCAAAAATGACAGTATGAATAATATACGAAAAGCAATCACCGTTGTTCTTATTTAAAAATATATAAAAAAAATTACAGTGAGATTAAAGATACTTTGATACATATTACCAGGCATGCAGTGGGACCAGGAAAGTGTGCAGCCCTGCTTCTAATTTTAAAGCAGAGGCAGGTCGACGTGGGGCGCTGATCCTTAATAATCTATTCATTTTTAAACAAATCATTGGATAACGTACATATCAAAATGAAAATCCAGTTACAATGGTTATAATTATAACCTGATGGAATTTAATAAACATTGCAGACTTAACACTAATAAGTGGTAGAGTGAATGTATTTATTATAGATCTAGCTGAAAGAATTACCCATATTAGTTGTACTTTTCCTGGAATGCCATTACGAAATGACTGGTTAGCTTTTCCTTCAACGTTGCTGTTTCTGACTTCTGAGTACGGGTATTCCATATTATACCACCTAAGCGGAATCTCTTCATTATTGCTTTGAATCTTTCGGTGATATTGTTTCACAAAATTAATTTGATTTTTAAAATTCTGATGAATTGGATGAGTTCTAAACTATGATGTTTTCCGACTGCCAAGGTTTGGTCTGTCATCGGTAGTTTGTGAGGTCTGCCTACACTATCACTGGTTAATTCACCCTTGTTCTTCGGTGCATACAGTCATGATATCTGGCTGTGGTTTAAATTTTATATTGTTTCTCATACTTTTTTATTATGAAGAGGAAAAGTGTTAAAATGCCCTGAGTCTCGTTGCAAGCAAATTTAAAATAATCTAGAATACGGTAGATAAAACTAACAAATAGTATAATTTTGAATCATGCAATTATAAAAAACCGCCTTGCGGGGCTACGTCAGGAGCCAGCTCCCCCCCCCCCCAACCATTATGTATCAACGACATGATATTTTCAGTTCAATCGGTTCGTTTTTTTTTAAGTAAAATTAAAATGTGCAATTTTGATACCACCCAAAGCATTTTCCCAGCGTCTCGCTCATCCAACAACACACTTATGGGGTTTTCATAGTGGAAGAAAACAGACAACTATGTAATAGTGATCGGTTGTGGGAACCTAACACTCACCTGCCGTATCACTATTATAATTGCTATATCGAGCAAGCTACCAGTGCCGGTTATCTGCACAATAATGTGTTATTGGCTCTTATACATTTCGTGTAACAAATGAATATTATTTATGCATCACTCGTCGTTTTCTACTTTACCATAAATTGCTACTTGTTTGAACTGTTTAAATCCGAGAAACTTAGGACTTGCATCAGCAGAAATCATTCCACCATCTACATTGAGCTGGAGAGTGTTTAATAGGCTTCTGTGCATCCCTTACAGTTCGTCGATTCTTATGGTGTCAATACTTATGACATGGTTTTTCCTTTTATACTCACCATTATAGATTGTTTATCTTTATTGCGTTGATAGGTATATTTTAGCTTCAATTCAGTGGATTGGTGCTGATTTTAAACGCTATCTAGGCGCTCAATCAAAGCATTCGATTTGAGAAGAAGAAATTTGAGCAGTTTTATTGTGAATATTGAAAAAGTACAAACAACGTAAGATTAAGGATGCTACTAAATTGAATTACTATTTAACTTACCAAAATGCAGCTTATGCACTAGTCTTGTATCTTTTTCTTCACGTGTGACACAGTCACAACACACACAACGTGGAATCGGTTGACGCTGACGATAATCTTTCCCCGCGTAGTTACCAGGTGTGCCAAATTCAGAAATGAAGTTTCAAACTCCGCTGAATGTGAACCTTTCATTCAGTCAAGTTTCATGCACTAGCGAGTATGGGGCAGAGGACCCACGTTAAAAAGAGAGAAAAGCAGAAAAAAATAAAAAGAGTGGAAAGATAGGAAAAAATACAGAGAAACCATGAAAAAATTAAATGTATATCTTTTTATGCTTTCACTTATAACAATTACAAATTACAGAATTACAGTGTAGGTCTGAAGTTATGATCAGATCATACATTTATTCAAAAAGTTTTATAATAACATATGCTAAAACATTGTTCACAATTACGGTGACTGAGTTCATAGCTAATTCCTGAAAGGTTCATAAGTGAGTTATTTGGTTTTCTATTAATTTGTACTTCTTCTTGGTGTCCTGTCGATCTCAAACATTCTTTCTAATACCTCACTAAAACTTTTTTGATTTTTTAATATAGACTTGTTTGTCTTTATTTATTCTGTTTCATTCCTCTACTCCCTTTTCTATTATCGAGTTATGCCCTGTCCGTTTCGTCCAGTGCTTTCTTACAAGTTTAGGAACATGGTCATGTCTTCCAATGTAGACCTACTCCGTCTTTTCTATTCTATCGCCCATCTATTTCCATACTCGTGTCCCTAAATATGCTTTGTACAAGTACATAAATCTGGATATCTACTTATCTTCTACAGATTCTCTCATTTTAGGTATTGTGACCAGTATAGTGAACGTATAGTGACCAGTTAAGAATCAGTGCTTGAACAACATTCTAAAATATTCCAAAAACCACGAAAACAGACCTACACCGCGTAAACAATGCTTAAAATAATCAAATGAGTTTTTATGGTAAGGAAAGGAGTGGCAATAATTATGAAAACCTGGCGTAATTTAGAAAAAAACATTGAAAATCATTTTGTTATGGAATGAGCATAGGCTACTGCAATTGTATTCGTCATGCCAGAAAATTATAGAATGCATTTCTATCCAATCCTTTCGCATCCGCTAATAAATATAACAAGTATTCAATTATTTTTTAAAATTGTAAAAGTAAAAAAACAAAGGTAAGGTAAAAATGCTATGAGCGGTATTCTTTTTTTTGTTAAGATTAGAGGGTGCTATATCTCGTTCGAGGGTTGAGCTCAAAACGAATACTGAGCATCTCAATTCAGCTCAAAACGAGCTGAAAATGATGGTCTTTGTCCGAAGACGATCTGATGATTTGGGTGGGGCTGTCCGTCAACTTGGCCCCACCCACGTAGGGGTGCTTTATCTCCGTTAGGGGATGAGCTCAAAACGAATACTTGGCAGCTCAATTCAGCTCAAAATGAGCTCAAAACGATAGTCTTTGTCCGAAGACGATGCGATGATTTGGGTGGGGCTGTCCGTCAACTTGGCCCCACCCACGTAGGGGTGCTATATCTCCGTTAGGGGATGAGCTCAAAACGAATACTTGGCAGCTCAATTCAGCTCAAAATGAGCTCAAAACGATAGTCTTTGTCCGAAGACGATCCGATGATTTGGGTGGGGCTGTCCGTCAACTTGGCCCCACCCACGTAGGGGTGCTATATCTCCGTTAGGGGATGAGCTCAAAATGAATACTTAGCAGCTCAATTCAGCTCAAAATGAGCTCAAAACGATAGTCTTTGTCCGAAGACGATCCGATGATTTGGGTGGGGCTGTCCGTCAACTTGGCCCCACCCACGTAGGGGTGCTATATCTCCGTTGGGGGATGAGCTCAAAACGAATACTGAGCAGCTCAATTCAGCTCAAAATGAGCTCAAAACGATAGTCTCTGTCCGAAGACGATCCGATGATTTGGGTGGGGCTGTCCATCAACTTGGCCCCACCCACGTAGGGGTGCTATATCTCCGTTAGGGGATGAGCTCAAAACGAATACTGAGCAGCTCAATTCAGCTCAAAATGAGCTCAAAACGATAGTCTCTGTCCGAAGACGATCCGATGATTTGGGTGGGGCTGTCCGTCAACTTGGCCCCACCCACGTGGGGGTGCTATATCTCCGTACGGGGATGAGCTCAAAACGAATAATAAGCAGCTCAATTCAGCTCAAAATGAGCTCAAAACGATAGTCTTTGTCCGAAGACGATCTGATGATTTGGGTGGGGCTGTCCGTCAACTTGGCCCCACCCACGTAGGGGTGTGATTCCTACTCCGTGGGATGAGCTCATAACGAATAAATGATAGCTCAATTCAGCTCAAAACGAGCTCAAAACCTCAATATTTGTTATTTTGAGCTAACTTGAATGGGTGGGGCCAACCTGATGGAGCCCGCGCTGGATTCATAAGTCCAGGCCTGCACGCATCACCATCTCCTCATAGATATTCACCCAAAGTCTTTGTCAGGGAGAGTTGAGCCTGACGTCTGAGCTTTTTTCCCCTCATCGTTACCACCACTACCACTCTGTTGGGGTGAGAGGATCGCAGCTCTCGACGAGATCGTGGCCGAAAACGTCTATTACCTGAGTCGGAAGGAACAATAGAAATTGAATGACCATTATGGAGATAAATTAGAATCGTTAACGGAGAATTAAGATTGTTAGGGGCCTATATACCAAAGATATGTATTGGAAATGAAGATATAAGCAATTCACTTTTCTTTTTTTTTAATTCACTCATATGTGGCCAAGATACGTCGATATATTTGTGGGAGTGATTTTTATTTCTCTGGTCACTCTCACAAACATATCGACGTATCTTGGCAGCATATGAGTGAATTTTTGAAAATAAAAAAGTGAATTGCTTATATTTTCATTCCCAATGCATATCTTCGGTGTCGATCTTAATTCTCCGTCAACGATTCTAATTTATCTCCATAATGGCCATTCAATTTCTATTGTTCCTTGCGGCGCAGGTTATAGACCCTTTCGGCCACGGTCCCGTCGAGAACTTGGATCCTCTCACTCCAACGGAGTGGTAGTGGTGGTAACGATGAGGGGAAAAAGGCTCTGACGTCAGACTCAACTCTCCCTGACAAGGACTTTATGCCAATGATTCTTATCGGTACAGTTCGTCGCTGAAAAACCAATGTGAATAAAGTAAATGATTATATCCATATGAATACTGCGCTCGTCTTATAATCCATAAGTCCCGTTTGCCTTTTCACTACCTGGGAATCGGAAAAAAAACTCCTCAATATTATTCAACATTCATGAATCGAGTGAAAGGCATCACGCCTACGCTCGGGCTCTATGTTATCATATTCAAAATACATTATTCATATATTTTACTTCGGAAAGAGTTTCCCTAGTATTGTGTGATTCGACTCATTGTGTATGTTTCTGTCGATAGGCCCCATCTTGTATCGATCGAAAAAAAATTTACTAACGAATGTATTTTAAGTGAAATATTTGACTGTCGAGTCAAGTTGGTAAGAAGAACCAGATACGATACTGCTGTCTTCAAGCTGAGAGACCTCGAAACACATTGCAATGTCGTCTTCAGAGTCACAACAACAATATGATAGCGTGACAACCGAACTGGAGGGATTCATGACCATTCAGAGGAAAGTCATGTTCCACACAGGTAAGTATTGCTTATTAACATTGAAACATCGACTTTGATATAATTATGACGTTTGAGAGACGAATAAAAACGATAGGAAATGTAAAGTTGAACATTTATCGAATCATATCGACAATATTGAATCGACTTGAGGAATAATTCTGAACGTTGTGGGAAACCTGATGATGTGAGACGAAAACAACTTGAAGAGTCGATTCAGCGAAATATCAGCTCTTGGTGATAATGTTTGAACGGTATGAGATATCGAAATCCTATTAATGCGGGAAAAGCACAGATAATTTATTATGATAGCTTCAAGGTGATATAAGTTATAATTATTCATGTCATGTCACATAACTGTCAAGAGTATGCAGCAAAAAGGAACATAGTTGAGCTCTATACGCTCGACAGTTATGTGACATGACTCAAATGATTATAACTTATACCATCTTGAAGCTATGATAATCATCTGTGTATCTCGCGTATCAGAGTTTGGATATCTCATACCGCACAGAAGTTATCATAAAAAATGATATTTCGGTAAATTGACTCCCATGGACTCTTAAGCAGCTATAGAGTTTCCACTTCCGATTTGTATCTCTCGTCCGACACGATATCGGTACCAATTTTTGTTATAAGGGGACGTCCATGAATTATGTCAAACTTTTTCAGTCCACTTTGAACCTCCCTCCCTTCCATGCCACAGTTGGTCACAACCTCCCCCCCCCTCTTTGAATACGTCACAAATTATCATACCCCCCTCTAAAATAAAATTGAAATTAGCAGGCGGCAAAGGTACAATGAAGTTATAAGATCAAAATATTCATTTCATTATGTTTGCTTTTTGAGTAGTCGAATTTAATTATCATGTGATATGCATCTGCTATTTCCAGGGTGAGTATAGGCTTCTCTCAAGTAACAAATGACAAACAATCGTTAACATAGTAACACAGCGAATTGGTGGACTACCAAAAATTTTGATTGATCAATTCCAACTGGTGGACATTGTTGTCTGTCTCTTGCAACAATGGGTTACGCCACTTGAAAGAAGCCTATAGATATGACCCTTATCTATAGATATAGGCCTATAGATAGCCTTGACGAGGCTAAGAGGAAATCAAATGATATTTTTCTCAAAGAAGCAACCAACAGGCGCTAAATGACCTCGCTGTCGATGCGCCTTAAAACTCTAATATTCATTCATTCAGCAACCAATAAGCCGAAAGCTGCGTGGAACATCATAAACTCGAAACAAAACAATGTTATTCATATTAGAGGGAAATGTCTGAATATTACATTAGAAGATAATCAGAATAACGAAATTTCTTCAACGAATGAAGTTGAAAATTTTTTTAATGACTATTTCGGAAATACTGTAACACATCTTTTAGATTCAAGGCCTCAGTTGAATTTGAAAACTCATCAGTCAGTCAGGATAAATAATAAATGTATTTTTCTATCACCTTCAACCAGTAAAGAATTCGGAGATATTGTGAATGATGTATCCAGGAAAAAGTCAGCAGGTTTAGACAATATCCCTTGCAACATTATTAAGTATATTTCAACTTATATTAGACTTCCTCTTATATTCATTATTAAC
Organism: Brachyptera risi; assembly: GCA_964007535.1. NCBI lineage: Eukaryota > Metazoa > Arthropoda > Insecta > Plecoptera > Taeniopterygidae > Brachyptera > Brachyptera risi. Next base: position 16,470,363 of record OZ023338.1, on the reverse strand, counting down.
AGCTCTTTCACTCAAGGTAGCTTTCCCAGTAGCCTAAAAACATCTAAAATAATGCCACTCTATAAAAACGGCGATCGTAAGAAGGTTTCAAATTATAGGCCAATCCCTTTTATCGGTATTTTCGAAAATGTTTGAAAAAGCCTTTTGCTCAAGAGTTATTTCATTCATCAATCGCCACTCTATTTTGAATTCATCACAGCATGGCTTTACTACAGGTAGGTCAACAACTACTGCTATCAGAGGGTTTATAAGCCACATTCTATTCGCACTCAATAACAAAGAGGAAGCGTTGGGTGTTTTCTACGACTTCACGAAAGCATTCGATACTATAAACCATGAGTTGCTGTTGCTAAAATTGAATAATCTAGGTATTTCTGGAGTGGCCAATGATTGGGTCAGATCTTACTTAGCTAATCGGAAACAGTGTGTATTTTTAGAGAATCATGAAAACTTTGAATTATACTCTGAAGAAATAGTCATGAACGTTGGTCTGCCACAAGGCTCAAATATTGCTCCTTTATTATTTATACTTTTCACTAACGATTTACCGAAGGAAATACATGAAGGAAAATTAGCTCTTTTCGCAGACGACACCACCCATTTCATTAGTGCAAAAAATAATCACTTAATCAAACAAACTCAAGAAGCTGTCTATCAGATGGAAAAGTGGTGTATTGACAATAATCTCTTCCTTAATATATCAAAATATGTTTTTCTACGCTTCGGGTTTGATAAAAATGCACTCTCTTTCAGTAGTCCCTTAATACGTCTAGAAGGAAAGAGCATTGAGGAGTATCGCGTAACTAAATTTCTAGGACTGATTATAGATGATCAGCTTGATTGGAGAGAACACATTACTGGCATAAGCAAAAAAATAGCGTCAGGTTGCTACCTCATTAAAAATTTGATGGAAATAACTAGTATGGATGTAGTAAGGCTGGTGTATTACGCTCATATTCAATCAATACTACAATACGGCATATTTTTTGGGGGATCTTCTCCTCATATAAAAAGATTGTTCACCCTACAGAAACGAGCGCTACGCTACATGTCAAATGTGAGCTTTGATCCATGTGCAGAGGTTTTTTTATAAGGACACATGTACACCACTCTTTAAGAAACATAACATTTTAACTTTGCCATGTCTATATATTTATTCCACTATTATGTTTTTTAATTGATAACAAAGAACTGACCACTTCCAATGACTTGATACACGATCATAATACTAGAATTAAGAATGATATCAGATTGGGAAAGTACAGGAGTAAGAAATGTTCCAAAGATTCACTCCACATGGGATCCAAACTTTTCAATGTATTACCATTGAATATTAAGAACAAAAAAGGAAATGATTTTGAAAATACCCTTAAAGCATTTTCAATAAATAAGTGTTTCTATTCAATAGATGACTATTTATCATCTTCACAAATCAAATAGAACAAATATGTAAGGTTTATTGAATCTTTTTTCTACTTTATCATGATGTTCTTGTATTTTATGTTCAATTTTGTACATGGTGTATTTTTATCGTATTGTGTTATTATGACTTATCCAATATCATGTATTGATCAATTCTGGATGGAAATAAATATTATTATTATTATTATAAGAATCTATAAGAATGGCACCAAATAAGTAGAACAAAAAAATGGTACATCACACAGTTGCCTCCCCCTCTCTCACCCTTGCAACGCCTTGTCACAAATCTTGGCAACCCCCCTCCCCCCTATGCTGTGACGTAATTTATGGACGTCCCCTAAGTTTCCACTTGACTGTGTCGTAGCGTTTTCGTGACGTCATAGCTATAGCCTTCATTACCTTTAAACTCACAGGCTTCTTCGAATGCGAGGAATCACACACACACACACACACACATCACATGTCACGACAGACTGACGCACTCTTTTCACGTCACACAATTGTGATTATACACAAGCACGGCTTGTCCTGAACTACCCGAATAAATCATTCTAGATTAATGAATAGGATCTGTAAGATCGGTGGTAAGATCACCCTTGTGGTGCCCCGTCCAAACGATCCTATCTTTCATCCACAGCCTTAATTGGGGAACAATGATTTTGTATCAAGTTTCGATGTTATTAAAAAAAAAAAAAATATGAATCAATCAAGGTGATTCTAAAAGGGTGAAAATGTTTGAAATTGCAGTTTTCATGGATAGACGAATTGATATTTTCGTGTGTCAATTCTTTTTTACGATCATTCGACATAAATCGTAACAACCGGAAGCAGATGAATCACAATCGCAGTATAACTTCCGGTAAAATCGTAATTTCGGCCGACGAAAGTTGAAGTTGAGTCAATAATCACGACACCGAATCGGTACCGAAACGGTGTCGTGAATCGCCATGTTGTTTGGGTGAATACTGGCTTGTGATTGGTCAGTTGGGAATATCGTGTCGGACGACAAGAAAAAATCGGAACTGGAAACCCTGTTTTAACTATTGTGACAGAGCATCATGACACCAATCAACGGTTTCTAACGATGAGATAACCAGAAGGTATTAATGCTGGATGCTAGATTGTTGATTTGATAAGAATTTGAATCAACTAGGCAAACGCGTTATGGTTTCCGCGTTGATGGATGAGCTAGAACATAACAACTTATATCTTTGGATTGGTTATTATACACCTTGAGATTCAAACAATTGAGTCACTGCCATCCTAATTCCTAATCAATTTCTATGACGATGAAGAAGGCTTTGTTTTCATCGTTTCCAATAATTGTCATGTCTGATCAAGATGACGTTGTTTGTCCAATCATCTTTTCCCAGTATACTGCTTTCTGACATTTGATATTTATTCTTGATGCCGATCTCTTGGGATAGACATCAGGAATATTTAAAATCAAAGCATATTTCAACATATATCTATTATGGTTTGTCGTTCCTCCACTCCTATTTGAGTGCGAGTTTGAACTGAGAACAAGTAGTAAAACGTTCTCATTCTAGTGCCATGGGTGTGACCCTTTACAGCACACACATGTTCGGTTTTAACAAATTAGTGTATAACGTCTTTAGTAATAGTTTAGTCTTAGTTTCACATGGTGTTCTCATCTAAATTTAACTCGCACCTTCATATAACACTACTTACCTTTTGGTTCAGCAACTTATTTTGACAGGCGCTAAATGACCTCGCTGTCGATGCGCTTTAAAACCCTAATATTCATTTATTCTATTGGTGACACCTGTTGCTTGGATTCAATTGGTTTCTTAATAGCATTGAGTGATTTCAAAAATCCGATTATATATTTTTTTACATCAAAACGGCTGATTTGATTGGACCTAAAGTTCAAAATAAGGTGCATAATTGGAGGAATTAGAAGCAAAGTGGACCAACCCAATTTTTTTCTCAAAATGATCTATTCGAACCACTTCATTCGTATTGTGTTATTTTTGTGTGTTTTTTCTTTCTTTTTCTTTAACACTAGTTTCAGGGGTTTAAACATGTGGACCAATCTTTCTGGCCCCCATTATATTTTGGAGCAAAACGGACCAACCCACATTGGAAGTGTTTTGTTTTGACTTTTGGGTTGGTCCACTTTGCTTCTGATCCCTTCAATTATTATATCAGAACTCCCTGAGAATTTGAATTTTCTCGAAGGAAATATTTTTGACGAATTTTTTCCTCCGGGTTATTCTTGTGGGATTTTTGAAAATTTTGAAATGAGTTTTTTTCTCAAAGGGGGTTCAACCGATTGCGCCTCAAAAATATACAATATCGAATTAAATGAGGACACTCATGTATGTCAAGTTTCAACAGATTTTGAATTTCTGTTTGACCTGTGGAGCGCGAACAAAAAAACAAAAAACAGGCACTTTTTTCGGGTATGGTGAAATTGAGTCTTCGCTTCGCTCATCCAACCAGAAGAGGTGAGTCTAGATAAGAAATGAAACAGTTTCAAATCAGTAGTTTTGTATACCATTGGGAGAAAACGTCATTACCTATTGTTGAGAAGTACTGACAGAGGCAAACCACGGAACACCTCTTTATCAACATGGTTGACCGATTGAATCAACATTGTCAAGCATAAAAAGGCTTGTGAATTAGATGTATCATATTCATACATTTATGATACGATTGAATGTAATTTGACACAACCGTTTCAACTTCTTCAAACTCATTATTTCCATACTTGAAATGTTGAAGCTCATTTAGAATAGTAAATATTCTCACTGAATACTGAAGTTTCAGTTCGATTTTTTTTTTTTTTTTTGAATTGGGGTTCGATTGGATACCTTTGATCATCCTTTGTGATCTCACAACCTGTCTCTCGTAACTCCCGAGACAGTGCTACTTTTACAAATAATTCGCTTCACTCCAATTCCAAATATATCCAAAATTTCGACACCAAAATTCAGGTCAATATATCAAGATTTAGATGATGTAGATATATCTCGTCCTATAGAGTGCGATATATTCAGCGATCGATTTGGGAAATATCAGTTTTTTGGTGATAACCTTTGAAGGGTATGAGATATCGAAATTCTAATACGTGAGAAACACAGATAATAATTATAATTTAGCTCAAGTTCAAAATGATATAAGTTTCAACTATTCAAGTCATGTCGTATAACTGTCAAGCATGTACAACTAAAAAATGCGTGTTTTGAGCTGTATACGCCTGACAGTTATACGACATGACTTGAATAGCTATAACTTATATAATCTTGAAGCTAATATAAGTATCTGTGTTTTTCGCGTTTTAGAATTTTGATATCTCATACCGTTCAAAAGTTATCACCAAAAACTGATATTTCTCTAAATTTGTCTCCCAAGGACTCTTTTAAGAAGGTATACATGCCCACTGAAATGTAATGCGTAGTTGAATATGTAACACACACGCGAGCTTGTGTGTGCCATGAATAGGTCGACTGAAATAAGGTCATTCACTAGATATATCGAACTGTTCCGATATTGAATACACAAATTAATAATGTTCCACTTGACTAGAGTCGATGTAGGTTGCCGAACTTACGTATGATACTGAATATGATAATTTCCAATTATTCGTTGATAATTCAATCATATCTGTATTGGTGACTTATTTTTAAGATAACTGAGATCCATTGGCGTCGAATGAATTATTGATGAGATGATGAGATTGAGGTTTCTTATGTAATGGGAAGGATAGTGGAAAGGATACAATCGTGGTCCATACTGTAGGAATCATCCCGTCTTAGACTGGACTACAGAGGTAATTGCCACGAAAAAAAAACTGTGAAGATAGACGATAACTGAGATTTAACCAGGTTCAAAAATATGCCCCTCATCTTCCGGATCACACGAAGCGAGCACGTTAGCAACTGCATGAAAATAATAAATTCAATCCATTTTGAACCTTGAATATATTTTAAATCAATTAACCAGATGCAGTTTCTCTGTATTATTCATAACCATACTCACACTCCGGTGTATCTGTCAATAAACTAATGTCATCCCGCACCATTCATGAAGGTCGCCATTTACTTGTACTGGGTTCACTGGGACAAATATCTCCAGTGTTTTCACTACGTAGAATTTACTGGCGCGGTTTCGGAACATTCAGTGAATTACTAGGAGCAGGTTTCGGAACGCATCCGGTACGCTTGGAGAAGATTCTGGAGGTTTCGGAACGCATCCGGTACGCTTGGAGAAGATTTTGGAGGTTTCGAAACGCATCCGGTATGCTTGGAGAAGATTCTGGAGGTTTCGGAACGCATCCGGTATGCTGGGAGAAGATTCTGGAGGTTTCGGAACGCGTCCGGTACGCTTGGAGAAGATTCTGGAGGTTTCGGAACGCATCCGGTATGCTGGGAGAAGATTCTGGAGGTTTCGGAACGCATCCGGTTCGCTTGGAGAAGATTCTGGAGGTTTCGGAACGCATCCGGTATGCTGGGAGAAGATTCTGGAGGTTTCGGAACGCATCCGGTACGCTTGGAGAAGATTCTGGAGGTTTCGGAACGCATCCGGTATGCTGGGAGAAGATTCTGGAGGTTTCGGAACGCATCCGGTATGCTGGGAGAAGATTCTGGAGGTTTCGGAACGCATCCGGTACGCTTGGAGAAGATTATGGAGGTTTCGGAACGCATCCGGTATGCTGGGAGAAGATTCTGGAGGTTTCGGAACGCATCCGGTTCGCTTGGAGAAGATTCTGGAGGTTTCGGAACGCATCCGGTACGCTTGGAGAAGATTCTGGAGGTTTCGGAACGCATCTGGTATGCTGGGAGAAGATTCTGGAGGTTTCGGAACGCATCCGGTTCGCTTGGAGAAGATTCTGGAGGTTTCGGAACGCATCCGGTATGCTGGGAGAAGATTCTGGAGGTTTCGGAACGCATCCGGTACGCTTGGAGAAGATTCTGGAGGTTTCGGAACGCATCCGGTATGCTGGGAGAAGATTCTGGAGGTTTCGGAACGCATCCGGTTCGCTTGGAGAAGATTCTGGAGGTTTCGGAACGCATCCGGTACGCTTGGAGAAGATTCTGGAGGTTTCGGAACGCATCCGGTATGCTGGGAGAAGATTCTGGAGGTTTCGGAACGCATCCGGTTCGCTTGGAGAAGATTCTGGAGGTTTCGGAACGCATCCGGTATGCTGGGAGAAGATTCTGGAGGTTTCGGAACGCATCCGGTATGCTGGGAGAAGATTCTGGAGGTTTCGGAACGCATCCGGTATGCTGGGAGAAGATTCTGGAGGTTTCGGAACGCATCCGGTATGCTGGGAGAAGATTCTGGAGGTTTCAGAACGCAACCCTTAAGCGGGCCTCACATTAACATTTTTGATGCGATATCGCTCCCGCATGCGATATCGCTCCCGCATGCGATATCGCTCCCGCATGTGGGAGCGGAACGGTGCGTCACGATTAAACAAAAGTGCTGCTGCCTAGTAGCAATTCTAGCAAGTTTGTCAAAGATGGGCGTGTCTAGTGTCCCGCGATTTCCATGGCATGACTCAAGTTCGTTGACTGTTTGTTGTGATTTTATTGACATCGCTGGTGTCTTCTCAATCATAATAATACATATGGAAACAAAATATCATAAAAGAAGTCGTATGCAAGTGGGCAAATTAATCAATTATGGAATTATTATTTTGAAATAATTCATGCTAAAATCGACACAGCTGTTTTGGGGTAAGCAGTACGACGGCGACCTCAAGCGGATTTTACCTGAACCCAAGCTACATCCTGCCATTCCGCATGCGATTCGCAGCGGGGCGAGCCAAAAGTTGAGTCGAGTTGAACTTGTGCGACAAAACCACGCACCATCACGCAGTCTTCGCTGATTGGTCAATAATTCAAAGGGGTGCCTGAAGAGCGAATACTGGAGTAAAAATACTACCAAGAGTGAACTTGGCTTGGCGTGTTCACTTTGAAAGAGGATGGCCTATTCGAGGAAACGATCATAACCCAACCCAAAACCCCGCAACACAGCTGCATTGTGCTCTGACCAATTCCCCGAAAAAGTAGCTTGTCTACGGTGTTCATACTCGCCAAGCCCTCCTTCACTCTCAGTAGTATCGCTATACCAGTATACGCTCTTCAGAGCCCCTAATTCAAAATGGTCGCTATCGCTTCCTCATGCGGTTGCGATATCGCATCGAAAATGTTCATGTAAGGCCAGCTTTATCTCAGATGATCTCGATTTTTGACGACTCCGGAGTTTCTATCCAAGCTATAACTACGACGTCAACTGATTGTTCATGGACAAACCGATATATCCCGATACCCAGACTTTTTACCGCGGGATTACACCTGTGCCCGGATTCACAAATATTCCTATCTCTAGGAGGTCTAAGCTGGCCTTACATGAACATATTCGATGCGATATCGCAACCGCATGCGAAAGCGATGTCGGCCATTCTGAGTTATTGAACAATCAGCAAAGACTGCGTGATGCTGCGTGGTTTTTTCGCACAAGTTCAGGTCTACTCAAGCAAATCGTGGGTCTATGCGGAATGGCCGGATGTAGCTTGAGTTCAGGTAAAATCCGCTTGAGGTCGCCGTCATGCTGCTTTTCCTAGAACAGCTCTGTCAATTTTATCATGAATTGTTTTTAAATAATTCCATAATTGATCAATGTGCCAAGATGCATACGACTTCTTTAATGAGATATTGCTTTTATATAGTTATTATTATTATTGAGAAGACACCAGCGATGTCAACAAAAGTACAACAAACAGTCAAGCGCCACGAGAAGCGCGGGACACTATAAACACGCTCATCTCTCTGTCCAACTGGCTTGGATTGCCACTAGGCAGCAGCAGTTTTGTTCAATCGCGATGCACCGTCAAGATTGTTCATGCAACACCAGCTTTGCATTAGGATCATTTTACTGAGTTGGGGGCAATATTGGTCTCAAGTTGAGACCATTTTACTAATGGTCTCAAGTCAGGACCATTTCCATTTTAATTCCGATTCCAATGATATTGGTCCCAACTCAGTAAAATCGTCCCAACTTGAGACGTCCCAAGAATAGGACTCTTTGTGAATCCAGGCCCCGGTCACGATTTTCCATACGATCTTCGAAAGAGTTTGGAGCTGGAGGATGTTCCACGCGTTCCATATACATTTGTGGATCAATATGCGGAAGAATTAGTTTTTCATCAATGAATAACTTTGATTTGTTCACTTTTCATGGAATTAGTGCACATTGCTATTGAACGAGTTATATCAGTCTATGGTTATATCATCAATATCTATTCTTCGGAGTGGTGACATTGCCCTTGTCGTGCTTGTTCGAATGATCCTTATTTTCACCCTTGACTTCGATTGAGACAATGATGTTGTCTCAAGTTTCAAAGTCAATAGAAATAAATAAATCAAAAATGGTTTCACGAGCACGTAGTTATGTAAAATGTTGATTTTGTGTAGCACGAGCATACTGAAGTCCATGTCAGGGTGAGTTGAGTCTGACGTCAGACCTTTTTTCCCCGCTACGTTACCCCCACTACTCACTTCGTTGGGGTGAGAGGTTCGAAGCTCTCTACGGGATCTAGGCCGAAAGGGTCTATTACCTGCGCCGGAAGGAACAATAGAAGTTATGGAAATACAATCATTTCGCCGTCGAAGAATCAAGATCAATATAAATCGAATCAAGATATGCATTGGAAATGAGAATCTAAGCGATTTACTTTTTTTTTTTAATTCACTCATATGCAATCGAGATATACGTCGATATGTTTGTGGAATTGGTTTTTATTTCTCGCACAGGTAGGATATTCGACCAGAGAAATAAAAATCACTCCCACAAACAATGGATCATTTATCAATGAGGCGACGGCTGAATATTGAGAGCATTATTGTAAAATGATATAAATAACGATGCCCAGGCCTACATTGGTGGATAATTATAACGACAACTACAAAGCGAGTAGAAATGATGAGCATAAGTACAGACTAAAGATATATACCATTCTTAGTATAGTATAAGATAATAACTGGGTTTGGCATAAGTTTTTGAATATTGAGAGATACTCACTGAATGTGTAGTCTTCTTGGCTATCACCTGTGGGTATAGGGCCAGTACTTCTATGTACTGTCCTAACTGAAAAGTCCTTTGAAAATGTCCTGATTCCAAAGTAGATGAGAAAAGATGTTGAAAATTGTCATTGAAAATTTCAAAAATCATCATTGAAAATGTCCAAAGAATTGGAAATTCTTAAGAAAGCTTCAACGCCCATGACTGGAAATATCAAGAGAAGAAAATTACGAAACATATGAAATATGTAAAATTTTCAACAGATCTAAAACGCTGGAATTATGTTCATCAATATTTTCAAATCACTCTACAATCCATCGCAATACTCACTAGGTGGAATAGATGAGCGATCCGTGAACAATGCTGCGAGTGGTCAGTCTGGATAGTTTCAAATCCTAGTTATTGAGCGAAGCGAAGACTCAATTTCGCCAAACCCGAAAAAAAGTGCTTGTTTTCTTGTTTTTTTTCTGGTTCGCGCTCTACAGGTCAAAGCAAAATTCAAAATCATTTGAAACTTGGCATACACAGTGTACTTATCTATTTCGATACTCTATAGTTTTGGGGCGCAATCGGTTGAACCACTCCTGAGAAAACTCATTTCAAAGTTTTCAAAAATCCCATGAGAAAAACCCAGAGGAAAAAAGCCGAGAAAATATTTACTTCTAGAGAACCAAATTCTCAGGGAATTTCAATATAATAATTATACACACTATTCCAAACTTGCAGTCGATTCAAATCAGCCGTTTTGATGTAAAAAATATGTAATCTAATTTTTGTATATTACTCAAAGCTATTAAGATACCAATTGAATCCAAGCAAAAGGTGTCACCATTGAAATGGAAACTATTAAACAAAGCCTTCTTCACTATCATATAAGAAATAAATTAGGAAATGGGAGGGCAGTGACATAATTGGTCGAATCGCAAGGTGGATATATATATATATATATATATATATATATATATATATATATATATATATATATATATATAACCAATTCAAAGATATGTTGATATATGTTCCAGCTCATCCATCAACGCGGAAATACATAACGCGTTTGCCTAGTGTGGATTTCGTCCACATTTCATGATGGTTATTTTCCTCAACTCACAATGCATATACCACGTTTTCCCAGCCATTTTCTGGAAATCGTAAATAAATTACCAATATTCAACACGCAACTCCTACTTCTCGAGTAGGAGGCGTAACACTACCACCAAGAGAACACTCCGTATACATATCATTTTATCGTTCCCATTTTTTTTTCGCAATAAAACTGATTCCACCTGACAACGTTTTCCAGAAAACTTCCTAGAATAGATTTACGAAACTCTGCGTGTTCGTTAATGTTTATATTCTATATTGATTCAAATTGAACCGACTGCCAAGTATTAGTGACAAATCAATGTTTGGTAAGTGTAATAGTTGACAGTTGAGTCGAGTTGACGTAAAGAGTAAGATCCATTCGATACTTCTGTCTTTGAGATAACAGACCTTCAAACATTCGATACAAATTCTTTGTTTTTAGCTAAATAGACTTTCGAGCACATCGAAATGACGTCTCTAGAGTCACAACAATATGATGACGTCTCGGCGGAACTGGAAGGATTCATGACCGTGCAGAAGAAAGTAATGTTCTACACAGGTAGTTTTCTCCTTCTTTCATTAACACATAAACAAATTAAACTAATTTCACAAATATTGCATAACAATATAATCGATCAATTTCATATATATTCATAAGGGTTCTAAGATAACACCAGAGGAAAAATAGCAATAATATACCTTAGAAAAAATGAGAATAATGAAAACAAATACATTAAATTAAATTGAAACTTGTTTCCACAAAGCCTAGGAAGGTTTGTCTGTGGGTTAAAAATAACAGAATGGATATTATATATAAAGTTCAGTAGACTATGATGTGAAAAAAGGTATTTGTTCAGTGCCAAAAAGCAGGATGTTTAGATTTGAAGTGATACTAAGAGAATAATTCAGAAATAAAGGAATGCAATCAAGGTCGAAACAAAACAGAACAAAAATAATTACACTTTTTATGTCAATACTATATTGTTGACAATTTGGAAATGAAATTCAATTTAAAAATGTATTCGTAAGTTGAACTGTGAATGAACCAAATTATTATAATAATAATTATGATTTTTATTTTCTCATTTGATTGTATATGTTTACAATATCGAGCATCGTCAGATTATGCTGAAATATGGAATATATGTATATATAGAAAGATATAAATATGGTTAAATATCCAACTAGGCCAACAAACAATTACACAGTAACACCCAGAACAGTATATCACATAGAATCATTCACATTTCATTACATTCAAAAAGTTGATTGAATTGTAATTTTATTCTTTATCTGTCAAAAAAATATCTGATAGTAATAATAATCATTTATTGGTCATTAGATTGATCATAGAAATGATATTTGGCAGGTCATACAGAGATATAGTGGACAATTAGATATTTAGTAGAATAAATTACATTCATAGTAGACGAGGTGACATGTATATAATCAGCAGTTATAATTATTTAAACTTTTTTACAGAATAAAAACAATTCGTCAATAAAAATTCTTTGAGTTTAGGTTCAAAAATATTTGGTTTGGTTGTTAAAATTCTAATATTAGTAGGGAGAACATTCAAAAGTTTGCAGCCCTGGGCCTTAGCAAAGACAGTAAGATTGTGTTGAACCATATTGAAATTCTCTTTGCGCCACAATTCATAGTTATGTGTAATTTTATTAACGTGTACTGGATGACTGATTCCATTTATGAAGATAATACAGTTATATATATAAAGACATGGCAGTGGAAGAATTCCTAGTTTTTCAAAAAGCGGTCTACAAGAGTCTTTATGAAATGTATCAGCGCAAGAATTGAGGCTCGTGCCTGCCATGCACCTTACT
>OZ023338.1:16442962-16452962 GCA_964007535.1 Brachyptera risi | reverse complement strand
TTATAGTGTTCTCAATGTAAAATGCTCTATGCTCACATTAAAATTGGTCTGTTAGCTTTTAGTGGGAGCAATTAACTGTATTTTCTGAGAAAGAGGAATGCTTTCGGCAAGATTGATTATTTAAGATCAAATGATAGCCTAGCTGTGATAATTGTAAAACTATCCCTCGGAGAAGCAATTGGAACATCATTCTCTAGCATGAAGTAGAATTAGTTAGGCCTACAGAGTGGCTCACTGCCCTCAATATTGATTGGTAGATATTGATATTGTTATAATATTATAATATCAAATAATATTGAACAATAGTCTACTGTGGACCCTATTTGTATTTTATTAACTTTTTTGCCCTCAGATTGTCTCTCTGATGCTTCGACCGGATTGGAATCACTTGGGTTTTCTGTGGCATCTTGTCTACACGCCTTCGGAACTGCTCTCCCAATGCAGATACTAGCTGAGACCTTAATTTAGTTTGAGCTACACAAATGATAGGCCTATAAAGACGCAAGACAAGATAAGATGCGAGTGGAAAGTGTGGCGAGTGCGCGTAGATACTAACTTTTGAAAATAGTCGTACTTCACCAACTCTATAGGAATTTCTTCATTTTTGGCTTTTAATTCCCTAAGGCTTTGATATTGATAGGCCTTGAGACTTGTTGTGGTACATCTCTCATTGGATATTATATATATATATATATATATATATATATATATATATATATATATATATATATATATATATATATATATATATATATATATATATATATATAATGGATGCCTATGCCGGAAATTGAATGTGAAATCCACCATGCTGGATTTGAATCTTTTATTCAGGTAATTTTTGCAGCACACTCCCATTAGCGGATGTTTGAATGGCTTTGCAATAGTAGACCTAATGCCTAGCTCTTCATGCCTGGGTGAGAGCTTTCATGGTTTGCATCACTAGTTCAATCCTGCCATGAGAGTCAGATCTGACATAACTTCATCAGGCATAGGCCTATTTATATTAAATATTTATCAGTGTTTGCAACATCATCCTTCCTGATGGAATTGTCCTAATAAATAACTGTCCTGGAGCATAACTGGTTTACACATCACTCTGATATGTGAGCAACTGTTCCAGAGATAATTTGCTGTGGCCAAAGTCTCATGTTAATCAGAATGTAAAATTTAGGTATCGCTATGTTCAATTCAATAAACATGTGTATTATTAACCAACATTTGAAACTGTTCTGTATTATTTCTTCAGGAGCTCCTCAACATCATATGGGCCTCCTTATTTTTGTGAGTTGGTATTTTCTAATTGAGTGATAAATATTGGTATATATTGTATTTTATATATTGATTATGTATTACAAATTATGGTTTAATTCGACGCTATTTACCTAATAACACCAACAAATTGAATTGAATAAGCAGCTACATCTAGACTTTTCACCCGAAGTTTATTATTTATGACAATTCTAAGTGGTTGCATTTGTATAACTTGCTTATTGTAATAGGCCTACATTAATACTTTCCATTGAATAATATTCTCAAAAGTCATGTACAAGCTAAATAAAATGAGTGGAGGATAGTAAGAATGAAAATAGAAATGAAAAATCATTTTAGAATTCTCTCCCCCCCATTTTGCCAAATGGAGGTTTAGTTCCCCTCACGGATCAGAGATGGCGCCACAGTAGCATGCATGACGGTGAAACAGTTTTCCAAAACGTTTGTCATTTTGCTCGCCAGGGAGTCGTGGGTCTTATTACGAAGAAATATATGTAAAGGTCTTTGCTCTGAACTGTCAGATCGCTGAAGAATGAAGATGGACGTATTGCTGGATGCATCGAGAATGAATTGATTGAAAGACGAGCCCTTAGATAAGAACGTATTTCTAATATCGGTTTGATGCCTTTGATATATAGGATCAACGATTTATTGATTTATATTGTCTACCAAAGGCATCAATTCGGAATCTTGTGTGAAACTAAGATGTGTGACAGGCTTTCGAAGGCCTACAACGTCATACATCTGGGCCCAAGCATGGACTTAATCCGTATAGAATAAATTGTGAGTTATGATAAATCATTTCCCTTTTGGAACAGAGCCTAGCTTGAACTGAAATCATTACTCAGTAAACCTGTGTTTTCTGTTTTGTTGTGCAGATCTGTGCTCTATGCTAGGACTAAGCCTATTCCTTGACGCAGGTCAGGGCTGCCTTCTCACAATGCACTAGGTCCTAGGCTCAGCTAAACACCCTTCATTATTGGCAAATTAACAGTAGGTAGTTTTTTATTTGGAGAAAATACAGTATAAACCTTCCCTCCATTAAACTGAACAAAAAAATGAGAAAATACAATTAATAAAAGATTCGAGGAGGCAATAACCTAGCACAGCAAACCCCAACTAATTCCGTAATACGTAGTAACAGCTACAGCAATACTACCCTATATTGTGATCGAGTATTTGGGATAATAAGGAAGAATATTATAATGTCATAAAGCGATGGATACACTTGCAAGACTTTGCAAGTGAAAAGCGCGAGTGAGAAGTGACAAGTGAGAAGTGACAAGTCTATCGCATCTCGTTTGGCGTCACCTATTGGTACAGATGGCTCACTGCAAACTAACTAACGAACTAACTAACCTATAAACAGCAAAAAAAGAACACAATAAAAGCAGTCAAATGTTGAAAGTATTATAATCAACGTCAAATAAATGGACCAATCACGTCCGACCCTTTGATTTTGCTTGCACTTTTCGCTATCACTTGTAGAGCAATGCTCGACTTCTGAAAGACTTTTGAAGAGTCTAGAGTCGGTCATTTTGTCGCCGTGCACCAATCAGCGACGGTATCGGAGCCGACTTTCGCTTCTCACTTTCAGACTTGCAAGTGTATCGACCACTTGAAGGATGCGGCTGGATTCGATCTAGCAAACCTGAACCTGTGGGTCCAAAATCGGGGCTTGACTCGCAGCTATCGAGACACTATACTACAGTAGAGCATTGAAAGTAACAACATAAGCAATCAATGCGAGCATTTCGTTCGGGTTCATGATAATTCAATTGAACATACTTATCTTATAATAAATCAAGGATCATATTCATACTACATTATACTACTCAGTTTTATATTTATTCTTTCTCAGTTATGGCATACCTAGGCATACACAAGTTTGACAAGCCGCGGTAGACCTATACCCATTGACAGATGACATAACCTCAAAGCAGGGCACTACCTGCAAACGTTTTGAGAATTATTTTGTCCAAGACGGCGGTATTCATTCGAATTCATGACGCCACACATGACGTCATGATTTTAAAGCGCTCTGATTGGCAATCTGATTGGTGAAGGCAATCTTTGTTGCCGTGTGAAATCAGTTGTGAGCAATCCACAAGGCTAGATTTTCGTTCGAGACTAGAGCAAATCACGAGAACAAAACCACCGCGTAATTGGTACGTGAAAAAGTTCAATTCCGCGTGTTTTTGGTGGAAGTTCGAGACTAGGCACCCAGGGGCCCTATTCTCGAGTTTAAAACTCATGCGTTTTGGTGTCACGAGACCGACAACGCGTACGCAAATCGTACGTTTTGAGATAAGCCCAATTCTCGAACACGAAAACCAATCGCACCATGCGTTATTTCCATGTGTTTTAACCCGCCGACCGAAACTCGTCGTTTTGATCAAAGCGTATGAGCGTTGGTCATAATGGCGGCTTGTGTTTCGCTATCTCATGTGTCATATCTGACACGAAATATCTTAAATCATACGAAATATTCATTTTTCAAGATTTGAGATTGAGAGTGATTTGACACGCGTCACAAAATAGTCCCTTTCAATTTCTCTTTTTAGTAGCTGCAGTTCTTCCATGTGAGACTGGTTGTACTTTCTGACGCTTCCTTCGTTTACAGGCTACCGGTACTGGAGATTTTACACGATGCCACTTGCTGGGGTCTTGGGCAGCCGTAGACGGGTACAAAACCATCAGTGACATGGAACAAGAACTAGGAATGTTTAATCTCAATTCAGCAGGAAGAAAATTCATAGGTCTAATTGGCTGGACACCAGTGAGTAGAACAAAATATTAGTGTTATATTGTTCAAATTTGTATGGTACAGATCTCCACATCATTAGTAGGGCCTACTGCCCATTATGACAATGTGTTTGATAGATCATAGTTTTTGTTAGATTCTCCAAATCTTGCGTTATTCAATTAAATCTGACTAAAACTCGAGAGCCACCCTGAGGCACGCTTCAGACACTGAAGTCATCATCGGGCATGGGTTCGAGTCCCGCATAAGGCATGGGTTTTTGTAAACGTCCTTTCACCTATCATCACTAAGTCTTCATAGTATCATAATCACCTGCTCATTCGTACCCCCGTATAACCTAGCTGTTGGTGGGGTCGTTAAGCAACCAATAATCATCCAATCATAAAACCTCGAGAGCATGTCCTCCCAGCTGCCTCGTGTGGCTCAGTCAGATTTGAGGCACCACTTTAGAATTGGACATGGGCTCGAGTCCCATCTATGTTTCCATCATTAAGATACGTTCATACTACTACGGCAACCTGCTTTTTTTCTTTCGTTCAGAGTACTACTGTAAACGTGCGACGGCAAGTGAGCACGGTGCTAGCGCCAACTATTATCAGATTGTTTAAGCTCAGTGACGTCTGCTATCTGTCAAAATGGACGACAACAGTGAAAAGTTACTTTTTCTATACCTACTTCTTTTGAAAAAGAAAGCACTATCATTAGTTGCAGCTGCACATTCACAGAGTAGGGATAGAAGAAAAAGAAGCCCTAGAAGATGAGGTACTCGTCCAATCTACCAAGAAAGATTTGTTGAAATGTTGGCGAATGCTGTATTCGGCCGGTTTGGTTGGCGCGCCACAAGAATCGACCGCTGAATTGTTGGGTCTACATCCACCGTGCGTAGGAAAAGCGGTCTGAGCATGCACAGGGCCGTGATTAGGCCAACTATATCACAAACAGCATCACGGCGAGCTGGCCGTACGGCAGAAAGTTGAAGTTAATTCAACTTGGACGGCTGTGTCGTATCGCCTGGTACGGCAAGTTTCTGATTGGTTCTCGTGACCAGCCGTGACGGCAAAAACGTTTTGCCGTAGTAATATGAACGTACGTTTATCATCCTATCAGTCATCAATACATCATTTTATTCTTATCTTTCATAAATCATTGTTAGGCCAATAAATCATTACCAGTACATAATTACATAATTATTTTATTTTTACATACATACAATTATCATATTTATAGGCCTATTGTATTTTCGAAAAATTTGAAATTTAAATTGAATTATTTGTTCATTAAGTTGATTTAAAAGTTGAGATATAAGTTAAGTTGGGATGGCTGAATATCTACCCCTTGGAAAGTTGTCACTCGTTCAAGTTGTCACTCAGAAAGTCGGTTCTTATATATAATTAAATGTATCAAGAGGCCGCAGGCGCTCGTATTTCACGCCGCAAACTCTCACGGCCGTAATTTTTTAGATATCAATATAATTGTTTTTGCATTCTGTTGATAATTGAAAAACAGAGGTTATCGCATTGACAGAATTTTGAACAAAAAATTTGTAATTTTTCAAATTCTTCAAATGGTAAATGAAAAAATTTCTAGTTTACGGGAACCTAGATACATATTTTCGAATACCGAAAAAAAATATAGACTGTGAAATATATCAGAAGTGTGAGTAAGGGAATTAAGGGCGTTTACGTGAATATGAGTTCGGCGGGCTAGTCTATGGGCTGCGCCTAGCACACGATGCATGTTGAACTAGAGTCTGAAGCGAGCGAACAACGAGCCCGTGTAGAGCACCTGCGGCCTCTTAATTGCATCTCTACCCCTCGGAATGTCTGTTCCATGGAAACTCGTCCCGCGCTATTTAAATATACGAAAACAATTACTGAAACTGGGTTCTGTGGAAAGTCTTCCCCACCCAAGGTCGTCACCAATCCATCTCTCGTTGCCGCGAGTCTTGAAACAGAAATGTTTAGATAATTTTGTGAAGCGACTATATATATATGAACACGTTTATTTAGATTCCAGTCGCACTTGCGACTGAAACACTTGCGGCAACGGGAGATGTAATATTATTGGTGACGACCTTGGGTGGAAAAGACTTTCCACAGAACCCAGTTTCAGCAATTGTTTTCGTATATTTGAATAGCGGGAGACGAGTTTCCATGGAACAGACATTCCGAGGGGTAGAGATGCAATTAATACATTTAATTATATATAAGAACCGACTTTCTGAGTGACGACTTGAACGAGTGACGACTTTCCAAGCGGTAGGGATTTAGGCAACCCAGTTAAGTTAGGCCTATTGATTTATAATTTTTTTCCTCATCAGAAATTATTATTAATGATTCTGAAATACCTTTCAGCACTTGTACTCTTTCATTTTGTATTTCTAATTCTTTCTCTTTCAGTCTGATCATTTCCAAGCAGAACTTCTCTTTTATTTCTGTTTCTCTTTGCAGAATCTACACTTCTTCCTCCCTCAACTTTGGTTTCTTCATGTGCAGTTCATGAAACTTGTCGGCGGCCTCCTTTGATTGACGCAGGCGTGCCTCTGGAGCTCGGATGCGGCGTTTTTTCAGATTGCCTGGTCCGACATTTTCTGTGGCACTTGGAACCCCTGACGTGACCTTTGTGACGTGGTTCGTGGACGACGACATCACAATGGGCGCTGTCGAATTGCTGGGACGGTCCCATGACATCCACTCCTGCCGCTCCTGCTGCTGATTGTCAGTGCTACTAACATCAAGCTGGAAGAAAATGCATGATTATATGCGTGAACCATGTTTGTGTATTGGAAAAAAAAATCAACTTATATTCCTGCAGACCCACGTTGTAATAATGTCTGGTACTCGGTTCTTCATTTATATAGTAAGTAGTGAAATAGTAGTGATCTCAAAGTGAAAATTGACAAAAAGACTGGCATGATCTGTGACAATAATCACGCTAACTGAAAAATTTGGCATTACATATAAAACAATTTTCTCGATCAAGTATAAAGTAATCGTGAAAAATCATAGTATTCTACTGCTGTTTGCTATACTCCATGGTGAATTGAAAAATAATAATTAAATGGAGCCAAATAACTGCTGAAAAATTGTAATACATGTTTAATCGACTTACCGGTACAGGATCATCAGGGTCTTCACTCTCAACGTGGGTATGACCTTCAATGGCTGTCGCTCCAGTTATGTTGATCATTCTCTCTTGCATGGGAGTGAGCACTTCTTGGGAAGGCTCACCGCCACCCGTTCCGCGACTGTCAACATTCAGCCGCGATTTTTTTTCATCTTTTGCGACTCGACGCATGCCATGCCAACACTACAAACATGAATGGAAATTGGAACATTTCAAACAAAAGTTGACACAATTCAGCAATTAGGATTTGTATAAACTTGATTCCTGATAAAGTTTACAGTGCACGGTGAAACACCTAGTAAGCCTATTAGTATTTTATTAGGTTTTTCAACATGATTCAACATACCTTCCTACATTCGTCAGGTTACTTTCTTGGGCCTGGGCTGGAATTCAGGTTTTCTGCCAATGTTTGCCACTTTTTGGGGGCAATTTTAGCAGTAAATGTGGATGTAAATTTGCAACTTACTAGCTGAGGATTATCTAAAAGCAAAATTATTCCATTTGATATTTTGATATTAATGAAATGGTATAGTATAGGAAGGCCCAGCCGACACAAATGTACTACGCAAGTGTTAATTAACTGATATATTTTGAACTTATCTGATTTCTTAGTCTTATCCCTATTTTCATGTCGACGGGAGTATTTTACATTTTTAAATATAATATTTCTTCCAATTTCTCATCATGTACTTTTTATGCCTAGTCTAAGTACACTGTACAGTATTATTTCATAACTTTAATGTAATATGCCTAAACTGCAATGCCCATCTTGAAGATTGAAGAAAATAACTGATCGAATATCAACTAATGCTGGTAGGCCTATAAAAATAAGTCCTTCAAAATTGAGACGTGATTTTTAAATCTAGACCACTAGACCTACACACACATGTATAATATAATTATGTATAGATACATATTTATGTTTATATGTATATATATATATATATATATATATATATATATATATATATATATATATATATATATATATATATATATATATATATATATATATATATATATATATATATATATATATATATATATATATATATATATATATTATACATGTGGATATTTGTTTGTGTATCAATGTTTTCATAATTTATAATAGGTCGTTACTCGTTATATTCATTTTGATATTATTTTTATAGTGATTATGTTTTTTTAACTGAATGTCTATATGATCTTCATTCTTTTTTCTCATTGTTTTTTTTTTCAATGATAAACTTGTAAATCCTTCATTGGACAAAAATAAAATGAAAATATCCAGTATATACAAGTTACACTGCTATACATACCTTCCATAAATGAAACAATCAACTCTTTCCTCTCTTCTGTGATTTTGCTCATCTCATCAGCTATATGGTCCTATATATTGTTATATATTGCTATATTGATAGCAATATAGGCCTAGCTATTGAAGTAGTAGTATCAGATATTTATTTAGCAATACACAATAAAGTTAACAATAACAATGAAGTTGGCATGGTGATAATTGTTAGCTGTTTGTTGAATTGTACAAGTTGTCAAAGTCAATTACCATATAGTCAATTAATATTAGATTTACTATCAGTTATTCACGTTTACTCATTATTCCTACTCATTATTACTCATTCCCACCACTGTTATTATTGTTATTAATTATTATTGTTATTGTTATTAATGTGAAATGGAGGACTAACTTGGTTAGTTTGCTTGTATTGTACTGCACGTCGATTGTATTCGGGCCTATCATTTCAAAAAAATGCTCGAAACAAATCGTATGTTATGCTTATGTTTTATTTATTCTTCATTCATAATTGGGTTCATCGACGCACTCTACTGATGACTACGATCTATTGGCGTCGTTGAATGATTATGAGATGGTAGGATGATGAGATGAGAGGTTATTTCATTAGGTGTTTTTGGATGGTAGGAAGGAGTCGGTCGTGGTCTGTCGATAAGGAACCATTCCAGTATTGACCTGAATGACAGAGCTAGGGAAACCACGAAAAAACCCTTTCAGGATGGTCGACCATGGCGAGAATCGAACCCCGGTCTGCTGAATGACGGTTCAGTGTATTAACCTGCACTCGGGCCTCGGCCACTCGTCTCACTTGTGTTATGCTTATTTACGAAAAAGGTTGGGGGAGAGGGGGGCTGCAATAAGCAAAGCGGAACAATATATCCTCAGTTAAAACTGATGCTGTTTATATTTCTCTACATTTATTATCATAATAAAAACATTGTGAATGACCGCAAAATCAGCACAGTTTCGACTATCTAAGATAGAACGCTAATATATAAACAATTATTCATTACCTTCCGTATATGTTAGTGTTGCCAATACCAAATATGTTGATATACTTTTAATTCACTGCTAAATCTACTTTTAGAGGGTAATTGGTTATTGACTGTAGAACTTACATCGCTTTCTAAGATCAAATTATCAGCTCTAATTGAGGAACATAAATCTAATGAAGACTTAACAAGTGACACATTTCTGTAAAAGATGGTATTAAAACATGAAAGTGAAAAATTCAATGTTCTAAATACAATTACTAGGATAATATGACTGGTTGAAGCGGGCTGAGCGAGACAGCGAGAACACGTATATAGCACAGGTTAGACGATAGACGGGAAGGGACGAGCGGCGGCGGACGGGCTCACGGCCGCACTTCAACATGTTCAATAATTATTTGTGTAACAAATAATTGCGTCAATGTAACATATCATATATATTATCATGCAACAATAATGAGGGATATAAATAGTATTCTTAAAAAATGATGAGTTCTTATTGTTTCAACTTTTCTTGAGCAAAACCTGAAAATCTGAGATGCAGTAATTTTGTTT
>OZ023338.1:16290462-16437962 GCA_964007535.1 Brachyptera risi | reverse complement strand
CGTTGACGAAGAAGTCCGCGAAGAGACACGATCCAATATCGTTGCTGGATGAGTACTTTTACTGTGCGGGGCCCAGAATGTAGAGAAGTCTACTGATAAGAATCACAAAGGAGCGCAGAAAGATGAGCTTCCTTCGGAAGGAGGAGAGGGTGGCGCGCGTCTTCAGGAAGAGTCGCGTGACGTAGACTACCGCCTACCCTGAGATACCCGATGGGTCGAGAATGGGCTTGAGAGCGGCAAGGGGAGACTTGATATGCCCGTGCTGAGCTAGCTCACGGAGCTCGGCAGAGTAGTACTGTCGTTGAGTAGTTTTGACAAAGATGTCAAGGGCGTCTTGTAGCTCCGGAGGCGTCAACGGACCGGTCGGAATAGGCGTTTGAGAGCGCTTCGCTAGTAAAATGCGGGTGAAGCGTATTACGTTGCCGCAGACTCGTTGCACCTTGAGAAGACTTGAAAACTCGTTCAAGTTGACGAGCATAGGGTCGACGTCGATTCAAGCAGTGAGCACGACTGGTGCCTTAACTTCAGGTAGCTCCGCACCAAACGCGAGAGGAGGCGAAGCTCGAGGCCGAGAAGTCGAGGAGTCCTGCAGGAAGGCAGAGCCGGACGTCCACAGGGGATGCTCCAGTAGCTGCGATGGGGCACAATCGGCAGGGTTGTCGGACGACGAGACGTGCGCACAAGTACTCGGAGAGGAGTCTTCAAGAACCTCCACCACACGGATGGCGATGAAAGTTTTCAGACTGTGAGGAATCACATCAGACGATGACGTAGTGGCACGCTGCATGTGTTGAGACGGGCAATAATCCTTCGTGAATTGTTGATGTGCGTCATCATGCGCAGGATTGTGTTTCAGAGGCTGTTCCAAAGCGAGAAAACTCTGAAGAGTGACGTCACGATTACTGCAGAGAGAAGGGGGTGATGACTTGAACGAAAGCGCCACTGAGTACCGTCCAGTAGTGTCACGCGTATGTGTAGCGACAAAGTGCGCTTCACATTGTTCATCATCAGGACTTTTCTGGGGAAGTCAACGAACTTCTTCCGATTCCCAGAAAAGACGGAGTGTTTGTACCAGCGACGGAGTTGAACACGCAATCAAGGAGAGAGGGGGTGGAGACGGCATTTCAGAATGAATGGAGCCTAACACCACTCAATCGAATATAGTATTGAGGGCTGACGGAATCCCTCCAATCATCGTGTCTCCAGACTCTTGCAGAATGTCTGGATAGAGATCAGCGCCTAACAAAAAATCAACTTTGACCACGATAACGAATCAAAAACGATATCAAAAACTTCCAAAGGAACTTCGCAATTGGGAAGTTTGCTCGATATTGCAGACATAACTACTGCTCGAACACCTATGGGCTCATGGTGCCGGACACGAGGGACGATTTTGCAATTGACTGTGCCAAAGATACGTGCAGAAAAATTCCCGATGCCGAGTAATTCAGACTGCCTTGTCTCAAGTTCAAAGCCAAGCTTCTTTGCGAAAGAGTGAGTGACGGCCGAGATTTGAGAGCCAGAATCAATGAGGCCACGAGAGGGTTAATAATTCCGATGAACTGTGTGTACTAGACTGCCATCTGTCGTTTGTTTGTTGATGAGATCCCGGTTGTTGATGAGGATTAAGGACAATCAGAAATGGTAGTTAGCTGTTCTCTCATACCATCGTTGAAGCCTGAATTTTCTGACGGAGGCAGTTGAGGTATTCCAGATGATCGGATGGTTGTTTCTTGCTATGAGCCCAAATAGCAAGTGTCTCGTCAACATACCGAAGGCATACACGTGAATTAGATTCGCTGTGTCAAAGTAAGGATTTAACTATTAGCCGTAAGAGACTGGCCATCACAGAAATGAAGAAGATCTCATAGGTTCGCTGTTGTTCGTTCCTCTGACCCTTGTGTTTGAGAAAAAATGCCCAGTCAGTTCAACGATAAGGTGGGTGGTTTATAGTGCAACATCGAAAAACAAACCACAAAAGTGATGATTTTTGATTGTGATTCATTCGATTTCGTGATGTGGTTTCCCATTTCTGACATGTGTCTCAACATCCGCATTGTGCACCCATGCAACTGATTCGGTTCATTCGATGCAGTCTCTTCTAAAACGTCCATTTTGGTGGTTATTATTACTAGAAAATTAGGAATTCCATTGGACAGTTCTATTTCATGCCAGCTTTTCTTGTACACAATTTCTATCACCTGAGTAAAACATGAGTTTTCTTTCAGGAGTTATTTCCCATATGACGTGACAGTCTCTCCATATTATGAACTTACAATACTATCGCAGGGCCTGAATGTAATCCTGTTTTACATTTGTCTAATGCTATACGATTTCATCGTGGTAACAGTATTTTTACACACGATAATACAGTTCAAGCTATTACGTCACAGGCTACAGAACCTGCGCAATAACGCTAAGAGGAACGTCTGGTTGAAAGATAAAGTGAGAGCAATAAATGTGAAAAAGTTCAGACATTCCAACGGCAACGAGAAGTCAGATGTTGGCACCAAACTTTTGAACAAAGTCGACTCGGAAATGAGACGTCTTCTAGAGGAGTGTATGGGACATCATGAGCAGCTGTTGAGGTAATTAAATTCATAACTCCAAGATTGGTTGCTTACATTATCATTTTGCACAAGTAATTTTGCTGGTTTGTCTGGTTACCCTAGCTACTAGAAGAGGTTATATATATATATATATATATATATATATATATATATATATATATATATATATATATATATATATATATATATATATATATATATATATATATATATATATATATGTATATATATATATATATATATATATATATGTATATATATATATATATATATATATATATATATATATATATATATATATATATATATATATGTATATATATATATATATATATATATATATATATATATATATATATATATATATATATATATATATATATATACATGAATATATTTATATATATATATATATATATATATATATATATATATATATATATATATATATATATATTTGTATATATATTCATATTTATATATATATATATATATATATATATATATATATATATATATATATATGTTCATATATATATATATATATATATATATATATATATATATATATATATATACATATATATATATATGTATGAATATATACATATATATATATATAAATATATATATATATATATATATATATATATATATATATATATATATATATATATATATATATATATCAATTGGTAATTTGCCGGTGCAATAATTCTATTTGGATCGAATATTATTTTTCACAATACAATCATGGTATCATGTACAAAAAATAATCAGTAATAATCGAATCACTAAGCCAATAAGAAAACAATCAAAAGGCCCACCCCAAAATTTCCACGACTGTCACCTCCGAATGGT
The DNA here is from genome assembly GCA_964007535.1 of Brachyptera risi. NCBI lineage: Eukaryota > Metazoa > Arthropoda > Insecta > Plecoptera > Taeniopterygidae > Brachyptera > Brachyptera risi. Next base: position 16,434,531 of record OZ023338.1, on the reverse strand, counting down.
TGCAAAACTCAACGTCCTCAGTCGCCTGTTCTGTTGGCCTTTTTTCTCTGAACAAGTGATGGTTCACGTTCTTATCAATAAAACCACGATTGTTCCTTACATGCAGAGATGGGCAGTATCTTAGATACTTGTATCTCAAGATACTGATACCATTTTGTATCTTGTATCAAGATACAATAATTTCAATGTATCCGTATCTTTTTTCATCATGAATACATTTTATCAAGATACATTTTCATGTAAAAATCAAAACTTTTCCTCTTTATTTCTTCTCTCCAACTTGAAGTGCTGTCTCATTCAGGCGATTCACGCACCAACATACACACGCGACATTCTTACCATTCCCACCGCGTGAAATGGATCCAACAATTGGAAAGATCGCAATGCGCAAAAATGTTTAAATTGTAATATATGTTCAATATTAACTTGATATATAAATGCGAGTAATTGAAGTCATCTGTTTTGTAAGTATAAATATTTTCTTTACCCATTATCTATAATCTATATGTATCTGTTGTCTAAAATGTGGAGCAGTTTGACTACACACTTATAATTTCTCATATTTCATTATTTGGCTCACACACAAGGATTTGTTTCCCTATGTGAGCGTCACACAAATTAAAAAGTAATATATATGACAATTGAATTTTCATTTTTATTTTTATTATCAAAATATATTATTATTATTTGTATGTATTATATAGTTATGTCCGATATTATATTATGATATTATGATGATAGTAAATTTATCATCCGTTTATTATTTGTATGTACATGTGTGTGAATAAATTGAATTGAATTGAAAACAAAAATCGAATACAAAAGTTTTTCTGCAAATTCAATATCATTTTACCATCTTCAGCACCTGTTGAAAGTCTTTTTTCATTCGCAGGGATGATTAACATCCCTAAAAGACGACGGTTACACCCCAAAATAATCCCAAAACAAGTTCTATTGAAAGCAAACTAGATCCTTAACTGGTGCTGTAACAATGACAATAAATATTGCTCAATACTTTTTTAGACTTTTCTTTGAAAGAAAATCTCTACAGCTATTTACATCTTTTCCCTGTTTAAGCTCCTCAAACAATCTCCCGACAGTTTTCCACTTTTCAGAGCTGCCGATTATTATTAAAATCACCGTAAAAGTATCTTGTATCTCAAGATATTTTACTGAAACCATCTTGTATCTTGTATCTTTTAGGCTCTTGGAAATGGATCTTGTATCTTTTAGGCTCTTGGAAATGGATCTTGTATCTTGGATCTTCCAGACTTTCAGACAAGTATATTGTATTTTGTATATATGATACATTTGTGAAGTATCTTTGCCCATCTCTGCTTACATGCAACCTAATCTTTCCAACTATCTGACGAGGCTGCATTGTGAATCAGCATGAGATGTGTATCTATATTACTGTGATTCAAGGCATCACATACCTGAAATATATTCAGTAATAGCAGAGTGTATTTTATATACACCATTGAATCACATACTAGTATATTCTGACAAGTTAACTTCTTGACGTTGAAGTAATTTTCTAAGGCCCGGAATTACCAAGTCCAGTTAGCCTTTATCTGACAGTTCAAACTTGTTATCAGCATGGTTACCCATGCTATTTGTTTTCATCAACTCCCAGATAAATACTAACTGGACTTGGTAATACCGGGCCCAAGAGAAATGAAATGAATTAAACAATATTTACTGTATGTTTCATGTTTTTTTAACCCTATGACTTGCTCAGATATATGATGACAATGTATTCACAATGTGGTTGCAATAAGTAGTAAGTCAATCTACAGGCCCTGGATCTACAGATCAGATCCTGGATTAGAGAAGATCTAGTAGGTCGTGAGATACAAGCGTATTGTTGAGCGTTGTTCTTGTTCTGATTGTTTTTGTGGATTTTGATTCATTCCCCTCCGGACTGCAATACTTACTAATCTTTATTCATTTAAAAACTCCTCCAATTTTACTTAAATGCGTGATAGTAAGTTCCTTAGCTATCCGTATCCCACCACCTCCCTAACCCTCTGACGAAATAACTTCAACCCAATTTCATCCCCCTTAAAAACACTTCTACTAAGCCTACTCCAGTCCTTACCTGTCCTATTCAAGAAAGAGAATCTACCAACATGTGATCCAGCCCGCTTTATGACTCCCGCTCTATCATTACCTCGCCTACCCCCATATCCCGACTCATTCCTTTCAATCAAATTATGCAGCTACCCCCATCTCCCTTCTTTCTTTATTACCATGAACAAATTACATAGACGATCCTACTTTCTCCGTATTCCCAGTTCCTGCCATTCCAAGTCTCGTATCAACTCAGATGGATTCTCCAACATTCTTACCATCTCCCTCTTTCATTCTCCCCTCATTTCTATCTCACAGCCTTACTTGTAACTCTTCTAACTGCAATCATTTGCACCCTCTCCACATCCCTCATCCCACCTAAACTATGAGGATCCCAAATTGTACTAGCATACTCCACCATGGGACGCTCTAACGAGAAAAATGCTTTTCCCTTAATCTCCGTACCTGCCTCCCTGAATTGCCTCATCACAAAGTTCAGTACATTTATACTCTTTTTTACCATTCTCTCAATCTGACTCCCCCACCCTGGACGTCTATCAAATACAACCCCCAAATACTCTTAATTTTCCACTGACTCCGGTGTCTTCCCTCCTACCTCATACACTACATCTGTCCCTTTAGTACTCCTACCGAAGGTGACTAGCTTACACTTCCCCGCATTTAACCCCATCTTGTTCAACTTGACCCAACAATCGAATGCCGCCAAATCTGCCTGAAGAGCTACTAGATCCTCTTCTGTATTGATTTCCCTATATACCACACAATCTACGGCAAATAACCTTATTCTCGAATTCACAACGCTAGTCAGATAATCTACATAATATGGTTCGAATATTAATGGACTCAACACACTACCCTGTGAAACTCCTGACGTAATATCTTCTCGGAGCTATCATCCAGCCCGGACTGTAGCGTGCGCGAAGAGGCGTGCCAGCCGGTGAACGTGGCCCAGCAGCTGCTGATCCTGAACACAAATATAAATAATATAAACTACTAAATGAATACAAATATGTTGTTCTTTTTCTACGTTCACTTTGAATGATATTTCTTACTCTGTATTACTATGAATTGCTGATTGAACCCCAAACAATAATTAATCACAGTTCATTAACTTTGAACAGGCTCATACATTTGGTGATGGACGTTTCGTATCACAAGCTATCGCTGCTGGCCGCATGGAACCTTACTGGAATAATTATATTTGCTATTTACGTCGATCTGGTAAGTGCATAATCTACAACTGTATGCTGTGAGTACGATGTAGTGACACCAACCTATTTGTGGTTTCTTGCGGTCAGTTCAGAGCCGAAGGTTCCGATTGCCTGTCACGATTTAGCGGGTTCCCTTGTGAACTAGATGTGGATAAGTGTGGCTACGGTACCGGTGGCATTGTTGAACTCACAAAATCTATAATTTTCGTAAAAAACAAATGCAACTACTAACATTAAAATTCTACTGAGCCTTGTATAGCAATGTTGAGTATTGTTGTTTTATTCAGTTTGATATGGGAGCGATAGTTGCGCTACAGGCAATCGGGACCCTGAACTCTGGAACTGACCCCGGAAAAATTTCACTTTCAAGACCCGAGTTGGGCTTCCTTATATAACGATACAATAGATGGGAATACATCGTGGTATAAGTGTGCAACTTTGTCCCTTACACTCTCACCGTGTGTCCTCATACAGCAGTCAGAAATCATTGTAAAGCAAAACTATGGACTATTCCAACCAGAAATACAAGTAAGAGCTTCACCAGCATCACACCAGATGGCGTGTTTCGAATGAAGCAACACAGGCTGATGATGTTTACGAAAGGTTCACTCCACTCAATAACTAAGTTATGCAATTACTTGCCAGCTTAGTTTAAGGAAATGTGAAGAGTGTAACAAATTTTAAGTCAAGTATGAAGAAGTTTCTGCCCAAGAAATCGTTTCATTTTATTGACAAAGAAAGTCAATTATTCATGACGACTGATCATCTTCACAATGAATGACCATGCAGGTAGCTTATTATAAATTTGAAATTATAATTGCCCGAAGTAGAAATCTGTTATGAAATACTTATGGTGTTATAATTGAAAACTTAATTAGTACCAATACAAAAATAATTGGAATTGGATATCAAGTTGATTAAGAAACGCTGAGGAGATGGTTGTGGAGAATATTTGACGATTCTATCAAGAATGTGAAGTCTATTCCGTGAATGATTGCGTATTTTGATTCACTTATAAATGTATTGATTGATTATTAATTTGTATTTATTCTCTCGTCAATGTTTACATTATGTTATTGACGATTATATTTCGGTAACTACACAGTTTTCTAGTAATAAATAATGATAATAATTATTATTATCATTCTGAAATGTTTCTCATTGTTCCGATGAATAGTTTCATACCGTGAAGAATAATGTAAAAATAGAAACACTTTCAAACTTACTTTCACTTTCAGTTTACCCTTCTTAGGCAGATCCTAGGCAGTAAGGCGAATAGGCAGTGATAGAATACACCGGTCTACCGACCTGGGTCAGTATACCCTTCTTAGGCAGATCCTAGGCAGTAAGGTGAATAGGCAGTAATAGAATACACCGGTCTACAGACTTGGGTCAGTTTACCCTTCTTAGGCAGAACATAGGCAGTAAGGCGAATAGGCAGTAATAGAATACACCGGTCTACCGACTTGGGTCAGTTTACCCTTCTTAGGCAGATCCTAGGCAGTAAGGCGAATAGGCAGTAATAGAATACACCGGTCTACCGACTTGGGTCAGTTTACCCTTCTCAGGCAGATCCTAGGCAGTAAGGCGAATAGGCAGTAATAGAATACACCGGTCTACCGACTTGGGTCAGTTTACCCTTCTTAGGCAGATCCTAGGCAGTAAGGCGAATAGGCAGTGATAGAATACACCGGTCTACCGACTTGGGTCAGTTTACCCTTCTTAGGCAGATCCTAGGCAGTAAGGCGAATAGGCAGTAATAGAATACACCGGTCTACCGACTTGGGTCAGTTTACCCTTCTTAGGCAGATCGTAGGCAGTAAGGCGAATAGGCAGTAATAGAATACACCGGTCTACCGACTTGGGTCAGTTTACCCTTCTTGGGCAGATCCTAGGCAGTAAGGCGAATAGGCAGTGATAGAATACACCGGTCTACCGACTTGGGTCAGTTTACCCTTCTTAGGCAGATCCTAGGCAGTAAGGCGAATAGGCAGTAATAGAATACACCGGTCTACCGACTTGGGTCAGTTTACCCTTCTTAGGCAGATCGTAGGCAGTAAGGCGAATAGGCAGTAATAGAATACACCGGTCTACCGACTTGGGTCAGTTTACCCTTCTTAGGCAGATCCCAGGCAGTAAGGCGAATAGGCAGTAATAGAATACACCGGCCTACCGACTTGGGTCAGTTTACCCTTCTTAGGCAGATCCTAGGCAGTAAGGCGAATAGGCAGTAATAGAATACACCGGTCTACAGACTTGGGTCAGTTTACCCTTCTTAGGCAGATCCTAGGCAGTAAGGCGAATAGGCAGTAATAGAATACACCGGTCTACCGACTTGGGTCAGTTTACCCTTCTTAGGCAGATCCTAGGCAGTAAGGTGAATAGGCAGTAATAGAATACACCGGTCTACAGACTTGGGTCAGTTTACCCTTCTTAGGCAGATCCTAGGCAGTAAGGCGAATAGGCAGTAATAGAATACACCGGTCTACCGACTTGGGTCAGTTTACCCTTCTTAGGCAGATCCTAGGCAGTAAGGCGAATAGGCAGTAAGAGAATACACCGGTCTACCGACTTGGGTCAGTTTACCCTTCTTAGGCAGATCCTAGGCAGTAAGGCGAATAGGCAGTAATAGAATACACCGGTCTACAGACTTGGGTCAGTTTACCCTTCTTAGGCGAATCCTAGGCAGTAAGGCGAATAGGCAGTAATAGAATACACCAGTCTACCGACTTGGGTCAGTTTACCCTTCTCTGGCAGATCCTAGGCAGTAAGGCGAATAGGCAGTAATAGAATACACCGGTCCACCGACTTGGGTTAGTTTACCCTTCTCAGGCAGATCCTAGGCAGTAAGGCGAATAGGCAGTAATAGAATACACCGGTCTTCCGACTTGGGTCAGTTTACCCTTCTCAGGCAGATCCTAGGCAGTAAGGCGAATGGGCAGTAATAGAATACACCGGTCTACCGACTTGGGTCAGTTTACCCTTCTTAGGCAGATCCTAGGCAGTAAGGCGAATAGGCAGTAATAGAATACACCGGTCTACCGACTTGGGTCAGTTTACCTTTCTCAGGCAGATCCTAGGGAGTAAGGCGAATAGGCAGTAATAGAATACACCGGTCTACCGACTTGGGTCAGTTTACCTTTCTTAGGCAGATCCTAGGCAGTAAGGCGAATAGGCAGTAATAGAATACACCGGTCTACAGACTTGGGTCAGTTTACCTTTCTTGGGCAGATCCTAGGCAGTAAGGCGAATAGGCAGTAATAGAATACACCGGTCTATTGACTTGGGTTAGTTTACCCTTCTTAGGCAGATCCTAGGCAGTAAGGCGAATAGGCAGTAATAGAATACACCGGTCTACCGACTTGGGTCAGTTTACCCTTCTCAGGCAGATCCTAGGCAGTAAGGCGAAAAGGCAGTAATAGAATACACCGGTCTACCGACTCGGGTCATTTTACCCTTCTTAGGCAGATCCTAGGCAGTAAGGCGAATAGGCAGTAATAGAATACACCGGCCTACCTACTTGGGTCAGTTTACCCTTCTTAGGCAGATCCTAGGCAGTAAGGCGAATAGGCAGTAATAGAATACACCGGTCTACAGACTTGGGTCAGTTCACCCTTCTTAGGCAGATCCTAGGCAGTGAGGCGAATAGGCAGTGAGAGAATACACCGGTCTACCGACTTGGGTCAGTTTACCCTTCTCAGGCAGATCCTAGGCAGTAAGGCGAATAGGCAGTAATAGAATATACCGGTCTACAGACTTGGGTCAGTTTACCCTTCTCAGGCAGATCCTAGGCAGTAAGGCGAATAGGCAGTAAGAGAATATACCGGTCTACAGACTTGGGTCAGTTTACCCTTCTTAGGCAGATCCTAGGCAGTAAGGCGTATAGGCAGTAATAGAATACACCGGTCTACAGACTTGGGTCAGTTCACCCTTTTTAGGCAGATCCTAGGCAGTAAGGCGAATAGGCAGTAATAGAATACACCGGTCTACCGACTTGGGTCAGTTTATCCTTCTTAGGCAGATCCTAGGCAGTAAGGCGAATAGGCAGTAAGAGAATACACCGGTCTACCGACTTGGGTCAGTTTACCCTTCTTAGGCAGATCCTAGGCAGTAAGGCGAATAGGCAGTAATAGAATACACCGGTCTACAGACTTGGGTCAGTTTACCCTTCTTAGGCAAATCCCAGGCAGTAAGGCGAATAGGCAGTAATTGAATACACCAGTCTACCGACTTGGGTCAGTTTACCCTTCTCAGGCAGATCCTAGGCAGTAAGGCGAATAGGCAGTAATAGAATACACCGGTCTACCGACTTGGGTTAGTTTACCCTTCTCAGGCAGATCCTAGGCAGTAAGGCGAATAGGCAGTAATAGAATACACCGGTCTTCCGACTTGGGTCAGTTTACCCTTCTCAGGCAGATCCTAGGCATTAAGGCGAATGGGCAGTAATAGAATACACCGGTCTACCGACTTGGGCCAGTTTACCCTTCTTAGGCAGATCCTAGGCAGTAAGGCGAATAGGCAGTAATAGAATACACCGGTCTACCGACTTGGGTCAGTTTACCCTTCTTAGGCAGATCCTAGGCAGTAAGGCGAATAGGCAGTAATAGAATACACCGGTCTACCGACTTGGGTCAGTTTACCCTTCTCAGACAGATCCTAGGCAGTAAGGCGAATAGGCAGTAATAGAATACACCGGTCTACCGACTTGGGTCAGTTTACCTTTCTTAGGCAGATCCTAGGCAGTAAGGCGAATAGGCAGTAATAGAATACACCGGTCTATTGACTTGGGTTAGTTTACCCTTCTTAGGCAGATCCTAGGCAGTAAGGCGAATAGGCAGTAATAGAATACACCGGTCTACCGACTTGGGTCAGTTTACCCTTCTCAGGCAGATCCTAGGCAGTAAGGCGAATAGGCAGTAATAGAATACACCGGTCTACACACTTGAGTCAGTTTACCCTTCTTAGGCAGATCCTAGGCAGTAAGGCGAATAGGCTGTGGGGAATTTCCACAGCCTTCTAAACCCATTCATTCCAAGGTCCTATGGACTGAACAACTAACAAGACTGTTGTTCTACAACAACAATGAAAAGAAGGAGACTGGCGGTGATTATGAATCAGTTAGATTTTCACTTTCGAGAGAACTAGTTCGTTTATCAATAGATTGTTCATGTTGAATAAATCGGATAATAAATGTCTCAATTAACATAATAACGGTTTCTCATTCATTTGCCAAACTCACACTTCCAACAGTGGTGACCCCGACGTGATCCGAACACGAAAACAGCAAACAAAGGTCGAACGAACGAGCTGATGACCTCACGAATGTATGTTCGGATCTTGATTTTTGGTGAGTAACATAGGCAAACGTGAACTTTACATTGTGAACCTTCGCAAGTCTTAGTGATAAGTACAGTTTTAAGTGTCGCAATGACGGAACCAGTGGTCCCAGCAAGCAACGATACGGTTGCCCGGGTGAGCGTGCGTGTACCCCCATTTTGGCACGATGATCCAGCCCTGTGGTTTGCGCAAATCGACAGCCAGTTTGTGTTGGCCGGCATAACACAGGACACAACGAAGTTTCACACAGTAACAGGCTCGCTCGATCAACGCTACGCCGCTACTGTGAGAGACATTATCATTAATCCGCCAACGGAAGACAAATACGACCGTTTAAAGTCAGAACTTATTCGCCGATTCTCACCCTCGCTGGAAGTACGTCTTAAACAATTATTACAGCACGAGGAGATGGGCGATCGTTCACCGTCCCAGTTTTTAAGCCATATGCGAATTCTCGGTGGTACAAATGTGTCCAATGAAGTGTTGCGCGTCTTGTGGCTCGGCCGATTGCCACAACGGACATGTGACATACTAGCAGCAGCATCTTCCGACAACCTCGAGACACTAGCTATCATTGCAGATCGCATCTACGAGAGTGCGACCGCACGCTCCCGCGTCGCAGTAGTTAACGATCCGTCTAACTTGACCAGCTGTCAAGAGCAGATTGAAGAGCTGGCACATCAAGTCGCAACTCTCTCCACAGGTCGTAGCGCAGTGGAAACTCGAAGGCGTTCACAAAACCAGCCACAAACAAATTCATCTGCAGTGCGCGATGCCGTTAAGGGCGCTCAAGATGAAATGTGCTGGTTTCACCGCACGTTTGGAGAGAACGCCAGACGCTGTCGACCTCCATGTAACTTTCCGAAGGAAAAATCAAACGGCAGTCAGTAGATGCGGCTGATGACTGCCCAAATTCTCGCCGCCTTTTCGTGATGGATGTCCTAACACGCCGACAGTTCCTCGTCGACACCGGGTCTGACCTCTGTGTTTACCCCCGCACGCTGGTCAACGGACCTCGCACGCCATCAACGTATGAGCTATTCGCGGCAAACGGTTCTGTTATATCAACCTACGGCACCATCAACCTCAACCTCGACCTCGGCCTTCAGCGGGAATTCGTTTGGAAATTTGTGATAGCCGACGTATCTAAACCTATTATCGGTGTAGATTTCCTGTCTTTTTACGGTTTACTCGTCGATGCCCGAGAGAAACGACTCATTGACAGCTCAACGTCACGAGTTATCTCTGGCCGCCCGTCAATTCACACGCAGGAACACGTCAAGGCAATCTGTGGAGGTTCTCGCTACCACACCCTGCTTGCTAATTTTCCTGACATCACGCGTCCTGCCGGTACACAGCAGACTGTTAAGCACACAACGGTGCATCACATCCACACTACGCCTGGCCACCCGGAATCGTGCAAACCACGACGGTTAGCACCGGATCGTCTCCGCATCGCCAAACGAGAATTCGAAACTATGCTCAAGTCTGGTGTTGCACGGCGTTCATCAAGTAGTTGGTCTGCCGCTCTTCATCTCGTTCCTAAGAAAGAAGATCAATGGAGACCATGTGGCGACTACCGCCCTCTAAACAGCAGAACGATACCTGACCGGTACCCAGTCCCCCACATTCAGGATTTCGCCCAGACCCTCTGTGGCAAAACGATCTTCTCCACGATTGATCTGGTTCGTGCTTATAACCAGATACCCGTTGCAACAGAAGATATCCCGAAGACAGCCATGTCTACCCCGTTTGGTCTTTTCGAGTTTCCATTCATGAGCTTCGGTTTACGTAATGCTGCACAAACTTTTCAACGCTTTATCGACGAAGCACTCCGAGGTCTCGATTTCACGTATGCGTACATTGATGACATTCTCATTGCATCAAAATCACCGGAGGAACACGAGCAACACCTGCGCCTCCTGTTCGCGCGACTCTCAGAGTACGGGGTACTTGTGAATTCTTCTAAATGTGTGTTTGGGGCCAACGAGGTGAAGTTTTTGGGTTACACGGTCAACGCCTCTGGTTCTCGTCCCCTTCAGGACAAAGTCGACGCTATTGCAACTTTTCCACAACCCAGTGATCTCAAACAACTACGACAGTTTCTGGGAATGCTCAACTTCTACAGGCGTTTTTTACCTTCCACCGCCAGCCGTCAGGCCCCACTGAACGACCTCCTTGCCGGAACCGACTGCAAGGGTAGGAAACCAATTACATGGACACCAAACCTCGTTGCCTCGTTCGAAGAGTGCAAACGCAGTCTCTCACAGGCAACGCTTCTAGCTCATCCCGACCCGGATGCCGAGCTCGCCGTCATAGCAGACGCATCGGACACTAGCGTGGGCGCCGCACTCCAGCAGAAAACAAGCAGAGGATGGCAACCTCTTGCTTTCTTTTCACGGAAGCTTAACGCGGCCCAAAGAAAATATGGAGCGTATGATCGTGAACTACTCGCTGTCTACGAGGCCATACGATTCTTTCGCCATATGGTGGAAGCGCAAACATTTGTTATATACACGGACCACAAGCCCCTGACGTACGCGTTCAACCAAAAGACTGACAAGTGTTCGCCACGACAATTTAGTCACCTGGACTATATTGGACAATTCTCCACGGACATTCGCCATGTTCCCGGCAAAGAGAACGTCGTCGCGGATGCCCTGTCTCGAGTGGAAGCCATATCAGTTGCAGTCACCTTCGCCGACATCGCTCGAGCACAGGAAAATGATCCTGAGATCCAGGCTCTCCTCCAATCCAACACTGCACTTCAACTCCGGCAACGTCTCCTTGCCGAGACGAATCTGGTTATTTTCTACGACACATCCACACAAATAGAGCGACCCTACGTTCCAACCACACTCCGACGCCAGGTTTTTGACAGCCTGCACAGTCTGTCCCACCCCGGCATTGCCGCCTCCACTCGTCTGGTCGCACACCGTTTCGTGTGGCCATCTATGCGGAAAGATTGTAGGGAGTGGGCACGAACCTGCATTGTGTGTCAACGATCAAAGGTCACGCGCCACGTATCTGCGCCCGTCGAACATTTCGACGTTCCGGGAGCGAGATTTGAGCATATACACATAGATCTGGTTGGTCCCCTTCCAGAGTCAGCTGGATATCGTTACCTATTGACTTGTGTGGACAGATTCACACGATGGCCCGAGGCCATTCCGATAGCTGATATCACAACAGAAACGGTCGCATCCGCCCTCGTCTCGGGTTGGATCTCCCGCTTCGGAACGCCCCTTCGAATAACATCCGATCAGGGTCGACAATTTGAGTCGAGCCTATTCAGGTCATTGAACCACCTGTTAGGCACTACTCTCATTCGAACCACCGCATACCACCCGGCCGCCAATGGGATGGTGGAACGACTTCACCGTCAGCTTAAGGCATCGATCAAATGTCACGAGGATGACCGATGGACGGATAACCTCCCATGGGTCATGTTAGGTATTCGCTCGTCATGGAAGGAGGACGTCAAGGCTACTCCTGCCGAACTCGTATATGGAACAACGCTCCGACTTCCTGGCGAGTACCTGTCTACTCCAACATCGACACCGGACAGCACTTCGGCGTACGTCGATCAACTTCGCCGACGCCTCGAGAAGCTCCGACCAGTCCAGCCTACACGACATGGGCAGCGCTCGGTTTTCATGTTTAAGGACCTTGCAACCTGTACCCACGTTTTTGTTCGGCACGACGCGGTACGAACTCCATTACAGCAACCGTACGACGGACCTTACGAGATCGTGGCAGAAGAGAACAAGTTTTTCACGATTCTCCGTCGCGGCAGGAAGGTCGTCGTTTCAATCGACCGGGTGAAACCGGCATTCATCCTCGTTGATGATTATGTAGACCATTTGACCCAAACTCCGACAACACCCTCCTCACTCATCAATACACACGCACCCTCTTCACGATCACACTCGACAGCGACCACGGTGACAAGAGCGGGACGCCAAGTGCATGCGCCGACGCGCCTCGGCATTTAGAGTTTCGTTCGCCTCGTTGTCCACTCGTTCACTGGATGGGGGGTCGTGTGGGGAATTTCCACAGCCTTCTAAACCCATTCATTCCAAGGTCCTATGGACTGAACAACTAACAAGACTGTTGTTCTACAACAACAATGAAAAGAAGGAGACTGGCGGTGATTATGAATCAGTTAGATTTTCACTTTCGAGAGAACTAGTTCGTTTATCAATAGATTGTTCATGTTGAATAAATCGGATATTAAATGTCTCAATTAACATAATAACGGTTTCTCATTCATTTGCTAAACTCACACATCCAACAAGGCAGTAATAGAATACACCGGTCTACCGACTTGGGTCAGTTTACCCTTCTCAGGCAGATCCTAGGCAGTAAGGCGAATAGGCAGAATTAGAATACACCGGTCTACCGACTTGCGTCAGTTTACCTTTCTTAGGCAGATCCTAGGCAGTAAGGCGAATAGGCAGTAATAGAATACACCGGTCTACCGACTTGGGTCAGTTTACCTTTCTTAGGCAGATCCTAGGCAGTAAGGCGAATAGGCAGTAATAGAATACACCGGTCTACCGACTTGGGTCAGTTTACCCTTCTTAGGCAGATCCTAGGCAGTAAGGCGAATAGGCAGGAATAGAATACACCGGTCTACCGACTTGGGTCAGTTTACCTTTCTTAGGCAGATCCTAGGCAGTAAGGCGAATAGGCAGTGATAGAATACACCGGTCTACAGACTTGGGTCAGTTTACCCTTCTCAGGCAGATCCTAGGCAGTAAGGCGAATGGGCAGTAATAGAATACACCGGTCTACAGACTTGGGTCAGTTCACCCTTCTTAGGCAGATCCTAGGCAGTAAGGCGAATAGGCAGTAATAGAATACACAGGTCTACAGACTTGGGTCAGTTTACCCTTCTTAGGCAGATCCTAGGCAGTAAGGCGAATAGGCAGTAATAGAATACACCGGTCTACCGACTTGGGTCAGTTTACCCTTCTTAGGCAGATCCTAGGCAGTAAGGCGAATAGGCAGTAATAGCCGGTCTACCGACTTGGGTCAGTTTACCCATCTCAGGCAGATCCTGGGCAGTAAGGCGGATAGGCAGTAATAGAATACACCGGGCTACAGACTTGGGTCAGTTTACCCTTCTTAGGCAGATCCTAGGCACTAAGGCGAATAGGCAGTAATAGAATACACCGGTCTACCGACTTGGGTCAGTTTACCCTTCTTAGGCAGATCCTAGGCAGTAAGGCGAATAGGCAGTAATAGAATACACCGGTCTACCGACTTGGGTTAGTTTACCCTTCTTAGGCAGATCCTAGGCAGTAAGGCGAAGAGGCAGTAATAGAATACACCGGTCTACCGACTTGGGTCAGTTTACCCTTCTTAGGCAGATCCTAGGCAGTAAGGCGAATAGGCAGTAAGAGAATACACCGGTCTACCGACTTGGGTTAGTTTACCCTTCTTAGGCAGATCCTAGGCAGTGGGGCGAATAGGCAGTAATAGAATACACCGGTCTACCGACTTGGGTTAGTTTACCCTTCTAAGGCAGATCCTAGGCAGTAAGGCGAATAGGCAGTAATAGAATACACCGGTCTACCGACTTGGGTCAGTTCACCCTTCTTAGGCAGATCCTAGGCAGTAAGGCGAATAGGCAGTAATAGAATACACCGGTCTACCGACTTGGGTCAGTTTACCCTTCTTAGGCAGATCCTAGGCAGTAAGCCGAATAGGCAGTAATGGAATACACCGGTCTACCGACTTGGGTCAGTTTACCCTTCTCAGGCAGATCCTAGGCAGTAAGGCGAATAGGCAGTAATAGAATACACCGGTCTACCGACTTGGGTCAGTTTACCCTTCTCAGGCAGATCCTAGGCAGTAAGGCGAATAGGCAGTAAGAGAATATACCAGTCTACAGAATTGGGTCAGTTGACCTTTCTTAGGCAGATCCTAGGCAGTAAGGCGAATAGGCAGTAATGGAATACACCGGTCTACCGACTTGGGTCAGTTCACCCTTCTTAGGCAGATCCTAGGCAGTACGGCGAATAGGCAGTAATAGAATACACTGGTCTACCGACTTGGGTTAGTTTACCCTTCTCAGGCAGATCCTAGGCAGTACGGCGAATAGGCAGTAATAGAATACACCGGTCTACCGACTTGGGTCAGTTTACCCTTCTTAGGCAGATCCTAGGCAGTGAGGCGAATAGGCATTAATAGAATACACCGGTCTAACGACTTAGGTCAGTTCACCCTTCTTAGGCAGATCCTAGGCAGTGAGGCGAATAGGCATTAATAAAATACACCAGGCTACCGACTTGGGTCAGTTTACCCTTCTTAGGCAGATCCTAGGCAGTGAGGCGAATGGGCAGTAATGGAATACACCGGTCTACCGACTTGGGTCAGTTTACCCTTAGGCAGATCCTAGGCAGTAAGGCGAATAGGCAGTAATAGAATACACCGGTCTACCGACTTGGGTCAGTTTACCCTTCTCAGGCAGATCCTAGGCAGTAAGGCGAATAGGCAGTGATAGAATACCCGTGTCTACCGACTTGGGTCAGTTCACCCTTCTTAGGCAGATCCTAAGCAGTGAGGCGAATAGGCATCAATAGAATACACCGGTCTACCGACTTGGGTCAGTTCACCCTTCTTAGGCAGATCCTAGGCAGTAAGGCGAATAGGCAGTAATAGAATACACCGGTCTACCGACTTGGGTCAGTTTACCCTTCTCAGGCAGATCCTAGGCAGTGAGGCGAATAGGCAGTAATAGAACACACCGGTCTACAGACTTGGGTCAGTTCACCCTTCTTAGGCAGATCCTAGGCAGTACGGCGAATAGGCAGTAATAGAATACACCGGTCTACCGACTTGGGTTAGTTTACCCTTCTCAGGCAGATCCTAGGCAGTACGGCGAATAGGCAGTGAGAGAATACACCGGTCTACCGACTTGGGACAGTTTACCCTTCTCAGGCAGATCCTAGGCAGTACGGCGAATAGGTATTAATAGAAAACACCAGGCTACCGACTTGGGTCAGTTTACCCTTCTTATGCAGATCCTAGGCAGTAAGGCGAATAGGCAGTAATAGAATACACCGGTCTACCGACTTGGGTCAGTTTACCCTTCTTAGGCAGATCCTAGGCAGTTAGGCGAATGGGCAGTAAAAGAATACACCGGTCTACCGACTTGGGTCAGTTTACCCTTCTTAGGCAGATCCTAGGCAGTAAGGCGAATAGGCAGTGATAGAATACACCGGTCTACCGACTTGGGTCAGTTTATCCTTCTTAGGCAGATCCTAGGCAGTAAGGCGAATAGGCAGTAAGAGAATACACCGGTCTACCGACTTGGGTCAGTTGACCCTTCTTAGGCAGATCCTAGGCAGTGAGGCGAATAGGCAGTAATAGAATACACCGGTCTACAGACTTGGGTCAGTTTACCCTTCATAGGGAGATCCTAGGCAGTAAGGCGAATAGGCAGTAATAGAATACACCGGTCTACCGACTTGGGTCAGTTTACCCTTCTTATGCAGATCCTAGGCAGTAAGGCGAATAGGCAGTAATAGAATACACCGGTCTACCGACTTGGGTCAGTTTACCCTTCTTAGGCAGATCCTAGGCAGTAAGGCGAATAGGCAGTAATAGAATACACCGGTCTACAGACTTGGGTCAGTTTACCCTTCTTAGGCAGATCCTAGGCAGTAAGGCGAATAGGCAGTAATAGAATACACCGGTCTACCGACTTGGGTCAGTTTACCCTTCTCAGGCAGATCCTAGGCAGTAAGGCGAATAGGCAGTAATAGAATACACCGGTCTACCGTCTTGGGTCAGTTTACCCTTCTTAGGCAGATCCTAGGCAGTAAGGCGAATAGGCAGTGATAGAATACACCGGTCTACCGACTTGGGTCAGTTTACCCTTCTTAGGCAGATCCTAGGCAGTAAGGCGAATAGGCAGTAATAGAATACACCGGTCTACCGACTTGGGTCAGTTTACCCTTCTTAGGCAGATCGTAGGCAGTAAGGCGAATAGGCAGTAATAGAATACACCGGTCTACCGACTTGGGTCAGTTTACCCTTCTTGGGCAGATCCTAGGCAGTAAGGCGAATAGGCAGTGATAGAATACACCGGTCTACCGACTTGGGTCAGTTTACCCTTCTTAGGCAGATCCTAGGCAGTAAGGCGAATAGGCAGTAATAGAATACACCGGTCTACCCACTTGGGTCAGTTTACCCTTCTTAGGCAGATCGTAGGCAGTAAGGCGAATAGGCAGTAATAGAATACACCGGTCTACCGACTTGGGTCAGTTTACCCTTCTTAGGCAGATCCCAGGCAGTAAGGCGAATAGGCAGTAATAGAATACACCGGCCTACCGACTTGGGTCAGTTTACCCTTCTTAGGCAGATCCTAGGCAGTAAGGCGAATAGGCAGTAATAGAATACACCGGTCTACAGACTTGGGTCAGTTTACCCTTCTTAGGCAGATCCTAGGCAGTAAGGCGAATAGGCAGTAATAGAATACACCGGTCTACCGACTTGGGTCAGTTTACCCTTCTTAGGCAGATCCTAGGCAGTAAGGTGAATAGGCAGTAATAGAATACACCGGTCTACAGACTTGGGTCAGTTTACCCTTCTTAGGCAGATCCTAGGCAGTAAGGCGAATAGGCAGTAATAGAATACACCGGTCTACCGACTTGGGTCAGTTTACCCTTCTTAGGCAGATCCTAGGCAGTAAGGCGAATAGGCAGTAAGAGAATACACCGGTCTACCGACTTGGGTCAGTTTACCCTTCTTAGGCAGATCCTAGGCAGTAAGGCGAATAGGCAGTAATAGAATACACCGGTCTACAGACTTGGGTCAGTTTACCCTTCTTAGGCGAATCCTAGGCAGTAAGGCGAATAGGCAGTAATAGAATACACCAGTCTACCGACTTGGGTCAGTTTACCCTTCTCTGGCAGATCCTAGGCAGTAAGGCGAATAGGCAGTAATAGAATACACCGGTCCACCGACTTGGGTTAGTTTACCCTTCTCAGGCAGATCCTAGGCAGTAAGGCGAATAGGCAGTAATAGAATACACCGGTCTTCCGACTTGGGTCAGTTTACCCTTCTCAGGCAGATCCTAGGCAGTAAGGCGAATGGGCAGTAATAGAATACACCGGTCTACCGACTTGGGTCAGTTTACCCTTCTTAGGCAGATCCTAGGCAGTAAGGCGAATAGGCAGTAATAGAATACACCGGTCTACCGACTTGGGTCAGTTTACCTTTCTCAGGCAGATCCTAGGGAGTAAGGCGAATAGGCAGTAATAGAATACACCGGTCTACCGACTTGGGTCAGTTTACCTTTCTTAGGCAGATCCTAGGCAGTAAGGCGAATAGGCAGTAATAGAATACACCGGTCTACAGACTTGGGTCAGTTTACCTTTCTTGGGCAGATCCTAGGCAGTAAGGCGAATAGGCAGTAATAGAATACACCGGTCTATTGACTTGGGTTAGTTTACCCTTCTTAGGCAGATCCTAGGCAGTAAGGCGAATAGGCAGTAATAGAATACACCGGTCTACCGACTTGGGTCAGTTTACCCTTCTCAGGCAGATCCTAGGCAGTAAGGCGAAAAGGCAGTAATAGAATACACCGGTCTACCGACTCGGGTCAGTTTACCCTTCTTAGGCAGATCCTAGGCAGTAAGGCGAATAGGCAGTAATAGAATACACCGGCCTACCTACTTGGGTCAGTTTACCCTTCTTAGGCAGATCCTAGGCAGTAAGGCGAATAGGCAGTAATAGAATACACCGGTCTACAGACTTGGGTCAGTTCACCCTTCTTAGGCAGATCCTAGGCAGTGAGGCGAATAGGCAGTGAGAGAATACACCGGTCTACCGACTTGGGTCAGTTTACCCTTCTCAGGCAGATCCTAGGCAGTAAGGCGAATAGGCAGTAATAGAATATACCGGTCTACAGACTTGGGTCAGTTTACCCTTCTCAGGCAGATCCTAGGCAGTAAGGCGAATAGGCAGTAAGAGAATATACCGGTCTACAGACTTGGGTCAGTTTACCCTTCTTAGGCAGATCCTAGGCAGTAAGGCGTATAGGCAGTAATAGAATACACCGGTCTACAGACTTGGGTCAGTTCACCCTTTTTAGGCAGATCCTAGGCAGTAAGGCGAATAGGCAGTAATAGAATACACCGGTCTACCGACTTGGGTCAGTTTATCCTTCTTAGGCAGATCCTAGGCAGTAAGGCGAATAGGCAGTAAGAGAATACACCGGTCTACCGACTTGGGTCAGTTTACCCTTCTTAGGCAGATCCTAGGCAGTAAGGCGAATAGGCAGTAATAGAATACACCGGTCTACAGACTTGGGTCAGTTTACCCTTCTTAGGCAAATCCCAGGCAGTAAGGCGAATAGGCAGTAATTGAATACACCAGTCTACCGACTTGGGTCAGTTTACCCTTCTCAGGCAGATCCTAGGCAGTAAGGCGAATAGGCAGTAATAGAATACACCGGTCTACCGACTTGGGTTAGTTTACCCTTCTCAGGCAGATCCTAGGCAGTAAGGCGAATAGGCAGTAATAGAATACACCGGTCTTCCGACTTGGGTCAGTTTACCCTTCTCAGGCAGATCCTAGGCAGTAAGGCGAATGGGCAGTAATAGAATACACCGGTCTACCGACTTGGGCCAGTTTACCCTTCTTAGGCAGATCCTAGGCAGTAAGGCGAATAGGCAGTAATAGAATACACCGGTCTACCGACTTGGGTCAGTTTACCCTTCTTAGGCAGATCCTAGGCAGTAAGGCGAATAGGCAGTAATAGAATACACCGGTCTACCGACTTGGGTCAGTTTACCCTTCTCAGACAGATCCTAGGCAGTAAGGCGAATAGGCAGTAATAGAATACACCGGTCTACCGACTTGGGTCAGTTTACCTTTCTTAGGCAGATCCTAGGCAGTAAGGCGAATAGGCAGTAATAGAATACACCGGTCTATTGACTTGGGTTAGTTTACCCTTCTTAGGCAGATCCTAGGCAGTAAGGCGAATAGGCAGTAATAGAATACACCGGTCTACCGACTTGGGTCAGTTTACCCTTCTCAGGCAGATCCTAGGCAGTAAGGCGAATAGGCAGTAATAGAATACACCGGTCTACACACTTGAGTCAGTTTACCCTTCTTAGGCAGATCCTAGGCAGTAAGGCGAATAGGCTGTGGGGAATTTCCACAGCCTTCTAAACCCATTCATTCCAAGGTCCTATGGACTGAACAACTAACAAGACTGTTGTTCTACAACAACAATGAAAAGAAGGAGACTGGCGGTGATTATGAATCAGTTAGATTTTCACTTTCGAGAGAACTAGTTCGTTTATCAATAGATTGTTCATGTTGAATAAATCGGATAATAAATGTCTCAATTAACATAATAACGGTTTCTCATTCATTTGCCAAACTCACACTTCCAACAGTGGTGACCCCGACGTGATCCGAACACGAAAACAGCAAACAAAGGTCGAACGAACGAGCTGATGACCTCACGAATGTATGTTCGGATCTTGATTTTTGGTGAGTAACATAGGCAAACGTGAACTTTACATTGTGAACCTTCGCAAGTCTTAGTGATAAGTACAGTTTTAAGTGTCGCAATGACGGAACCAGTGGTCCCAGCAAGCAACGATACGGTTGCCCGGGTGAGCGTGCGTGTACCCCCATTTTGGCACGATGATCCAGCCCTGTGGTTTGCGCAAATCGACAGCCAGTTTGTGTTGGCCGGCATAACACAGGACACAACGAAGTTTCACACAGTAACAGGCTCGCTCGATCAACGCTACGCCGCTACTGTGAGAGACATTATCATTAATCCGCCAACGGAAGACAAATACGACCGTTTAAAGTCAGAACTTATTCGCCGATTCTCACCCTCGCTGGAAGTACGTCTTAAACAATTATTACAGCACGAGGAGATGGGCGATCGTTCACCGTCCCAGTTTTTAAGCCATATGCGAATTCTCGGTGGTACAAATGTGTCCAATGAAGTGTTGCGCGTCTTGTGGCTCGGCCGATTGCCACAACGGACATGTGACATACTAGCAGCAGCATCTTCCGACAACCTCGAGACACTAGCTATCATTGCAGATCGCATCTACGAGAGTGCGACCGCACGCTCCCGCGTCGCAGTAGTTAACGATCCGTCTAACTTGACCAGCTGTCAAGAGCAGATTGAAGAGCTGGCACATCAAGTCGCAACTCTCTCCTTAGGTCGTAGCGCAGTGGAAACTCGAAGGCGTTCACAAAACCAGCCACAAACAAATTCATCTGCAGTGCGCGATGCCGTTAAGGGCGCTCAAGATGAAATGTGCTGGTTTCACCGCACGTTTGGAGAGAACGCCAGACGCTGTCGACCTCCATGTAACTTTCCGAAGGAAAAATCAAACGGCAGTCAGTAGATGCGGCTGATGACTGCCCAAATTCTCGCCGCCTTTTCGTGATGGATGTCCTAACACGCCGACAGTTCCTCGTCGACACCGGGTCTGACCTCTGTGTTTACCCCCGCACGCTGGTCAACGGACCTCGCACGCCATCAACGTATGAGCTATTCGCGGCAAACGGTTCTGTTATATCAACCTACGGCACCATCAACCTCAACCTCGACCTCGGCCTTCAGCGGGAATTCGTTTGGAAATTTGTGATAGCCGACGTATCTAAACCTATTATCGGTGTAGATTTCCTGTCTTTTTACGGTTTACTCGTCGATGCCCGAGAGAAACGACTCATTGACAGCTCAACGTCACGAGTTATCTCTGGCCGCCCGTCAATTCACACGCAGGAACACGTCAAGGCAATCTGTGGAGGTTCTCGCTACCACACCCTGCTTGCTAATTTTCCTGACATCACGCGTCCTGCCGGTACACAGCAGACTGTTAAGCACACAACGGTGCATCACATCCACACTACGCCTGGCCACCCGGAATCGTGCAAACCACGACGGTTAGCACCGGATCGTCTCCGCATCGCCAAACGAGAATTCGAAACTATGCTCAAGTCTGGTGTTGCACGGCGTTCATCAAGTAGTTGGTCTGCCGCTCTTCATCTCGTTCCTAAGAAAGAAGATCAATGGAGACCATGTGGCGACTACCGCCCTCTAAACAGCAGAACGATACCTGACCGGTACCCAGTCCCCCACATTCAGGATTTCGCCCAGACCCTCTGTGGCAAAACGACTTTTTCCACGATTGATCTGGTTCGTGCTTATAACCAGATACCCGTTGCAACAGAAGATATCCCGAAGACAGCCATCTCTACCCCGTTTGGTCTTTTCGAGTTTCCATTCATGAGCTTCGGTTTACGTAATGCTGCACAAACTTTTCAACGCTTTATCGACGAAGCACTCCGAGGTCTCGATTTCACGTATGCGTACATTGATGACATTCTCATTGCATCAAAATCACCGGAGGAACACGAGCAACACCTGCGCCTCCTGTTCGCGCGACTCTCAGAGTACGGGGTACTTGTGAATTCTTCTAAATGTGTGTTTGGGGCCAACGAGGTGAAGTTTTTGGGTTACACGGTCAACGCCTCTGGTTCTCGTCCCCTTCAGGACAAAGTCGACGCTATTGCAACTTTTCCACAACCCAGTGATCTCAAACAACTACGACAGTTTCTGGGAATGCTCAACTTCTACAGGCGTTTTTTACCTTCCACCGCCAGCCGTCAGGCCCCACTGAACGACCTCCTTGCCGGAACCGACTGCAAGGGTAGGAAACCAATTACATGGACACCAAACCTCGTTGCCTCGTTCGAAGAGTGCAAACGCAGTCTCTCACAGGCAACGCTTCTAGCTCATCCCGACCCGGATGCCGAGCTCGCCGTCATAGCAGACGCATCGGACACTAGCGTGGGCGCCGCACTCCAGCAGAAAACAAGCAGAGGATGGCAACCTCTTGCTTTCTTTTCACGGAAGCTTAACGCGGCCCAAAGAAAATATGGAGCGTATGATCGTGAACTACTCGCTGTCTACGAGGCCATACGATTCTTTCGCCATATGGTGGAAGCGCAAACATTTGTTATATACACGGACCACAAGCCCCTGACGTACGCGTTCAACCAAAAGACTGACAAGTGTTCGCCACGACAATTTAGTCACCTGGACTATATTGGACAATTCTCCACGGACATTCGCCATGTTCCCGGCAAAGAGAACGTCGTCGCGGATGCCCTGTCTCGAGTGGAAGCCATATCAGTTGCAGTCACCTTCGCCGACATCGCTCGAGCACAGGAAAATGATCCTGAGATCCAGGCTCTCCTCCAATCCAACACTGCACTTCAACTCCGGCAACGTCTCCTTGCCGAGACGAATCTGGTTATTTTCTACGACACATCCACACAAATAGAGCGACCCTACGTTCCAACCACACTCCGACGCCAGGTTTTTGACAGCCTGCACAGTCTGTCCCACCCCGGCATTGCCGCCTCCACTCGTCTGGTCGCACACCGTTTCGTGTGGCCATCTATGCGGAAAGATTGTAGGGAGTGGGCACGAACCTGCATTGTGTGTCAACGATCAAAGGTCACGCGCCACGTATCTGCGCCCGTCGAACATTTCGACGTTCCGGGAGCGAGATTTGAGCATATACACATAGATCTGGTTGGTCCCCTTCCAGAGTCAGCTGGATATCGTTACCTATTGACTTGTGTGGACAGATTCACACGATGGCCCGAGGCCATTCCGATAGCTGATATCACAACAGAAACGGTCGCATCCGCCCTCGTCTCGGGTTGGATCTCCCGCTTCGGAACGCCCCTTCGAATAACATCCGATCAGGGTCGACAATTTGAGTCGAGCCTATTCAGGTCATTGAACCACCTGTTAGGCACTACTCTCATTCGAACCACCGCATACCACCCGGCCGCCAATGGGATGGTGGAACGACTTCACCGTCAGCTTAAGGCATCGATCAAATGTCACGAGGATGACCGATGGACGGATAACCTCCCATGGGTCATGTTAGGTATTCGCTCGTCATGGAAGGAGGACGTCAAGGCTACTCCTGCCGAACTCGTATATGGAACAACGCTCCGACTTCCTGGCGAGTACCTGTCTACTCCAACATCGACACCGGACAGCACTTCGGCGTACGTCGATCAACTTCGCCGACGCCTCGAGAAGCTCCGACCAGTCCAGCCTACACGACATGGGCAGCGCTCGGTTTTCATGTTTAAGGACCTTGCAACCTGTACCCACGTTTTTGTTCGGCACGACGCGGTACGAACTCCATTACAGCAACCGTACGACGGACCTTACGAGATCGTGGCAGAAGAGAACAAGTTTTTCACGATTCTCCGTCGCGGCAGGAAGGTCGTCGTTTCAATCGACCGGGTGAAACCGGCATTCATCCTCGTTGATGATTATGTAGACCATTTGACCCAAACTCCGACAACACCCTCCTCACTCATCAATACACACGCACCCTCTTCACGATCACACTCGACAGCGACCACGGTGACAAGAGCGGGACGCCAAGTGCATGCGCCGACGCGCCTCGGCATTTAGAGTTTCGTTCGCCTCGTTGTCCACTCGTTCACTGGATGGGGGGTCGTGTGGGGAATTTCCACAGCCTTCTAAACCCATTCATTCCAAGGTCCTATGGACTGAACAACTAACAAGACTGTTGTTCTACAACAACAATGAAAAGAAGGAGACTGGCGGTGATTATGAATCAGTTAGATTTTCACTTTCGAGAGAACTAGTTCGTTTATCAATAGATTGTTCATGTTGAATAAATCGGATATTAAATGTCTCAATTAACATAATAACGGTTTCTCATTCATTTGCTAAACTCACACATCCAACAAGGCAGTAATAGAATACACCGGTCTACCGACTTGGGTCAGTTTACCCTTCTCAGGCAGATCCTAGGCAGTAAGGCGAATAGGCAGAATTAGAATACACCGGTCTACCGACTTGCGTCAGTTTACCTTTCTTAGGCAGATCCTAGGCAGTAAGGCGAATAGGCAGTAATAGAATACACCGGTCTACCGACTTGGGTCAGTTTACCTTTCTTAGGCAGATCCTAGGCAGTAAGGCGAATAGGCAGTAATAGAATACACCGGTCTACCGACTTGGGTCAGTTTACCCTTCTTAGGCAGATCCTAGGCAGTAAGGCGAATAGGCAGGAATAGAATACACCGGTCTACCGACTTGGGTCAGTTTACCTTTCTTAGGCAGATCCTAGGCAGTAAGGCGAATAGGCAGTGATAGAATACACCGGTCTACAGACTTGGGTCAGTTTACCCTTCTCAGGCAGATCCTAGGCAGTAAGGCGAATGGGCAGTAATAGAATACACCGGTCTACAGACTTGGGTCAGTTCACCCTTCTTAGGCAGATCCTAGGCAGTAAGGCGAATAGGCAGTAATAGAATACACAGGTCTACAGACTTGGGTCAGTTTACCCTTCTTAGGCAGATCCTAGGCAGTAAGGCGAATAGGCAGTAATAGAATACACCGGTCTACCGACTTGGGTCAGTTTACCCTTCTTAGGCAGATCCTAGGCAGTAAGGCGAATAGGCAGTAATAGCCGGTCTACCGACTTGGGTCAGTTTACCCATCTCAGGCAGATCCTGGGCAGTAAGGCGGATAGGCAGTAATAGAATACACCGGGCTACAGACTTGGGTCAGTTTACCCTTCTTAGGCAGATCCTAGGCACTAAGGCGAATAGGCAGTAATAGAATACACCGGTCTACCGACTTGGGTCAGTTTACCCTTCTTAGGCAGATCCTAGGCAGTAAGGCGAATAGGCAGGAATAGAATACACCGGTCTACCGACTTGGGTCAGTTTACCTTTCTTAGGCAGATCCTAGGCAGTAAGGCGAAGAGGCAGTATTAGAATACACCGGTCTACAGACTTGGGTCAGTTTACCCTTCTCAAGAAGATCCTAGGCAGTAAGGCGAATGGGCAGTAATAGAATACACCGGTCTACAGACTTGGGTCAGTTCACCCTTCTTAGGCAGATCCTAGGCAGTAAGGCGAATAGGCAGTAATAGAATACACAGGTCTACAGACTTGGGTCAGTTTACCCTTCTTAGGCAGATCCTAGGCAGTAAGGCGAATAGGCAGTAATAGAATACACCGGTCTACCGACTTGGGTCAGTTTACCCTTCTTAGGCAGATCCTAGGCAGTAAGGCGAATAGGCAGTAATAGAATAAACCGGTCTACCGACTTGGGTCAGTTTACCCATCTCAGGCAGATCCTGGGCAGTAAGGCGAATAGGCAGTAATAGAATACACCGGGCTACAGACTTGGGTCAGTTTACCCTTCTTAGGCAGATCCTAGGCACTAAGGCGAATAGGCAGTAATAGAATACACCGGTCAACCGACTTGGGTCAGTTTACCCTTCTTAGGCAGATCCTAGGCAGTAAGGCGAATAGGCAGTAATAGAATACACCGGTCTACCGACTTGGGTTAGTTTACCCTTCTTAGGCAGATCCTAGGCAGTAAGGCGAAGAGGCAGTAATAGAATACACCGGTCTACCGACTTGGGTCAGTTTATCCTTCTTAGGCAGATCCTAGGCAGTAAGGCGAATAGGCAGTAAGAGAATACACCGGTCTACCGACTTGGGTTAGTTTACCCTTCTTAGGCAGATCCTAGGCAGTGGGGCGAATAGGCAGTAATAGAATACACCGGTGTACAGACTTGGGTTAGTTTACCCTTCTTAGGCAGATCCTAGGCAGTAAGGCGAATAGGCAGTAATAGAATACACCGGTCTACCGACTTGGGTCAGTTCACCCTTCTTAGGCAGATCCTAGGCAGTAAGGCGAATAGGCAGTAATAGAATACACCGGTCTACCGACTTGGGTCAGTTTACCCTTCTTAAGCAGATCCTAGGCAGTAAGGCGAATAGGCAGTAATAGAATACACCGGTCTACCGACTTGGGTCAGTTTACCCTTCTCAGGCAGATCCTAGGCAGTAAGACGAATAGGCAGTAATAGAATACACCGGTCTACCGACTTGGGTCAGTTTACCCTTCTCAGGCAGATCCTAGGCAGTAAGGCGAATAGGCAGTAAGAGAATATACCGGTCTACAGAATTGGGTCAGTTGACCTTTCTTAGGCAGATCCTAGGCAGTAAGGCGAATAGGCAGTAATGGAATACACCGGTCTACCGACTTGGGTCAGTTCACCCTTCTTAGGCAGATCCTAGGCAGTACGGCGAATAGGCATTAATAGAATACACCGGTCTAACGACTTAGGTCAGTTCACCCTTCTTAGGCAGATCCTAGGCAGTACGGCGAATAGGCAATAATAAAATACACCAGGCTACCGACTTGGGTCAGTTTACCCTTCTTAGGCAGATCCTAGGCAGTGAGGCGAATGGGCAGTAATGGAATACACCGGTCTACCGACTTGGGTCAGTTTACCCTTAGGCAGATCCTAGGCAGTAAGGCGAATAGGCAGTAATAGAATACACCGGTCTACCGACTTGGGTCAGTTTACCCTTCTCAGGCAGATCCTAGGCAGTAAGGCGAATAGGCAGTAATAGAATACCCGTGTCTACCGACTTGGGTCAGTTCACCCTTCTTAGGCAGATCCTAGGCAGTGAGGCGAATAGGCATCAATAGAATACACCGGTCTACCGACTTGGGTCAGTTCACCCTTCTCAGGCAGATCCTAGGCAGTAAGGCGAATAGGCAGTAATAGAATACACCGGTCTACCGACTTGGGTCAGTTTACCCTTCTCAGGCAGATCCTAGGCAGTAAGGCGAATAGGCAGTAATAGAATACACCGGTCTACAGACTTGGGTCAGTTCACCCTTCTTAGGCAGATCCTAGGCAGTACGGCGAATAGGCAGTAATAGAATACACCGGTCTACCGACTTGGGTTAGTTTACCCTTCTCAGGCAGATCCTAGGCAGTACGGCGAATAGGCAGTGAGAGAATACACCGGTCTACCGACTTGGGACAGTTTACCCTTCTCAGGCAGATCCTAGGCAGTACGGCGAATAGGCATTAATAGAATACACCAGGCTACCGACTTGGGTCAGTTTACCCTTCTTATGCAGATCCTAGGCAGTAAGGCGAATAGGCAGTAATAGAATACACCGGTCTACCGACTTGGGTCAGTTTACCCTTCTTAGGCAGATCCTAGGCAGTTAGGCGAATGGGCAGTAATAGAATACACCGGTCTACCGACTTGGGTCAGTTTACCCTTCTTAGGCAGATCCTAGGCAGTAAGGCGAATAGGCAGTGATAGAATACACCGGTCTACCGACTTGGGTCAGTTTACCCTTCTTAGGCAGATCCTAGGCAGTAAGGCGAATAGGCAGTAAGAGAATACACCGGTCTACCGACTTGGGTCAGTTTACCCTTCTTAGGCAGATCCTAGGCAGTGAGGCGAATAGGCAGTAATAGGATACACCGGTCTACAGACTTGGGTCAGTTTACCCTTCATAGGGAGATCCTAGGCAGTAAGGCGAATAGGCAGTAATAGAATACACCGGTCTACCGACTTGGGTCAGTTTACCCTTCTTATGCAGATCCTAGGCAGTAGGGCGAATAGGCAGTAATAGAATACACCGGTCTACCGACTTGGGTCAGTTTACCCTTCTTAGGCAGATCCTAGGCAGTAAGGCGAATAGGCAGTAATAGAATACACCGGTCTACAGACTTGGGTCAGTTTACCCTTCTCAGGCAGATCCTAGGCAGTAAGGCGGATAGGCAGTAATAGAATCCAGCGGTCTACCGACTTGGGTCAGTTTACCCTTCTTAGGCAGATCCTAGGCAGTGAGGCGAATAGGCAGTAATAGAATACACCGGTCTACAGACTTGGGTCAGTTTACCCTTCTCAGGCAGATCCTAGGCAGTAAGGCGAATAGGCAGTAATAGAATACACCGGTCTACCGACTTGGGTCAGTTTACCCTTCTCAGGCAGATCCTAGGCAGTAAGGCGAATAGGCAGTGAGAGAATACACCGGTCTACCGACTTGGGTCAGTATCCCTTCTTAGGCAGATCCTGGGCAGTAAGGCGAATAGGTAGTAATAGAATACAC
The DNA here is from genome assembly GCA_964007535.1 of Brachyptera risi. Lineage (NCBI taxonomy): Eukaryota > Metazoa > Arthropoda > Insecta > Plecoptera > Taeniopterygidae > Brachyptera > Brachyptera risi. The sequence continues at coordinate 16,405,890 of OZ023338.1, read as the reverse complement.
CGGTCTACCGACTTGGGTCAGTTTACCCTTCTCAGGCAGATCCTAGGCAGTAAGGCGAATAGGCAGTATTAGAATACACCGGTCTACAGACTTGGGTCAGTTTACCCTTCTTAGGCAGATCCTAGGCAGTAAGGCGAATAGGCAGTGATAGAATACACCGGTCTACAGACTTGGGTCAGTTTACCCTTCTTAGGCAGATCCTAGGCAGTAAGGCGAATAGGCAGTAAGAGAATATACCGGTCTACAGACTTGGGTCAGTTTACCTTTCTTAGGCAGATCCTAGGCAGTAAGGCGAATAGGCAGTAATAGAATACACCGGTCTACAGACTTGGGTCAGTTTACCCTTCTTAGGCAGATCCTAGGCAGTGAGGCGAATAGGCAGTAAGAGAATATACCGGTCTACAGACTTGGGTCAGTTTACCTTTCTTAGGCAGGTCCTAGGCAGTAAGGCGAATAGGCAGTAATAGAATACACCGGTCTACAGACTTGGGTCAGTTTACCCTTCTTAGGCAGATCCTAGGCAGTAAGGCGAATAGGCAGTGATAGAATACACCGGTCTACAGACTTGGGTCAGTTTACCCTTCTTAGGCAGATCCTAGGCAGTAAGGCGAATGGGCAGTAATAGAATACACCGGTCTACAGACTTGGGTCAGTTTACCCTTCTTATGCAGATCCTAGGCAGTAAGGCGAATAGGCAGTAATAGAATACACCGGTCTACAGACTTGGGTCAGTTTACCCTTCTTAGGCAGATCCTAGGCAGTAAGGCGAATAGGCAGTAAGAGAATATACCGGTCTACAGACTTGAGTCAGTTTACCTTTCTTAGGCAGATCCTAGGCAGTAAGGCGAATAGGCAGTAATAGAATACACCGGTCTACCGACTTGGGTCAGTTTACCCTTCTTAGGCAGATCCCAGGCAGTAAGGCGAATAGGCAGTAATAGAATACACCGGTCTACCGACTTGGGACAGTTTACCCTTCTCAGGCAGATCCTAGGCAGTAAGGCGAATAGGCAGTAATAGAATACACCGGTCTACCGACTTGGGTCAGTTTACCCTTCTTAGGCAGATCCTAGGCAGTAAGGCGAATAGGCAGTAATGTAATACACCGGTCTAACGACTTGGGTCAGTTTACCTTCTTAGGCAGATCCTGGGCAGTAAGGCGAATAGGCAGTAAAAGAATACACCGGTCTACAGACTTGGGTCGGTTTACCCTTCTTATGCAGATCCTAGGCAGTAAGGCGAATAGGCAGTAATAGAATACACCGGTCTACCGACTTGGGTCAGTTTACCTTTCTCAGGCAGATCGTAGGCAGTAAGGCGAATAGGCAGTAATAGAATACACCGGTCTACCGACTCGGATCAGTTTACCCTTCTTAGGCAGATCCTAGGCAGTAAGGCGAATAGGCAGTAATAGAATACACCGGTCTACAGACTTGGGTCAGTTTACCCTTCTTAGGCAGATCCTAGGCAATAAGGCGAATGGGCATTAATAGAATACACCGGTCTACTGACTTGGGTCAGTTTACCCTTCTTAGGCAGATCCTAGGCAGTAAGGCGAATAGGCAGTAAAAGAATACACCGGTCTACCGACTTGGATCGGTTCACCCTTCTTAGGCAGATCCTAGGCAGTAAGGCGAATAGGCAGTAATAGGATACACCGGTCTACCGACTTGGGTCAGTTTACCCTTCTTAGGCAGATCCTAGGCAGTAAGGCGGATAGGCATTAATAGAATACACCGGTCTACTGACTTGGGTCAGTTTACCTTTCTCAGGCAGATCCTAGGCAGTAAGGCGAATAGGCATTAATAGAATACACCGGTCTACTGACTTGGGTCAGTTTACCCTTCTAGGCAGATCCTAGGCAGTAAGGCGAATAGGCAGTAATAGAATACACCGGTCTACCGACTTGGATCAGTTTACCATTCTAAGGCAGATCCTAGGCAGTAAGGCGAATAGGCAGGAATAGAATACACCGGTCTACCGACTTGGGTCAGTTCACCCTTCTTAGGCAGATCCTAGGCAGTAAGGCGAATAGGCATTAATAGAATACACCGGTCTACAGACATGGGTCAGTTTACCCTTCTCAGGCAGATCCTAGGCAGTAAGGCGGATAGGCATTAATAGAATACACCGGTCTACTGACTTGGGTCAGTTTACCTTTCTCAGGCAGATCCTAGGCAGTAAGGCGAATAGGCAGTAATAGAATACACCAGTCTACAGACTTGGGTCAGTTTACCCTTCTTGGGCAGATCCTAGGCAGTAAGGCGAATAGGCATTGATAGAATACACCGGTCTACTGAATTGGGTCAGTTTACCCTTCTTAGGCAGATCCTAGGCAGTAAGGCGAATAGGCAGTGATAGAATACACCGGTCTACCGACTTGGGTCAGTTTACCCTTCTCAGGCAGATCCTAGGCAGTAAGGCGAATGGGCAGTGATAGAATACACCGGTCTACCGACTTGGGTCAGTTCACCCTTCTTATGCAGATCCTAGGCAGTGAGGCGAATAGGCAGTAATAGAATACACCGCTCTACCGACTTGGGTCAGTTTACCCTCCTTAGGCAGATCCTAGGCAGTAAGGCGAATAGGCAGTAATAGAATACACCGGTCTACTGACTTGGGTCAGTTTACCCTTCTTAGGCAGATCCTAGGCAGTAAGGCGAATAGGCAGTAATAGAATACACCGGTCTACAGACTTGGGTCAGTTTACTCTTCTCAGGCAGATCCTAGGCAGTAAAAGGAATAGGCAGTAATAGAATACACCGGTTTACCGACTTGGGTCAGTTTACCTTTCTTAGGCAGATCCTAGGCAGTAAGGCGAATAGGCAGTAATAGAATACACCGGTGTACCGACTTGGGTCAGTTTACCCTTCTCAGGCAGATCCTAGGCAGTAAGGCGAATAGGCAGTAAGAGAATACACCGGTCTACCGACTTGGGTCAGTTTACCCTTCTCAGGCAGATCCTAGGTAGTAAGGCGAATAGACAGTAATAGAACACACCGGTCTACCGACTTGGGTCAGTTTACCCTTTTTAGGCAGACCCTAGGCAGTAAGGCGAATAGGCAGTAATAGAATACACCGGTCTACCGACTTGGGTCAGTTTACCCTTCTTAGGCAGATCCTAGGCCTTAAGGTGAATAGGCAGTAAAAGAATACACCGGTCTACCGACTTGGGTCAGTTTACCCTTCTTGAGCAGATCCTAGGCAGTAAGGTGAATAGGCAGTAAGAGAATACACCGGTCTACCGACTTGGGTCAGTTTACCCTTCTCAGGCAGATCCTAGGCAGTAAGGCGAATAGGCAGTAAGAGAATACAGCGGTCCACCGACTTGGGTTAGTTTACCCTTCTTAGGCAGATCCTAGGCAGTAAGGCGAATAGGCAGTAATAGAATACACCGGTCTACCTACTTGGGTCAGTTTACCCTTCTTATGCAGATCCTAGGCAGTAAGGCGAATAGGCAGTAATAGAATACACCGGTCTACCGACTTGGGTCAGTTTACTCTTCTTAGGCAGATCCTAGGCAGTAAGGCGAATAGGCAGTAAGAGAATACACCGGTCTACAGACTTGGGTCAGTTTACCTTTCTTAGGCAGATCCTAGGCAGTAAGGCGAATAGGCAGTAATAGAATACACCGGTCTACTGACTTGGGTCAGTTTACCCTTCTTAGGCAGATCCTAGGCAGTAAGGCGAATAGTTAGTAATAGAATACACCGGTCTACAGACTTGGGTCAGTTTACTCTTCTCGGGCAGATCCTAGGCAGTAAAAGGAATAGGCAGTAATAGAATACACCGGTCTACCGACTTGGGTCAGTTTACTCTTCTTAGGCAGATCCTAGGCAGTATGGCGAATAGCCAGTAATAGAATACACCGGTGTACCGACTTGGGTCAGTTTACCCTTCTCAGGCAGATCCTAGGCAGTAAGGCGAATAGGCAGTAAGAGAATACACCGGTCTACCGACTTGGGTCAGTTTACCCTCCTCAGGCAGATCCTAGGCAGTAAGGCGAATAGGCAGTAATAGAATACACCGGTCTACCGACTTGGGTCAGTTTACTCTTTTTAGGCAGACCCTAGGCAGTAAGGCGAATAGGCAGTAATAGAATACACCGGTCTACCGTTTTGGGTCAGTTTACCCTTCTTAGGCAGATCCTAGGCCTTAAGGTGAATAGGCAGTAAGAGAATACACCGGTCTACCGACTTGGGTCAGTTTACCCTTCTTAGGCAGATCCTAGGCAGTAAGGCGAACAGGCAGTAATAGAATACACCAGGCTACCGACTTGGGTCAGTTTACTCTTCTTAGGCAGATCCTAGGCAGTAAGGCGAATAAGCAGTAATAGAATACACCGGTCTACCGACTTGGGTTAGTTTACCCTTCTTAGGCAGATCCTAGGCAGTGAGGCGAATAGGCAGTAAGAGAATACACCGGTCTACCGACTTGGGTCAGTTCACGCTTCTTAGGCAGATCCTAGGCAGTGAGGCGAATAGGCAGTAAGAGGATACACCGGTCTACCGACTTGGATCAGTTTACCCTTCTTAGGCAGATCCTAGGCAGTAAGGCGAATAGGCAGTAGAAGAATACACCGGTCTACCGACTTGGGTCAGTTTACCCTTCTTAGGCAGATCCTAGGCGGTAAGGCGAATAGACAGTAAGAGAATACACCGGTCTACCGACTTGGGTCAGTTTACCCTTCTTAGGCAGATCCTAGGCAGTAAGGCGAATTGGCAGTAAGAGAATACACCGGTCTACCGACTTGGGTCAGTTTACCCTTCTTAGGCAGATCCTAGGCAGTAAGGCGAACAGGCAGTAATAGAATACACCAGGCTACCGACTTGGGTCGGTTTACTCTTCTTAGGCAGATCTTAGGCAGTAAGGCAAATAGGCAGTGAGAGAATACACCGGTCTACCTACTCGGGTCAGTTTACCCTTCTTAGGCAGATCCTAGGCAGTAAGGCGAATAGGCAGTAAGAGAATACACCGGTCTACCAACTTGGGTCAGTTTACCCTTCTTAGGCAGATCCTAGGCAGTAAGGCGAATAGGCAGTAAGATAATACACCGGTCTACCGACTTGGGTCAGTTTACCCTTCTTAGGCAGATCCTAGGCAGTAAGGCGAATAGGCAGTAAGATAATACACCGGTCTACCGACTTGGGTCAGTTTACCCTTCTTAGGCAGATCCTAGGCAGTAAGGCGAATAGGCAGTGATAGAATACACCGGTCTACCGACTTGGATCAGTTTACCCTTCTTAGGCAGATTCTAGGCAGTAAGGCGAATAGGCAGTAATAGAATACACCGGTCTACCGACTTGGGTCAGTTTGCCCTTCTTAGGCAGATCCTAGGCAGTAAGGCGAATGGGCAGTGAGAGAATACACCGGTCTACAGACTTGGGTCAGTTTACTCCTTTTAGGCAGATCCTAGGCAGTAAGGCGAATAGGCAGTAATAGAATACACCGGTCTACCGACTTGGGTCAGTTTACCCTTCTTAGGCAGATCCTAGGCAGTAAGGCGAATGGGCAGTATGAGAATACACCGGTCTACCGACTTGGGTCAGTTTACCCTTCTTAGGCAGATCCTAGGCAGTAAGGCGAATAGGCAGTAATAGAATACACCGGTCTACCGACTTGGATCAGTTTACCCTTCTTAGGCAGATCCTAGGCAGTGAGGCGAATAGGCAGTAAGAGAATACACCGGTCTACCGACTTGGGTCAGTTTACCCTTCTCAGGCAGATCCTAGGCAGTAAGGCGAATAGACAGTATTAGAATACACCGGTCTACCTTTTGGGTCAGTTTACCCTTTTTAGGCAGACCCTAGGCAGTAAGGCGAATAGGCAGTAATAGAATACACCGGTCTACCGACTTGGATCAGTTTACCATTCTAAGGCAGATCCTAGGCAGTAAGGCGAATAGGCAGGAATAGAATACACCGGTCTACCGACTTGGGTCAGTTCACCCTTCTTAGGCAGATCCTAGGCAGTAAGGCGGATAGGCATTAATAGAATACACCGGTCTACAGACATGGGTCAGTTTACCCTTCTCAGGCAGATCCTAGGCAGTAAGGCGGATAGGCATTAATAGAATACACCGGTCTACTGACTTGGGTCAGTTTACCTTTCTCAGGCAGATCCTAGGCAGTAAGGCGAATAGGCAGTAATAGAATACACCAGTCTACAGACTTGGGTCAGTTTACCCTTCTTGGGCAGATCCTAGGCAGTAAGGCGAATAGGCATTAATAGAATACACCGGTCTACTGACTTGGGTCAGTTTACCCTTCTTAGGCAGATCCTAGGCAGTAAGGCGAATAGGCAGTGATAGAATACACCGGTCTACCGACTTGGGTCAGTTTACCCTTCTCAGGCAGATCCTAGGCAGTAAGGCGAATGGGCAGTGATAGAATACACCGGTCTACCGACTTGGGTCAGTTCACCCTTCTTATGCAGATCCTAGGCAGTGAGGCGAATAGGCAGTAATAGAATACACCGCTCTACCGACTTGGGTCAGTTTACTCTCCTTAGGCAGATCCTAGGCAGTAAGGCGAATAGGCAGTAATAGAATACACCGGTCTACTGACTTGGGTCAGTTTACCCTTCTTAGGCAGATCCTAGGCAGTAAGGCGAATAGGCAGTAATAGAATACACCGGTCTACAGACTTGGGTCAGTTTACTCTTCTCAGGCAGATCCTAGGCAGTAAAAGGAATAGGCAGTAATAGAATACACCGGTCTACCGACTTGGGTCAGTTTACCTTTCTTAGGCAGATCCTAGGCAGTAAGGCGAATAGGCAGTAATAGAATACACCGGTGTACCGACTTGGGTCAGTTTACCCTTCTCAGGCAGATCCTAGGCAGTAAGGCGAATAGGCAGTAAGAGAATACACCGGTCTACCGACTTGGGTCAGTTTACCCTTCTCAGGCAGATCCTAGGTAGTAAGGCGAATAGACAGTAATAGAACACACCGGTCTACCGACTTGGGTCAGTTTACCCTTTTTAGGCAGACCCTAGGCAGTAAGGCGAATAGGCAGTAATAGAATACACCGGTCTACCGACTTGGGTCAGTTTACCCTTCTTAGGCAGATCCTAGGCCTTAAGGTGAATAGGCAGTAAAAGAATACACCGGTCTACCGACTTGGGTCAGTTTACCCTTCTTGAGCAGATCCTAGGCAGTAAGGTGAATAGGCAGTAAGAGAATACACCGGTCTACCGACTTGGGTCAGTTTACCCTTCTCAGGCAGATCCTAGGCAGTAAGGCGAATAGGCAGTAAGAGAATACAGCGGTCCACCGACTTGGGTTAGTTTACCCTTCTTAGGCAGATCCTAGGCAGTAAGGCGAATAGGCAGTAATAGAATACACCGGTCTACCTACTTGGGTCAGTTTACCCTTCTTATGCAGATCCTAGGCAGTAAGGCGAATAGGCAGTAATAGAATACACCGGTCTACCGACTTGGGTCAGTTTACTCTTCTTAGGCAGATCCTAGGCAGTAAGGCGAATAGGCAGTAAGAGAATACACCGGTCTACAGACTTGGGTCAGTTTACCTTTCTTAGGCAGATCCTAGGCAGTAAGGCGAATAGGCAGTAATAGAATACACCGGTCTACTGACTTGGGTCAGTTTACCCTTCTTAGGCAGATCCTAGGCAGTAAGGCGAATAGTTAGTAATAGAATACACCGGTCTACAGACTTGGGTCAGTTTACTCTTCTCAGGCAGATCCTAGGCAGTAAAAGGAATAGGCAGTAATAGAATACACCGGTCTACCGACTTGGGTCAGTTTACTCTTCTTAGGCAGATCCTAGGCAGTATGGCGAATAGCCAGTAATAGAATACACCGGTGTACCGACTTGGGTCAGTTTACCCTTCTCAGGCAGATCCTAGGCAGTAAGGCGAATAGGCAGTAAGAGAATACACCGGTCTACCGACTTGGGTCAGTTTACCCTCCTCAGGCAGATCCTAGGCAGTAAGGCGAATAGGCAGTAATAGAATACACCGGTCTACCGACTTGGGTCAGTTTACTCTTTTTAGGCAGACCCTAGGCAGTAAGGCGAATAGGCAGTAATAGAATACACCGGTCTACCGTTTTGGGTCAGTTTACCCTTCTTAGGCAGATCCTAGGCCTTAAGGTGATTAGGCAGTAAGAGAATACACCGGTCTACCGACTTGGGTCAGTTTACCCTTCTTGAGCAGATCCTAGGCAGTAAGGCGAATAGGCAGTAGGAGAATACACCGGTCTACCGACTTGGGTCAGTTTACCCTTCTCAGGCAGATCCTAGGCAGTAAGGCGAATATGCAGTAAGAGAATACACCGGTCTACCGACTTGGATCAGTTTACCCTTCTCAGGCAGATCCTAGGCAGTAAGGCGAATAGGCAGTAATAGAATACACCGGTCTACCGACTTGGGTCAGTTTACCCTTCTTATGCAGATCCTAGGCAGTAAGGCGAATAGGCAGTAATAGAATACACCGGTCTACCGACTTGGGTCAGTTTACCCTTCTTATGCAGATCCTAGGCAGTAAGGCGAATAGGCAGTAATAGAATACACCGGTCTACCGACTTGGGTCACTTTACCCTTCTTATGCAGATCCTAGGCAGTAAGGCGAATAGGCAGTAATAGAATACACCGGTCTACCGACTTGGGTCAGTTTACCCTTCTTATGCAGATCCTAGGCAGTAAGGCGAATAGGCAGTAAGAGAATACAGCGGTCTACCGACTTGGGTCAGTTTACCCTTCTTAGGCAGATCCTAGGCAGTAAGGCGAATAGGCAGTAAGAGAATACACCGGTCTACAGACTTGGGTCAGTTCACCTTTCTTAGGCAGATCCTAGGCAGTAAGGCGAATAGGCAGTAATAGAATACACCGGCCTACCGACTTGGGTCAGTTTACCCTTCTTAGGCAGATCCTAGGCAGTAAGGCGAATAGGCAGTAATAGAATACACCGGTCTACCGACTTGGGTCAGTTCACCCTTCTTAGGCAGATCCTAGGCAGTAAGGCGAATAGGCATTAAGAGGATACACCGGTCTACCGACTTGGATCAGTTTACCCTTCTTAGGCAGATCCTAGGCAGTAAGGCGAATAGGCAGTAAGAGAATACACCGGTCTACCGACTTGGGTCAGTTTACCCTTCTTAGGCAGATCCTAGGCGGTAAGGCGAATAGGCAGTAAGAGAATACACCGGTCTACCGACTTGGGTCAGTTTACCCTTCTTGGGCAGATCCTAGGCAGTAAGGCGAATAGGCAGTAAGAGAATACACCGGTCTACCGACTTGGGTCAGTTTACCCTTCTTAGGCAGATCCTAGGCAGTAAGGCGAACAGGCAGTAATAGAATACACCAGGCTACCGACTTGGGTCAGTTTACTCTTCTTAGGCAGATCCTAGGCAGTAAGGCGAATAAGCAGTAATAGAATACACCGGTCTACCGACTTGGGTCAGTTTACCCTTCTTAGGCAGATCCTAGGCAGTGAGGCGAACAGGCAGTATGAGAATACACCGGTCTACCGACTTGGGTCAGTTCACGCTTCTTAGGCAGATCCTAGGCAGTGAGGCGAATAGGCAGTAAGAGGATACACCGGTCTACCGACTTGGATCAGTTTACCCTTCTTAGGCAGATCCTAGGCAGTAAGGCGAATAGGCAGTAGAAGAATACACCGGTCTACCGACTTGGGTCAGTTTACCCTTCTTAGGCAGATCCTAGGCGGTAAGGCGAATAGACAGTAAGAGAATACACCGGTCTACCGACTTGGGTCAGTTTACCCTTCTTAGGCAGATCCTAGGCAGTAAGGCGAATTGGCAGTAAGAGAATACACCGGTCTACCGACTTGGGTCAGTTTACCCTTCTTAGGCAGATCCTAGGCAGTAAGGCGAACAGGCAGTAATAGAATACACCAGGCTACCGACTTGGGTCGGTTTACTCTTCTTAGGCAGATCTTAGGCAGTAAGGCAAATAGGCAGTGAGAGAATACACCGGTCTACCGACTCGGGTCAGTTTACCCTTCTTAGGCAGATCCTAGGCAGTAAGGCGAATAGGCAGTAAGAGAATACACCGGTCTACCAACTTGGGTCAGTTTACCCTTCTTAGGCAGATCCTAGGCAGTAAGGCGAATAGGCAGTAAGATAATACACCGGTCTACCGACTTGGGTCAGTTTACCCTTCTTAGGCAGATCCTAGGCAGTAAGGCGAATGGGCAGTGAGAGAATACACCGGTCTACAGACTTGGGTCAGTTTACTCCTTTTAGGCAGATCCTAGGCAGTAAGGCGAATAGGCAGTAATAGAATACACCGGTCTACCGACTTGGGTCAGTTTACCCTTCTTAGGCAGATCCTAGGCAGTAAGGCGAATGGGCAGTATGAGAATACACCGGTCTACCGACTTGGGTCAGTTTACCCTTCTTAGGCAGATCCTAGGCAGTAAGGCGAATAGGCAGTAATAGAATACACCGGTCTACCGACTTGGATCAGTTTACCCTTCTTAGGCAGATCCTAGGCAGTGAGGCGAATAGGCAGTAAGAGAATACACCGGTCTACCGACTTGGGTCAGTTTACCCTTCTCAGGCAGATCCTAGGCAGTAAGGCGAATAGACAGTATTAGAATACACCGGTCTACCTTTTGGGTCAGTTTACCCTTTTTAGGCAGACCCTAGGCAGTAAGGCGAATAGGCAGTAATAGAATACACCGGTCTACCGACTTGGATCAGTTTACCATTCTAAGGCAGATCCTAGGCAGTAAGGCGAATAGGCAGGAATAGAATACACCGGTCTACCGACTTGGGTCAGTTCACCCTTCTTAGGCAGATCCTAGGCAGTAAGGCGAATAGGCATTAATAGAATACACCGGTCTACAGACATGGGTCAGTTTACCCTTCTCAGGCAGATCCTAGGCAGTAAGGCGGATAGGCATTAATAGAATACACCGGTCTACTGACTTGGGTCAGTTTACCTTTCTCAGGCAGATCCTAGGCAGTAAGGCGAATAGGCAGTAATAGAATACACCAGTCTACAGACTTGGGTCAGTTTACCCTTCTTGGGCAGATCCTAGGCAGTAAGGCGAATAGGCATTAATAGAATACACCGGTCTACTGACTTGGGTCAGTTTACCCTTCTTAGGCAGATCCTAGGCAGTAAGGCGAATAGGCAGTGATAGAATACACCGGTCTACCGACTTGGGTCAGTTTACCCTTCTCAGGCAGATCCTAGGCAGTAAGGCGAATGGGCAGTGATAGAATACACCGGTCTACCGACTTGGGTCAGTTCACCCTTCTTATGCAGATCCTAGGCAGTGAGGCGAATAGGCAGTAATAGAATACACCGCTCTACCGAATTGGGTCAGTTTACCCTCCTTAGGCAGATCCTAGGCAGTAAGGCGAATAGGCAGTAATAGAATACACCGGTCTACTGACTTGGGTCAGTTTACCCTTCTTAGGCAGATCCTAGGCAGTAAGGCGAATAGGCAGTAATAGAATACACCGGTCTACAGACTTGGGTCAGTTTACTCTTCTCAGGCAGATCCTAGGCAGTAAAAGGAATAGGCAGTAATAGAATACACCGGTCTACCGACTTGGGTCAGTTTACCTTTCTTAGGCAGATCCTAGGCAGTAAGGCGAATAGGCAGTAATAGAATACACCGGTGTACCGACTTGGGTCAGTTTACCCTTCTCAGGCAGATCCTAGGCAGTAAGGCGAATAGGCAGTAAGAGAATACACCGGTCTACCGACTTGGGTCAGTTTACCCTTCTCAGGCAGATCCTAGGTAGTAAGGCGAATAGACAGTAATAGAACACACCGGTCTACCGACTTGGGTCAGTTTACCCTTTTTAGGCAGACCCTAGGCAGTAAGGCGAATAGGCAGTAATAGAATACACCGGTCTACCGACTTGGGTCAGTTTACCCTTCTTAGGCAGATCCTAGGCCTTAAGGTGAATAGGCAGTAAAAGAATACACCGGTCTACCGACTTGGGTCAGTTTACCCTTCTTGAGCAGATCCTAGGCAGTAAGGTGAATAGGCAGTAAGAGAATACACCGGTCTACCGACTTGGGTCAGTTTACCCTTCTCAGGCAGATCCTAGGCAGTAAGGCGAATAGGCAGTAAGAGAATACAGCGGTCCACCGACTTGGGTTAGTTTACCCTTCTTAGGCAGATCCTAGGCAGTAAGGCGAATAGGCAGTAATAGAATACACCGGTCTACCTACTTGGGTCAGTTTACCCTTCTTATGCAGATCCTAGGCAGTAAGGCGAATAGGCAGTAATAGAATACACCGGTCTACCGACTTGGGTCAGTTTACTCTTCTTAGGCAGATCCTAGGCAGTAAGGCGAATAGGCAGTAAGAGAATACACCGGTCTACAGACTTGGGTCAGTTTACCTTTCTTAGGCAGATCCTAGGCAGTAAGGCGAATAGGCAGTAATAGAATACACCGGTCTACTGACTTGGGTCAGTTTACCCTTCTTAGGCAGATCCTAGGCAGTAAGGCGAATAGTTAGTAATAGAATACACCGGTCTACAGACTTGGGTCAGTTTACTCTTCTCAGGCAGATCCTAGGCAGTAAAAGGAATAGGCAGTAATAGAATACACCGGTCTACCGACTTGGGTCAGTTTACTCTTCTTAGGCAGATCCTAGGCAGTATGGCGAATAGCCAGTAATAGAATACACCGGTGTACCGACTTGGGTCAGTTTACCCTTCTCAGGCAGATCCTAGGCAGTAAGGCGAATAGGCAGTAAGAGAATACACCGGTCTACCGACTTGGGTCAGTTTACCCTCCTCAGGCAGATCCTAGGCAGTAAGGCGAATAGGCAGTAATAGAATACACCGGTCTACCGACTTGGGTCAGTTTACTCTTTTTAGGCAGACCCTAGGCAGTAAGGCGAATAGGCAGTAATAGAATACACCGGTCTACCGTTTTGGGTCAGTTTACCCTTCTTAGGCAGATCCTAGGCCTTAAGGTGATTAGGCAGTAAGAGAATACACCGGTCTACCGACTTGGGTCAGTTTACCCTTCTTGAGCAGATCCTAGGCAGTAAGGCGAATAGGCAGTAGGAGAATACACCGGTCTACCGACTTGGGTCAGTTTACCCTTCTCAGGCAGATCCTAGGCAGTAAGGCGAATATGCAGTAAGAGAATACACCGGTCTACCGACTTGGATCAGTTTACCCTTCTCAGGCAGATCCTAGGCAGTAAGGCGAATAGGCAGTAATAGAATACACCGGTCTACCGACTTGGGTCAGTTTACCCTTCTTATGCAGATCCTAGGCAGTAAGGCGAATAGGCAGTAATAGAATACACCGGTCTACCGACTTGGGTCAGTTTACCCTTCTTATGCAGATCCTAGGCAGTAAGGCGAATAGGCAGTAATAGAATACACCGGTCTACCGACTTGGGTCACTTTACCCTTCTTATGCAGATCCTAGGCAGTAAGGCGAATAGGCAGTAATAGAATACACCGGTCTACCGACTTGGGTCAGTTTACCCTTCTTATGCAGATCCTAGGCAGTAAGGCGAATAGGCAGTAAGAGAATACAGCGGTCTACCGACTTGGGTCAGTTTACCCTTCTTAGGCAGATCCTAGGCAGTAAGGCGAATAGGCAGTAAGAGAATACACCGGTCTACAGACTTGGGTCAGTTCACCTTTCTTAGGCAGATCCTAGGCAGTAAGGCGAATAGGCAGTAATAGAATACACCGGCCTACCGACTTGGGTCAGTTTACCCTTCTTAGGCAGATCCTAGGCAGTAAGGCGAATAGGCAGTAATAGAATACACCGGTCTACCGACTTGGGTCAGTTCACCCTTCTTAGGCAGATCCTAGGCAGTAAGGCGAATAGGCAGTAAGAGGATACACCGGTCTACCGACTTGGATCAGTTTACCCTTCTTAGGCAGATCCTAGGCAGTAAGGCGAATAGGCAGTAAGAGAATACACCGGTCTACCGACTTGGGTCAGTTTACCCTTCTTAGGCAGATCCTAGGCGGTAAGGCGAATAGGCAGTAAGAGAATACACCGGTCTACCGACTTGGGTCAGTTTACCCTTCTTGGGCAGATCCTAGGCAGTAAGGCGAATAGGCAGTAAGAGAATACACCGGTCTACCGACTTGGGTCAGTTTACCCTTCTTAGGCAGATCCTAGGCAGTAAGGCGAACAGGCAGTAATAGAATACACCAGGCTACCGACTTGGGTCAGTTTACTCTTCTTAGGCAGATCCTAGGCAGTAAGGCGAATAAGCAGTAATAGAATACACCGGTCTACCGACTTGGGTCAGTTTACCCTTCTTAGGCAGATCCTAGGCACTGAGGCGAACAGGCAGTATGAGAATACACCGGTCTACCGACTTGGGTCAGTTCACGCTTCTTAGGCAGATCCTAGGCAGTGAGGCGAATAGGCAGTAAGAGGATACACCGGTCTACCGACTTGGATCAGTTTACCCTTCTTAGGCAGATCCTAGGCAGTAAGGCGAATAGGCAGTAGAAGAATACACCGGTCTACCGACTTGGGTCAGTTTACCCTTCTTAGGCAGATCCTAGGCGGTAAGGCGAATAGACAGTAAGAGAATACACCGGTCTACCGACTTGGGTCAGTTTACCCTTCTTAGGCAGATCCTAGGCAGTAAGGCGAATTGGCAGTAAGAGAATACACCGGTCTACCGACTTGGGTCAGTTTACCCTTCTTAGGCAGATCCTAGGCAGTAAGGCGAACAGGCAGTAATAGAATACACCAGGCTACCGACTTGGGTCGGTTTACTCTTCTTAGGCAGATCTTAGGCAGTAAGGCAAATAGGCAGTGAGAGAATACACCGGTCTACCGACTCGGGTCAGTTTACCCTTCTTAGGCAGATCCTAGGCAGTAAGGCGAATAGGCAGTAAGAGAATACACCGGTCTACCAACTTGGGTCAGTTTACCCTTCTTAGGCAGATCCTAGGCAGTAAGGCGAATAGGCAGTAAGATAATACACCGGTCTACCGACTTGGGTCAGTTTACCCTTCTTAGGCAGATCCTAGGCAGTAAGGCGAATAGGCAGTAAGATAATACACCGCTCTACCGACTTGGGTCAGTTTATCCTTCTTAGGCAGATCCTAGGCAGTAAGGCGAATAGGCAGTGATAGAATACACTGGTCTACCGACTTGGATCAGTTTACCCTTCTTAGGCAGATTCTAGGCAGTAAGGCGAATAGGCAGTAATAGAATACACCGGTCTACCGACTTGGGTCAGTTTGCCCTTCTTAGGCAGATCCTAGGCAGTAAGGCGAATGGGCAGTGAGAGAATACACCGGTCTACAGACTTGGGTCAGTTTACTCCTTTTAGGCAGATCCTAGGCAGTAAGGCGAATAGGCAGTAATAGAATACACCGGTCTACCGACTTGGGTCAGTTTACCCTTCTTAGGCAGATCCTAGGCAGTAAGGCGAATGGGCAGTATGAGAATACACCGGTCTACCGACTTGGGTCAGTTTACCCTTCTTAGGCAGATCCTAGGCAGTAAGGCGAATAGGCAGTAATAGATTACACCGGTCTACCGACTTGGATCAGTTTACCCTTCTTAGGCAGATCCTAGGCAGTGAGGCGAATAGGCAGTAAGAGAATACACCGGTCTACCGACTTGGGTCAGTTTACCCTTCTCAGGCAGATCCTAGGCAGTAAGGCGAATAGACAGTATTAGAATACACCGGTCTACCTTTTGGGTCAGTTTACCCTTTTTAGGCAGACCCTAGGCAGTAAGGCGAATAGGCAGTAATAGAATACACCGGTCCACCGACTTGGGTCAGTTTACCCTTCTTAGGCAGATCCTAGGCCTTGAGGTGAATAGGCAGTAAGAGAATACACCGGTCTACCGACTTGGGTCAGTTTACCTTTCTTGAGCAGATCCTAGGCAGTAAGGCGAATAGGCAGTTAGAGAATACACCGGTCTACCGACTTGGGTCAGTTTACCCTTCTCAGGCAGATCCTAGGCAGTAAGGCGAATATGCAGTAAGAGAATACACCGGTCTACCGACTTGGATCAGTTTACCCTTCTCAGGCAGATCCTAGGCAGTAAGGTGAATAGGCAGTGATAGAATACACCGGTCTACCGACTTGGGTCAGTTTACCCTTCTTATGCAGATCCTAGGCAGTAAGGCGAATATGCAGTAATAGAATACACCGGTCTACCGACTTGGGTCAGTTTACCCTTCTTATGCAGATCCTAGGCAGTAAGGCGAATAGGCAGTAATAGAATACACCGGTCTAACGACTTGGGTCAGTTTACCCTTCTTATGCAGATCCTAGGCAGTAAGGCGAATAGGCAGTAATAGAATACACCGGTCTACCGACTTGGGTCAGTTTACCCTTCTTATGCAGATCCTAGGCGGTAAGGCGAATAGGCAGTAAGAGAATACAGCGGTCTACCGACTTGGGTCAGTTTACCCTTCTTAGGCAGATCCTAGGCAGTAAGGCGAATAGGCAGTAAGAGAATACACCGGTCTACAGACTTGGGTCAGTTCACCTTTCTTAGGCAGATCCTAGGCAGTAAGGCGAATAGGCAGTAATAGAATACACCGGCCTACCGACTTGGGTCAGTTTACCCTTCTTAGGCAGATCCTAGGCAGTAAGGCGAATAGGCAGTAATAGAATACACCGGTCTACCGACTTGGGTCAGTTCACCCTTCTTAGGCAGATCCTAGGCAGTGAGGCGAATAGGCAGTAAGAGGATACACCGGTCTACCGACTTGGATCAGTTTACCCTTCTTAGGCAGATCCTAGGCAGTAAGGCGAATAGGCAGTAAGAGAATACACCGGTCTACCGACTTGGGTCAGTTTACCCTTCTTAGGCAGATCCTAGGCGGTAAGGCGAATAGGCAGTAAGAGAATACACCGGTCTACCGACTTGGGTCAGTTTACCCTTCTTAGGCAGATCCTAGGCAGTAAGGCGAATAGGCAGTAAGAGAATACACCGGTCTACCGACTTGGGTCAGTTTACCCTCCTTAGGCAGATCCTAGGCAGTAAGGCGAACAGGCAGTAATAGAATACACCAGGCTACCGACTTGGGTCAGTTTACTCTTCTTAGGCAGATCCTAGGCAGTAAGGCGAATAGGCAGTAATAGAATACACCGGTCTACCGACTTGGGTTAGTTTACCCTTCTTAGGCAGATCCTAGGCAGTGAGGCGAATAGGCAGTAAGAGAATACACCGGTCTACCGACTTGGGTCAGTTCACCCTTCTTAGGCAGATCCTAGGCAGTGAGGCGAATAGGCAGTAAGAGGATACACCGGTCTACCGACTTGGATCAGTTTACCCTTCTTAGGCAGATCCTAGGCAGTAAGGCAAATAGGCAGTAAGAGAATACACCGGTCTACCGACTTGGGTCAGTTTACCCTTCTTAGGCAGATCCTAGGCGGTAAGGCGAATAGGCAGTGAGAGAATACACCGGTCTACCGACTTGGGTCAGTTTACCCTTCTTAGGCAGATCCTAGGCAGTAAGGCGAATAGGCAGTAAGAGAATACACCTGTCTACCGACTTGGGTCAGTTTACCCTTCCTTGGCAGATCCTAGGCAGTAAGGCGCACAGGCAGTAATAGAATACACCAGGCTACCGACTTGGGTCAGTTTACTCTTCTTAGGCAGATCCTAGGCAGTAAGGCAAATAGGCAGTGAGAGAATACACCGGTCTACCGACTTGGGTCAGTTTACCCTTCTTAGGCAGATCCTAGGCAGTAAGGCGAATAGGCAGTAAGAGGATACACCGGTCTACCAACTTGGGTCAGTTTACCCTTCTTAGGCAGATCCTAGGCAGTAAGGCGAATAGGCAGTAATAGAATACACCGGTCTACCGACTTGGGTCAGTTTACCCTTCTTAGGCAGATCCTAGGCAGTAAGGCGAATAGGCAGTAAGATAATACACCGGTCTACCGACTTGGGTCAGTTTACCCTTCTTAGGCAGATCCTAGGCAGTAAGGCGAATAGGCAGTAATAGAATACACCGGTCTACCGACTTGGATCAGTTTACCCTTCTTAGGCAGATCCTAGGCAGTAAGGCGAATAGGCAGTAATAGAATACACCGGTCTACCGACTTGGGTCAGTTTACCCTTCTTAGGCAGATCCTAAGCAGTAAGGCGAATGGGCAGTGAGAGAATACACCGGTCTACAGACTTGGGTCAGTTTACTCCTCTTAGGCAGATCCTAGGCAGTAAGGCGAATTGGCAGTAATAGAATACACCGGTCTACCGACTTGGGTCAGTTTACCCTTCTTAGGCAGATCCTAGGCAGTAAGGCGAATGGGCAGTAAGAGAATACACCGGTCTACCGACATGGGTCAGTTTACCCTTCTTAGGCAGATCCTAGGCAGTAAGGCGAATAGGCAGTAATAGAATACACCGGTCTACCGACTTGGATCAGTTTACCCTTCTTAGGCAGATCCTAGGCAGTAAGGCGAATAGGCAGTAATAGAATACACCGGACTACAGACTTGAGTTAGTTTACCCTTCTTGGGCAGATCCTAGGCAGTAAGGCGAATAGGCAGTAAGAGAATACACCGGTCTACCGACTTGGGTCAGTTTACCCTTCTTAGGCAGATCCTAGGCAGTACGGCGAATAGGCAGTAAGAGAATACACCGGTCTACCGACTTGGGTCAGTTCACCCTTCTTAGGCAGATCCTAGGCAGTGAGGCGAATAGGCAGTAAGAGGATACACCGGTCTACCGACTTGGATCAGATTACCCTTCTTAGGCAGACCCTAGGCAGTAAGGCGAATAGGCAGTAAGAGAATACACCGGTCTACCAACTTGGGTCAGTTTACCCTTCTAAGGCAGATCCTAGGCGGTAAGGCGAATAGGCAGTAAGAGAATACACCGGTCTACCGACTTGGGTCAGTTTACCCTTCTTAGGCAGATCCTAGGCAGTAAGGCGAATAGGCAGTAAGAGAATACACCGGTCTACCGACTTGGGTCAGTTTACCCTTCTTAGGCAGATCCTAGGCAGTAAGGCGAACAGGCAGTAATAGAATACACCAGGCTACCGACTTGGGTCAGTTTACTCTTCTTAGGCAGATCCTAGGCAGTAAGGCGAATAGGCAGTGAGAGAATACACCGGTCTACCGACTTGGGTCAGTTTACCCTTCTTAGGCAGATCCTAGGCAGTAAGGCGAATAGGCAGTAAGAGAATACACCGGTCTACCGACTTGGGTCAGTTTACCCTTCTTAGGCAGATCCTAGGCAGTAAGGCGAATATGCAGTAAGAGAATATACCGGTCTACCGACTTGGATCAGTATACCCATCTTAGGCAGATCCTAGGCAGTAAGGCGAATAGGCAGTGATAGAATACACCGGTCTACCGACTTGGGTTAGTTTCCCTTCTTAGGCAGATCCTAGGCAGTAAGGCGAATAGGCAGTAATAGAATACACCGGTCTACAGACTTGAGTTAGTTTACCCTTCTTAGGCAAATCCTAGGCAGTGGGGCGAATAGGCAGTAATAGAATACACCGGTCTACCGACTTGGGTCAGTTTACCCTTCTTAGGCAGATCCTAGGCAGTAAGGCGAATAGGCAGTAAGAGAATACACCGGTCTACCGACTTGGGTCAGTTTACCCTTCTTAGGCAGATCCTAGGCAGTAAGGCGAACAGGCAGTAATAGAATACACCAGGCTACCGACTTGGGTCAGTTTACTCTTCTTAGGCAGATCCTAAGCAGTGAGGCGAATAGGCAGTGAGAGAATACACCGGTCTACCGACTTGGGTCAATTTACCCTTCTTAAGCAGATCCTAGGCAGTAAGGCGAATAGACAGTAATAGAATACACCGGTCTACAGACTTGGGTCAGTTTACCCTCCTTAGGCAGATCCTAGGCAGTAAGGCGAATAGGCAGTAAGAGAATATACCGGTCTACAGACTTGGGTCAGTTTACCCTTCTTAGGCAGATCCTAGGCAGTGAGGCGAATAGGCAGTAAGAGAATACACCGGTCTACAGACTTGGGTCAGTTTACCCTTCTTAGGCAGATCCTAGACAGAAAGGCGAATAGGCAGTAATAGAATACACCGGTCTACAGACTTGGGTCAGTTTACCCTTCTTAGGCAGATCCTAGGCAGTAAGGCGAATAGGCAGTAAGAGAATTTACCGGTCTACAGACTTGGGTCAGTTTACCCTTCTTAGGCAGATCCCAGGCAGTAAGGCGAATAGGCAGTAATAGAATACACCGGTCTACAGACTTGGGTCAGTTTACTTTTCTTAGGCAGATCCTAGGCAGTAAGGCGAATAGGCAGTAAGGCGAACAGACACTAAGATAATACACCGGTCTACCGCTTTGGGTCAGTTTACCCTTCTTAGGCAGATCCTAGGCAGTAAGGCGAATAGGCAGTGATAGAATACACCGGTCTACCGACTTGGGTCAGTTTACCCTTCTTAGGCAGATCCTAGGCAGTAAGGCGAATAGGCAGTGATAGAATACACCGGTCTACCGACTTGGGTCAGTTTACCCTTCTCAGGCAGATCCTAGGCAGTAAGGCGAATAGGCACTAATAGAATACACCGGTCTACCGACTTGGGTCAGTTTACTCTTTTTAGGCAGACCCTAGGCAGTAAGGCGAATAGGCAGTAATAGAATACACTGGTTACCGACTTGGGTCAGTTTACCATTCTTAGGCAGATCCTAGGCCTTAAGGTGAATAGGCAGTAAGAGAATACACCGGTCTACCGACTTGGGTCAGTTTACCCTTCTTGAGCAGATCCTAGGCAGTAAGGCGAATAGGCAGTAAGAGAATACACCGGTCAACCGACTTGGGTCAGTTTACCCTTCTCAGGCAGATCCTAGGCAGTAAGGCGAATATGCAGTAAGAGAATAAACCGGTCTACCGACTTGGATCAGTTTAACCTTCTCAGGCGGATCCTAGGCAGTAAGGCGAATAGGCAGTAATAGAATACACCGGTCTACCGACTTGGGTCAGTTTACCCTTCTTATGCAGATCCTAGGCAGTAAGGCGAATATGCAGTAATAGAATACACCGGTCTACCGACTTGGGTCAGTTTACCCTTCTTATGCAGATCCTAGGCAGTAAGGCGAATAGGCAGTAATAGAATACACCGGCCTACCGACTTGGGTCAGTTTACCCTTCTCAGGCAGATCCTAGGCAGTAAGGCGAATAGGCAGTAATAGAATACACCGGTCTACCGACTTGGGAGAGTTCACCCTTCTTAGGCAGATCCTAGGCAGTGAGGCGAATAGGCAGTAAGAGGATACACCGGTCTACCGACTTGGATCAGTTTACCCTTCTTAGGCAGATCCTAGGCAGTAAGGCGAATAGGCAGTAAGAGAATACACTGGTCTACCGACTTGGGTCAGTTTACCCTTCTTAGGCAGATCCTAGGCGGTAAGGCGAATAGGCAGTGAGAGAATACACCGGTCTACCGACTTGGGTCAGTTTACCCTTCTTAGGCAGATCCTAGGCAGTAAGGCGAACAGGCAGTAATAGAATACACCAGGCTACCGACTTGGGTCAGTTTACTCTTCTTAGGCAGATCCTAGGCAGTAAGGCGAATAGGCAGTAATAGATTACACCGGTCTACCGACTTGGGTTAGTTTACCCTTCTTAGGCAGATCCTAGGCAGTGAGGCGAATAGGCAGTAGGAGAATACACCGGTCTACCGACTTGGGTCAGTTCACCCTTCTTAGGCAGATCCTAGGCAGTGAGGCGAATAGGCAGTAAGAGGATACACCGGTCTACCGACTTGGATCAGTTTACCCTTCTTTGGCAGATCCTAGGCAGTAAGGCGAATAGGCAGTAAGAGAATACACCGGTCTACCGACTTGGGTCAGTTTACCCTTCTTAGGCAGATTCTAGGCGGTAAGGCGGATAGGCAGTAAGAGAATACACCGGTCTACCGACTTGGGTCAGTTTACCCTTCTTAGGCAGATCCTAGGCAGTAAGGCGAATGGGCAGTAAGAGAATACACCGGTCTACCGACTTGGGTCAGTTAACCCTTCTTAGGCAGATCCTAGGCAGTGAGGCGAACAGGCAGTAATAGAATACACCAGGCTACCGACTTGGGTCAGTTTACTCTTCTTAGGCAGATCCTAGGCAGTAAGGCAAATAGGCAGTGAGAGAATACACCGGTCTACCGACTTGGGTCAGTTTACCCTTCTTAGGCAGATCCTAGGCAGTAAGGCGAATAGGCAGTAAGAAAATACACCGGTCTACCAACTTGGGTCAGTTTACCCTTCTTAGGCAGATCCTAGGCAGTAAGGCGAATAGGCAGTAATAGAATACACCGGTCTACAGAATTGGGTCAGTTTACCCTTCTTAGGCAGATCCTAGGCAGTAAGGCGAATAGGCAGTAAGATAATACACCGGTCTACCGACTTGGGTCAGTTTACCCTTCTTAGGCAGATCCTAGGCAGTAGGGCGAATAGGCAGTAATAGAATACACCGGTCTACCGACTTGGATCAGTTTACCCTTCTTAGGCAGATCCTAGGCAGTAAGGCGAATAGGCAGTAATAGAATACACCGGTCTACCGACTTGGGTCAGTTTACCCTTCTTAGGCAGATCCTAGGCAGTAAGGCGAATGGGCAGTGAGAGAATACACCGGTCCACAGACTTGGGTCAGTTTACTCCTCTTAGGCAGATCCTAGGCAGTAAGGCGAATAGGCAGTAATAGAATACACCGGTCTACCGACTTGGGTCAGTTTACCCTTCTTAGGCAGATCCTAGGCAGTAAGGCGAATAGGCAGTAAGGGAATACACCGGTCTACCGACTTGGGTCAGTTTACCCTTCTTAGGCAGATCCTAGGCAGTAAGGCGAATAGGCAGTAATAGAATACACCGGTCTACCGACTTGGGTCAGTTTACCCTTCTTAGGCAGATCCTAGGCAGTAAGGCGAATAGGCAGTAATAGAATACACCGGACTACAGACTTGAGTTAGTTTACCCTTCTTAGGCAGATCCTAGGCAGTAAGGCGAATAGGCAGTAATAGAATACACCGGTCTACCGACTTGGGTCAGTTTACCCTTCTTAGGCAGATCCTAGGCAGTGAGGCGAATAGGCAGTAATAGAAAACACCGGTCTACCGACTTGGGTCAGTTTACCCTTCTTAGGCAGATCCTAGGCAGTAAGGTGAATAGGCAGTGATAGAATACACCGGTCTACAGACTTGGGTTAGTTTACTCTTCTTAGGCAGATACTAGGCAGTAAGGCGAATAGGCAGTAAGAGAATACACCGGTCTACCGACTTTGGTCAGTTTACCTTTCTTAGGCAGATCCTAGGCAGTACGGCGAATAGGCAGTAAGAGAATACACCGGTCTACCGACTTGGGTCAGTTCACCCTTCTTAGGCAGATCCTAGGCAGTGAGGCGAATAGGCAGTAAGAGGATACAACGGTCTACCGACTTGGATCAGTTTACCCTTCTTAGGCAGATCCTAGGCAGTAAGGCGAATAGGCAGTAAGAGAATACACCGGTCCACCAACTTGGGTCAGTCTACCCTTCTAAGGCAGATCCTAGGCGGTAAGGCGAATAGGCAGTAAGAGAATACACCGGTCTACCGACTTGGGTCAGTTTACCCTTCTTAGGCAGATCCTAGGCAGTAAGGCGAATAGGCAGTAAGAGAATACACCGGTCTACCGACTTGGGTCAGTTTACCCTTCTTAGGCAGATCCTAGGCAGTAAGGCGAACAGGCAGTAATAGATTACACCAGGCTACCGACTTGGGTCAGTTTACTCTTCTTAGGCAGATCCTAGGCAGTAAGGCGAATAGGCAGTGAGAGAATACACCGGTCTACCGACTTGGGTCAGTTTACCCTTCTTAGGCAGATCCTAGGCAGTAAGGCGAATAGGCAGTGGGAGAATACACCGGTCTACCGACTTGGGTCAGTTTACCCTTCTTAGGCAGATCCTAGGCAGTAAGGCGAATAGGCAGTAAGAGAATATACCGGTCTACCGACTTGGATCAGTATACCCATCTTAGGCAGATCCTAGGCAGTAAGGCGAATAGGCAGTGATAGAATACACAGGTCTACCGACTTGGGTTAGTTTCCCTTCTTAGGCAGATCCTAGGCAGTAAGGCGAATAGGCAGTAATAGAATACACCGGTCTACAGACTTGAGTTAGTTTACCCTTCTTAGGCAGATCCTAGGCAGTGAGGCGAATAGGCAGTAATAGAATACACCGGTCTACCGACTTGGGTCAGTTTACCCTTCTTAGGCAGATCCTAGGCAGTAAGGCGAATAGGCAGTAATAGAATACACCGGTCTACCGACTTGGGTCAGTTTACCCTTCTTAGGCAGATCCTAGGCAGTAAGGCGAATGGGCAGTAATAGAATACACCGGTCCACAGACTTGGGTTAGTTTACCCTTCATAGGCAGATCCTAGGCAGTAAGGCGAATAGGCAGTAATAGAATACACCGGTCTACCGACTCGGGTCAGTTTACCCTTCTTAGGCATATCCTAGGCAGTCAGGCGAATAGGCAGTAAGAGAATACACCGGTCTACCGACTTGGGTCAGTTTACCCTTCTTAGGCAGATCCTAGGCAGTAAGGCGAATAGGCAGTAAGAGAATACACCGGTCTACCGACTTGGGTCAGTTTACCCTTCTTAGGCAGATCCTAGGCAGTAAGGCGAATAGGCAGTAAGAGAATACACCGGTCTACCGACTTGGGTCAGTTTACCCTTCTTAGGCAGATCCTGGGCAGTGAGGCGAATAGGCAGTAATAGGATACACCGGTCTACCGACTTGGGTCAGTTTACCCTTCTTAGGCAGATCCTAGGCAGTGAGGTGAATAGGCAGTAATAGGATACACCGGTCTACCGACTTGGATCAGTTTACCCTTCTTAGGCAGATCCTAGGCAGTAAGGCGAATAGGCAGTAATAGAATACACCGGTCTACAGACTTGGGTTAGTTTACTTTTCTTAGGCAGATCCTAGGCAGTAAGGCGAATAGGCAGTAATAGAATACACTGGTCTACCGACT
Organism: Brachyptera risi; assembly: GCA_964007535.1. Taxonomy (NCBI): domain Eukaryota; kingdom Metazoa; phylum Arthropoda; class Insecta; order Plecoptera; family Taeniopterygidae; genus Brachyptera; species Brachyptera risi. Next base: position 16,380,984 of record OZ023338.1, on the reverse strand, counting down.
TGGGTCAGTTCACCCTTCTTAGGCAGATCCTAGGCAGTAAGGCGAATAGGCAGTAAGAGAATACACTGGTCTACCGACTTGGGTCAGTTTACCCTTCTTAGGCAGATCCTAGGCAGTAAGTCGAATAGGCAGTAAGAGAATACACCGGTCTACCGACTTGGGTCAGTTTACCCTTCTTATGCAGATCCTAGGCAGTAAGTCGAATAGGCAGTAAGAGAATACACCGGTCTACCGACTTGGGTCAGTTTACCCTTCTTAGGCAGATCCTAGGCAGTGAGGCGAATAGGCAGTAAGGGAATACACCGGTCTACCGAATTGGGTCAGTTTACCCTTCTTAGGCGGATCCTAGGCAGTAAGGCGAATAGGCAGTAATAGAATACACCGGTCTACCGACTTGGGTCAGTTTACCCTTCTTAGGCAGATCCTAGGCAGTAAGGCGAATAGGCAGTAATAGAATACACCGGTCTACCGACTTGGGTCAGTTTACCCTTCTTATGCAGATCCTAGGCAGTAAGGCGAATAGGCATAAATAGAATTCACCGGTCTACCGACTTGGGTCAGTTTACCCTTCTTATGCAGATCCTAGGCAGTAAGGCGAATAGGCATTAATAGAATACACCGGTCTACCGACTTGGGTCAGTTTACCCTTCTTATGCAGATCCTAGGCAGTAAGGCGAATAGGCATTAATAGAATACACATGGTCTACAGACTTGGGTCAGTTTACCCTTCTTAGGCAGATCCTAGGCAGTAAGGCGAATGGGCAGTAATAGAATACACCGGTCTACCGACTTGGGTCAGTTTACCCTTCTTAGGCAGATCCTAGGCAGTAAGGCGAATAGGCAGTAAGGCGAACAGACAGTAAGATAATACACCGGTCTACCGAATTGGATCAGTTTACCCTTCTTAGGCAGATCCTAGGCAGTAAGGCGAATAGGCAGTAATAGAATACACCGGTCTACAGACTTGAGTCAGTTTACCCTTCTTAGGCAGATCCTAGGCAGTGAGGCGAATAGGCAGTAAGAGAATATACCGGTCTACAGACTTGGGTCAGTTTACCCTTCTTAGGCAGATCCTGGGCAGTAAGGCGAATAGGCAGTAATAGAATACACCGGTCTACCGACTTGGGTCAGTTTACCCTTCTTAGGCAGATCCTAGGCAGTAAGGCGAATAGGCAGTAAGGCGAACAGACAGTAAGATAATACACCGGTCCACCGATTCGGATCAGTTTACCCTTCTTAGGCAGATCCTAGGCAGTAAGGCGAATGAAGTAATAGAATACACCGGTCTACAGACATGGGTCAGTTTACCCTTCTTAGGCAGATCCTAGGCAGTAAGGCGAATAGGCAGTAAGAGAATATACCGGTCCACAGACTTGGGTCAGTTTACCCTTCTTAGGCAGATCCTAGGCAGTGAGGCGAATAGGCAGTAAGAGAATACACCGGTCTACAGACTTGGGTCAGTTTACCCTTCTTAGGCAGATCCTAGACAGTAAGGCGAATAGGCAGTAATAGAATACACCGGTCTACAGACTTGGGTCAGTTTACCCTTCTTAGGCAGATCCTAGGCAGTAAGGCGAATAGGCAGTAATAGAATACACCGGTCTACAGACTTGGGTCAGTTTACCCTTCTTAGGCAGATCCTAGGCAGTAAGGCGAATAGGCAGTAAGGCGAACAGACAGTAAGATAATACACCGGTCTACCGACTTGGGTCAGTTTACCCTTCTTAGGCAGATCCTAGGCAGTAAGGCGAATAGGCAGTAAGAGAATACACCGGTCTACCGACTTGGGTCAGTTTACCCTTCTTAGGCAGATCCTAGGCAGTAAGGCGAACAGGCAGTAATAGAATACACCAGGCTACCGACTTGGGTCAGTTTACTCTTCTTAGGCAGATCCTGGGAAGTAAGGCAAATAGGCAGTGAGAGAATACACCGGTCTACCGACTTGGGTCAGTTTACCCTTCTTAGGCAGATCCTAGGCAGTAAGGCGAATAGGCAGTAAGAGAATACACCGGTCTACCAACTTGGGTCAGTTTACCCTTCTTAGGCAGATCCTAGGCAGTAAGGCGAATAGGCAGTGATAGAATACACCGGTCTACAGAATTGGGTCAGTTTACCCTTCTTAGGCAGATCCTAGGCAGTAAGGCGAATAGGCAGTAAGATAATACACCGGTCTACCGACTTGGGTCAGTTCACCCTTCTTAGGCAGATCCTAGGCAGTAAGGCGAATAGGCAGTAATAGAATACACCGGTCTACCGACTTGGATCAGTTTACCCTTCTTAGGCAGATCCTAGGCAGTAAGGCGAATAGGCAGTAATAGAATACACCGGTCTACCGACTCGGGTCAGTTTACCCTTCTTAGGCAGATCCTAGGCAGTAAGGCGAATGGGCAGTGAAAGAATACACCGGTCTACAGACTTGGGTCAGTTTACTCCTCTTAGGCAGATCCTAGGCAGTAAGGCGAATAGGCAGTAATAGAATACACCGGTCTACCGACTTGGGTCAGTTTACCCTTCTTAGGCAGATCCTAGGCAGTAAGGCGAATGGGCAGTGAGAGAATACACCGGTCTACCGACTTGGGTCAGTTTACCCTTCTTAGGCAGATCCTAGGCAGTAAGGCGAATAGGCAGTAATAGAATACACCGGTCTACCGACTTGGATAAGTTTACCCTTCTTAGGCAGATCCTAGGCAGTAAGGCGAATAGGCAGTAATAGAATACACCGGACTACAGACTTGAGTTAGTTTACCCTTCTTAGGCAGATCCTAGGCAGTAAGGCGAATAGGCAGTAATAGAATACACCGGTCTACCGACTTGGGTCAGTTTACCCTTCTTAGGCAGATCCTAGGCAGTGAGGCGAATAGGCAGTAATAGAAAACACCGGTCTACCGACTTGGGTCAGTTTACCCTTCTTAGGCAGATCCTAGGCAGTAAGGTGAATAGGCAGTAATAGAATACACCGGTCTACAGACTTGGGTTAGTTTACTCTTCTAAGGCAGATACTAGGCAGTAAGGCGAATAGGCAGTAAGAGAATACACCGGTCTACCGACTTTGGTCAGTTTACCCTTCTTAGGCAGATCCTAGGCAGTACGGCGAATAGGCAGTAAGAGAATACACCGGTCTACCGACTTGGGTCAGTTCACCCTTCTTAGGCAGATCCTAGGCAGTGAGGCGAATAGGCAGTAAGAGGATACACCGGTCTACGAACTTGGATCAGTTTACCCTTCTTAGGCAGATCCTAGGCAGTAAGGCGAATAGGCAGTAAGAGAACACACCGGTCCACCAACTTGGGTCAGTTTACCCTTCTAAGGCAGATCCTAGGCGGTAAGGCGAATAGGCAGTAAGAGAATACACCGGTCTACCGACTTGGGTCAGTTTACCCTTCTTAGGCAGATCCTAGGCGGTAAGGCGAATAGGCAGTAAGAGAATACACCGGTCTACCGACTTGGGTCAGTTTACCCTTCTTAGGCAGATCCTAGGCAGTAAGGCGAACAGGCAGTAATAGATTACACCAGGCTACCGACTTGGGTCAGTTTACTCTTCTTAGGCAGATCCTAGGCAGTAAGGCGAATATGCAGTAAGAGAATACACCGGTCTACCGACTTGGGTCAGTTTACCCTTCTTAGGCAGATCCTAGGCAGTAAGGCGAATAGGCAGTGGGAGAATACACCGGTCTACCGACTTGGGTCAGTTTACCCTTCTTAGGCAGATCCTAGGCAGTAAGGCGAATAGGCAGTAAGAGAATATACCGGTCTACCGACTTGGATCAGTATACCCATCTTAGGCAGATCCTAGGCAGTAAGGCGAATAGGCAGTGATAGAATACACCGGTCTACCGACTTGGGTTAGTTTCCCTTCTTAGGCAGATCCTAGGCAGTAAGGCGAATAGGCAGTAATAGAATACACCGGTCTACAGACTTGAGTTAGTTTACCCTTCTTAGGCAGATCCTAGGCAGTAAGGCGAATAGGCAGTAATAGAATACACCGGTCTACCGACTTGGGTCAGTTTACCCTTCTTAGGCAGATCCTAGGCAGTAAGGCGAATAGGCAGTAAGAGAATACACCGGTCTACCGACTTGGGTCAGTTTACCCTTCTTAGGCAGATCCTAGGCATTAAGGCGAACAGGCAGTAATAGAATACACCAGGCTACCGACTCGGGTCAGTTTACTCTTCTTAGGCAGATCCTAAGCAGTGAGGCGAATAGGCAGTGAGAGAATACACCGGTCTACCGACTTGGGTCAATTTAACCTTCTTAGGCAGATCCTAGGCAGTGAGGCGAATAGGCAGTAATAGAATACACCGGTCTACAGACTTGGGTCAGTTTACCCTTCTTAGGCAGATCCTAGGCAGTAAGGCGAATAGGCAGTAATAGAATACAACGGTCTACCGACTCGGGTCAGTTAACCCTTCTTAGGCAGATCCTAGGCAGTAAGGCGAATGGGCAGTAATAAAATACACCGGTCTACAGACTTGGGTTAGTTTACCCTTCTTGGGCAGATCCTAGGCAGTAAGGCGAATAGGCAGTAATAGAATACACCGGTCTACCGACTCGGGTCAGTTTACCCTTCTTAGGCAGATCCTAGGCAGTAAGGCGATTAGGCAGTAAGAGAATACACCGGTCTACCGACTTGGGTCAGTTTACCCTTCTTAGGCAGATCCTAGGCAGTAAGGCGAATAGGGAGTAAGAGAATACACCGGTCTACCGACTTGGGTCAGTTTACCCTTCTTAGGCAGATCCTGGGCAGTTAGGCGAATAGGCAGTAATAGGATACACCGGTCTACCGACTTGGGTCAGTTTACCCTTCTTAGGCAGATCCTAGGCAGTGAGGCGAATAGGCAGTAATAGGATACACCGGTCTACCGACTTGGATCAGTTTACCCTTCTTAGGCAGATCCTAGGCAGTAAGGCGAATAGGCAGTAATAGAATACACCGGTCTACAGACTTGGGTTAGTTAACCCTTCCTAGGCAGATCCTAGGCAGTGAGGCGAATAGGCAGTAATAGGATACACCGGTCTACCGACTTGGATCAGTTTACCCTTCTTAGGCAGATCCTAGGCAGTAAGGCGAATAGGCAGTAATAGAATACACCGGTCTACAGACTTGGGTTAGTTTACCCTTCTTAGGCAGATCCTAGGCAGTAAGGCGAATAGGCAGTAATAGAATACACAGGTCTACCGACTTGGGTCAGTTCACCCTTCTTAGGCAGATCCTAGGCAGTGAGGCAAATAGGCAGTAAGAGAATACACTGGTCTACCGACTTGGGTCAGTTTACCCTTCTTAGGCAGATCCTAGGCAGTAAGTCGAATAGGCAGTAAGAGAATACACCGGTCTACCGACTTGGGTCAGTTTACCCTTCTTATGCAGATCCTAGGCAGTAAGTCGAATAGGCAGTAAGAGAATACACCGGTCTACCGACTTGGGTCAGTTTACCCTTATTATGCAGATCCTAGGCAGTAAGGCGAATAGGCATTAATAGAATACACCGGTCTACCGACTTGGTTCAGTTTACCCTTCTTATGCAGATCCTAGGCAGTAAGGCGAATAGGCATTAATAGAATACACATGGTCTACAGACTTGGGTCGGTTTACCCTCCTTAGGCAGATCCTAGGCAGTAAGGCGAATAGGCAGTAATAGAATACACCGGTCTACCGACTTGGGTCAGTTTACCCTTCTCAGGCAGATCCTAGGCAGTAAGGCGAATAGGCAGTAAGGCGAACAGACAGTAAGATAATACACCGGTCTACCGACTTGGATCAGTTTACCCTTCTTAGGCAGATCCTAGGCAGTAAGGCGAATAGGCAGTAATAGAATACACCGGTCTACAGACTTGAGTCAGTTTACCCTTCTTAGGCAGATCCTAGGCAGTAAGGCGAATAGGCAGTAAGGCGAACAGACAGTAAGATAATACACCGGTCTACCGATTCGGATCAGTTTACCCTTCTTAGGCAGATCCTAGGCAGTAAGGCGAATGAAGTAATAGAATACACCGGTCTACAGACATGGGTCAGTTTACCCTTCTTAGGCAGATCCTAGGCAGTAAGGCGAATAGGCAGTAAGAGAATATACCGGTCTACAGACTTGGGTCAGTTTACCCTTCTTAGGCAGATCCTAGGCAGTGAGGCGAATAGGCAGTAAGAGAATACACCGGTCTACAGACTTGGGTCAGTTTACCCTTCTTAGGCAGATCCAAGACAGTAAGGCGAATAGGCAGTAATAGAATACACCGGTCTACAGACTTGGGTCAGTTTACCCTTCTTAGGCAGATCCTAGGCAGTAAGGCGAATAGGCAGTAAGAGAATTTACCGGTCTACAGACTTGGGTCAGTTTACCCTTCTTAGGCAGATCCTAGGCAGTAAGGCGAATAGGCAGTAATAGAATACACCGGTCTACAGACTTGGGTCAGTTTACCCTTCCTAGGCAGATCCTAGGCAGTAAGGCGAATAGGCAGTAAGGCGAACAGACAGTAAGATAATACACCGGTCTACCGACTTGGGTCAGTTTACCCTTCTTAGGCAGATCCTAGGCAGTAAGGCGAATAGGCAGTAAGAGAATACACCGGTCTACCGACTTGGGTCAGTTTACCCTTCTTAGGCAGATCCTAGGCAGTAAGGCGAATAGGCAGAATTAGAATACACCGGTCTACCGACTTGGGTCAGTTTACCCTTCTTAGGCAGATCCTGGGCAGTGAGGCGAATAGGCAGTAATAGGATACACCGGTCTACCGACTTGGGTCAGTTTACCCTTCTTAGGCAGATCCTAGGCAGTGAGGCGAATAGGCAGTAATAGGATACACCGGTCTACCGACTTGGATCAGTTTACCCTTCTTAGGCAGATCCTAGGCAGTAAGGCGAATAGGCAGTAATAGAATACACCGGTCTACAGACTTGGGTTAGTTTACCCTTCCTAGGCAGATCCTAGGCAGTGAGGCGAATAGGCAGTAATAGGATACACCGGTCTACCGACTTGGATCAGTTTACCCTTCTTAGGCAGATCCTAGGCAGTAAGGCGAGCAGGCAGTAATAGAATACACCGGTCTACAGACTTGGGTTAGTTTACCCTTCTTAGGCAGATCCTAGGCAGTAAGGCGAATAGGCAGTAATAGAATACACCGGTCTACCGACTTGGGTCAGTTCACCCTTCTTAGGCAGATCCTAGGCAGTAAGGCGAATAGGCAGTAAGAGAATACACTGGTCTACCGACTTGGGTCAGTTTACCCTTCTTAGGCAGATCCTAGGCAGTAAGTCGAATAGGCAGTAAGAGAATACACCGGTCTACCGACTTGGGTCAGTTTACCCTTCTTATGCAGATCCTAGGCAGTAAGTCGAATAGGCAGTAAGAGAATACACCGGTCTACCGACTTGGGTCAGTTTACCCTTCTTATGCAGATCCTAGGCAGTAAGGCGAATAGGCAGTAAGGGAATACACCGGTCTACCGACTTGGGTCAGTTTACCCTTCTTAGGCGGATCCTAGGCAGTAAGGCGAATAGGCAGTAATAGAATACACCGGTCTACCGACTTGGGTCAGTTTACCCTTCTTAGGCAGATCCTAGGCAGTAAGGCGAATAGGCAGTAATAGAATACACCGGTCTACCGACTTGGGTCAGTTTACCCTTCTTATGCAGATCCTAGGCAGTAAGGCGAATAGGCATTAATAGAATTCACCGGTCTACCGACTTGGGTCAGTTTACCCTCATTATGCAGATCCTAGGCAGTAAGGCGAATAGGCATTGATAGAATACACCGGTCTACCGACTTGGGTCAGTTTACCCTTCTTATGCAGATCCTAGGCAGTAAGGCGAATAGGCATTAATAGAATACACATGGTCTACAGACTTGGGTCAGTTTACCCTCCTTAGGCAGATCCTAGGCAGTAAGGCGAATAGGCAGTAATAGAATACACCGGTCTACCGACTTGGGTCAGTTTACCCTCTTTAGGCAGATCCTAGGCAGTAAGGCGAATAGGCAGTAAGGCGAACAGACAGTAAGATAATACACCGGTCTACCGACTTGGATCAGTTTACCCTTCTTAGGCAGATCCTAGTCAGTAAGGCGAATAGGCAGTAATAGAATACACCGGTCTACAGACTTGAGTCAGTTTACCCTTCTTAGGCAGATCCTAGGCAGTAAGGCGAATAGGCAGTAAGGCGAACAGACAGTAAGATAATACACCGGTCTACCGATTCGGATCAGTTTACCCTTCTTAGGCAGATCCTAGGCAGTAAGGCGAATGAAGTAATAGAATACACCGGTCTACAGACATGGGTCAGTTTACCCTTCTTAGGCAGATCCTAGGCAGTAAGGCGAATAGGCAGTAAGAGAATATACCGGTCTACAGACTTGGGTCAGTTTACCCTTCTTAGGCAGATACTAGGCAGTGAGGCGAATAGGCAGTAAGAGAATACACCGGTCTACAGACTTGGGTCAGTTTACCCTTCTTAGGCAGATCCTAGACAGTAAGGCGAATAGGCAGTAATAGAATACACCGGTCTACAGACTTGGGTCAGTTTACCCTTCTTAGGCAGATCCTAGGCAGTAAGGCGAATAGGCAGTAAGAGAATTTACCGGTCTACAGACTTGGGTCAGTTTACCCTTCTTAGGCAGATCCTAGGCAGTAAGGCGAATAGGCAGTAATAGAATACACCGGTCTACAGACTTGGGTCAGTTTACCCTTCTTAGGCAGATCCTAGGCAGTAAGGCGAATAGGCAGTAAGGCGAACAGACAGTAAGATAATACACCGGTCTACCGACTTGGGTCAGTTTACCCTTCTTAGGCAGATCCTAGGCAGTAAGGCGAATAGGCAGTAAGAGAATACACCGGTCTACCGACTTGGGTCAGTTAACCCTTCTTAGGCAGATCCTAGGCAGTAAGGCGAACAAGCAGTAATAGAATACACCAGGCTACCGACTTGGGTCAGTTTACTCTTCTTAGGCAGATCCTAGGCAGTAAGGCAAATAGGCAGTGAGAGAATACACCGGTCTACCGACTTGGGTCAGTTTACCCTTCTTGGGCAGATCCTAGGCAGTAAGGCGAATAGGCAGTAAGAGAATACACCGGCCTACCAACTTGGGTCAGTTTACCCTTCTTAGGCAGATCCTAGGCAGTAAGGCGAATAGGCAGTGATAGAATACACTGGTCTACAGAATTGGGTCAGTTTACCCTTCTTAGGCAGATCCTAGGCAGTAAGGCGAATAGGCAGTAAGATAATACACCAGTCTACCGACTTGGGTCAGTTTACCCTTCTTAGGCAGATCCTAGGCAGTAAGGCGAATAGGCAGTAATAGAATACACCGGTCTACCGACTTGGATCAGTTTACCCTTCTTAGGCAGATCCTAGGCAGTAAGGCGAATAGGCAGTAATAGAATACACCGGTCTATCGACTTGGGTCAGTTTACCCTTCTTAGGCAGATCCTAGGCAGTAAGGCGAAAGGGCAGTGAGAGAATACACCGGTCTACAGACTTGGGTCAGTTTACTCCTCTTAGGCAGATCCTAGGCAGTAAGGCGAATAGGCAGTAATAGAATACACCGGTCTACCGACTTGAGTCAGTTTACCCTTCTTAGGCAGATCCTAGGCAGTAAGGCGAATGGGTAGTAAGAGAATACACCGGTCTACCGACTTGGGTCAGTTTACCCTTTTTAGGCGGATCCTAGGCAGTAAGGCGAATAGGCAGTAATAGAATACACCGGTCTACCGACTTGGATCAGTTTACCCTTCTTAGGCAGATCCTAGGCAGTAAGGCGAATAGGCAGTAATAGAATACACCGGACTACAGACTTGAGTTAGTTTACCCTTCTTAGGCAGATCCTAGGCAGTAAGGCGAATAGGCAGTGATAGAATACACCGGTCTACCGACTTGGGTCAGTTTACCCTTCTTAGGCAGATCCTAGGCAGTAAGGCGAATAGGCAGTAATAGAAAACACCGGTCTACCGACTTGGGTCAGTTTACCCTTCTTAGGCAGATCCTAGGCAGTGAGGTGAATAGGCAGAAATAGAATACACCGGTCTACAGACTTGGGTTAGTTTACTCTTCTTAGGCAGATACTAGGCAGTAAGGCGAATAGGCAGTAAGAGAATACACCGGTCTACCGAATTGGGTCAGTTTACCCTTCTTAGGCAGATCCTAAGCAGTAAGGCGAACAGGCAGTAATAGAATACACCAGGCTACCGACTTGGGTCAGTTTACTCTTCTTAGGCAGATCCTAAGCAGTGAGGCGAATAGGCAGTGAGAGAATACACCGGTCTACCGACTTGGGTCAATTTAACCTCCTTAGGCAGATCCTAGGCAGTAAGGCGAATAGGCAGTAATAGAATACACCGGTCTACAGACTTGGGTCAGTTTACCCTTCTTAGGCAGATCCTAGGCAGTAAGGCGAATAGGCAGTAATAGAATACACCGGTCTACCGACTTGGGTCAGTTTACCCTTCTTAGGCAGATCCTAGGCAGTAAGGCGAATGGGCAGTAATAGAATACACCGGTCTACAGACTTGGGTTAGTTTACCCTTCTTAGGCAGATCCTAGGCAGTAAGGCGAATAGGCAGTGATAGAATACACCGGTCTACCGACTCGGGTCAGTTTACCCTTCTTAGGCAGATCCTAGGCAGTAAGGCGAATAGGCAGTAAAAGAATACACCGGTCTACCGACTTGGGTCAGTTTACCCTTCTTAGGCAGATCCTAGGCAGTAAGGCGAATAGGCAGTAAGAGAATACACCGGTCTACCGACTTGGGTCAGTTTACCCTTCTTAGGCAGATCCTAGGCAGTGAGGCGAATAGGCAGTAATAGGATACACCGGTCTACCGACTTGGATCTGTTTACCCTTCTTAGGCAGATCCTAGGCAGTAAGGCGAATAGGCAGTAATAGAATACACCGGTCTACAGACTTGGGTTAGTTTACCCTTCTTAGGCAGATCCTAGGCAGTAAGGCGAATAGGCAGTAATAGAATACACCGGTCTACCGACTTGGGTCAGTTTACCCTTCTTAGGCAGATCCTAGGCAGTAAGGCGAATAGGCAGTAAGAGAATACACTGGTCTACCGACTTGAGTCAGTTTACCCTTCTTAGGCAGATCCTAGGCAGTAAGTCGAATAGGCAGTAAGAGAATACACCGGTCTACCGACTTGGGTCAGTTTACCCTTCTTATGCAGATCCTAGGCAGTAAGTCGAATAGGCAGTAAGAGAATACACCGGTCTACCGACTTGGGTCAGTTTACCCTTCTTAGGCAGATCCTAGGCAGTAAGGCGAATAGGCAGTAAGGGAATACACCGGTCTACCGACTTGGATCAGTTTACCCTTCTTAGGCGGATCCTAGGCAGTAAGGCGAATAGGCAGTAATAGAATACACCGGTCTACCGACTTGGGTCAGTTTACCCTTCTTAGGCAGATCCTAGGCAGTAAGGCGAATAGGCAGTAATAGAATACACCGGTCTACCGACTTGGGTCAGTTTACCCTTCTTATGCAGATCCTAGGCAGTAAGGCCAATAGGCATTAATAGAATACACCGGTCTACCGACTTGGGTCAGTTTACCCTTCTTATGCAAATCCTAGGCAGTAAGGCGAATAGGCATTAATAGAATACACCGGTCTAACGACTTGGGTCGGTTTACCCTTCTTATGCAGATCCTAGGCAGTAAGGCGAATGGGCATTAATAGAATACACATGGTCTACAGACTTGGGTCAGTTTACCCTTCTTAGGCAGATCCTAGGCAGTAAGGCGAATAGGCAGTAATAGAATACACCGGTCTACCGACTTGGGTCAGTTTACCCTTCTTAGGCAGATCCTAGGCAGTAAGGCGAATAGGCAGTAAGGCGAACAGACAGTAAGATAATACACCGGTCTACCGACTTGGATCAGTTTACCCTTCTTAGGCAGATCCTAGGCAGTAAGGCGAATAGGCAGTAATAGAATACACCGGTCTACAGACTTGGGTCAGTTTACCCTTCTTAGGCAGATCCTAGGCAGTAAAGCGAATAGGCAGTAAGAGAATATACCGGTCTACAGACTTGGGTCAGTTTACCCTTCTTAGGCAGATCCTAGGCAGTAAGGCGAATAGGCAGTAATAGAATACACCGGTCTACCGACTTGGGTCAGTTTACCCTTCTTAGGCAGATCCTAGGCAGTAAGGCGAATGGGCAGTAAGGCGAACAGACAGTAAGATTATACACCGGTCTACCGATTCGGATCAGTTTACCCTTCTTAGGCAGATCCTAGGCAGTAAGGCGAATAGGCAGTAATAGAATACACCGGTCTACAGACATGGGTCAGTTTACCCTTCTTAGGCAGATCCTAGGCAGTAAGGCGAATAGGCAGTAAGAGAATATACCGGTCTACAGACTTGGGTCAGTTTACCCTTCTTAGGCAGATCCTAGGCAGTAAGGCGAATAGGCAGTAATAGAATACACCGGTCTACCGACTTGGGTCAGTTTACCCTTCTTAGGCAGATCCTAGGCAGTAAGGCGAATAGGCAGTAAGGCGAACAGACAGTAAGATAATACACCGGTCTACCGATTCGGATCAGTGTACCCTTCTTAGGCAGATCCTAGGCAGTAAGGCGAATAGGCAGTAATAGAATACACCGGTCTACAGACATGGGTCAGTTTACCCTTCTTAGGCAGATCCTAGGCAGTAAGGCGAATAGGCAGTAAGAGAATATACCGGTCTACAGACTTGGGTCAGTTTACCCTTCTTAGGCAGATCCTAGGCAGTGAGGCGAATAGGCAGTAAGAGAATACACCGGTCTACAGACTTGGGTCAGTTTACCCTCCTTAGGCAGATCCTAGACAGTAAGGCAAATAGGCAGTAATAGAATACACCGGTCTACAGACTTGGGTCAGTTTACCCTTCTTAGGCAGATCCTAGGCAGTAAGGCGAATAGGCAGTAAGAGAATTTACCGGTCTACAGACTTGGGTCAGTTTACCCTTCTTAGGCAGATCCTAGGCAGTAAGGCGAATAGGCAGTAATAGAATACACCGGTCTACAGACTTGGGTCAGTTTACCCTTCTTAGGCAGATCCTAGGCAGTAAGGCGAATAGGCAGTAAGGCGAACAGACAGTAAGATAATACACCGGTCTACCGACTTGGGTCAGTTCACCCTTCTTAGGCAGATCCTAGGCAGTAAGGCGAATAGGCAGTGATAGAATACACCGGTCTACCGACTTGGGTCAGTTTACCCTTCTTAGGCAGATCCTAGGCAGTAAGGCGAATAGGCAGTGATAGAATACACCGGTCTACCGACTTGGGTCAGTTTACCCTTCTTAGGTAGATCCTAGGCAGTAAGGCGAACAGACAGTAAGATAATACACCGGTCTACCGACTTGGGTCAGTATACCCTTCTTAGGCAGATCCTAGGCAGTAAGGCGAATAGGCAGTAATAGAATACACCGGTCTACAGACTTGGGTCAGTTTACCCTTCTTAGGCAGATCCTAGGCAGTAAGGCGAATAGGCAGTAATAGAATACACCGGTCTACAGACTTGGGTCAGTTTACCCTTCTTAGGCAGATCCTAGGCAGTAAGGCGAATAGGCAGTAAGGCGAACAGACAGTAAGATAATACACCGGTCTACCGACTTGGGTCAGTTTACCCTTCTTAGGCAGATCCTAGGCAGTAAGGCGAATAGGCAGTAAGAGAATACACCGGTCTACCGACTTGGGTCAGTTTACCCTTCTTAGGCAGATCCTAGGCAGTAAGGCGAACAGGCAGTAATAGAATACACCAGGCTACCGACTTGGGTCAGTTTACTCTTCTTAGGCAGATCCTGGGAAGTAAGGCAAATAGGCAGTGAGAGAATACACCGGTCTACCGACTTGGGTCAGTTTACCCTTCTTAGGCAGATCCTAGGCAGTAAGGCGAATAGGCAGTAAGAGAATACACCGGTCTACCAACTTGGGTCAGTTTACCCTTCTTAGGCAGATCCTAGGCAGTAAGGCGAATAGGCAGTGATAGAATACACCGGTCTACAGAATTGGGTCAGTTTACCCTTCTTAGGCAGATCCTAGGCAGTAAGGCGAATAGGCAGTAAGATAATACACCGGTCTACCGACTTGGGTCAGTTCACCCTTCTTAGGCAGATCCTAGGCAGTAAGGCGAATAGGCAGTAATAGAATACACCGGTCTACCGACTTGGATCAGTTTACCCTTCTTAGGCAGATCCTAGGCAGTAAGGCGAATAGGCAGTAATAGAATACACCGGTCTACCGACTCGGGTCAGTTTACCCTTCTTAGGCAGATCCTAGGCAGTAAGGCGAATGGGCAGTGAAAGAATACACCGGTCTACAGACTTGGGTCAGTTTACTCCTCTTAGGCAGATCCTAGGCAGTAAGGCGAATAGGCAGTAATAGAATACACCGGTCTACCGACTTGGGTCAGTTTACACTTCTTAGGCAGATCCTAGGCAGTAAGGCGAATGGGCAGTGAGAGAATACACCGGTCTACCGACTTGGGTCAGTTTACCCTTCTTAGGCAGATCCTAGGCAGTAAGGCGAATAGGCACTAATAGAATACACCGGTCTACCGACTTGGATAAGTTTACCCTTCTTAGGCAGATCCTAGGCAGTAAGGCGAATAGGCAGTAATAGAATACACCGGACTACAGACTTGAGTTAGTTTACCCTTCTTAGGCAGATCCTAGGCAGTAAGGCGAATAGGCAGTAATAGAATACACCGGTCTACCGACTTGGGTCAGTTTACCCTTCTTAGGCAGATCCTAGGCAGTGAGGCGAATAGGCAGTAATAGAAAACACCGGTCTACCGACTTGGGTCAGTTTACCCTTCTTAGGCAGATCCTAGGCAGTAAGGTGAATAGGCAGTAATAGAATACACCGGTCTACAGACTTGGGTTAGTTTACTCTTCTAAGGCAGATACTAGGCAGTAAGGCGAATAGGCAGTAAGAGAATACACCGGTCTACCGACTTTGGTCAGTTTACCCTTCTTAGGCAGATCCTAGGCAGTACGGCGAATAGGCAGTAAGAGAATACACCGGTCTACCGACTTGGGTCAGTTCACCCTTCTTAGGCAGATCCTAGGCAGTGAGGCGAATAGGCAGTAAGAGGATACACCGGTCTACGAACTTGGATCAGTTTACCCTTCTTAGGCAGATCCTAGGCAGTAAGGCGAATAGGCAGTAAGAGAACACACCGGTCCACCAACTTGGGTCAGTTTACCCTTCTAAGGCAGATCCTAGGCGGTAAGGCGAATAGGCAGTAAGAGAATACACCGGTCTACCGACTTGGGTCAGTTTACCCTTCTTAGGCAGATCCTAGGCGGTAAGGCGAATAGGCAGTAAGAGAATACACCGGTCTACCGACTTGGGTCAGTTTACCCTTCTTAGGCAGATCCTAGGCAGTAAGGCGAACAGGCAGTAATAGATTACACCAGGCTACCGACTTGGGTCAGTTTACTCTTCTTAGGCAGATCCTAGGCAGTAAGGCGAATATGCAGTAAGAGAATACACCGGTCTACCGACTTGGGTCAGTTTACCCTTCTTAGGCAGATCCTAGGCAGTAAGGCGAATAGGCAGTGGGAGAATACACCGGTCTACCGACTTGGGTCAGTTTACCCTTCTTAGGCAGATCCTAGGCAGTAAGGCGAATAGGCAGTAAGAGAATATACCGGTCTACCGACTTGGATCAGTATACCCATCTTAGGCAGATCCTAGGCAGTAAGGCGAATAGGCAGTGATAGAATACACCGGTCTACCGACTTGGGTTAGTTTCCCTTCTTAGGCAGATCCTAGGCAGTAAGGCGAATAGGCAGTAATAGAATACACCGGTCTACAGACTTGAGTTAGTTTACCCTTCTTAGGCAGATCCTAGGCAGTAAGGCGAATAGGCAGTAATAGAATACACCGGTCTACCGACTTGGGTCAGTTTACCCTTCTTAGGCAGATCCTAGGCAGTAAGGCGAATAGGCAGTAAGAGAATACACCGGTCTACCGACTTGGGTCAGTTTACCCTTCTTAGGCAGATCCTAGGCATTAAGGCGAACAGGCAGTAATAGAATACACCAGGCTACCGACTCGGGTCAGTTTACTCTTCTTAGGCAGATCCTAAGCAGTGAGGCGAATAGGCAGTGAGAGAATACACCGGTCTACCGACTTGGGTCAATTTAACCTTCTTAGGCAGATCCTAGGCAGTGAGGCGAATAGGCAGTAATAGAATACACCGGTCTACAGACTTGGGTCAGTTTACCCTTCTTAGGCAGATCCTAGGCAGTAAGGCGAATAGGCAGTAATAGAATACAACGGTCTACCGACTCGGGTCAGTTAACCCTTCTTAGGCAGATCCTAGGCAGTAAGGCGAATGGGCAGTAATAAAATACACCGGTCTACAGACTTGGGTTAGTTTACCCTTCTTGGGCAGATCCTAGGCAGTAAGGCGAATAGGCAGTAATAGAATACACCGGTCTACCGACTCGGGTCAGTTTACCCTTCTTAGGCAGATCCTAGGCAGTAAGGCGATTAGGCAGTAAGAGAATACACCGGTCTACCGACTTGGGTCAGTTTACCCTTCTTAGGCAGATCCTAGGCAGTAAGGCGAATAGGGAGTAAGAGAATACACCGGTCTACCGACTTGGGTCAGTTTACCCTTCTTAGGCAGATCCTGGGCAGTTAGGCGAATAGGCAGTAATAGGATACACCGGTCTACCGACTTGGGTCAGTTTACCCTTCTTAGGCAGATCCTAGGCAGTGAGGCGAATAGGCAGTAATAGGATACACCGGTCTACCGACTTGGATCAGTTTACCCTTCTTAGGCAGATCCTAGGCAGTAAGGCGAATAGGCAGTAATAGAATACACCGGTCTACAGACTTGGGTTAGTTAACCCTTCCTAGGCAGATCCTAGGCAGTGAGGCGAATAGGCAGTAATAGGATACACCGGTCTACCGACTTGGATCAGTTTACCCTTCTTAGGCAGATCCTAGGCAGTAAGGCGAATAGGCAGTAATAGAATACACCGGTCTACAGACTTGGGTTAGTTTACCCTTCTTAGGCAGATCCTAGGCAGTAAGGCGAATAGGCAGTAATAGAATACACAGGTCTACCGACTTGGGTCAGTTCACCCTTCTTAGGCAGATCCTAGGCAGTGAGGCAAATAGGCAGTAAGAGAATACACTGGTCTACCGACTTGGGTCAGTTTACCCTTCTTAGGCAGATCCTAGGCAGTAAGTCGAATAGGCAGTAAGAGAATACACCGGTCTACCGACTTGGGTCAGTTTACCCTTCTTATGCAGATCCTAGGCAGTAAGTCGAATAGGCAGTAAGAGAATACACCGGTCTACCGACTTGGGTCAGTTTACCCTTATTATGCAGATCCTAGGCAGTAAGGCGAATAGGCATTAATAGAATACACCGGTCTACCGACTTGGGTCAGTTTACCCTTCTTATGCAGATCCTAGGCAGTAAGGCGAATAGGCATTAATAGAATACACATGGTCTACAGACTTGGGTCAGTTTACCCTCCTTAGGCAGATCCTAGGCAGTAAGGCGAATAGGCAGTAATAGAATACACCGGTCTACCGACTTGGGTCAGTTTACCCTTCTCAGGCAGATCCTAGGCAGTAAGGCGAATAGGCAGTAAGGCGAACAGACAGTAAGATAATACACCGGTCTACCGACTTGGATCAGTTTACCCTTCTTAGGCAGATCCTAGGCAGTAAGGCGAATAGGCAGTAATAGAATACACCGGTCTACAGACTTGAGTCAGTTTACCCTTCTTAGGCAGATCCTAGGCAGTAAGGCGAATAGGCAGTAAGGCGAACAGACAGTAAGATAATACACCGGTCTACCGATTCGGATCAGTTTACCCTTCTTAGGCAGATCCTAGGCAGTAAGGCGAATGAAGTAATAGAATACACCGGTCTACAGACATGGGTCAGTTTACCCTTCTTAGGCAGATCCTAGGCAGTAAGGCGAATAGGCAGTAAGAGAATATACCGGTCTACAGACTTGGGTCAGTTTACCCTTCTTAGGCAGATCCTAGGCAGTGAGGCGAATAGGCAGTAAGAGAATACACCGGTCTACAGACTTGGGTCAGTTTACCCTTCTTAGGCAGATCCAAGACAGTAAGGCGAATAGGCAGTAATAGAATACACCGGTCTACAGACTTGGGTCAGTTTACCCTTCTTAGGCAGATCCTAGGCAGTAAGGCGAATAGGCAGTAAGAGAATTTACCGGTCTACAGACTTGGGTCAGTTTACCCTTCTTAGGCAGATCCTAGGCAGTAAGGCGAATAGGCAGTAATAGAATACACCGGTCTACAGACTTGGGTCAGTTTACCCTTCCTAGGCAGATCCTAGGCAGTAAGGCGAATAGGCAGTAAGGCGAACAGACAGTAAGATAATACACCGGTCTACCGACTTGGGTCAGTTTACCCTTCTTAGGCAGATCCTAGGCAGTAAGGCGAATAGGCAGTAAGAGAATACACCGGTCTACCGACTTGGGTCAGTTTACCCTTCTTAGGCAGATCCTAGGCAGTAAGGCGAATAGGCAGAATTAGAATACACCGGTCTACCGACTTGGGTCAGTTTACCCTTCTTAGGCAGATCCTGGGCAGTAAGGTGAATAGGCAGTAATAGAATACACCGGTCTACAGACTTGGGTTAGTTTACTCTTCTAAGGCAGATACTAGGCAGTAAGGCGAATAGGCAGTAAGAGAATACACCGGTCTACCGACTTTGGTCAGTTTACCCTTCTTAGGCAGATCCTAGGCAGTACGGCGAATAGGCAGTAAGAGAATACACCGGTCTACCGACTTGGGTCAGTTCACCCTTCTTAGGCAGATCCTAGGCAGTGAGGCGAATAGGCAGTAAGAGGATACACCGGTCTACGAACTTGGATCAGTTTACCCTTCTTAGGCAGATCCTAGGCAGTAAGGCGAATAGGCAGTAAGAGAACACACCGGTCCACCAACTTGGGTCAGTTTACCCTTCTAAGGCAGATCCTAGGCGGTAAGGCGAATAGGCAGTAAGAGAATACACCGGTCTACCGACTTGGGTCAGTTTACCCTTCTTAGGCAGATCCTAGGCGGTAAGGCGAATAGGCAGTAAGAGAATACACCGGTCTACCGACTTGGGTCAGTTTACCCTTCTTAGGCAGATCCTAGGCAGTAAGGCGAACAGGCAGTAATAGATTACACCAGGCTACCGACTTGGGTCAGTTTACTCTTCTTAGGCAGATCCTAGGCAGTAAGGCGAATATGCAGTAAGAGAATACACCGGTCTACCGACTTGGGTCAGTTTACCCTTCTTAGGCAGATCCTAGGCAGTAAGGCGAATAGGCAGTGGGAGAATACACCGGTCTACCGACTTGGGTCAGTTTACCCTTCTTAGGCAGATCCTAGGCAGTAAGGCGAATAGGCAGTAAGAGAATATACCGGTCTACCGACTTGGATCAGTATACCCATCTTAGGCAGATCCTAGGCAGTAAGGCGAATAGGCAGTGATAGAATACACCGGTCTACCGACTTGGGTTAGTTTCCCTTCTTAGGCAGATCCTAGGCAGTAAGGCGAATAGGCAGTAATAGAATACACCGGTCTACAGACTTGAGTTAGTTTACCCTTCTTAGGCAGATCCTAGGCAGTAAGGCGAATAGGCAGTAATAGAATACACCGGTCTACCGACTTGGGTCAGTTTACCCTTCTTAGGCAGATCCTAGGCAGTAAGGCGAATAGGCAGTAAGAGAATACACCGGTCTACCGACTTGGGTCAGTTTACCCTTCTTAGGCAGATCCTAGGCATTAAGGCGAACAGGCAGTAATAGAATACACCAGGCTACCGACTCGGGTCAGTTTACTCTTCTTAGGCAGATCCTAAGCAGTGAGGCGAATAGGCAGTGAGAGAATACACCGGTCTACCGACTTGGGTCAATTTAACCTTCTTAGGCAGATCCTAGGCAGTGAGGCGAATAGGCAGTAATAGAATACACCGGTCTACAGACTTGGGTCAGTTTACCCTTCTTAGGCAGATCCTAGGCAGTAAGGCGAATAGGCAGTAATAGAATACAACGGTCTACCGACTCGGGTCAGTTAACCCTTCTTAGGCAGATCCTAGGCAGTAAGGCGAATGGGCAGTAATAAAATACACCGGTCTACAGACTTGGGTTAGTTTACCCTTCTTGGGCAGATCCTAGGCAGTAAGGCGAATAGGCAGTAATAGAATACACCGGTCTACCGACTCGGGTCAGTTTACCCTTCTTAGGCAGATCCTAGGCAGTAAGGCGATTAGGCAGTAAGAGAATACACCGGTCTACCGACTTGGGTCAGTTTACCCTTCTTAGGCAGATCCTAGGCAGTAAGGCGAATAGGGAGTAAGAGAATACACCGGTCTACCGACTTGGGTCAGTTTACCCTTCTTAGGCAGATCCTGGGCAGTTAGGCGAATAGGCAGTAATAGGATACACCGGTCTACCGACTTGGGTCAGTTTACCCTTCTTAGGCAGATCCTAGGCAGTGAGGCGAATAGGCAGTAATAGGATACACCGGTCTACCGACTTGGATCAGTTTACCCTTCTTAGGCAGATCCTAGGCAGTAAGGCGAATAGGCAGTAATAGAATACACCGGTCTACAGACTTGGGTTAGTTAACCCTTCCTAGGCAGATCCTAGGCAGTGAGGCGAATAGGCAGTAATAGGATACACCGGTCTACCGACTTGGATCAGTTTACCCTTCTTAGGCAGATCCTAGGCAGTAAGGCGAATAGGCAGTAATAGAATACACCGGTCTACAGACTTGGGTTAGTTTACCCTTCTTAGGCAGATCCTAGGCAGTAAGGCGAATAGGCAGTAATAGAATACACAGGTCTACCGACTTGGGTCAGTTCACCCTTCTTAGGCAGATCCTAGGCAGTGAGGCAAATAGGCAGTAAGAGAATACACTGGTCTACCGACTTGGGTCAGTTTACCCTTCTTAGGCAGATCCTAGGCAGTAAGTCGAATAGGCAGTAAGAGAATACACCGGTCTACCGACTTGGGTCAGTTTACCCTTCTTATGCAGATCCTAGGCAGTAAGTCGAATAGGCAGTAAGAGAATACACCGGTCTACCGACTTGGGTCAGTTTACCCTTATTATGCAGATCCTAGGCAGTAAGGCGAATAGGCATTAATAGAATACACCGGTCTACCGACTTGGGTCAGTTTACCCTTCTTATGCAGATCCTAGGCAGTAAGGCGAATAGGCATTAATAGAATACACATGGTCTACAGACTTGGGTCAGTTTACCCTCCTTAGGCAGATCCTAGGCAGTAAGGCGAATAGGCAGTAATAGAATACACCGGTCTACCGACTTGGGTCAGTTTACCCTTCTCAGGCAGATCCTAGGCAGTAAGGCGAATAGGCAGTAAGGCGAACAGACAGTAAGATAATACACCGGTCTACCGACTTGGATCAGTTTACCCTTCTTAGGCAGATCCTAGGCAGTAAGGCGAATAGGCAGTAATAGAATACACCGGTCTACAGACTTGAGTCAGTTTACCCTTCTTAGGCAGATCCTAGGCAGTAAGGCGAATAGGCAGTAAGGCGAACAGACAGTAAGATAATACACCGGTCTACCGATTCGGATCAGTTTACCCTTCTTAGGCAGATCCTAGGCAGTAAGGCGAATGAAGTAATAGAATACACCGGTCTACAGACATGGGTCAGTTTACCCTTCTTAGGCAGATCCTAGGCAGTAAGGCGAATAGGCAGTAAGAGAATATACCGGTCTACAGACTTGGGTCAGTTTACCCTTCTTAGGCAGATCCTAGGCAGTGAGGCGAATAGGCAGTAAGAGAATACACCGGTCTACAGACTTGGGTCAGTTTACCCTTCTTAGGCAGATCCAAGACAGTAAGGCGAATAGGCAGTAATAGAATACACCGGTCTACAGACTTGGGTCAGTTTACCCTTCTTAGGCAGATCCTAGGCAGTAAGGCGAATAGGCAGTAAGAGAATTTACCGGTCTACAGACTTGGGTCAGTTTACCCTTCTTAGGCAGATCCTAGGCAGTAAGGCGAATAGGCAGTAATAGAATACACCGGTCTACAGACTTGGGTCAGTTTACCCTTCCTAGGCAGATCCTAGGCAGTAAGGCGAATAGGCAGTAAGGCGAACAGACAGTAAGATAATACACCGGTCTACCGACTTGGGTCAGTTTACCCTTCTTAGGCAGATCCTAGGCAGTAAGGCGAATAGGCAGTAAGAGAATACACCGGTCTACCGACTTGGGTCAGTTTACCCTTCTTAGGCAGATCCTAGGCAGTAAGGCGAATAGGCAGAATTAGAATACACCGGTCTACCGACTTGGGTCAGTTTACCCTTCTTAGGCAGATCCTGGGCAGTGAGGCGAATAGGCAGTAATAGGATACACCGGTCTACCGACTTGGGTCAGTTTACCCTTCTTAGGCAGATCCTAGGCAGTGAGGCGAATAGGCAGTAATAGGATACACCGGTCTACCGACTTGGATCAGTTTACCCTTCTTAGGCAGATCCTAGGCAGTAAGGCGAATAGGCAGTAATAGAATACACCGGTCTACAGACTTGGGTTAGTTTACCCTTCCTAGGCAGATCCTAGGCAGTGAGGCGAATAGGCAGTAATAGGATACACCGGTCTACCGACTTGGATCAGTTTACCCTTCTTAGGCAGATCCTAGGCAGTAAGGCGAGCAGGCAGTAATAGAATACACCGGTCTACAGACTTGGGTTAGTTTACCCTTCTTAGGCAGATCCTAGGCAGTAAGGCGAATAGGCAGTAATAGAATACACCGGTCTACCGACTTGGGTCAGTTCACCCTTCTTAGGCAGATCCTAGGCAGTAAGGCGAATAGGCAGTAAGAGAATACACTGGTCTACCGACTTGGGTCAGTTTACCCTTCTTAGGCAGATCCTAGGCAGTAAGTCGAATAGGCAGTAAGAGAATACACCGGTCTACCGACTTGGGTCAGTTTACCCTTCTTATGCAGATCCTAGGCAGTAAGTCGAATAGGCAGTAAGAGAATACACCGGTCTACCGACTTGGGTCAGTTTACCCTTCTTATGCAGATCCTAGGCAGTAAGGCGAATAGGCAGTAAGGGAATACACCGGTCTACCGACTTGGGTCAGTTTACCCTTCTTAGGCGGATCCTAGGCAGTAAGGCGAATAGGCAGTAATAGAATACACCGGTCTACCGACTTGGGTCAGTTTACCCTTCTTAGGCAGATCCTAGGCAGTAAGGCGAATAGGCAGTAATAGAATACACCGGTCTACCGACTTGGGTCAGTTTACCCTTCTTATGCAGATCCTAGGCAGTAAGGCGAATAGGCATTAATAGAATTCACCGGTCTACCGACTTGGGTCAGTTTACCCTCATTATGCAGATCCTAGGCAGTAAGGCGAATAGGCATTGATAGAATACACCGGTCTACCGACTTGGGTCAGTTTACCCTTCTTATGCAGATCCTAGGCAGTAAGGCGAATAGGCATTAATAGAATACACATGGTCTACAGACTTGGGTCAGTTTACCCTCCTTAGGCAGATCCTAGGCAGTAAGGCGAATAGGCAGTAATAGAATACACCGGTCTACCGACTTGGGTCAGTTTACCCTCTTTAGGCAGATCCTAGGCAGTAAGGCGAATAGGCAGTAAGGCGAACAGACAGTAAGATAATACACCGGTCTACCGACTTGGATCAGTTTACCCTTCTTAGGCAGATCCTAGTCAGTAAGGCGAATAGGCAGTAATAGAATACACCGGTCTACAGACTTGAGTCAGTTTACCCTTCTTAGGCAGATCCTAGGCAGTAAGGCGAATAGGCAGTAAGGCGAACAGACAGTAAGATAATACACCGGTCTACCGATTCGGATCAGTTTACCCTTCTTAGGCAGATCCTAGGCAGTAAGGCGAATGAAGTAATAGAATACACCGGTCTACAGACATGGGTCAGTTTACCCTTCTTAGGCAGATCCTAGGCAGTAAGGCGAATAGGCAGTAAGAGAATATACCGGTCTACAGACTTGGGTCAGTTTACCCTTCTTAGGCAGATCCTAGGCAGTGAGGCGAATAGGCAGTAAGAGAATACACCGGTCTACAGACTTGGGTCAGTTTACCCTTCTTAGGCAGATCCTAGACAGTAAGGCGAATAGGCAGTAATAGAATACACCGGTCTACAGACTTGGGTCAGTTTACCCTTCTTAGGCAGATCCTAGGCAGTAAGGCGAATAGGCAGTAAGAGAATTTACCGGTCTACAGACTTGGGTCAGTTTACCCTTCTTAGGCAGATCCTAGGCAGTAAGGCGAATAGGCAGTAATAGAATACACCGGTCTACAGACTTGGGTCAGTTTACCCTTCTTAGGCAGATCCTAGGCAGTAAGGCGAATAGGCAGTAAGGCGAACAGACAGTAAGATAATACACCGGTCTACCGACTTGGGTCAGTTTACCCTTCTTAGGCAGATCCTAGGCAGTAAGGCGAATAGGCAGTAAGAGAATACACCGGTCTACCGACTTGGGTCAGTTAACCCTTCTTAGGCAGATCCTAGGCAGTAAGGCGAACAAGCAGTAATAGAATACACCAGGCTACCGACTTGGGTCAGTTTACTCTTCTTAGGCAGATCCTAGGCAGTAAGGCAAATAGGCAGTGAGAGAATACACCGGTCTACCGACTTGGGTCAGTTTACCCTTCTTGGGCAGATCCTAGGCAGTAAGGCGAATAGGCAGTAAGAGAATACACCGGCCTACCAACTTGGGTCAGTTTACCCTTCTTAGGCAGATCCTAGGCAGTAAGGCGAATAGGCAGTGATAGAATACACTGGTCTACAGAATTGGGTCAGTTTACCCTTCTTAGGCAGATCCTAGGCAGTAAGGCGAATAGGCAGTAAGATAATACACCAGTCTACCGACTTGGGTCAGTTTACCCTTCTTAGGCAGATCCTAGGCAGTAAGGCGAATAGGCAGTAATAGAATACACCGGTCTACCGACTTGGATCAGTTTACCCTTCTTAGGCAGATCCTAGGCAGTAAGGCGAATAGGCAGTAATAGAATACACCGGTCTATCGACTTGGGTCAGTTTACCCTTCTTAGGCAGATCCTAGGCAGTAAGGCGAAAGGGCAGTGAGAGAATACACCGGTCTACAGACTTGGGTCAGTTTACTCCTCTTAGGCAGATCCTAGGCAGTAAGGCGAATAGGCAGTAATAGAATACACCGGTCTACCGACTTGAGTCAGTTTACCCTTCTTAGGCAGATCCTAGGCAGTAAGGCGAATGGGCAGTAAGAGAATACACCGGTCTACCGACTTGGGTCAGTTTACCCTTTTTAGGCGGATCCTAGGCAGTAAGGCGAATAGGCAGTAATAGAATACACCGGTCTACCGACTTGGATCAGTTTACCCTTCTTAGGCAGATCCTAGGCAGTAAGGCGAATAGGCAGTAATAGAATACACCGGACTACAGACTTGAGTTAGTTTACCCTTCTTAGGCAGATCCTAGGCAGTAAGGCGAATAGGCAGTGATAGAATACACCGGTCTACCGACTTGGGTCAGTTTACCCTTCTTAGGCAGATCCTAGGCAGTAAGGCGAATAGGCAGTAATAGAAAACACCGGTCTACCGACTTGGGTCAGTTTACCCTTCTTAGGCAGATCCTAGGCAGTGAGGTGAATAGGCAGAAATAGAATACACCGGTCTACAGACTTGGGTTAGTTTACTCTTCTTAGGCAGATACTAGGCAGTAAGGCGAATAGGCAGTAAGAGAATACACCGGTCTACCGAATTGGGTCAGTTTACCCTTCTTAGGCAGATCCTAAGCAGTAAGGCGAACAGGCAGTAATAGAATACACCAGGCTACCGACTTGGGTCAGTTTACTCTTCTTAGGCAGATCCTAAGCAGTGAGGCGAATAGGCAGTGAGAGAATACACCGGTCTACCGACTTGGGTCAATTTAACCTCCTTAGGCAGATCCTAGGCAGTAAGGCGAATAGGCAGTAATAGAATACACCGGTCTACAGACTTGGGTCAGTTTACCCTTCTTAGGCAGATCCTAGGCAGTAAGGCGAATAGGCAGTAATAGAATACACCGGTCTACCGACTTGGGTCAGTTTACCCTTCTTAGGCAGATCCTAGGCAGTAAGGCGAATGGGCAGTAATAGAATACACCGGTCTACAGACTTGGGTTAGTTTACCCTTCTTAGGCAGATCCTAGGCAGTAAGGCGAATAGGCAGTGATAGAATACACCGGTCTACCGACTCGGGTCAGTTTACCCTTCTTAGGCAGATCCTAGGCAGTAAGGCGAATAGGCAGTAAAAGAATACACCGGTCTACCGACTTGGGTCAGTTTACCCTTCTTAGGCAGATCCTAGGCAGTAAGGCGAATAGGCAGTAAGAGAATACACCGGTCTACCGACTTGGGTCAGTTTACCCTTCTTAGGCAGATCCTAGGCAGTGAGGCGAATAGGCAGTAATAGGATACACCGGTCTACCGACTTGGATCTGTTTACCCTTCTTAGGCAGATCCTAGGCAGTAAGGCGAATAGGCAGTAATAGAATACACCGGTCTACAGACTTGGGTTAGTTTACCCTTCTTAGGCAGATCCTAGGCAGTAAGGCGAATAGGCAGTAATAGAATACACCGGTCTACCGACTTGGGTCAGTTTACCCTTCTTAGGCAGATCCTAGGCAGTAAGGCGAATAGGCAGTAAGAGAATACACTGGTCTACCGACTTGAGTCAGTTTACCCTTCTTAGGCAGATCCTAGGCAGTAAGTCGAATAGGCAGTAAGAGAATACACCGGTCTACCGACTTGGGTCAGTTTACCCTTCTTATGCAGATCCTAGGCAGTAAGTCGAATAGGCAGTAAGAGAATACACCGGTCTACCGACTTGGGTCAGTTTACCCTTCTTAGGCAGATCCTAGGCAGTAAGGCGAATAGGCAGTAAGGGAATACACCGGTCTACCGACTTGGATCAGTTTACCCTTCTTAGGCGGATCCTAGGCAGTAAGGCGAATAGGCAGTAATAGAATACACCGGTCTACCGACTTGGGTCAGTTTACCCTTCTTAGGCAGATCCTAGGCAGTAAGGCGAATAGGCAGTAATAGAATACACCGGTCTACCGACTTGGGTCAGTTTACCCTTCTTATGCAGATCCTAGGCAGTAAGGCCAATAGGCATTAATAGAATACACCGGTCTACCGACTTGGGTCAGTTTACCCTTCTTATGCAGATCCTAGGCAGTAAGGCGAATAGGCATTAATAGAATACACCGGTCTACCGACTTGGGTCGGTTTACCCTTCTTATGCAGATCCTAGGCAGTAAGGCGAATGGGCATTAATAGAATACACATGGTCTACAGACTTGGGTCAGTTTACCATTCTGAGGCAGATCCTAGGCAGTAAGGCGAATAGGCAGTAATAGAATACACCGGTCTACCGACTTGGGTCAGTTTACCCTTCTTAGGCAGATCCTAGGCAGTAAGGCGAATAGGCAGTAAGGCGAACAGACAGTAAGATAATACACCGGTCTACCGACTTGGATCAGTTTACCCTTCTTAGGCAGATCCTAGGCAGTAAGGCGAATAGGCAGTAATAGAATACACCGGTCTACAGACTTGGGTCAGTTTACCCTTCTTAGGCAGATCCTAGGCAGTAAAGCGAATAGGCAGTAAGAGAATATACCGGTCTACAGACTTGGGTCAGTTTACCCTTCTTAGGCAGATCCTAGGCAGTAAGGCGAATAGGCAGTAATAGAATACACCGGTCTACCGACTTGGGTCAGTTTACCCTTCTTAGGCAGATCCTAGGCAGTAAGGCGAATGGGCAGTAAGGCGAACAGACAGTAAGATAATACACCGGTCTACCGATTCGGATCAGTTTACCCTTCTTAGGCAGATCCTAGGCAGTAAGGCGAATAGGCAGTAATAGAATACACCGGTCTACAGACATGGGTCAGTTTACCCTTCTTAGGCAGATCCTAGGCAGTAAGGCGAATAGGCAGTAAGAGAATATACCGGTCTACAGACTTGGGTCAGTTTACCCTTCTTAGGCAGATCCTAGGCAGTAAGGCGAATAGGCAGTAATAGAATACACCGGTCTACCGACTTGGGTCAGTTTACCCTTCTTAGGCAGATCCTAGGCAGTAAGGCGAATAGGCAGTAAGGCGAACAGACAGTAAGATAATACACCGGTCTACCGATTCGGATCAGTGTACCCTTCTTAGGCAGATCCTAGGCAGTAAGGCGAATAGGCAGTAATAGAATACACCGGTCTACAGACATGGGTCAGTTTACCCTTCTTAGGCAGATCCTAGGCAGTAAGGCGAATAGGCAGTAAGAGAATATACCGGTCTACAGACTTGGGTCAGTTTACCCTTCTTAGGCAGATCCTAGGCAGTGAGGCGAATAGGCAGTAAGAGAATACACCGGTCTACAGACTTGGGTCAG
This sequence comes from Brachyptera risi, assembly GCA_964007535.1. NCBI lineage: Eukaryota > Metazoa > Arthropoda > Insecta > Plecoptera > Taeniopterygidae > Brachyptera > Brachyptera risi. Next base: position 16,352,601 of record OZ023338.1, on the reverse strand, counting down.
TTTACCCTCCTTAGGCAGATCCTAGACAGTAAGGCAAATAGGCAGTAATAGAATACACCGGTCTACAGACTTGGGTCAGTTTACCCTTCTTAGGCAGATCCTAGGCAGTAAGGCGAATAGGCAGTAAGAGAATTTACCGGTCTACAGACTTGGGTCAGTTTACCCTTCTTAGGCAGATCCTAGGCAGTAAGGCGAATAGGCAGTAATAGAATACACCGGTCTACAGACTTGGGTCAGTTTACCCTTCTTAGGCAGATCCTAGGCAGTAAGGCGAATAGGCAGTAAGGCGAACAGACAGTAAGATAATACACCGGTCTACCGACTTGGGTCAGTTCACCCTTCTTAGGCAGATCCTAGGCAGTAAGGCGAATAGGCAGTGATAGAATACACCGGTCTACCGACTTGGGTCAGTTTACCCTTCTTAGGCAGATCCTAGGCAGTAAGGCGAATAGGCAGTGATAGAATACACCGGTCTACCGACTTGGGTCAGTTTACCCTTCTTAGGTAGATCCTAGGCAGTAAGGCGAACAGACAGTAAGATAATACACCGGTCTACCGACTTGGGTCAGTATACCCTTCTTAGGCAGATCCTAGGCAGTAAGGCGAATAGGCAGTAATAGAATACACCGGTCTACAGACTTGGGTCAGTTTACTTTTCTTAGGCAGATCCTAGGCAGTAAGGCGAATAGGCAGTAATATAATACACCGGTCTACCGACTTGGGTCAGTTTACCCTTCTTAGGAAGATCCTAGGCAGTAAGGCGAATAGGCAGTAAGAGAATACACCGGTCTACAGACTTGGGTCAGTTTACTCTTCTTAGGTAGATCCTAGGCAGTAAGGCGAACAGACAGTAAGATAAAACACCGGTCCACCGACTTGGGTCAGTTTACCCTTCTTAGGCAGATCCTAGGCAGTAAGGCGAATAGGCAGTAAGAGAATACACCGGTCTACCGACTTGGGTCAGTTTACCCTTCTTAGGTAGATCCTAGGCAGTAAGGCGAACAGACAGTAAGATAATACACCGGTCTACCGACTTGGGTCAGTTTACCCTTCTTAGGCAGATCCTAGGCAGTAAGGCGAATGGGCAGTAATAGAATACACCGGTCTACCGACTTGGGTCAGTTTACCCTTCTTAGGCAGATCCTAGGCAGTAAGGCGAATAGGCAGTGATAGAATACACCGGTCTACAGACTTGGGTCAGTTTACCCTTCTTAGGCAGATACTAGGCAGTAAGGCGAATAGGCAGTAATAGAATACACCGGTCTACCGACTTGGATCAGTTTACCCTTCTTAGGCAGATCCTAGGCAGTAAGGCGAATAGGCAGTAATAGAATACACCGGTCTACAGACTTGGGTCAGTTTACCCTTCTTAGGAAGATCCTAGGCAGTAAGGCGAATAGGCAGTGAGAGAATACACCGGTCTACCTACTTGGGTCAGTTTACCCTTCTTAGGCAGATCCTAGGCAGTAAGGCGAATAGGCAGTAAGATAATACACCGGTCTACCGACTTGGGTCAGTTTACCCTTCCTAGGCAGATCCTAGGCAGTGAGGCGAATAGGCAGTAATAGAATACACCGGTCTACAGACTTGGGTCAGTTTACCCTTCTTAGGCAGATCCTAGGCAGTAAGACGAATAGGCAGTAATAGAATACACCGGTCTACCGACTTGGGTCAGTTTACCCTTCTTAGGCAGATCCTAGGCAGTAAGGCGAATAGGCAGTAATAGAATACACCGGTCTACCGACTTGAATCAGTTTACCCTTCTTAGGCAGATCCTGGGCAGTAAGGCGAATAGGCAGTAATAGAATACACCGGTCTACAGACTTGGGTCAGTTTACCCTTCTTAGGCACATCCTAGGCAGTAAGGCGAATAGGCAGTGAGAGAATACACCGGTCTACCGACTTGGGTCAGTTTACCCTTCTTAGGCAGATCCTAGGCAGTAAGGCGAATAGGCAGTAATAGAATACACCGGTCTACCGACTTGGGTCAGTTTACCCTTCTTATGCAGATCCTAGGCAGTAAGGCGAATAGGCAGTGAGAGAATACACCGGTCTACCGACTTGGGTCAGTTTACCCTTCTTAGGCAGATCCTAGGCAGTAAGGCGGACAGGGAGTAAGATAATACACCAGGCTACCGACTTGGGTCAGTTTACCCTTCTTAGGCAGATCCCAGGCAGTAAGGCGAATAGGCAGTGAGAGAATACACCGGTCCACCGACTTGGGTCAGTTTACCCTTCTTAGGCAGATCCTAGGCAGTAAGGCGAATTGGCAGTAAGAGAATACACCGGTCTACCGACTCGGGTCAGTTTACCCTTCTTAGGCAGATCCTAGGCAGTAAGGCGAATAGGCAGTAAGAGAATACACCGGTCTACCGACTTGGGTCAGTTTACCCTTCTTATGCAGATCCTAGGCAGTAAGGCGAATAGGCAGTGAGAGAATACACCGGTCTACCGACTTGGGTCAGTTTACCCTTCTTATGCAGATCCTAGGCAGTAAGGCGAATAGGCAGTAATAGAATACACCGGTCTACCGACTTGGGTCAGTTTACCCTTCTTATGCAGATCCTTGGCAGTAAGGCGAATAGGCAGTGAGAGAATACACCGGTCTACCGACTTGGGTCAGTTTACCCTTCTTATGCAGATCCTAGGCAGTAAGGCGAATAGGCAGTAATAGAATACACCGGTCTACCGACTTGGGTCAGTTTACCCTTCTTAGGCAGATCCTAGGCAGTAAGGCGAATAGGCAGTAAGAGAATACACCGGTCTACCGACTTGGGTCAGTTTACCCTTCTTAGGCAGATCCTGGGCAGTAAGGCGAATAGGCAGTAAGAGAATACACCGGTCTACCGACTTGGGTCAGTTTACCCTTCTTAGGCAGATCCTGGGCAGTGAGGCGAATAGGCAGTAATAGGATACACCGGTCTACCGACTTGGATCAGTTTACCCTTCTTAGGCAGATCCTAGGCAGTAAGGCGAATAGGCAGTAATAGAATACACCGGTCTACAGACTTGGGTTAGTTTACCCTTCTTAGGCAGATCCTAGGCAGTAAGGCGAATTGGCAGTAATAGAATACACCGGTCTACCGACTTGGGTCAGTTTACCCTTCTTAGGCAGATCCTAGGCAGTAAGGCGAATAGGCAGTAAGAGAATACACTGGTCTACCGACTTGGGTCAGTTTACCCTTCTTAGGCAGATCCCAGGCAGTAAGTCGAATGGGCAGTAAGAGAATACACCGGTCTACCGACTTGGGTCAGTTTACCCTTCTTATGCAGATCCTAGGCAGTAAGTCGAATAGGCAGTAAGAGAATACACCGGTATACCGACTTGGGTCAGTTTACCCTTCTTAGGCAGATCCTAGGCAGTAAGGCGAATAGGCAGTAAGGGAATACACCGGTCTACCGACTTGGGTCAGTTTACCCTTCTTAGGCGGATCCTAGGCAGTAAGGCGAATAGGCAGTAATAGAATACACCGGTCTACCGACTTGGGTCAGTTTACCCTTCTTAGGCAGATCCTAGGCAGTAAGGCGAATAGGCAGTAATAGAATACACCGGTCTACCGACTTGGGTCAGTTTACCCTTCTTATGCAGATCCTAGGCAGTAAGGCGAATAGGCATTAATAGAATACACCGGTCTACCGACTTGGGTCAGTTTACCCTTCTTATGCAGATCCTAGGCAGTAAGGCGAATAGGCATTAATAGAATACACATGGTCTACAGACTTGGGTCAGTTTACCCTTCTTAGGCAGATCCTAGGCAGTAAGGCGAATAGGCAGTAATAGAATACACCGGTCTACCGACTTGGGTCAGTTTACCCTTCTTAGGCAGATCCTAGGCAGTAAGGCGAATAGGCAGTAAGGCGAACAGACAGTAAGATAATACACCGGTCTACCGACTTGGATCAGTTTACCCTTCTTAGGCAGATCCTAGGCAGTAAGGCGAATAGGCAGTAATAGAATACACCGGTCTACAGACTTGGGTCAGTTTACCCTTCTTAGGCAGATCCTAGGCAGTAAGGCGAATAGGCAGTGAGAGAATATACCGGTCTACAGACTTGGGTCAGTTTACCCTTCTTAGGCAGATCCTAGGCAGTAAGGCGAATATGCAGTAATAGAATACACCGGTCTACCGACTTGGGTCAGTTTACCCTTCTTAGGCGGATCCTAGGCAGTAAGGCGAATAGGCAGTAAGGCGAACAAACAGTAAGATAATACACCGGTCTACCGATTCGGATCAGTTTACCCTTCTTAGGCAGATCCTAGGCAGTAAGGCGAATAGGCAGTAATAGAATACACCGGTCTACAGACATGGGTCAGTTTACCCTTCTTAGGCAGATCCTAGGCAGTAAGGCGAATAGGCAGTAAGAGAATATACCGGTCTACAGACTTGGGTCAGTTTACCCTTCTTAGGCAGATCCTAGGCAGTGAGGCGAATAGGCAGTAAGAGAATACACCGGTCTACAGACTTGGGTCAGTTCACCCTTCTTAGGCAGATCCTAGACAGTAAGGCGAATAGGCAGTAATAGAATACACCGGTCTACAGACTTGGGTCAGTTTACCCTTCTTAGGCAGATCCTAGGCAGTAAGGCGAATAGGCAGTAAGAGAATTTACCGGTCTACAGACTTGGGTCAGTTTACCCTTCTTAGGCAGATCCTAGGCAGTAAGGCGAATAGGCAGTAATAGAATACACCGGTCTACAGACTTGGGTCAGTTTACCCTTCTTAGGCAGATCCTAGGCAGTAAGGCGAATAGGCAGTAAGGCGAACAGACAGTAAGATAATACACCGGTCTACCGACTTGGGTCAGTTTACCCTTCTTAGGCAGATACTAGGCAGTAAGGCGAATAGGCAGTGATAGAATACACCGGTCTACCGACTTGGGTCAGTTTACCCTTCTTAGGCAGATCCTAGGCAGTAAGGCGAATAGGCAGTGATAGAATACACCGGTCTACCGACTTGGGTCAGTTTACCCTTCTTAGGTAGATCCTAGGCAGTAAGGCGAACAGACAGTAAGATAATACACCGGTCTACCGACTTGGGTCAGTATACCCTTCTTAGGCAGATCCTAGGCAGTAAGGCGAATAGGCAGTAATAGAATACACCGGTCTACAGACTTGGGTCAGTTTACTTTTCTTAGGCAGATCCTAGGCAGTAAGGCGAATAGGCAGTAATAGAATACACCGGTCTACCGACTTGGGTCAGTTTACCCTTCTTAGGCAGATCCTAGGCAGTAAGGCGAATAGGCAGTAAGAGAATACACCGGTCTACAGACTTGGGTCAGTTTACTCTTCTTAGGTAGATCCTAGGCAGTAAGGCGAACAGACAGTAAGATAATACACCGGTCTACCGACTTGGGTCAGTTTACCCTTCTTAGGCAGATCCTAGGCAGTAAGGCGAATAGGCAGTAAGAGAATACACCGGTCTACCGACTTGGGTCAGTTTACCCTTCTTAGGTAGATCCTAGGCAGTAAGGCGAACAGACAGTAAGATAATACACCGGTCTACCGACTTGGGTCAGTTTACCCTTCTTAGGCAGATCCTAGGCAGTAAGGCGAATAGGCAGTAATAGAATACACCGGTCTACCGACTTGGGTCAGTTTACCCTTCTTAGGCAGATCCTAGGCAGTGGGGCGAATAGGCAGTAATAGAATACACCGGTCTACAGACTTGGGTCAGTTTACCCTTCTTAGGCAGATACTAGGCAGTAAGGCGAATAGGCAGTAATAGAATACACCGGTCTACCGACTTTGATCAGTTTACCCTTCTTAGGCAGATCCTAGGCAGTAAGGCGAATAGGCAGTAATAGAATACACCGGTCTACAGACTTGGGTCAGTTTACCCTTCTTAGGAAGATCCTAGGCAGTAAGGCGAATAGGCAGTAATAGAATACACCGGTCTACCTACTTGGGTCAGTTTACCCTTCTTAGGCAGATCCTAGGCAGTAAGGCGAATAGGCAGTAAGATAATACACCGGTCTACCGACTTGGGTCAGTTTACCCTTCCTAGGCAGATCCTAGGCAGTGAGGCGAATAGGCAGTAATAGAATACACCGGTCTACCTACTTGGGTCAGTTTACCCTTCTTAGGCAGATCCTAGGCAGTAAGGCGAATAGGCAGTAATAGAATACACCGGTCTACCGACTTGGGTCAGTTTACCCTTCTTAGGCAGATCCTAGGCAGTAAGGCGAATAGGCAGTAATAGAATACACCGGTCTACCGACTTGGATCAGTTTACCCTTCTTAGGCAGATCCTAGGCAGTAAGGCGAATAGGCAGTAATAGAATACACCGGTCTACAGACTTGGGTCAGTTTACCCTTCTTAGGCACATCCTAGGCAGTAAGGCGAATAGGCAGTGAGAGAATACACCGGTCTACCGACTTGGGTCAGTTCACCCTTCTTAGGCAGATCCTAGGCAGTAAGGCGAATAGGCAGTAATAGAATACACCGGTCTACCGACTTGGGTCAGTTTACCCTTCTTATGCAGATCCTAGGCAGTAAGGCGAATAGGCAGTGAGAGAATACACCGGTCTACCGACTTGGGTCAGTTTACCCTTCTTAGGCAGATCCTAGGCAGTAAGGCGAACAGGCAGTAATAGAATACACCAGGCTACCGACTTGGGTCAGTTTACCCTTCTTAGGCAGATCCTAGGCAGTAAGGCGAATGGGCAGTAAGAGAATACACCGGTCCACCGACTTGGGTCAGTTTACCCTTCTTAGGCAGATCCTAGGCAGTAAGGCGAATTGGCAGTAAGAGAATACACTGGTCTACCGACTTGGGTCAGTTTACCCTTCTTAGGCAGATCCTAGGCAGTAAGTCGAATAGGCAGTAAGAGAATACACCGGTCTACCGACTTGGGTCAGTTTACCCTTCTTATGCAGATCCTAGGCAGTAAGTCGAATAGGCAGTAAGAGAATACACCGGTCTACCGACTTGGGTCAGTTTACCCTTCTTAGGCAGATCCTAGGCAGTAAGGCGAATAGGCAGTAAGGGAATACACCGGTCTACCGACTTGGGTCAGTTTACCCTTCTTAGGCGGATCCTAGGCAGTAAGGCGAATAGGCAGTAATAGAATACACCGGTCTACCGACTTGGGTCAGTTTACCCTTCTTAGGCAGATCCTAGGCAGTAAGGCGAATAGGCAGTAATAGAATACACCGGTCTACCGACTTGGGTCAGTTTACCCTTCTTATGCAGATCCTAGGCAGTAAGGCAAATAGGCATTAATAGAATACACCGGTCTACCGACTTGGGTCAGTTTACCCTTCTTATGCAGATCCTAGGCAGTAAGGCGAATAGGCATTAATAGAATGCACCGGTCTACCGACTTGGGTCAGTTTACCCTTCTTATGCAGATCCTAGGCAGTAAGGCGAATAGGCATTAATAGAATACACATGGTCTACAGACTTGGGTCAGTTTACCCTTCTTAGGCAGATCCTAGGCAGTAAGGCGAATAGGCAGTAATAGAATACACCGGTCTACCGACTTGGTTCAGTTTACCCTTCTTAGGCAGATCCTAGGCAGTAAGGCGAATAGGCAGTAAGGCGAACAGACAGTAAGATAATACACCGGTCTACCGACTTGGATCAGTTTACCCTTCTTAGGCAGATCCTAGGCAGTAAGGCGAATAGGCAGTAATAGAATACACCGGTCTACAGACTTGGGTCAGTTTACCCTTCTTAGGCAGATCCTAGGCAGTAAGGCGAATAGGCAGTAAGAGAATATACCGGTCTACAGACTTGGGTCAGTTTACCCTTCTTAGGCAGATCCTAGGCAGTAAGGCGAATATGCAGTAATAGAATACACCGGTCTACCGACTTGGGTCAGTTTACCCTTCTTAGGCGGATCCTAGGCAGTGAGGCGAATAGGCAGTAAGGCGAACAGACAGTAAGATAATACACCGGTCTACCGATTCGGATCAGTTTACCCTTCTTAGGCAGATCCTAGGCAGTAAGGCGAATAGGCAGTAATAGAATACACCGGTCCACAGACATGGGTCAGTTTACCCTTCTTAGGCAGATCCTAGGCAGTAAGGCGAATAGGCAGTAAGAGAATATACCGGTCTACAGACTTGGGTCAGTTTACCCTTCTTAGGCAGATCCTAGGCAGTGAGGCGAATAGGCAGTAAGAGAATACACCGGTCTACAGACTTGGGTCAGTTCACCCTTCTTAGGCAGATCCTAGACAGTAAGGCGAATAGGCAGTAATAGAATACACCGGTCTACAGACTTGGGTCAGTTTACCCTTCTTAGGCAGATCCTAGGCAGTAAGGCGAATAGGCAGTAAGAGAATTTACCGGTCTACAGACTTGGGTCAGTTTACCCTTCTTAGGCAGATCCTAGGCAGTAAGGCGAATAGGCAGTAATAGAATACACCGGTCTACAGACTTGGGTCAGTTTACCCTTCTTAGGCAGATCCTAGGCAGTAAGGCGAATAGGCAGTAAGGCGAACAGACAGTAAGATAATACACCGGTCTACCGACTTGGGTCAGTTTACCCTTCTTAGGCAGATCCTAGGCAGTAAGGCGAATAGGCAGTGATAGAATACACCGGTCTACCGACTTGGGTCAGTTTACCCTTCTTAGGCAGATCCTAGGCAGTAAGGCGAATAGGCAGTGATAGAATACACCGGTCTACCGACTTGGGTCAGTTTACCCTTCTTAGGTAGATCCTAGGCAGTAAGGCGAACAGACAGTAAGATAATACACCGGTCTACCGACTTGGGTCAGTATACCCTTCTTAGGCAGATCCTAGGCAGTAAGGCGAATAGGCAGTAATAGAATACACCGGTCTACAGACTTGGGTCAGTTTACTTTTCTTAGGCAGATCCTAGGCAGTAAGGCGAATAGGCAGTAATAGAATACACCGGTCTACCGACTTGGGTCAGTTTACCCTTCTTAGGCAGATCCTAGGCAGTAAGGCGAATAGGCAGTAAGAGAATACACAGGTCTACAGACTTGGGTCAGTTTACTCTTCTTAGGTAGATCCTAGGCAGTAAGGCGAACAGACAGTAAGATAATACACCGGTCTACCGACTTGGGTCAGTTCACCCTTCTTAGGCAGATCCTAGGCAGTAAGGCGAATAGGCAGTAAGAGAATACACCGGTCTACCGACTTGGGTCAGTTTACCCTTCTTAGGTAGATCCTAGGCAGTAAGGCGAACAGACAGTAAGATAATACACCGGTCTACCGACTTGGGTCAGTTTACCCTTCTTAGGCAGATCCTAGGCAGTAAGGCGAATAGGCAGTAATAGAATACACCGGTCTACCGACTTGGGTCAGTTTACCCTTCTTAGGCAGATCCTAGGCAGTAAGGCGAATAGGCAGTAATAGAATACACCGGTCTACAGACTTGGGTCAGTTTACCCTTCTTAGGCAGATACTAGGCAGTAAGGCGAATAGGCAGTAATAGAATACACCGGTCTACCGACTTTGATCAGTTTACCCTTCTTAGGCAGATCCTAGGCAGTAAGGCGAATAGGCAGTAATAGAATACACCGGTCTACAGACTTGAGTCAGTTTACCCTTCTTAGGAAGATCCTAGGCAGTAAGGCGAATAGGCAGTGAGAGAATACACCGGTCTACCTACTTGGGTCAGTTTACCCTTCTTAGGCAGATCCTAGGCAGTAAGGCGAATAGGCAGTAAGATAATACACCGGTCTACCGACTTGGGTCAGTTTACCCTTCCTAGGCAGATCCTAGGCAGTGAGGCGAATAGGCAGTAATAGAATACACCGGTCTACCTACTTGGGTCAGTTTACCCTTCTTAGGCAGATCCTAGGCAGTAAGGCGAATAGGCAGTAATAGAATACACCGGTCCACCGACTTGGGTCAGTTTACCCTTCTTAGGCAGATCCTAGGCAGTAAGGCGAATAGGCAGTAATAGAATACACCGGTCTACCGACTTGGATCAGTTTACCCTTCTTAGGCAGATCCTAGGCAGTAAGGCGAATAGGCAGTAATAGAATACACCGGTCTACAGACTTGGGTCAGTTTACCCTTCTTAGGCACATCCTAGGCAGTAAGGCGAATAGGCAGTGAGAGAATACACCGGTCTACCGACTTGGGTCAGTTTACCCTTCTTAGGCAGATCCTAGGCAGTAAGGCGAATAGGCAGTAATAGAATACACCGGTCTACCGACTTGGGTCAGTTTACCCTTCTTATGCAGATCCTAGGCAGTAAGGCGAATAGGCAGTGAGAGAATACACCGGTCTACCGACTTGGGTCAGTTTACCCTTCTTAGGCAGATCCTAGGCAGTAAGGCGAACAGGCAGTAATAGAATACACCAGGCTACCGACTTGGGTCAGTTTACCCTTCTTAGGCAGATCCTAGGCAGTAAGGCGAATAGGCAGTAAGAGAATACACCGGTCCACCGACTTGGGTCAGTTTACCCTTCTTAGGCAGATCCTAGGCAGTAAGGCGAATTGGCAGTAAGAGAATACACCGGTCTACCGACTTGGGTCAGTTTACCCTTCTTAGGCAGATCCTAGGCAGTAAGGCGAATAGGCAGTAAGAGAATACACCGGTCTACCGACTTGGGTCAGTTTACCCTTCTTATGCAGATCCTAGGCAGTAAGGCGAATAGGCAGTGAGAGAATACACCGGTCTACCGACTTGGGTCAGTTTACCCTTCTTATGCAGATCCTAGGCAGTAAGGCGAATGGGCAGTAATAGAATACACCGGTCTACCGACTTGGGTCAGTTTACCCTTCTTATGCAGATCCTAGGCAGTAAGGCGAATAGGCAGTGAGAGAATACACCGGTCTACCGACTTGGGTCAGTTTACCCTTCTTATGCAGATCCTAGGCAGTAAGGCGAATAGGCAGTAATAGAATACACCGGTCTACCGACTTGGGTCAGTTTACCCTTCTTAGGCAGATCCTAGGCAGTAAGGCGAATAGGCAGTAATAGAATACACCGGTCTAACGACTTGGGTCAGTTTACCCTTCTTATGCAGATCCTAGGCAGTAAGGCGAATAGGCAGTGAGAGAATACACCGGTCTACCGACTTGGGTCAGTTTACCCTTCTTACGCAGATCCTAGGCAGTAAGGCGAATAGGCAGTAATTGAATACACCGGTCTACCGATTTGGGTCAGTTTACCCTTCTTAGGCAGATCCTAGGCAGTAAGGCGAATAGGCAGTAATAGAATACACCGGTCTACCGACTTGGGTCAGTTTACCCTTCTTAGGCAGATCCTAGGCAGTGAGGCGAATAGGCAGTAATAGAATACACCGGTCTACCGACTTGGGTCAGTTTACCCTTCTTATGCAGATCCTAGGCAGTAAGGCGAATAGGCAGTAATAGAATACACCGGTCTACCGACTTGGGTCAGTTTACCCTTCTTATGCAGATCCTAGGCAGTAAGGCGAATAGGCAGTAATAGAATACACCGGTCTACCGACTTGAGTCAGTTTACCCTTCTTAGGCAGATCCTAGGCAGTAAGGCGAATAGGCAGTAATAGAATACACCGGTCTACCGACTTGGGTCAGTTTACCCTTCTTAGGCAGATCCTAGGCAGTAAGGCGAATAGGCAGTAATAGAATACACCGGTCTACCGACTTGGGTCAGTTTACCCTTCTTATGCAGATCCTAGGCAGTAAGGCGAATAGGCAGTGAGAGAATACACCGGTCTACCGACTTGGGTCAGTTTACCCTTCTTAGGCAGATCCTAGGCAGTAAGGCGAACAGGCAGTAATAGAATACACCAGGCTACCGACTTGGGTCAGTTTACCCTTCTTAGGCAGATCCTAGGCAGTAAGGCGAATGGGCAGTAAGAGAATACACCGGTCCACCGACTTGGGTCAGTTTACCCTTCTTAGGCAGATCCTAGGCAGTAAGGCGAATTGGCAGTAAGAGAATACACTGGTCTACCGACTTGGGTCAGTTTACCCTTCTTAGGCAGATCCTAGGCAGTAAGTCGAATAGGCAGTAAGAGAATACACCGGTCTACCGACTTGGGTCAGTTTACCCTTCTTATGCAGATCCTAGGCAGTAAGTCGAATAGGCAGTAAGAGAATACACCGGTCTACCGACTTGGGTCAGTTTACCCTTCTTAGGCAGATCCTAGGCAGTAAGGCGAATAGGCAGTAAGGGAATACACCGGTCTACCGACTTGGGTCAGTTTACCCTTCTTAGGCGGATCCTAGGCAGTAAGGCGAATAGGCAGTAATAGAATACACCGGTCTACCGACTTGGGTCAGTTTACCCTTCTTAGGCAGATCCTAGGCAGTGAGGCGAATAGGCAGTAATAGAATACACCGGTCTACCGACTTGGGTCAGTTTACCCTTCTTATGCAGATCCTAGGCAGTAAGGCGAATGGGCATTAATAGAATACACCGGTCTACCGACTTGGGTCAGTTCACCCTTCTTATGCAGATTATAGGCAGTAAGGCGAAAAGGCATTAATAGAATACACCGGTCTACCGACTTGGGTCAGTTTACCCTTCTTATGCAGATCCTAGGCAGTAAGGCGAATAGGCATTAATAGAATACACATGGTCTACAGACTTGGGTCAGTTTACCCTTCTTAGGCAGATCCTAGGCAGTAAGGCGAATAGGCAGTAATAGAATACACCGGTCTACCGACTTGGGTCAGTTTACCCTTCTTAGGCAGATCCTAGGTAGTAAGGCGAATAGGCAGTAAGGCGAACAGACAGTAAGATAATACACCGGTCTACCGACTTGGATCAGTTTACCCTTCTTAGGCAGATCCTAGGCAGTAAGGCGAATAGGCAGTAATAGAATACACCGGTCTACAGACTTGGGTCAGTTTACCCTTCTTAGGCAGATCCTAGGCAGTAAGGCGAATAGGCAGTAAGAGAATATACCGGTCTACAGACTTGGGTCAGTTTACCCTTCTTAGGCAGATCCTAGGCAGTAAGGCGAATATGCAGTAATAGAATACACCGGTCTACCGACTTGGGTCAGTTTACCCTTCTTAGGCGGATCCTAGGCAGTAAGGCGAATAGGCAGTAAGGCGAACAGACAGTAAGATAATACACCGGTCTACCGATTCGGATCAGTTTACCCTTCTTAGGCAGATCCTAGGCAGTAAGGCGAATAGGCAGTAATAGAATACACCGGTCTACAGACATGGGTCAGTTTACCCTTCTTAGGCAGATCCTAGGCAGTAAGGCGAATAGGCAGTAAGAGAATATACCGGTCTACAGACTTGGGTCAGTTTACCCTTCTTAGGCAGATCCTAGGCAGTGAGGCGAATAGGCAGTAAGAGAATACACCGGTATACAGACTTGGGTCAGTTCACCCTTCTTAGGCAGATCCTAGACAGTAAGGCGAATAGGCAGTAATAGAATACACCGGTCTACAGACTTGGGTCAGTTTACCCTTCTTAGGCAGATCCTAGGCAGTAAGGCGAATAGGCAGTAAGAGAATTTACCGGTCTACAGACTTGGGTCAGTTTACCCTTCTTAGGCAGATCCTAGGCAGTAAGGCGAATAGGCAGTAATAGAATACACCGGTCTACAGACTTGGGTCAGTTTACCCTTCTTAGGCAGATCCTAGGCAGTAAGGCGAATAGGCAGTAAGGCGAACAGACAGTAAGATAATACACCGGTCTACCGACTTGGGTCAGTTTACCCTTCTTAGGCAGATCCTAGGCAGTAAGGCGAATAGGCAGTGATAGAATACACCGGTCTACCGACTTGGGTCAGTTTACCCTTCTTAGGCAGATCCTAGGCAGTAAGGCGAATAGGCAGTGATAGAATACACCGGTCTACCGACTTGGGTCAGTTTACCCTTCTTAGGTAGATCCTAGGCAGTAAGGCGAACAGACAGTAAGATAATACACCGGTCTACCGACTTGGGTCAGTATACCCTTCTTAGGCAGATCCTAGGCAGTAAGGCGAATAGGCAGTAATAGAATACACCGGTCTACAGACTTGGGTCAGTTTACTTTTCTTAGGCAGATCCTAGGCAGTAAGGCGAATAGGCAGTAATAGAATACACCGGTCTACCGACTTGGGTCAGTTTACCCTTCTTAGGCAGATCCTAGGCAGTAAGGCGAATAGGCAGTAAGAGAATACACCGGTCTACAGACTTGGGTCAGTTTACTCTTCTTAGGTAGATCCTAGGCAGTAAGGCGAACAGACAGTAAGATAATACACCGGTCTACCGACTTGGGTCAGTTTACCCTTCTTAAGCAGATCCTAGGCAGTAAGGCGAATAGGCAGTAAGAGAATACACCGGTCTACCGACTTGGGTCAGTTTACCCTTCTTAGGTAGATCCTAGGCAGTAAGGCGAACAGACAGTAAGATAATACACCGGTCTACCGACTTGGGTCAGTTTACCCTTCTTAGGCAGATCCTAGGCAGTAAGGCGAATAGGCAGTAATAGAATACACCGGTCTACCGACTTGGGTCAGTTTACCCTTCTTAGGCAGATCCTAGGCAGTAAGGCGAACAGGCAGTAATAGAATACACCAGGCTACCGACTTGGGTCAGTTTACCCTTCTTAGGCAGATCCTAGGCAGTAAGGCGAATAGGCAGTAAGAGAATACACCGGTCCACCGACTTGGGTCAGTTTACCCTTCTTAGGCAGATCCTAGGCAGTAAGGCGAATTGGCAGTAAGAGAATACACCGGTCTACCGACTTGGGTCAGTTTACCCTTCTTAGGCAGATCCTAGGCAGTAAGGCGAATAGGCAGTAAGAGAATACACCGGTCTACCGACTTGGGTCAGTTTACCCTTCTTATGCAGATCCTAGGCAGTACGGCGAATAGGCAGTGAGAGAATACACCGGTCTACCGACTTGGGTCAGTTTACCCTTCTTATGCAGATCCTAGGCAGTAAGGCGAATAGGCAGTAATAGAATACACCGGTCTACCGACTTGGGTCAGTTTACCCTTCTTATGCAGATCCTAGGCAGTAAGGCGAATAGGCAGTGAGAGAATACACCGGTCTACCGACTTGGGTCAGTTTACCCTTCTTATGCAGATCCTAGGCAGTAAGGCGAATAGGCAGTAATAGAATACACCGGTCTACCGACTTGGGTCAGTTTACCCTTCTTAGGCAGATCCTAGGCAGTAAGGCGAATAGGCAGTAATAGAATACACCGGTCTACCGACTTGGGTCAGTTTACCCTTCTTATGCAGATCCTAGGCAGTAAGGCGAATAGGCAGTGAGAGAATACACCGGTCTACCGACTTGGGTCAGTTTACCCTTCTTACGCAGATCCTAGGCAGTAAGGCGAATAGGCAGTAATTGAATACACCGGTCTACCGATTTGGGTCAGTTTACCCTTCTTAGGCAGATCCTAGGCAGTAAGGCGAATAGGCAGTAATAGAATACACCGGTCTACCGACTTGGGTCAGTTTACGCTTCTTAGGCAGATCCTAGGCAGTGAGGCGAATAGGCAGTAATAGAATACACCGGTCTACCGACTTGGGTCAGTTTACCCTTCTTATGCAGATCCTAGGCAGTAAGGCGAATAGGCAGTAATAGAATACACCGGTCTACCGACTTGGGTCAGTTTACCCTTCTTATGCAGATCCTAGGCAGTAAGGCGAATAGGCAGTAATAGAATACACCGGTCTACCGACTTGAGTCAGTTTACCCTTCTTAGGCAGATCCTAGGCAGTAAGGCGAATAGGCAGTAATAGAATACACCGGTCTACCGACTTGGGTCAGTTTACCCTTCTTAGGCAGATCCTAGGCAGTAAGGCGAATAGGCAGTAATAGAATACACCGGTCTACCGACTTGGGTCAGTTTACCCTTCTTAGGCAGATCCTAGGCAGTAAGGCGAATAGGCAGTAATAGAATACACCGGTCTACCGACTTGGGTCAGTTTACCCTTCTTATGCAGATCCTAGGCAGTAAGGCGAATGGGCAGTAAGAGAATACACCGGTCTACAGACTCGCGTCTTCAAAGTGAAATATTTCCGATATGAATCTGAGTCCAGGGTTCCGTTTAGCGCAACCACGATGCACTGATACAAACATATATTATCAATATCACCAGCTATAGAGAACGATTCAGTCAAAAGATCAAACTCCATTTTACATATAAGTGGAATAAGTTCAAAGTGGAAGATATCAACATTCGTGTGTTTAAACTGAAATACTTTTATCTACGGCGAAAAAATTATGGTCACAGACAGCGCAGTCCTGGTGTTGAAGTTCATTAGTTATAAATAATCAAAATGGGGTGGTGAGATTGCCCTTGTGGTGCCCCGTCCAAACGACCCTATCTTCCATCCATAGCCTTAATTGGGGAATAATGATTTTGTATCAAGTTCCGATGTTTTCAAAAAAAAAATCAAAAAAAGACATATGCGTAACGTAACACAAGAATGATAAAACGATGTTCATAAATGTACTGGGATACTGAAGCAATTGGAAATGGCACCAAGAATCGCTTGCATCAAAACAATTAATTATCTTCCTAGACATATAAAAGAATCAACAAACATATCTCGTGGGCTCTCTGCAAAAACTCATCAACTCTTTTTTTCTCAATAGAAGAAGCAAACTATTGGTTCTGCTATCTCAAATAGTGAAAAAAAGAGTTGGTGAGTTTTTGCAGAAAACCCACGTCTATACGTTTTGAATCTAATCTAAAAAATTCTCTATTGGACAACGTTTTCTACACTACCGAAATATCTCTAGAATCATTGAATATACCCATGGAACCATATATTTTCAAGTATTATATTTCAAGCTATGATGATTATTCAGACATTGTATTATGTGAAGAATAAACAGATAAATGGATGAATTCACAACCGGCTTATCGATTAATGTGATAATTTAGAGAATATTCAAGTGTACGTACCACTTCTCATTTCACTCTTTCAGTATCAACAACGTTATCTTCATTTATATCTGGTTCGACGACTTTTTCAACGATTCAATGACTCGGGAAGAATGAATAGCGAAATAGAATAAATGATAGAACGAAGAAGAGGATAGGCGTCGAAAGAATGATTAGTGAAGTAATGGAATGACGAGATGAAAGTTTTTAGTGTAATGGGAATAACAGTGGAAAGGAAGCAGTCGTGGCCTTCATTGTAGAAACCATCCGGGCATCGACGCAGGATACAGAGGGAAACCATCTCTTGAGAACCCTGTAACGATGGACGGTGGTGGAGGTAGATTCGAGGTTCAATGTATTGCTAATAAATTGATACATTTCCATGAATTGTTACCTATTTGGATTTCTACAATGCATATCTAAGGTTATTAGAAACCTTACTAGGTTGTCTCGATCAGAGAAGGAGGCGTTCATTTTCTGAGAGATCCTTGTGACATCAAATGGGCCAATAAACGACGCGAATTTCAAGTAACTTTGACTGACCAATCAAATTAACAACATTTCATTTGCCACACTCAATCAGTACTCGATCATTCGGAACCCAGCTGACGTCACGCACGCTTTGAGAAGGCTGAAATTACGGAACGTTCCTAATGGTGATGGATCTAATCGAGACTGCTTTCTCACCAATATGCAATAGATAATTGGATGAGCGAAGCGAAGACTCAATTTCACCAAACCCGAAAAAAAGTGCTTTTTTTCACGCTCCACAGGTCGAACGAAAATTCAAAATCAGTTGAAACTTGGCATACAAAAAACTCCTCATCTAATTTGATACTGTATAGTTTTTAGGCGTAATCGGTTGAATCACTTTTGAGAAAACTCATTTCAAAGTTTTCAAAAATCTCATAAGAATAACCCGGGGGAAAAAATTCGTCAAAAATATTTTCTTCAAGAGAATTTAAATTCTCACGGAATTTTAATACAATAATTACACACATCAATCCGAACTTTCAGTCGAATCAGATCAGCCGTTTTGATGTTAAAAAATTTATCATCTGATTTTTTTAAATCACTCAAAGCTTTTCAGATACCGATTAAATCCAAGCAACAGTTCCACCATTTGAGAAACGATTAGAACAAAGCCTTCTTCATTATCATAGAAATCAATTAGGAAATATGAGGGCAGTGACGAAATTATTCGGATCACAACGTGTATATATACATAACCAATCCAAAATATCTTTGATATATTGTTCCAGCTCATCCATCAACGCGGAAACACATAACGCGTTTTCCTAGTAATCACATTGGTTCTAACCACGTCATTTTTCCCGGTACATATACATTCAGAATGATTTCATGTTACCATCTCCTCATTTGTGGAATTCATATTTGCATTGTTATCATTTCAGGCTCCCGGGTTTGACCCGAAACAATTCATATATATGGATCTAATGACGTTGAGTTGTTTCGAGTTACTCATGTTTTCCTTTTTATCGACTCAACTCTCTCATGAGGTAAGCATGGCATCTTATTGACTCACGAGTATTCCTTCAGCATTCATCTTCAGCGAGTTCTGTTGTGTTCTTGAGGCTGTTGTTCTCTTGCCGGAACAACGGCCTAGAACACGTTCAGTATGACCTGATGCATTGTTACCAGCATGTGGTGATTCCAGTCGTTCTGACTATTTTCAATAGAGACTATTGAAGACTCGAAATAGGCGTGACAGTCTACCAGTTGGATCTATATCATTTGTGGTCAAGCATTTGAAGATACCCCGATTGAATATTTACAGTTCTGACAGCCCTGTTGATTGGAAAGGTGTGATTAGAGATCCTAGATACTTAAAGAAGAGAGCGGACAACTCCCGCGCATGGAGGGCGCCATATCTTGTCAAAAAGTGCCGTAAACTTACCAGTAGTAAATAAGATGCCATATGGACTGTCAACCGACGTGAGGAAAGAGCGGCATGTCAATTAGTTTGTAGTAACGCGATATGAACAACAATTGCTTGTTTCCTAACTAGATAATATTCAAAGTCAAAATGAATGAATAAAATGTTACATATTATACTTTCATGTTTTAATGTTTAAATTCCTAATAGTGATCTTGATCATCAAGAAAGATTTGCATTTTGTTCAACGTCAATTCTATCAGATGTCAGTTGAAATTCGTGGTTGTGAGGTGATAGGATCTGATATTGAACATTATATTCGAAAACAGGATAGTGTCTCTACTCCCAACCAATAGATTTTCATTTTCAACCTTGTAAATATATACTAATTGAATCTGAGTGAGCGAAATTTTCAAAATCATCGAAGTCAGTTGCGAGGTGAGTGTTTTATCTCCACTAAAAACAGTCGGGACCGGTGATAACTTCACCAACTATTCTTAGAACTTTTGCCTGCTTTCTCGTGAATATCAACTTAGAACGTGCTAAGAGATGAAATTATTTGTGAATCTGGGCCCGGCCCTTCCAACTGAAGCTGTTTCCTAACCGATGTGATGCAGTACAGCACACGTTCTGGGCAAAGAATGACGTCCATGCGAGAAATATTTCAGTAGCCAATAGAAAACAGTCTTCAAAATGTCCGCTCACTTCTTCAAGTATCTAGGCTCCCTAGGTATGATTTGTGATGTCAAAGGGACGAAGACTGCGAGTCGTCAATTGCTTGTCCGTTCAGATAAATCCGAATACCTTGACTTTGACTTTGTGTGGATTACGCTGCCCTGTGACCTCTGATGTGATCATCAGAAGCAATGCAAATGCTAAAATTTTCTCTCACTAGAGGCGAAAGATCTGAAGCGAGGTTCCATCCATAGATCGTTATGAATCGATCAAGATGGTTGCCACAAAATTGAGACCGCATTATGTTGAGAAAGCACTGACTACTGCGCTTCTTTAGACACTTACGTTATCATTCAGCGTATGTCATTTCTTCTCATACACTTCTCTCTAACTTGCTGACTCCCTGTGTACGCTTGAATCGGTTACATGCAACAATACACAGTACACAAATGAACAATAGTGGGTATGGTATAACGGTTACAGCCACCATGACCACAACACCAGGTAATCGACAAATCTGGCGCACGAGTTCTGCTAATTTACATCTACTGCCAGGGGGATTGTCCAATCGGGCAAAAGATGTTTCAATCACCTACCCACTGACACTAAGCTATGTAAAGAAGAATTTTGTGGTGCACTCCAAAATATCTCATGTCACACTGTTTTGATAGTACTAGGCAAACGCGTTATGTGTTTCCGCGTTGATGGATGAGCTGGAACATATCGACCATAGACTAAAGAAGTCTATGTATCAACTTATCTTTGGATTGGTTATTATATATATATATACACCTTGAGATCCAAACCATTACATCACTGCCATCTTATTTTACATTAATAATTTATATAATAATAAAGAAGGCTTTGTTTTAATCGTTTACAGTCAAGTGGTGACACTTGTTGCTTTGATTTAATAGGTATCTTAATAGCTTTGAATAATTGACACAAATAACATTATATATTTTTTTACATCGAAACGGCTGAGACGATTTGAGTAAAAGTTCGGAATAATGTGTATCATTATCAGATTGAAGTTCTCTGAGAATTTGAATCCTCTCAGATGAAATATTTTTCACGAATGTTTTCCTCTGGCTTATTCTAATGGGATTTTTGAAAACTTTGGAATGAGTTTTCTCAAAAGTTGTTCAACCGATCGTGCCTCAAAACTATACAGCATCAAGTCAGATAGGGGTTCATGTGTGTGCCAAGTTTCAACTGATTTTGAATTTTTGTCTGAGCTGTGGAGCGCGAACAAAAAAACAAAAAAAAAAAAAAAAAACAGGCACTTTTTTTTCGGTATAGTGTAATTGAGTCTTCGCTTCGCTCATCCAATCAATGAGTTCTTTGATCAACCAACACACGAATCATTATTGGATGAGCGAAGCGAAGACTCAATTACACTATACCGAAAAAAAAGTGCCTGTTTTTTTTTCGTTTTTTTGTTTTTTTGTTCGCGCTCCACAGGTCAGACAAAAATTCAAAATCAGTTGAAACTTGGCACACACATGAACCCCTATCTGACTTGATGCTGTATAGTTTTGAGGCACGATCGGTTGAACAACTTCTGAGAAAACTCATTCCAAAGTTTTCAAAAATCCCATTAGAATAAGCCAGAGGAAAACATTCGTGAAAAATATTTCATCTGATAGGATTCAAATTTTCAGAGAACTTCAATCTGATAATGATACACATTATTCCGAACTTTTACTCAAATCGGATCAGCCGTTTCGATGTAAAAAAATATATAATGTTATTTGTGTCAATTATTCAAAGCTATTAAGATACCTATTAAATCAAAGCAACAAGTGTCACCACTTGACTGTAAACGATTAAAACAAAGCCTTCTTTATTATCATATAAATTATTAATGGAAAATAAGATGGCAGTGATGTAATGGTTTGGATCTCAAGGTGTATATATATATAATAACCAATCCGAAGATAAGTTGATATGTTCCAGCTCATCCATCAACGCGGAAACACATAACGCGTTTGCCTAGTAATAATTGGATGAGCGAAGCGAAGACTCAATTACACTGTACCGAAAAAAAAGTGCCTGTTTTTTTGTGTGTGTTTTTTTGTTTTTTTGTTCGCGCTCTACAGGTCAGACAAAAATTCAAAATTAGTTGAAACTTGGCACACACATGAACCCATATCTGACTTGATGCTGTATAGTTTTGAGGCACGATCGGTTTAACAACTTCTGAGAAAACTCATTCCAAATTTTCAAAAATCCCTTTAGAATAACCCAGAGGAAAACATTCGTGAAAAATATTTCATCTGAGAGGATTCAAATTATCAGAGAACTTCAATCTGATAATGATACACATTATTCCGAACTTTTACTCAAATCGGATCAGCCGTTTCGATGTAAAAAAATATATAATGTTATTTGTGTCAATTTTTCAAAGCTATTAAGATACCTATTAAATCAAAGCAACAAGTGTCACCACTTGACTGTAAACGATTAAAAGAAAGCCTTCTTTATTATCATATAAATTATTAATGGAGAATAAGATGGCAGTGATGTAATGGTTTGGATCTCGAGGTGTATATATATATATATATATATAATAACCAATCCAAAGATAAGTTGATATGTTCCAGCTCATTCATCAACGCGGAAACACATAACGCGTTTGCCTAGTATCAATCATTACTGAATCTGCCTCAATGTACTTTCAGGGCATTGACACTTTGTCTGTTCACTTTTATACTCGACTCGTCTCAAACATATCGTAAATATTTTTCTATGAAGAACCTTGAATGAATGAAAATCACACACCATTATCTGTTTAGAGCTCTTTGGTTGGTGAGGCGTTGTACAGCTGTGATTGGTCCGATTCGCCAGAAGACTTCAAGCGTGATATGCGCATCTTCATGACAACTGTCAACAAGCCGGTTGAGATTTTGATCTTGAAGTTTGTGCCTCTGTCGCTGGACACGTGGCTCTCGGTGAGTTCCACTTTGGATCATTTCAGATCATTATCTTACAAATAACTCAGAATTCTCACTATCATAGTATTGAAAAACTTGAGAGCCCGCATCTTAGCTGAGAATGTTTCTCTTCGAGATGCTCGACCCAAGTTTGATGTGCGTTGAAAAGTGGAAAGAGGATAATATTGAGAGAGTTCCAGTACCCACCGCCAAAAGGAAGAGTTTTCGGTTTCATAATTTGAACAATATCCAGTTACATTACACATTTTGGTCAAGGAAAATAGGAAAACTGTGAAATTACAGGCGAATCAGTATTTCAAATATTGATAAGCAAAGATTAGCTCGGAGATGTGCGTTTGTAATTTATTCCTACGATTATTCGGTAACCGGGAATTGAGCAATGGAAACCATCAAATTAGGTACGCTTTGATTCAATTGTTGTTACATAGTGAGATTGTTCTTCTATTTTTGATTCAGCACATCCAGTTGCGAGGGTTTCATTCATTTATTGCATTCACCGCAAGTCCGTAGTGTTTTTAGTTCTTGAGATGAATGTGGCGAAGTCCACGCTGTGAATCTGTCCAAGATGCGGGCTCTTAAATGTCGAGTTCACTCTTCATAGTTGAAGAGTCATCTCCAATTGGAGGGCTGATTGTGTATTTTATGACCAACTCTGCTGCAATGAAATCGACATCAGGAACATGAAGTTGTGGTTTCAATCTGAATGATCACATATCAAGTTGAATGTCACAAACTATGTAGCAATAATGAACCTGGCTGTACGATTTGAGTACCTGTGGCTGGGAGATGAAGGTTGATCAGGCCTCGGTTCGATCCTAATCACCGTTCATCTTCACTGAGGTTCTTTGTCGTCTAAATGAATATATAGCATGACCACTTCCTTTCCATTTCCCCAACAAATACCGAAGAAACCTTGATTTCATCTCTCCATCAACGTATCAGTCATTCATCCGACGCCTGTAAGTACTTTAAAATATATATATATATATATATATATATATATATATATATATATATATATATATCGGGTTTTAACGACGCACCGTAATGATGACCAAGATCTATTGGCGTTGGATGAATGATTAATGAGATAATGGGATGAAGGAATTATGGGTATGGGAAGGATAGTGGAAAGGAAGCGGTCGTGGTCTATATTGTAGGAACCATCCCGGCATCAGCCTAGACTTCAGAGGGGAACCACGAAAAACCCCTGTGAAGATGGACGGTGGCGGGGATTGAACCGGGTCCGATATGTCCCTTCACCTCCCGGATCACATGAAGCAAGTGAGTTAACCACTCAGCTACATGTGCCGGTCTGTAAGTACTATCATCAATGCATGGCGTCGATGAACCCATTATGAAGAACCAAATCGATGATTCGTTGCTAAATGATTCTGTTCTGGGCTGATCAACATTTGGAAACGTCTGGGAACAAAGGAAGGTCAGGATTTTTTTCCGATCCTGCTCTTTGATTCTTCCACTTTATTCCAGATTATGAACACGGCCTACTCCTACTACACAGTCATGAATGAAGTCGCTAAATAGAAGCTATTACTCATCTGGCAAAAGACAAACGGTCGGGAACAACTAACCTGCCAGAAGACGACAGCGGCCATGTTACGTGCAGCCATGACTTCTATATGGCGCTGATTACTTCTTATTTCAACCTTTTCATGTTTTTAATTATATTATTCTCACACATGCAGTCTTGATATTTCTATGCAGGCACAGATATTGCACTATAGAGTGAACGGTTGATATCAACATGAAGTTTTAGCGAGTAAAAATGCTCCCTGTTACCCAATTATTTCGATTTCTGAATTGACAGCTTTCGATTTTATTCGTGCACTCTGCGTTGAATTGAATATTTATCAGAGTCATCTATATTTCATTCTGGAATCGGAAGATTTCACTAGGGTAGAACTTTGTTCTAGATTAAGGCTAGAATCATTTATGTATAGAATTCTTTGACAATGTGTATTATAGATTTGATCATATTCACCGTTACTTTTTCCAAGTTAATAATGTGTTTGTAATATTGCCCTGCGGGGGTTATCTCATATCTTTCTTCAGGATGTTATGCATGTGGAGACCAGTTACTTGTAACAGTAGCTAATTGTGTTCCATACAATGTACAAAAGGACAAACAATATCGATGATGTTTTGCAAATTGTGAATTCTCCATTTGGTGACATAAAAAACTCAAAGATACTAAAAACATGAGTGTATTCCCCAATAATGAGAATGGTTTGAATGTGAATATCACAAAGTCTGATCCTCTCCAAAATATCGAATACAGGAATATAACTTTCATCCTTTCAGTGCGGAAACATAAATATCGATATCTCAACTGATCAGAATTTATTTTGAATAATTTTGATTCAAGCTTCTGTGAATTATTACTTGGAAAACGTAGGATTTGTGTTGTGAGATGAGCTTAGAAGTATGGAAACCTAGAATGAGAAATATTCCGTCATCTCAATCCACATCTACAGACATTGGATAACTTCGAACGTTCAAAAACCTTAACTGCAACTTGTTGATATTCATGGTGCTGCAACCTGTCGCATATTTACTTTGCATAACCAATTGATCCCAATATTCAGTAACATGTGTACTTTATTGCGTTTTGTCATTTATCATCCGATTGTTGTGGAAATCACTGAAAATATGCATGATGGTGTTTTCCATATTCAGTGAAAATTTAGAAGCTTTTGAAAAATCTGCATACTCCAAGTTTTTTTCCATCCGGGTTATTCTCATGGGCCCGGAAGAGGGAGTTTCAATTACCCCGGGGTAATTGTGGGGGTTTTCGCCAATTCCCCCAGAATCGGTATTCTCGAAGCGGAAGAGTTGGATTTTCGGAGGTTCTAAACTCCCAAACAGAACCCCTCCTACGTAGCAGGGAGAATTGCAAAACCCCAGAAAGTATTTAAGAAAAAAAATGGCGTCTTGCTCTCACTAGATGAATTGAATAATCAATATCTGAATAATTAGCAACTTATATTCATATTGAGAGACGCTACTTGTCTTTAAAAAAATGCATATTCATAATAATAATAAGTTATTTTCCGTGTGGACAACAAATATATTGCTCACTTATCTTGCTTGTATTAATTTGATATGTTGTTATTTTTTGAAAATAAGTAGTCGGTGCAGTAGCATAATGGTAGCGTGTCTGACTTCAAAACTGAAAGTTCCTGGTTCGGATCCCACTAAGGTCGATCATTTTTGTTTTTTAGACGAGCTTTAGCGAGGATTCAATTTGACATACTGAAAAAAATTGGTGTTCGTTTTTATGTTTTTTTTTTTTTTTTTTTTATATGTTTTTTTGTCGGTTCTCCACAGGTCAAACGGCTACAGCTATCAACTTCAAACTTTTTTTCGTCATGGTTCCTCATCTAACTTAGATCTGTATAGTTTTGTGGCATTATCGGGTGGTAACTTTTTTTTTTTATGAATTTTAGAAATTTCAAAAATCCCCATTAGAATAACCCGGAGGAAAATACTTGAAAAATCAAAATTTTTCAAGACCTCTCAAATTTTCGCCGAATATGAAGGAAACTATCAAGCACATTTTGAGAGATTTTTCGCATCAATCGGATGAGAAATAACGAAGAAAACGCATTTATAAAGCATTTTCCCATCAATTTAGGCTATTACGGGAACCAATTAAATCTATAGCAACAAGTGTCACCAATTAATTCAAAACGATTGAAATGAATGAAGAGGAAGGCCGTGACATAACTGATTCTCGTAAGGTTTTTGAACGTTTGGAGTGATCCAAGGTCTGTAGATGTAGATTGGGTTGACAAATTATTTTTCATTCTAGATTTCTATACCCCTAAGCTCGTCTAACAACGCGCATCCCGCGTTTTCCTAGTAATATTTCAATTCATCTCCATTATGTGTTATTTTATGTTTCTATTATAACATGTGAGCGACGAGGTTAGGTGGAAGAGCGGTCATAAGACCGAATCTCTACCTTTTGATTGAACACCTCCATACAATGAAAAATTAAATACATCCATCTATCCAACATTGAACTTGATGTTTGATATCACAACAAATGTGAGTCGTCTAAATAGTCGAGCGGTACCCGCTTGGATTGTAATTTCATGGGATAATAATAAATCTTTATTAGCAATATTTGCTATGATGTTCATCCCTGGTTCAAGTCCTCCTGTGTGCTACTTCTTTTTAATGAAATTAAGTGCATGTAAGCCTATAATAATGATGCTTGATCAGAAGAGTTATTGGGAATGATTTTGTTCTGTAAACATCAAAACTAAACTTGGGCTTATCTGGGAAGCGAAAGTTATTATGTCTCAAGTATTTACAGGAAGCCACAAAAAAAACTCACTGTTGACAAACAATAATCTCTGTAGAAACGATTCTCGCACCCAGACATGTTGTAGGCCTAGATATTGAATCGAAAACAGCTAGCCTATTGTTAGATTTCGTATTTCATGATTGTAGAAATACTATAGTATTAATTTTCTTCTATTTAAACAGCACTACTCTCAATGTACAATCAACTTGGGCCTACGTGTAGTGTAAATTATCGAAGTGTCAATTGAAAAGTTAAAATATGATTCATAAAAACCATCCCTAGGCCTGGCATTGAGTTTATAGTGTTAATGGTGTTAAACAACTAGAACTAGGCCTATGAACTCAATGGCCTGGGCTACATCGCCTTCGGGCGATTTAATATTTCACATCAGGCCTATGCCCTTATTTATTTTTATATATTCTACAGATGTTCCACCTCACTTCTTTGTATCCAAAGGAAATTGGAAGAAACTTAAATTAGGACTACTTCTTCGTACGTTTTCGCAATTAATTGCAAAACAACTCATATTGCTGAAGTTTGATAGTATGCCTGGGAACAGTGTAGGTATTCAATTCAGAAAAACGAACCAAGATGGAGAATGATTTTATTTCGTAGAAAAAGTCATTGTTGTAAAATCGTATGAGACGACAGCCAGCCTGCGCGACCGCTTGAAAATTGTTCACATCTACAAACGTCGTATGCAGTTGCTAGGGGCAACACTAAATGCGCGCGCAACTACGTATGTCTCTGTGACTGAGCACCAGGAGCGACTTGACATGCGCGGTCATGTTTTTACTGCAGAAACGGCTACCAAGTGACCCTACTGAATCATAGCGTAGCTATGTTATATATACTGTGGTTGTGTTATGAAGATTTTGTTTCTAAGCTCCGTCAAGCCGTGACAAATAGGCTCCATGAAGTTTTTATAACTTGAGAAAGATTTGTGTGCAGTGGTTTTTTCCAAAACTCGTAGACAGGCTGATTATTCCTACGAATGGAAGGCTTTGGATGAGTGTTTATTATGGAATATAGGCCCAATCGAAATATACCTTGTATTTTGAAGATCAAATCCCAGCCTTCTGCATATAGATCTGATTGATAGTATTCGTAGGCTATTCTAATGAATGAAATTGAACATGATAAAAATCGCATTTTTTAATTTTTTACTCCGAAATGTCACATCCGATTATTGTAAAAGTCCGCAATAATGTGTATTATTATGTTGTTCGAGTTTTGTGAGAATATGAAAAAATTCGGAGAACATTCACTTTGTCATTTTTTTCGCCTGGCTTATTCATATGGGTTTTTTGAAAACTTCAAAATGATTTATCTCAAGAATTGTTGGACCGATTTTGCCTCAAAACTACACAGCATCAAGTCAGATAGGGGTTCATGTGTGTGCCAAGTTTCATCATGATCTGAATTTCTGTTTGACCTGTAGAGCGCGAAAAAAAAAAAAACATTCGAATTTTCAAGTACAGTGAAATTGAGTCTTCGCTACGCTCATCCAATTATTATCATCACGATTATTATCATCATTATGAATCTATGATCAAAGAATTGATTTATTTTATCAGCAAATCAATTTATTTTCCAGTCCAATTAATTTCATTTGAATCGCATCTAGATATTGAAAAGAGATGATTGTTGATGTTATCATTGCACGGGCTGCATACTTTCTGAAAATATGTTTCATTTGATAGTGACGCAAGGTTATTCAATTCCACATCTAAGAGTCTATTGTGAACTGTATGTAACTAGGAAAACGCGGGATGCGCGTTGTTAGACGAGCTTAGGGGTATAGAAATCTAGAATGAAAAATAATTTGTCAACCCAATCTACATCTACAGACCTTGGATCACTCCAAACGTTCAAAAACCTTACGAGAATCAGTTATGTCACGGCCTTCCTCTTCATTCATTTCAATCGTTTTGAATTAATTGGTGACACTTGTTGCTATAGATTTAATTGGTTCCCGTAATAGCCTAAATTGATGGGAAAATGCTTTATAAATGCGTTTTCTTCGTTATTTCTCATCCGATTGATGCGAAAAATCTCTCAAAATGTGCTTAATAGTTTCCTTTATATTCGGCGAAAATTTGAGAGGTCTTGAAAAATTTTGATTTTTCAAGTATTTTCCTCCGGGTTATTCTAATGGGGATTTTTGAAATTTCTAAAATTCATAAAAAAAAGTTACCACCCGATAATGCCACAAAACTATACAGATCTAAGTTAGATGAGGAACCATGACGAAAAAAAGTTTGAAGTTGATAGCTGTAGCCGTTTGACCTGTGGAGAACCGACAAAAAAACATAAAAAAAAAACATAAAAACGAACACCAATTTTTTTCAGTATGTCAAATTGAATCCTCGCTAAAGCTCGTCTGATAATATTTTGATTCATCTCCAGTCGGATTTATATATAAATCTGAGGATCTATCAATAGACTAAAATATATTCTGTACGCACAATAAGAAAGCGATCAACAATTGTTAGACGAGCTTTAGCGAGGATTCAATTTGACAAACTGAAAAAAATTGGTGTTCGTTTTTATGTTATTTTTTTTATTTTTTTTTTTTGTTTTTTTTCATGTTTTTTTGTCGGTTCTCCACAGGTCAAACGGCTACAGCTATCAACTTCAAACTTTTTTTCGTCATGGTTCCTCATCTAACTTAGATCTGTATAGTTTTGTGGCATTATCGGGTGGTAACTTTTTTTTTTATGAATTTTAGAAATTTCAAAAATCCCCATTAGAATAACCCGGAGGAAAATACTTGAAAAATCAAAATTTTTCAAGACCTCTCAAATTTTCGCCGAATATAAAGGAAACTATTAAGCACATTTTGAGAGATTTTTCGCATCAATCGGATGAGAAATAACGAAGAAAACGCATTTATAAAGCATTCTCCCATCAATTTAGGCTATTACGGGAACCAATTAAATCTATAGCAACAAGTGTCACTAATTAATTCAAAACGATTGAAATGAATGAAGAAGAAGGCCGTGACATAACTGATTCTCGTAAGGTTTTGGAACGTTTGGAGTGATCCAAGGTCTGTAGATGTAGATTGGGTTGACAAATTATTTTTCTTTCTAGATTTCTATACCCCTAAGCTCGTCTAACAACGCGCATCCCGCGTTTTCCTAGTAATTATAACTAAATAATATGCTTGCTCGAAAAAAATATAAGAGGAGAATTATATTACATTCAACAACAAAAAAACGTAACCTTGTCTGCAGACGTCCAGACGACATAACTTTAAATACACTTACAATCATGGGGGTCATTGTTAGTAACTAGGAAAACGCGGGATGCGCGTTGTTAGACGAGCTTAGGGGTATAGAAATCTAGAATGAAAAATAATTTGTCAACCCAATCTACATCTACAGACCTTGGATCACTCCGAACGATCAAAAACCTTACGAGAATCAGTTATGTCACGGCCTTCCTCTTCATTCATATCAATCGTTTTGAATTAATTGGTGACACTTGTTGCTATAGATTTAATTGGTTCCCGTAATAGCCTAAATTGATGGGAAAATGCTTCATAAATGCGTTTTCTTCGTTATTTCTCATCCGATTGATGCGAAAAATCTCTCAAAATGTGCTTAATAGTTTCCTTTATATTCGACGAAAATTTGAGAGGTCTTGAAAAATTTCGATTTTTCAAGTATTTTCCTCCGGGTTATTCTAATGAGGATTTTTGAAATTTCTAAAATTCATAAAAAAAAAAGTTACCACCCGATAATGCCACAAAACTATACAGATCTAAGTTAGATGAGGAACCATGAAGACAAAAAGTTTGAAGTTGATAGCTGTAGCCGTTTGACCTGTGGAGAACCGACAAAAAAACATAAAAAAAAAAAAAAAAAAAAAAAAAAAACATAAAAACGAACACCAATTTTTTTCAGTATGTCAAATTGAATCCTCGCTAAAGCTCGTCTAATTAGACGAGCTTTAGCGAGGATTCAATTTGACATACTGAAAAAAATTGGTGTTCGTTTTTATGTTTTTTTTTTTTTTTTTTTTTAATTTTTTTTTTTTTTTTTATGTTTTTTTGTCGGTTCTCCACAGGTCAAACGGCTACAGCTATCAACTTCAAACTTTTTTTCGTCATGGTTCCTCATCTAACTTAGATCTGTATAGTTTTGTGGCATTATCGGGTGGTAACTGTTTTTTTTATGAATTTTAGAAATTTCAAAAATCCCCATTAGAATAACCCGGAGGAAAATACTTGAAAAATCGAAATTTTTCAAGACCTCTCAAATTCTCGCCGAATATAAAGGAAACTATTAAGCACATTTTGAGAGATTTTTCGCATCAATCGGATGAGAAATAACGAAAAAAACGCATTTATAAAGCATTTTCCCATCAATTTAGGCTATTACGGGAACCAATTAAATCTATAGCAACAAGTGTCACCAATTAATTCAAAACGATTGAAATGAATGAAGAGGAAGGCCGTGACATAACTGATTTCGTAAGGTTTTTGAACGTTTGGAGTGATCCAAGGTCTGTAGATGTAGATTGGGTTGACAAATTATTTTTCATTCTAGATTTCTATACCCCTAAGCTCGTCTAACAACGCGCATCCCGCGTTTTCCTAGTACAAAAGTAATATTAGTAATGGACATCAATATTGTTGGCATTATTGGCCTGATTGCTAATCACATTCCGACAGTGGCAAAATAACGATTCCAAACAATTGCAATCGCTTTGAATGTTGTTCCAGCCATGTTCAAAGATGATTGAGAGTTTCCGCGTAGTACATTCTACATTCAAAATATACTGTGATTTTGGTCTTTAACATTCTTTGGAAATCTCATAATTTCATGCTGAAGCCATGTGCATTATTTAAAAATGCGTGTAACTTGATGATTGCTAATTTCCACCAAAACAACATATATACCTAGAGGTCTCAAGCAGGTGAAAATAGGAAAATACCTCATATTATATTATAACTTATATTTTTATAACCCCCAGTAAACCCACGTGCCTGAATAGCTTATCTGCCTTGCGTGCTAGTGTGCAGGTTTTGATCCCCACACGCGGTTTCTTGTTTCAACTCTGTAAATATTACATAAACTATTAAGCCCCCTCTTGTTTGAAACATGAGGGATACACAATTGACCAGTATGTACTCCACTTCTACGCGTGATCATTTTAACACATCGCCAGCCACTCTGTCGTGTGAACGCAATTACGCACTATCACTCCTCCCGCTTCCAATCTCCTCTCCTTCCTTTCTCTTCTCTCATATCCTCTCCGGCCATCCTCCTTGCTTCATTTCCCCCCTTCCCCCTCCCTCTATCACCTCCTCCCCTTTCTCTCTTTCTCTCTCTCTCTCTCTGTCAATCACGTATTACTAAGCTGCGTCATCATACAAATCAAAGTTCCACAGTACTTTCTCGAACGGGTCAATTTACCACTGCACGTCTGCCCCCCCCCCTTCCTTCCTCTTACCCTTCCACCAACTCAGTCGACCCTGCCCGCTCCAACTCTCTACCCCCCCCCCCCACCAATCTTTGAAGAACCAATCACGTTCGAGAAACAGCATGACCGCCACACAGACACAGGCACACACAGATCAACGTAACTCTTATGGTAGAATGCTTTTCACCGAAGTTAATGGGTCGGGATAATAATGTTTTCTTCATCTACCGTTATTGTTTTTAGTGACCGATATTGGAGTGAGTAAGTCTACAATCATACGTGAGTTTGGGTCTGTACAATAGCCACGGCATTGCTTTTGTAAACGCCATTCATATCATCATTCTCATTTGTACCTCTAAATGAATTAGCTGCTCGTAGGGTTGTTAAACAAATAAATTTAATAATAACACGTTACACATTCAGGAGTATTCGTGCGACCCTTTCAGTATCTACTACTAATGACATTTTTCATACATTAATATTATTTTCCTTTATGATTGTTACTCAACCCTTGCAGACATTCTTAACAGTGTGGTATTCCATCTGCTGCTAGAGAGAATGTATTAACTAATATTCAGCATACCTATAAGCAGGTATTTGAAGTATACTACAGTGGAATACTATGGTACTGGTAGAATACCTACTGAAGATCCTTGATAATGTATTTGCAGATGTGAGAAATGGATCATAAATACACGCCGAAATGATTTACAAGTCGTGAATCGAAAGACAACTTGGAAACTCTGCGCACATCATTTCGAAATTAGCCAGTTCCAAAATTCAGAGGCAAAAATTCTCATTTGGAATGCAGTTCCAACCATTTTTGATGTGCCAAATCCCCCAACTCTTATAACCCCTAAGAGAAAATTACAAACATTTCAGTCATCTTCAAGGCCGACAAAGAAAGTACGCCATGAAAATCGTAATAAAGGTATGTCTAGCGCTAGCCCTAGGTTGATAAGAAATTCGGATAACACTTGGGTATGGTCGTTAAACTTCATTAGCAATAGCAGGGAGAACAAAATAAACTTGTCAATTATTCTCAAAAGCATCGTGTTCCTAGACAAATTGTACCGAAATGGCTGGAAATTATGAATTACACTACTTGATACCAGAATTATTAACGTGGGAGTAGCTCTAATCTTCAGTTTAGAGTTGTTATCACAGTGGTTGCTAATACTATTTGTTTTCACCAACTCGCCGGTAAAGGCTAACTGGACTTGGTAATTACCGAGCCTTACTCGATATAATATCATAGACCAATGATAATATTAAGCATTGTCGCCATTATTCATCATTGGATTCATATCAATTATGGCATTCACATGTTCCTGATACTAATCTAATTTTTCCTAGTTTGTATTGCAATCAGTGATTTCATGTTTGAGCCAATGGTGGATTCGTGAAAAAATAGTGAGTGGGCGGTCAGAAAAGATCTAGAACGGTGTCAAACCTCGCAACACTGGGGCCATGGGAGGGAAAGAACTTCATTTCTGCCCCTCCATCCAATTTATTTTTAGGCACAATTTTATTCACCTATATATCTAGATACAATTTCAACATTTGAATCAAATAGATGTATTTAAATGTTCATCTGACATAGTGATGAAAAATATCAAATAGATATATTCATATTCAGAGTCAAGCGCCTATATAGACTGGTCCAATTGACCACTAGTGATAGGCGTGGCTAATCGCCAGGGCCACCTAGATCTATACTTCATGTGGGAATTAAGAGATACTCTGATAGGTAAATGTGAAATTTCCCATATAACAAAGCCCATTTGATTGGATGTTTTGTTTTGTGACGTTTATGGGCGGGTCAATCACTAGTCGTCAATTATATTTGTCAGGTGAAATAAGTTCACATGTGCAGCTCGTTCCAAATGCTGCGATGAATCACCGAATCACCGTAGGCAACAAGTTCATTCTTGAAATTATTTCCGAGAGGGCAACACTTGAAAGTAGAAAGCAAATATTTCTTGTGATTTGTTACATTCTTATTACATCTTATTGATAATTTTTTAACCCTGTATTTGTTCATCATCTATCCTCTATTCAATATTTTCCACGTATTCGTTTCCGTCCTTTATACAAGTATTTTCAGACTACATAAGTTTTGAGAATAACTTGATAACAATTAAATGTAGGTACTTCCGTAACATCCAGAAATAACTTGTTTAATTTCAAATTAGGGCCTACTTGTATAAACAGCAACCTGGGACCAAATTCACAAAAAGTCGTAACTTTAATACTGTATATACCAATAATAACCAATAATGTATAACCAATCAATTCAAGTCATTGAGTGTGCCATTTCAATTGAGAATATAATTCTTTCTAGTTGTATTTGGTTTACTTACAGTACGTTCTGTGAGCACTCCACTCACCACTGGCACTCACCCCATCCTGCAACCATTGAAACCACTGTGGGAGAACTTCCGTGGTGATGAGGCGGAATGGCCCTTTCTTCCTGATCCCATCTACACCAGGGGCCGAATTCTCAAAAGGTCATAACTTTGATCCGGCTCAGAGTTATGACCTTCTTTCGAGATAATACCATATTTTGTCTTAATCCAAATTCACAAAGAAATATTTGATTTGGGATCAGACTTACTACCGAAAAAATGGTCATAACTTTGAGACCAGTCCAGACTGGTAGTAAGTGATCACCTCTTGACTTTGAATGTCAATTTACAATGATTTTATGGCTGAATTTGAGAGAAAATTCAATTTCTAGCCACCAAAACACGGCAAGATTATTTTTAAATACCTCGCAATTTGATTTACGTATTTTATAATTCCGGTTCTACTTCTAACCTCACTTGACGTTTTGCTTGGTTCCATTCTCGACTAGCTGCTTGTGTCACTGTCAATGTCACCGTTGTCACGATTTTATATTGAATAAATTGAATTTTCAACCGAATAACTGTGAAATAGTTTTGTCGTTGCCTGATCATATATACTCCCGAACTAACTACTAATACATAACTACTAACAATACTAACAGTAACTATATAACTGTAAACTAAGTACCGGTATACTAATTTTATATCCACTATTATTGTGGGCCTACTTCCGTCTTATACTTACAATGTTTAATGCTGGGCGTTTGATCGTTTTGGGCGAAGCTAGGCCTAATGCCAATGATCAAGGGAGACGTCCTATCATTGTTAGACCTGGGAGGGTATACAGAGATAGACTAAATCCTCTCAGTGTGTCTGATGACCATCTAATTAGGCGCTACAGATTTCCAAGACATACGATTCTGGAATTATGTACCATGTTGGAGGATCGCTTGACACGCCCGACAGCACGATCGCATGCATTGCCAATTACAACCCAAGTCCTCACTGCATTGCGCTTCTATGCGTCGGGCTCATTCCAACACGTTATGGGTGACGTAACGGGGATGAGCCAGGCAAGTTGCTCACGGGTGGTGCGGGACGTGAGCAACGCATTGGTCGAACTCTCTCCCCGATTCATCTTCTTCCCTCTGGAAAATGAGGCTTACGTTGCCACAGTGAAAGCAGGTACGTTACTGAGGTTATTAGTTGCTAGAAAACCGAACCGCATAAACAGATTGGGATCTGATGTTAGATTTAGGTCGAGTTAGGTTAAGCTCACCTTAATCGAAAATCTTGTACACCGTAAAAACGATATTTTAATACATCATAAGCTAGTAGGCCTATTTTATTTTGGTGCGAAGGGGATAGGCCTAGTTCCCCACTATTCAAAAACAATATCATAGCCTCCAGTAGTCACCCTGAACAATCAGGATGTACAATATTTTCAGTGAACGTTAATTTCGGTGTGCGAGATCTTCAGTGTACGAATTTCTCGGTGTAGTTTTTTTCAATGTATAATTTTGTTGGTGTATCAGAGGCAACCCAAGACCGGTAGAGCCAAGTAGCCAAGTAGCCCAGGCACGTTTTATTGCGAAGGCCTATGATTTATAGATTTATTTATTCATTATGTATTATATAGGCCGATATATAGGCCGATGATCGACCATCCTGACAGAGGTTTTTCAGGGTTTCCCTCTGTCATTCAGATCACTATTGAGATGGTTCCTTAAAAACGGGTCACGACCGACTCCTTCCCACTATCCAAAAGCACGTAACTGAGACACGTGGCCGAGTGGTAATACACTGAACCGTCATTCGGGAGACCGGGATTCGATTCCCGCCGTAGTCGACCATCCTGACAGGGGTTTTTCGTGGTTTCCCTCTGTCGTTCAGGTCAATACTGGGATGGTTCCTTGACAATAGGCCACGACCGACTCCTCCCCATTATCCAAAAACATCTAATAAAATAACCTTTCATCTCATCATCCCACCATCTCATAATCATTCACCGACGTCAATAGATCGTAGTCATCAGTACAGTGCGTTGTTAAACCCAATATGAATAAATAAATAAACATAAGCACATAATAGAATACCCTTTCATCACACCATCCCATGTCGTTCACCGATGGCAATACATCGATCAAAGTCATCAGTACAGTGCATCATTAAACCAATATAAATTGAATAAAATATAGGCACATGTACAGATTTACAATATATTCTGTGATTTGTAAACTTGTCTAATATAGGTGAATCACTTCATATTTCAGAATTCCACAATCTGTCTGAGTTCCCCAATATAATAGGGGCGGTTGATGGAACATTAATCAACCTGAAAGCTCCATCTGAAGACGAACCCGCTTACGTCGATAGATACAAGAACCACAGTATTAATTGCCAGTTCGTGTGTACTGCCGACCAGCGGATAGTCAATTTGGTTGCCCGTTGGCCAGGCAGTACACACGACCAATTTATTTGGAATAGATGTGCTCTCAAACAGCGACTTGACGATGGTATCGTGCCTACAGGCTGGCTCCTTGGTATGTTGTGTTATTATTACTTATTAAATTCAATTTAGAGCATTACAAGAACTTGAATTGCAGGTTGTGCTGTTTTTAACTGGCTTGTATCCTTCTGGTAAAAAGATCTATGACCAAAGGCCAAATGTTTGCGGATGAAAAGACCGTGACTGCTGAATAATCTATAGATAACAACCAAAGTTTCTATGATTCTCTCACCATTGTTATTTCATGAACTTCTCGGGTTGATGTGTAATGTCGAAAAGTGATATTGATTTTTTTTTTTTTAATTCTGCTCAACGATATATTGATTATTTTTTCATTTTATTTTCCTATTATTGGTGGGCCTTTGGTGGTGAACACTATAAATCTATAATCAATCAATAATCCTTTATTCAGAGATAAAGAAATAATTGGCAACCATAGGACAAAACAAATTATGGGCCTATTGAATAAATTTATGTATGTCCAAACAATGATTTGAAAATCATTCGACCCGAACGATGATTCTTGGGAAGAGAACTTATGTTATTTAGTAATAGTATTTTTAGTCAGCATTATCGGCATGACCGGTTTGTGGGAATTATAATTTTGGTTGCTGTTAGTCCGACCTGTTGTTTGTGGGAATAGGGTTTGCCCCATTTATATACAGTAATCATAAATACACTTGGAAGAAAAATTCCCAATATAAATGGTTAATGAAAATTGATAATTAGAAAAAAAATCCCGATATTATTAGGCCTATAATAAGAAATTTGTAAGTAATTAGATATATAGGCTTATCAGTAACTGTTTTGAAGGGGTAGCAATTTTTATAATGTGAAAAACTGCATTTCAGGTGATGGTGGGTACGCATTGGATGTGCATCTGTTCACTCCATTTCGTAATCCCACTACCCGAGGAGAACTTGACTATAATCGCAGCCATAAGAGGACACGTTGCATCGTCGAGCGCTGTTTGGGAGCACTCAAGAGCCGGTTAAAAGTGGGGGTACTCTTCAGTACAGCCCATTGAGGTGTACTCAAATAATAACTGCATGTGCTGTGTTGCATAATTGGTGCATCGAAAGGAATATACCTCTTTTCGATGACCCAATTATGCATGATCGCCGTGCAGTTATTGTTAATGAGCCACCACGTGGGGGAGTTAACCAGAATGCCGTACTGTTGAGGAGAGAGCTGATCCAGCAACGTTTTGATAACTAGGAAAACGCGGGATGCGCGTTGTTAGACGAGCTTAGGGGTATAGAAATCTAGAATGAAAAATAATTTGTCAACCCAATCTACATCTACAGACCTTGGATCACTCCAAACGTTCAAAAACCTTACGAGAATCAGTTATGTCACGGCCTTCCTCTTCATTCATTTCAATCGTTTTGAATTAATTGGTGACACTTGTTGCTATAGATTTAATTGGTTCCCGTAATAGCTCAAATTGATGGGAAAATGCTTTATAAATGCGTTTTCTTCGTTATTTCTCATCCGATTGATGCGAAAAATCTCTCAAAATGTGCTTAATAGTTTCCTTTATATTCGGCGAAAATTTGAGAGGTCTTGAAAAATTTCGATTTTTCAAGTATTTTCCTCCGGGTTATTCTAATGAGGATTTTTGAAATTTCTAAAATTCATAAAAAAAAAAGTTACCACCCGATAATGCCACAAAACTATACAGATCTAAGTTAGATGAGGAACCATGACGAAAAAAAGTTTGAAGTTGATAGCTGTAGCCGTTTGACCTGTGGAGAACCGACAAAAAAACATAAAAAAAAAAAAAAAAAAAAAAAAAAACATAAAAACGAACACCAATTTTTTTCAGTATGTCAAATTGAATCCTCGCTAAAGCTCGTCTAATTAGTTACCGTATATCCTCAACTTTTTTCCTTTCTCCAACTTTTCTCTCAACTTTCACTTATTCAAAAATTATTAAATAATTATCATACAAATTCATAAAAATTGTTTAAAAGTAGAGTAGTTTTTTGAATGCCATCTTGTGGTCAGTCACTCAATAGTTTGCATTAGGCCTATATTTTTATAATCTATTATGCGCCAAGTTTAATGTGTGTAGGCCTATTGTATCAGAATTCTGTATTGGTGTAAACCCAATTTTTTCCTTCATGAATTTGATGTTCTAAGCACTACGTCTTCGAGAGTTCACGGTGTCGTAGCTTACATTTCTAATAGATGTCTGCGGCTTCTTAAATTATTTGTATTCAATTCAGTATTCCTTGTTCAGGCCTATTTAAAAAACATATTTTTCCATCTGTAAGTTTCACAAGTTACTTTGCCAGTTTATTATTTATTCATTTTTTTTCATTTTCCACAAAATATGTAGTTTTCTATTAGGGATGAGGTTGATTAATTGAGGGTCGATAGAAGATTGCTTATTGCACTTGAACCAAATTAATAGATTAACAGATTAATAGAACTTGGAATTAATAGATGATCATTTTCCAACAGTCAGTCACACCTTGAACTGTTTCACACCGCTTCAGAAACTGTAGTCACGTTGGGCGTGGGTTCGAGTCCCGCATAAGGCATGGGTTTGTGTAATCATCCTTCCACTCATCATCACTTCGTAGTTTCATTATCACTTGCTCTTCCGTACCCCCGTATAACCTAGCTATTGGTGGGGTCACTACCCACCGTTTGAAAAAAAAAATCCATTATGCTAATCCTACCAACATAATAATTATATAAATCAATGAATGAATGAATATTAGAGTTTTAAGGCGCATCGACAGCGAGGTCATTTAGCGCCTGTCGAAATATGTTGCAACAAAAGGTGAAAAGTGTGATATAAAGGTGGAAGTGAAATTTTGATGAGAACACCTAAATACATTAAACTAAGACTAAACTATGTCTACAGTGTCTAAAGGCGTTATACAATAATTTGTTAAAACCGAACATGTGTGTGCTGTAAAGGGTCACACCCATGGGACTAGGATGAGAACGTTTTATTACTTGTTCTCAGTTCAAACTCCCCTCAAATAGGAGTGGAGGAACGACAAACCATAAGAGATATATGGTGGAATATGGTTTGATTTAAGGGGCCTGGATACAGCCGCCATGTTGTGACGTCATACCCATTTTTTCTCCCAAAACATGCAATACTGGGATACATTTCTAGCCAACACAGTAGAAGATAATTAAATACGGTTTTCGGAAATGAGTAAACAGTAAAATAAAGAAGGAAGCATACGTGATAGAAATTCCATATCCACTTTCCCGTCCTCTGTATTGACTTTCGAAATCGACGGATTTGATGAATGCAAGTGTTTATTACACACACGATTGTAAATATGCAAATAGCGTAATCACAATTTTACTTCGGATTGGATCAAGATCAATCCTTTACCTTTCACACTGATACCCGTACAATATTTCAAACACCACCAATAATCCGCATTTAGTCATGCCGTAAACTATGTTTTACAGCTGTCAAACGACTTATACTAGTCTGTAAACGAGCGATCTGAGTGGCAACGGGGAATACTACAACAGCGCGCATTGATACATTGAATATGCGAATACCCGGTAATGTCATCCCAGCTTTGAATTTAAGTAAACAAATTGAAATATCATTCTCGAACCGGTATCCTATTTCGACTCATTTTCTTTTTTGGTATACTATGGTCTATATTATTTTATATTTATAATATTATATATATAATATTATATATGTATTATATTATATATATTATAAATGATATATATATATTATATATACATATATTATATATAATATATGGTATATATTATGTGGTATATATTTTGGTATATTATATTATGGTATTTGGTATATAGTATGGCATATTATGGTATATATGGTATATATGGTCAGTGGATGTAAAGATAATGGGAAGAAAGAAGAAACTTACAACCGCAGTAAAGCGTAAATCCAGATACAGAAAGAACCTGGTGCAAATTATTAATGTAAAGAAGCAGTAAGTCTAAATGTAAATCTCATAGCTGATAAAATAAATTCAAGCCTAACTAGAAAAAATACAACCAACAAATTTCGTAGTTTTAAATATCAGATGAAGATGAAATTCTAAGTGATGCAGCTGTTGAACTACTACAGTCCTTCCAGAATTCGTGGCGGTGAATTGAATCTCAATGACGAGCCACCTTCAAAATGTAATTTATCACCTATAAACATCAGCGAAAGGTGAGTGTAGGCCCCTAAATTACATTCTAGACATTGAGCTAATATGCATACCAATTTATTGTACGCCTATTGTCTTCTCATTATTTTTAATTAGAGATATAATTGTTATTACATATTATAACATAACATTATTATTAACTAAAACTTGGAAGATGCATTAATACAATAGGCCTAGATACAATTATTGATACAATTACATAATCTTATCCTCTAGACCAGTATAGTAATGAGCACATTATAGGCCCTATGCTATTACGCTAATTCAAATTTTCACTTCTAGTACGCTCAACATTGAAGAAGATGTAGACAGCGACAATGACAGCGCCAAGCTACCTGTTAATAATAACTCTTCGAGGTAATACAAACAACAAAGTTATAG
This sequence comes from Brachyptera risi, assembly GCA_964007535.1. Lineage (NCBI taxonomy): Eukaryota > Metazoa > Arthropoda > Insecta > Plecoptera > Taeniopterygidae > Brachyptera > Brachyptera risi. The sequence continues at coordinate 16,311,119 of OZ023338.1, read as the reverse complement.
TCTATGTTATACTTTATTTCACTATAGTTATAGCAATCATGAATACATTATCACTTTCATATCAACATTTCACACTTCAGGCCTATATCATTTATCAATGTGATGATACAAATAGTCTTCACTATTATTATTACTTGTTTTTGGTGTAGTATCGATGAGCCTTGATGCACCAGCACACCAGTCACCAGCACAATAACTAAGGGGCCATCACCTCATCGGCAACATCCTAGTTTCACTACCGAACCTGGATGCAGTCATTGGGATGACAGCAGGCCAGTCATCAGCACAAGAACTGAGGGGCCATCACCTCATCGGCAACATCTTAGTTTGGTCACTTCTTCAAAGATCAATATCAAGGGAAGAAGGATAGTTGATATAGCCCACTTATTCACACAAATTCAATCTATTGGACGCCACGAACCTTTTAACTGCACTTTTTCCGACATGGAGTTGATGGGAGAGCGTCCACTAGGGCTGTCTAATTATTACACGTTCAGGTGCAAAATGTGTGGCAAGAGGGACACTGTATGTACAGAAGACGAATCAAGAAAGCAAGAGTATATGAACATCAATGCTGCCGCAGTCACAGCTATGCCATCAACTGGTGGTGGTTATTCCCAGTTGGGGAAATTACCGCTGTTCTTGATATTCCTTGTTTGGCATCCAAAACTTATTCCAAGTAAGGCCCTAATAATTGAATGGCTAAAAATAAAAGTTTTGAAAAACTGGCCAAATGTTGATTGTTTCGGATTTTTCTGTTCTATAAACAGGTACCACGACTACATGGGTAAAGTACTGCACGACACAGCGTGGAGAATGATGGAAGAGGCTGCCCGAGAAGAAGGCAATTTGGCAGTTGCTGCCGGTGATGAGGATGGCGACGGAATTTCCCTAATCACAGTTGTGGCAGATGGAGCTTGGTGCAAACGATCATACACAGTTGGAATGAACTCTTTGTCGGGTGTTGTAAGTCTGTAACATTAAAGACACCCAATTGATGTGATGAACCTTGATCATAAAATATTCATATTCATATTTTGATCCTAGACATGCATTGTGGGCTACAGAACGAAAAAGGTTTTAAACATAGGTGTTCGACATTGTTACTGTTCATATTGCGCTAGAGCTGCTGCTCGCCAAGAGGAAGTAAAAGAACATCTATGTTTCAAGAATTGGGGTGGCACATCATAGTGGGTAGTGGGTAGGAGGAGGTCGTAGCCTGTTATTAAGAAACCATCCCAGTATCAACCTGAACGACAGAGGGAAACAACGATCCACCTCTGTCAGAATGGTCGACCATGGCGGGAATCAAACCCCCGTCTCCTCAATGAGGGTTCAGTGTGCTAGCCACTCGACCACACGATTCAATTCATATTTGAAAATCAATCATTATAATTAGTGTGTCACATACTTCATCGATCTTCATCACACGAAAGGCCTGAAGATTCAAGACCCGGACTCTATTTGTAATGGAGGATGAAGTCACCAAGAAGAAGAACTGCCACACACCGTTATCGATCTGAAAAAATTAGTCAAAAATCAGCATCAGTTACTTGATGAAGAACAAAACTTAAATATTGTTTTCATTAGTTTCCCAACTTTCAACTTACAGATCGAGTAGAAAATTAATGATGAAAATTAGAAATTTGAATTTATTCAAATTGGGTTGTATGACACAAGTCTGTATTGATAACCAAGGCCTATTGGAATCCCAGTATGAACTGAACGATGGAGCGAAACCACGAAAACCCCTGTCAAGATGGTCGGTCGGAAATCAAACCACTGTCTCCTGAATAACAATTCAGTGTGCTAGCCCATTGAGTATTAACACAAGATTGGTAATTTTAATTCGAAATTCAACAATTATGTTCAGTGTTTTCAACCTAAAATGTAAACACGTATAATCTCGAGAGATAGCGACACACACAAAATGTTCGACTATAATTGTGAAAAAACTTCTAACTGTGATAATCTTACATGGGCATACTATATAGGCCTACCAGTATTACAATTCATATCATTATGCACATTACATTTTCAATAAAATAAGTAAGAAAATGTATGCAAATAAATGCATGCATTTCATTATGTATATTATGCATTTTGAGATGAGCAAAATATCAATTTTTCATATCAAATATCGGGTTGATCATTTTTCAATAAATATTTTTTTTCTTCACAAGTAATCCAATTTTTGTAACATTTTGGCCTAATGTCTAATCCAAAATTGTTTAGTAGAAAAGTTTCTCAAAATTTCACTTAGCTGCAGTAATCCTAAAAAGTTTATGAAATTGTTGAAATGATTTTTCAGCGGTGGTCCAGCTGAATATGGAGTATTAAGTTAGACTCATGTATATATTTATAATTCATATTTTAATTGTATCTGTGCAGCGCAAACAAAAACTCAAGAAATGGGTTTGTTTCTACAATTACAGTCAAATGAAGTCCTCGCTTACGCTTATCCAACAACGTACCGTACATCAATTAGTTTTTGAATTTTATTGCTAAAATCTATGCTTTGTACTTGATTGATCATTCTTTAGATGAGGCCTCTACCATTATCATTATTATGAAAGAATATTACCTCATAGACTAAGGAATAAATAAGATCTATTATTGCCTCTGTTTCAATATTGGTAGAGTACATATAGAATAATGAAATAGAAATTAACGTTTTCAAACATTTATATACATATATATATATATATATATATATATATATATATATATATATATATATATATATATATATATATATACACATTTATATACATCTCTACCTTTATATATTTATAGATCTTTATATATTTTATATATATATATATATATATATATATATATATATATATATATATATATATATATATATATATATATATATATATATATATATAATATCTACCAAGTGATTATTTTTAATATCTTATATATATCTATCTATCTATCTATCTATCTATCTATCTATCTATCTATCTATCTATCTATCTATCTATCTATCTATCTATCTATCTATCTATCTATCTATCTATCTATCTATCTATCTATCTATCTATCTATCTATCTATCTATCTATCTATCTATCTATCTATCTATCTATCTATCTATCTATCTATCTATCTATCTATCTATATATATATATATATATATATATATATATATATATATATATATATATATATATATAGGTATATATATATATATATATATATATTGATATATATAGATATATTGATATATATATATATATATATATATATATATATATAGAGAGAGAGAGAGAGATATTTATATCGATATATATATATTATATATATATATATATTTATATATATACATATATATATATATATATATATATATATATATATATATATATATATATATATATATATATATATATATATATATATATATATATATATATATATATATATATATATATATATATATATATATGGAGAGAGAGAGAGAGAGAGAGAGAGAGAGAGAGAGAGAGATATTATCATTATTATTATATAAGTTGGGCTTTTGATACATTTGATTATCTAATAGTACTATGTAGGACCGGCTCACCCCCACACAGCACACTGATATCAAAATTACATCCAGATCGTGTCATGATGTCTTTGCGTCTTCACAAAATATCTTGAAGACATCGCTATCATGTCAGTGAATAATGTCGACTGACTACATCTTTCATGGATATCATAGTGATGTCTTATAGGTGTCAAGAACAGACACTTGTTTTTCAGATTTTATCATGTCATTACAAGGTGTCTTAAATATATCTATATCATGTCAGTAAATGATGTAGAATAACCACATCTTCTATGGACATCCTAAAGACGTCTTAAAGGTGTCAATAATTGATACTATTTTCCCCTTTTTTTTCAGATTTTATCATGTCATTACAAGGTGTCTAAAATATATCTATATCATGTCAGTAAATGATGTATAATAACCACATCTTCTATGGACATCCTAAAGACGTCTTAAAGGTGTCAATAATTGATACTATTTTCCCCTTTTTTTTCAGATTTTATCCTGTCATTACAAGGTGTCTTAAATATATCTATATCATGTCACTAAATGATGTAGAATAACCACATCTTCTATGGACATCCTAAAGACGTCTTAAAGGTGTCAATAATTGATACTATTTTCCCCTTTTTTTTCAGATTTTATCATGTCTTTACAAGGTGTCTAAAATATATCTATATCATGTCAGTAAATGATGTATAATAACCACATCTTCTATGGACATCCTAAAGACGTCTTAAAGGTGTCAATAATTGATACTATTTTCCCCTTTTTTTTCAGATTTTATCATGTCATTACAAGGTGTCTAAAATATATCTATATCATGTCAGTAAATGATGTAGAATAACCACATCTTCTATGGACATCCTAAAGACGTCTTAAAGGTGTCAATAATTGATACTATTTTCCCCTTTTTTTTCAGATTTTATCATGTCATTACAAGGTGTCTAAAATATATCTATATCATGTCAGTAAATGATGTATAATAACCACATCTTCTATGGACATCCTAAAGACGTCTTAAAGGTGTCAATAATTGATACTATTTTCCCCTTTTTTCAGATTTTATCATGTCATTACAAGGTGTCTTAAATATATCTATATTATGTCAGTAAATGATGTATAATAACCACATCTTCTATGGACATCCTCAAGATATCTCATAGGTGTCAAGAATTGATACTATTTTCCGTATTTTTTTTTAACTTCCCGTCATGTCATTACAAGATGTCTTGAATATATCTATTTCATGTCAGTAGCCTAAATGATGACAAATAACTATATCATCCATGGACATCCTAAAAATGTCTCAGAGGTATCCATTAAGAGTTGATTCTATTTTTGGTCGATTTCATCATCTCTACAAGATGTCTTAAATACATCGCCATCATGTCAGTAAATGAGGTCGATAACTACATCATCTATGGACATCCTGAAGATGTCTTTGACGTGTCAAGAGTTGATAGTACTTTTCGTGATTTTTTTAGATTCTATCATGTCTTCACAAGATGTCTTGAATATATCTATATCATGTCAGTAAATGATGACGAAAAACTACATCATCTATGGAGATCCTCAAGCTGTCTTAGATGTGTCAAGAAATGATACTATTTTTTTTGATTTTTTTCAAGGATTTCATTTTGTCTTTATAAGATGTCTTAAATACAATGCTACCATAGATGTAAATGATGTCGATTAACTTCAACTTCTATTGATATCCTAATGACATCGTAGAGGTGTCAAGAATTATTGATATTATTCAATTCTTTCAAATATACTCTATAATTATATACTTACTTTTCGAATAAACAAGAATAGAAGCACATTAATAAAAATTGGCTTTATATTTTTGTTTACATAAACAATCATATTCTTTATTGAATGAATAGAGCGAACGTATGTTAATGACACCTTTTACAGATACTTTATTGATCTATACTTTATTGATCTTTTTTTTTATTGATACTCTATTGATCTATAGTTGTATAAATGTGGTATTATGGTAGTAGTGTAAATTCCCCAATAAGGCAAGCTTGTGCTGGGGCTCAATCAAGCTCAAGCTCAATCAAAATAAGATTTGCCGTCAATTATATAATAGCAATAATAATAATATTAATAAGAGGAATGATAATCAATTTTTATCGATTTTTTATTCGAATACACATAGATATAAGCACATTTTGGAGACCTGCATAAGTCACAATAAGAAGTTGCCTTGTCTGCGGGTATACTATATGGGCCTATGTGGTACATATTCTACATATTCTGAAACTTATCATTTGCTTCTTTTACACGTTTGTCTATCAACCCGCGAACTATTATTGACACCGAAATAATCGATATGATTATTTTAAATAGCTGAAGCTAATTAAATATAATAATGTTATATTTCTTAAGTCCAAACAGTAGCCTACATGCATTAGCTATTCTTCGAAGATATTTGAAATAGGAATTTAGTGTGTCTGTAGACCCGGCTTGACAGGTTTATACAGGAAATGAGCGGAAACCGTTATGCATCGTCATCATCGTGGGCCAACGTTGTGAGTGTTACGGGCATTACCGCGCATTTTCTGTGTTGTTGAGTCGCGTTGCTTGAATGGAGCAAAACCTAGTTTAGAAAGAAGCCCAGTAAATCAGTGGAAGCTTGTAGTGATTGAAGAATTTGTGGGTAAGTATCTCTTCTATATATGTTTTATCAATTAGTCTGGTACACAAAGTAGGTCCATACGTTAAATTAAGTCCAGGTACCGGAAGCGTGAAAATATTTTATGGTTAGGTCACCTAGAACTTACCTAGGCCTATACAATTACTGATTAAGGAAATTCACAAAAGCCTACGAGAGGTTTATGTTCGCCGCATATACCTAACCGTGAACATAACATAATTAGGCCTCTAGCCATCAAGTATATCCATATAGGGCTATTATGAAAACAGAGGAATAGGCCTAGCCAGGGCCGCATTTACGCCTAGGGTGAGGCATCTCAATGGCCTAGGTGGGCAACCGAGGTAGCTACCTAGACTTGCGGCAAAGTTTAGGGGGGGCGGCATTTCCTGAATGTTTCAAAGACTACGTATTTTCTATATTTGCTCAAACATCTGCAAATGAAAAAAATGAAATAGGCCCATATTATTGACTTATTGCAAGAAATGAATCCAGCGGAGCGATCATTCTCCGCACTGAAGAGGGTGAAAAATTATCTTCGTTCAACGATGGGAGAAGCCATAGGCTTAACGCACTTTCGTATTGCACATTCATTCATGAACCGGAATCAAACGATCATTGGGATCATAAGATCCCCGTGTTACCGGTACCGTACCGGTACCAATGCCGGTACCTAGCTGTTGGGGGGGGGGGGGGGGGGTTGTTGAGAAAACAGTAACGGTATTCACATAATTAGGCCCCTAGACATTATGTATTAGCCTATCTAGGGACTACTTCAACCTAGGCCTAGTCACTACGTGTACGTGCTCAGCAACTTTTGTCTTGTTTCATTTCAGCTCTGCCATTGAGTTTGTACTTTGGCTCTGCTGTCTGAGGTGTAGGCCTATAGCAGTTCACTCATCTCATTGTGCAGTCTATAAAGGCGTATCAGAGAATATTGTCCTAGTAAGTATATGCCCTAGGCCTAGCCCTACTGTTATATTGACTTTGAGACCAGAATGATTATGAATGCCAACTGTCTATGACGCTAGTGTGATGTCATTACTTTCAAATATCAATCAATGAGAACATAAAGCGGCAAAAGAAAATCAAGTATTTTCTATAGTAGGATAACTTCTTACAATAAAAAACGTTCTATTATGTTTTATTCTTCTTTGTTTAGATCAGGTTGGGTTTTGTCAAGTTATGTCCATCCTTATAGGTTAGGTTTTCTTTTAGGTTTTATCAGGTCTGTTAGGTTAGATTAGGTTGGTGTTTGTTGGGGTGGGTTGGATTTTGTTAGATTAGACTCCGTTGGGTTGAATTTTGCTAGATTCATTGTTTGAACTTTACAGGAAAGCTTACATCTTACCCAGCGTGCCCAGTTCTTTTGCACGAGAATAGCATTGTATCGTTTAAATTGTGCCATTATAAGGCAAGCATTGTAATACAAGCAATTGTTATTCAACATGATATTCTGGATTGATCAATTGTAAAGTTGCATTGTAGAATTAGCATTTAGCACATACAGTAGTATTGTTCAAGCCAGAACACACGAGGTTTGGTGGGGTTGTTAGGCAAACTGTATATTCACATAATTAGGCACCTACTTATGGAGTATAGCCTTGGTATGGATATGTCCTCATAGTACAGGTTTTTCGCGTTGTGAGGTAGGCCTACGTAGTTCAGTTTTGTTGTCATTGTTTTTGGTTCACGGCATTTTCGATATATTTTTATTTATTTTTATACTCTTTTTCACTGTTTTACTTTGGCCCACAATGTTATTATGGATATGCAATTTATTGGGTCTCTGGTTCTTATCATACTTGGGACCAAATTTAAATTGCTTATCTATAGAAGCTGTTTTTGTGAAGTCTGTATGCCTGCAGTACTGATGTAATATTCGTGAACTTGATTCCTCCCCTGCCGTGTACAGTGTGACGATGAGAAATCTCATCTCATCATCTTTATAATATTTTCTTCTTGAGTCATATTTATTTTGGAGTTGTGTGCTCTATATGTGCAACCATACTCAGAAAAACTAAAATCATTTTGAAGAATTTATTTTTTGTTTGTTTTTTGTTAATAGGCCTACAGTCTAAAAAAATGAACAGGAGAAAATTCAAAGCAGTACGAAGCAAACTTGCTCTATCTAAAAGACATAAAAGTAGGCTGAAGAAAAGACGGCTAGATTCAATTATGAAAAATTGTCAGCTGACTTTTTCAACAGAAAAATTTGTTGAAAACAGTACAGATCACAGTGACAGTACAGAGAGCAGCGATAATGAGTGGACCGAAGGCAAAAAATTTTGTGATCTTGATTCTAGTTTGGCTGGAAATTATCCATCCGATAATGATTCGGAAGGCTTAAAATGTATTGATCATATTCGTGGGGATCTAGATGAAAGATCTGCGGTGCCTGAGGAATGCTTGAATTCAGATACAGAATCAGAAATTGATGTATCTGAATTAAAAGAGAAGCAATTCCAAGCGGAGTTGGCACATTGGGCCACGTCAAAGAACGTCAACCAAGAAACTATTCTAGCCCTTTTACCAGTATTGAGAAGGCACGGTCACAGTCATTTACCAAAAACTGCTAAAACTCTTTTAAAAACTCCAAAACTAACAGAGTTATTCGACATTCCACCAGGCAATTATATACATTTTGGTCTTGAGAAATGTCTTCATCTGTATTTAAGTACACTTCCTGTTGCACAGATTCCAACTGAAATAAATTTATTGGTGAATATTGATGGAATTCCAATTGCAAAAAGCTCATCTAGTCAGTTTTGGCCTATTTTAGGTAACTTGCATAACGTAAAAGGAGCTGTCCCATTTGTTATTGGTATTTACCACGGAACTCAGAAGCCAAATGATTGTAATTCTTTTTTGCAAAGATTTGTTAGAGAAGTTGTACATTTAACGACAAATGGTTTAAAATCAAGGTCGTCCAATATTCGATTCCGGCTAATGGGACTCATATGTGATGCTCCAGCCCGTGCCTATATTACTGGCATTAAGGGTCATACGGGCTACTATGGATGTGGAAAATGCATGCAACGAGGAAAATATATTAATCGCAGATTATGCTTTCCTGACCAAGACGCTACTTTGAGAACGGATGAGAGTTTTACAAAGAGATTTCAAGAAGAACACCACATTAGGTATTCAATTATAGAGGAGATTCCTGGATTTGGTATGGTTAGTGGCGTGCCTTTCGAATATATGCATTTAATGTGCTTGGGAGTAATGCGAAAATTAATAAATCAGTGGATGAGGTCTAAAACGCATGCAGTACGGTTACGAAGCAGTAAAATTGACGAAGCTAGCCAATACTTGGAATCTCTTAAACAATATGTGTGTGCTGAATTTCCTCGGAAACCAAGAACAATGAGGGAAATTGACAGATGGAAAGCCACTGAATTCCGATTGGTGTTACTTTATATTGGTCCCTGCGTTTTCAAAAACATATTGTCTGAACAATTTTATGAACATTTTTTGTGTCTCCATGTGGCAATGAGGATACTTGCCTCACCCCATCTTTGCATAGAATTGAATGATTATGCAAAAGCACTAATGAAACATTTCCTTGACTTATTTGAAATTTTGTATGGCACCGAATATATGTCATACAATGTACATGGCCTGCTTCATTTACCAGACGACGTTAAAAAATATGGCCCCGTTGATAATTTCAGTGGTTTTGAATTTGAGAACCAGCTCCAAGTCATTAAAAATCTATTGCGAAAAAGCGATAGACCGCTGCAGCAAATTGGGAACCGATTGTTCGAGAAACATATGGCTTCTCTACCACATATGACTGAGAAAACCAATGTATCAACTGTAGATGTAGCAGTACCTGTGAGAAGACACTTTGACGGTCCCCTTTTATATGGTACTAAAAATCCTCAGTATAAAACTGTACGTTACAAAGGATTAGTTCATTCTAGTAACATTGCGGATCACTGCTGCATTTTGAAAGACGGTTCAATAATTGTTATACAGAACATTGCAACGTATAGAGAGGAATTAGTGATCATCGGGAATAAGTTTCTTAAAGTTGGCAATGCGTTTACAATTCCTTGTCTGTCTTCCAAAGTTGGTGTGTTTCTTGCAAGCAAGTTATCGGATTTGAAGATGTGGAAGTTATCATCAATAGTGAATAAAGCAATACAAATACCGAAGCCCAATGATAACTTCTTGGTTTTGTCTTTACTTCATGGTCAAATGTAATAGGTAATTATTCTGAAGTACTATATTAGGCCCAAAATTCCCTATAATAGGGAACATGCATGAATTTTAATTTTATTCTATTTAAATCGGATTATTTTGAATATATTTTCCATCGGGATAATTGATTCATCACTCAGAACGGTACCATATAAAAAATTGTTAGGAGCTTTTAGATGACATTTAAAAGTAAAAAATATAGTACAAATTGGTGAACTTCAAAATCTATGATGAACATAATAGAATAGTATTTGTAAATATTGTTGCAAAGCAGTGCAGTGCATGTAGTTGCCAAACAAAGTGGAAGTGAATGTTATTCGGCATCTACAAAAGAACAAATTGGACCTTCTTTTTATCCTAGCCTAATAAGTTTGTGGTGAAAGGAATGGTAGAATTGTAGGTTTCTATAATAGCTAGTGTAGTAGTCCTAGCCAATTTTAAAGATGAACTCGGTTAAGGCCCATTCACGATTAAACTTAACCATGAACTTAGGAACTTACAAATTGTTTGTCATACGGTATTTCTCGTTACTGTTCACGACAACATTGAACTTAGTACTTAACAGTAGCAGTAACGGCAGAAGTTTGCAAACTCCAAACTTGGTTTGGTTTCTAAAGTTCACAGAAAACGTAGAGTCGACCAATCAGCGCCTAGTTCAAACATAAGGTCGACCGCCATATTGGCAGAATGTGTCCAGCCTATTGTTTGTTAACAACATTGGGAACAGAACTTAATACTGTGTAATTGAATCACAACATTCTAAGAACTGTAATAATTCTATAATTCCTTATATTACTTATCATAAACTGTGGAGAAATTATTGAAAGCTCTCACTGGAATTTGGGTTCTACTTTTAGGTTATGTTGCGCTCAAGTGACAGCTGATTAAAAGAGATGCTGTAACTGGTTGAAGTTAAGCGTAAGTTAAGTTAAGCCGTAATTCACTTGATGCGCTCTCTCCCTCTTGGCGCTTATAAAACTGATTCGTTGGGTGTCTTATTCAATGTATTTCCACATAGCGATAGGAACAAACAAATAGATATAATATATGTGAAATGAGGATGACGTGTAAATTCTCTACATTCATGTGTATTTCTGCAATTGCAACCGGATCCAATAACCGCTGAGCTGAGTGATGACGTCGTGTTGAGACTGGTGGCTTTCATTATCGAACGTGTCATATTTCAAACTTACATAATATATGATTATTTTCTGAAAAAATAGTTAAAACAGTAGTTAAGACAGTAAAAACTAAAATTTCCAACGGTGAATGAAATATTCAATTGCAGACAATCATATAAAAAAATTGAAAAATGTCGTACTTATTCCCTATTCTGTAAATTTAAAAAAACAAGTTATCAATTGGATGAGCATTCGGTATGGTTTCATTTTTGCAATTGGGTCTTTATTTTTAGATATTTGTTTTTTTATATGGGGCGTACACGACAGTCTCACACAAATTACCCAGTTCTTGTCAAACTTTATTTCAACTATAAGTTTTAACTTGGAACTGTATGCTACAATTGCACTGACAGTTTTTCTATGTAAAAGATTGTCGGGCCGCCCCGGTGGCTAAGTCAATTATCGCTAGCGGTAGTAACTGAAGTCACCGTTGGGCGTGGGTTCGAGTCCCGCATAAGGCATGGGTTTTTGTAAACGTCCTTTCACCTATCACCACTTCATCGTTTCATTATCACCCGCTCATTCGTACCCCCGTATAACCTAGCTGTTGGTGGGGTCGTTAAGCAGCATTATAAAAAAAAAAAAAAAAAAAAAAATGTCAACATATGAAAAATGTCGAATCAATTTGGTGTAAATGGAAACTATCCTACTCCTTCCTTCTATTACATAAGTAACATATACAATCACGATATAACATTTCCATGTGAAATTGATTTCTTTTCTTCCCCTCACTTAGCGTTATTGTCATCCCCACGCCAACGAAAAATAAGAATCCATTTTGTACTTGAAGTGGTTGGTAACAGCATATGCTATTCAAACTTCATTTAACCTTTTAAATTTCTTTCTCCAAAAACAACAGCGCTTCGCCACAACTTTATCCCACGCTCATCAATCCTCTCGACTAGCCTGTATCTAGAAATATTTTCAACTTTCGTACATGCCACTTTTTCCCAAATTAAGTGTTATCTATTTCCTTTCAGATGGAATCTCTTTACAGCATAGTAGATTTTGAGGATCCAGTTTCGGAAAAACAATGGTCAGATTTAGTGCCATCTAAATGGATTTTTGAAGAAGAAGGGCAGACATTTTGTTGGTGGCCACCAAAAAGTGTATCCATAAATAACGCGACTAAGAAGCTTATCAATCCATCACAGAAGTGGAATCAATACTTGGTTTTAAAAGTTGTACTGACATTTGGTGAGTTATCAGAGTTAATAATATATCAATATTATTATATCATTATTTATTAAGTGACATTTTCATCATCATTCAGAAAGCACTTGATTTTATATTATTAGCAAACCCAAATAGGGGCAGTACAGTACAACATCGATAATACGATATACAATATCTCCCTACCGCAGAACCTCTAATTACATCGAAAGTAATATTATCAGACTTAAAATTACGTTACACTCACCTCGGCCGGCAACCGACATCGGTGAGATGGTGCAATAACGCCGAAATTAACAGTTATTATTGTTGTTATGGTTGTATCACACAAGTAATAAAGGTTGTGGTTACGGTCTCGTTTCCTATTTAAATGTTTTCCATTTATATCTAGATACATATGACGCTGGCAGGCGTGCCGTGACTCGAATGGAGAAGGGCTACAGTACGTCCGAATTGAATGCCGACTCTCCATCTAAAACATCGAGGAAAGCACGGAGGCGAATTTTCAATGAGCAAGTGACATCTGGAAATGACGAGCAGCTGCCCGACCCTCCCTGTCTAGACAATTATGTCACTGGTAAGCTTTCTTTAGGGCATATTTATCAACGAAGTGTCAGCCATACAATCAGGAGAGGCTGCTGACACTTTGCTTTGTGTACTTACGGTTTTGGTATTCGCTGGCGCTCTCAAGCGTTGATTGATTTTTCAACAGTTTTCAAACTCCATAAGTAGTTTAAGGTTAAAATGATATCTGTTGCTTGCTTTCATCTGGGCCTCCTGTCAGCATTTCATTTATCAATTATTCTTATACCAATATTTGCAGGTACACTTTCGAAACCAGACGCTGAGAGCTCATCTTCGGCAATGTCACTTGAAGGGTCTTTCAAGACAATGTCTGAGGACGAGTCCGAGAAAGATATCAACAACAATTTATCGGGAATAGAAGGTTTGTTAATCTTTAAATAACAATGTGTCGACAACACTTTTTCTTATGACTACGTTCGTTGTTACCAGTCTGTTTGCCAGCTTTTTGTGCTTGTTTCACCATAAGTTTATGTATCGTAGCGCTTACATGGTTACTAGCCTCAGCGGCTGCTACTGATATATACTGTCTGATTTGAACATAATCTATATGTGATTTAATGTTTTCTTAAATTTAGAAACATCTGGAAGTGTCACAGGAGAAATGAGCAAAAACAGTCAAAAAGTGGCCCACCAAAGTGGAAGGGATGAAAGCGAAAGCCGCCATCTTAAAATGAAACTGGCTAAAAAAGTATCCTCTTGCGAAAGGGATACAGTGGAGAATTTGGATCGTGAGTAGCATTTTTATTCTTCTAGCCGCAGCAGTTTACAGATATTTTGGATGTACAGTTCAATTTGAACATAATATATGTGATTTAATGTTTACTTTTAGAAACATCTGGAAGTGTCACAGGAAGAAAGGGCGAAAACAGTCAAAATGTGGCCCACCAAATTGGATGGGATGAAAGCGGAAGCCGCCATTCTCGGATGAAACCGGCTAAAAAAGTATCCTCTTGGGAAAGGGATGCAGAGGAGGATTGGGAGGATTTGGATCGTGAGTAGCACTTTTATTCTTCTAGCCACAGCAGTTTACAGATATTTTGGATGTACAGTTTAATTTGAACATAATATATGTGATTTAATGTTTACTTTTAGAAACATCTGGAAGTGTCACAGGAAGAAAGGGCAAAAACAGTCAAAAAGTGGCCAACCAATTTGGAAGGGATGAAAGCGGAAGCCGCCATTCTCGAATGAAACCGGCTAAAAAAGTATCCTCTTGGGAAAGTGATGCAGAGGAGGATTGGGAGGACTTGGATCGTGAGTAGCACTTTTATTCTTCTAGCCACAGCAGTTTACAGATATTTTGGATGTACAGTTTAATTTGAACATAATATATGTGATTTAATGTTTACTTTTAGAAACATCTGGAAGTGTCACAGGAAGAAAGGGCAAAAACAATCAAAAAGTGGCCCACCAAAGTGGAAGGGATGAAAGCGGAAGCCGCCATTCTCGAATGAAACCGGCTAAAAAAGTATCCTCTTGGGAAAGGGATACAGAGGAGGATTTGGATCGTGAGTAGCACTTTTATTCTTCTAGCCACAGCAGTTTACAGATATTTTGGATGTACAGTTTAATTTGAACATAATATATGTGATTTAATGTTTACTTTTAGAAACATCTGGAAGTGTCACAGGAAGAAAGGGCAAAAACAATCAAAAAGTGGCCCACCAAAGTGGAAGGGATGAAAGCGGAAGCCGCCATTCTCGGATGAAACCGGTTGAGAACGTCTCCTCTCGGCAAAGGGGTGCAGAGGAGGATTTGGAGGAATTGGATGGTGAGTAGCATTCGAATTCTTTTTCAAGAACTATCAGTCTTAGTGATGTGTCATAAAAGATTCATCAATTGCTTGGTAGTATATAACTAATAACCTTCAAGGCCCATTCACAATACATTTCACAAGCAAACACCAACGTATATAATACCAACATGAATCTGAACTGTCGATTCACAGTACACAACAAGTCAAATAAGTCAATTGAGCCAATTAATTCAATAAGTCAGTTATCGCTGGCGGTAGTAACTGAAGTCACCGTTGGGTGTGAGTTCAAGTCCCGCATAAGGCATGGGTTTTTGTAAACGTCCTTTCACGTACCATCTCATCGTTTCATCATCACCCGCTCCTTCGTACCTCCGTATAACCTAGCTGTTGGTGAGATCGTTGAGCGGCATTATGAAAAAAAGCATAGAACACGCAAATAACAGCCCATCAAAATTTGAGGTCATTGCCCTCGTCACTGCACCTCATGCATCAAACTACATGTGGCGATCGAGTCCATGTAGTTCAGTTACTTTGCCTCTTGCAGCTCATTGTTTTGACTGAGCTGATTTCTGATTGGCTGATTCTCATGTTCTGTTGTCACAGGTCGAGAATGGCGCAGGAGGGTAGATGCCAAACTTCTGCTCCTTAAAGACGACCTAGCCGATGTTATGGAGATATGTACAAAAATGTACAAGAAACTCAACGCCTCCGAAACCATTTTGCACGAGGATGAGGACGAGTTCTTCAATAAACAATTCCCTTTGCAATCTATAGAGGATGTGTTCAGCATTGAACGATTATTGGCAAATGACACTACAATGAAGAGAAAAATGGTAGGCAGGGCTATTAATGTGTGTCTTAGCAATTTTCAAATTATGATAGTGAGGGGAGTAGTCTTTCCAGAAGAGGAATTATTTATCACTCAGTTATGCAAAAGATTTGATTGTAAATACTAATTTAGGAGATTATATTTTTGTTTTAAAATCATGTCTGCACATGTTCAGTGGACATATTCGTGCAACTAGGTCAGTATCCATACCTCTTAATATATAGTTGTTACTTAAATACAGGGGAATATAACGAATTTCCAAACCTATAGCCATCTTGTATCTCGTGAACTAACTTGGCATCTATGGCGATAGCAATAATAAAAATGTAGGTCTTACTCTCATATTTATGGTATAACCGTTCTGTGAAGAAGACTATCGGCTTCTTCGAAATACGAACTGTGGTCATGTATCTAAAGATGTCGTTACCGTCGACTTCGCTCTGTCCCTACTTCTCGCATCTCTATCTAGATGACCACACTACTTATGTTGATGACGCTGATTGTATTTTCCGCGAAATGGATTTAACGTGGAGAAAGGTCTTCCCTAATCTCTTTGTTTTATGACCTACCATGCAGTAGCCTCGATAAAGTCAGAAGTGGTCACTACTGATGGAGTATTTAGATATTTGTAGCAATATTAATGAATATATTCACAAATTGTAATTTGTAGTTGAGAGACGTGGGTAAATTACCAAAGATGCATTATAGGTTATGATAATTGTTTCATTTATACATTGTTACAGGTTACCTTTTTTTCTGATCTTGGGGGCCACGATTTTAAGGATGGGACTCGCAGGATCCTCAAAACCGTTTTCACAAATGAGACTGCCACCCTTTACACTTGGGAGGGTGCAACAGGCAAACCGCGTCTACGAGACCTTACTCTCGTATCAGTTATTATCCGTAAGTACACACACATACGAATACACATATATATATATATACATACATCATACGTACATAGTCCTACATACATACATTTTTCTATTTGATTTGATTTATACAAACAGTAGGTGGTACATCAATACAGTGAAATACGCTGGGGGAGGGTACAATTCCATTAATAAAATTCCTGTTCACTTACAGGTATCATGATCCTAATTACCAGTTTGTTTATGGATATTACATTTTTCAAAAAAATGATATAAATTGAATGTTGTATTTACAAACATACATATATTATATATGTATATAGGCCTATTGATGTATTTACACAGTCGACTTATTTCAATTAAGAGAGAAATTGTTCAAGTTAAATAGAACGTTGTTGAAAAATATGGGTTCCATATCGGTCTCGTTCTTTGATATAATTTGTTTTCTATTTTGGTGTGGGTTTCATTCTCAGTCCCTGCTCTGGTTGCTGGCTGATGGATTTGGTTGCCATGTTAACTTGAAACCAGTAAACACGCATATCTAATTTGAGCGTCAAACTAGGATTCAAAGTGTTACTATTGAACCGTTGAAGGGGAATTCATTTTACCGGATTCATAATGCAATACACGATGCATTGAGGGTTGCGTTGGTTTGCCGGGCACGACATGGTGACTTATCTTCCTATCCCTCCCATGTTGATAATATGTACCATTTTTCACATCCAAATTGGGAGAACACCCGATTATGCGTAGTGAGTAGTGATGATTGGAACTAACTTTGTTTACAAATACACGCAAAATGACATTTACGTTTGCTCAATTGTCTGAAACAGTTTCTTATGAAGTGAAGCAGAGATAGTGAGGTTAAATTGTGCATCATTTATATTGTGAAGTAATTCATAATAACGCAAATTATATTGCAAGTAGGACTAACATCTGGACGATTTGTTGATGTAATCAAATTCGTGTGAGAAGTCCGCATGCCACAAACAAACAATTATTCACATTGCATTTAATTGCATTAGGCCTACCAGTTAATGTCCTTTTTGATAAGCCTAGCGCAGTTGTTTACTTCCATCGCATCTTGGATGCAAATATTTGAGGTATATAGAAGGCACGACATCAAGTTTCTACAAAACAATACTAGGTAGAACAGCGATCGGCTCTTCTAAGGAAATGAATTCGGGAAATAGAACATATTTCCGAGTTGAGATGAGGCACCATGTCGAGGCCGGCAAATCAACGCAACCCTCAATGCATCTTGGTGCAATACTAATATGGAGACATCTCTAATCGAACCAGTAACAAAATACTGATTTTTGATCTTGTTTGTAATGTTTATACTTTCTAGGTGGTGTGAAAAAAATGCCCGGATTGATCAACGTTTCGTCTCGAGAGATTGGCGACACTATCAGCGACTGGTTTCGCCATGCCAGGGATCGGGTTAAACTTCAATTAAGAAAAAAAAACAGTGCCAAGTAGCAATTATCGCAATTATAACGGATGGAATCGAGTAGGCACCAATTAGGCACCTCAAGGAATCTGTTACTTCCATTGATTTACATAAATTGCATCTTGATAGGGATCTTTTTTTAAAAATGCTATTCAAAGTATGTACCGTATGTCCCGAATATAAGCCGACCCCCAAACTTTTAGATCAACAATTGAAAAAAGGGTTTATCTCCTTTCCACGTAAATCATCACTCTTCCGAGTTAGAATTTAGTCCATTTCGTATTGCGCGCGTGAGGAAGCTAGACCAACTGTGTGTGAGAAACCGTTGAGAGGGGCCTCACGATCGTGTGTACTCGGCTAGTGCCGATGACGCGCGATCGTCACATGGCCCGCCTACTCGTCAAGGTCTGACAAAACAATGCAGCTAACAGTTCAACGTACCTGTGTTTATTACTGCGCGTCAAATAAAATTGATGGATAATGGGAAAATGATGCTTCTCCGTGATAAAACATTTATTAAACGTGTTTTTAGTGCAATATTTTGCAGTTTCAAGTCGATTCCATTGTTAAGAGTGTGCATGTGTAGTGCGCCCAATCATATTTAGTAAAAAACGTGTTTTTGACCGATTTTAGGCCGAGATCCGCATATAAGCCGAGGGTGACTTTTGGACTCGCAATTTCGAGAAAAACCTTCGGCTTATATTCGGGACAATACGGTATATTTTAGCTATTTTCAGATAATTTTGTAACATATTCAAAGTGTATATTTTAGTTATTTTCAGATAACTTTGTAACATATGTATTGTAGGGAGACTAATGATAGTTTATTACCATGCAGTGAGAATATTTTAATGATAGTTCATTCTTCTGTGAATTAAAACTGTTCTGCATAATATTTATTGTTTTATGAATTGTTATTCCTTTTCATAGTACTTGCTCCTCTCACTATAGGTATGTGTACATATGTTTGTAAGTCACGGATCTCCTCTTATACAGTTTAAGCGCAATTTTTGCGGGACAAAATGCAAAATGCCCGGCTTGGTTCGGGGATGACCATTACGGCCGGGGGTCTAAAACTTGAATTTGTGAAGGTTGAATTTTTTTTAGTTTGTTTTTTGAAACAGTGGTCTGCAATGGGATATTGGGGGGCAAGAATGAACACCTCTATTATTAAGGTTGAACCGTCTCTTTTCTAATTCGATTGCTTCTCTAATATTTTCTCTGCATGTCTAGTTCTGTCTTGCTTATTGAGTATAATCACTCTTCCGAAATCTATTACTTGACCGTAAGCTGTGCTGCGCTAGAGATGATGTGGTTATTGACCATTCCACATCTCTCATGCTACACCTTTCTTTTTTTTGACTTTTTTCTTCCAGTTTCCCCAATGTGGGCCCAAGTTGACAACATTTCCCACAAGGTAATTTGCACACGCCACTATTCTCTAAGGGATTGTTGTATATATATATTATATACTAGCTAGCTGCTTCGGAAAACGTTCTGCCATCGAAGTGATTTGTAGTGAATGTTGGTTCTTGATGTGAGAATAACGAATGTATTGAAAGTGTGTGGGTGTGGGATGGGTACGCCATCTAGCGTGACCTCCGCAACCTTGTTGCTCAAGAACCTTGAGTACCGTCGTCAATGTCATCGAACCACGCCATTACTGGTGTTCTCGTTGAAGTGCCAGTTTTTTGGATTTTGCCCGTAGAAGGAAGCTTGACGGAAGATCTCGTATACTTTAGGACATTCTACCACTCCCATCGAATGTGGGTGAGTAATTTCACGACACTCGGTCGAGCCGTTTCGCAGGAGTTCATCCTCTAACATGTGACACAAGCTTTCTATTTATAAGAGATATATATATATATATCTAAATTCATTATTTTGAGAAAAGTACTGTACGTGTGGAATAATATAATTATTTAAAACTCAATTGATTATAGAAAAGACTATACAAATTCAATTCATGAGTATATAATTTTATTTTATATTAGAACTTATATACTTATATAACTATATACTTATATATAACTTATATACTCAACTTATAAAATCATATACTTATCAATTGAATTTTTATAGTCTTTCCTATAATTAATTGAGTTTTGAATAATTATATTATTCCACACTGTTCTTTTCTCGAAATAATGAATTTATATAATCACTGTGAAAGGTTGAAAGATCTTATATATATCTTATATATATTATATATATATATATATATATATGCATGTATATATATATATATTGTCCAAATCATAGCCTCAAGATACTGTCATGATATCTTGAAGATGCGTATATGTCACGATGAGGCGGACATTTCCACATCCTATGGACATCCACAGCTTGTATAAACATGACCTCCTCACGACATCAAAATGATGTCTTCAACGTGTC
>OZ023338.1:16234884-16290262 GCA_964007535.1 Brachyptera risi | reverse complement strand
ATATATATATATATATATAACCATAGATGATACCATACTTTATATCTAGGGTAGAGCTCCAGCACCCAGAGCCGGTAAATTTGAAGTCTTTTTATTGTCCTTTGAACTGAGACGTATGGACGAGTGGTTTATATACCGAATCGTCATTCAGGAGACCGGGTTTCGATTCCCGCCATGGTCGGCCATCTCGACAGAGCTTTTTTGTGGGGAACTTCTGTCCTTCAGGTCAATACAGGGATGGTTCCTTAACAACAGGCCGATCGACTTAATTGTATTTTGTATTTTGTTATCATTTTCTGATAAGATCGCCCTTGTGGTGTCCCGTCCAAACTATCTCATCTTTCATCCACAGCCTTGATTGGGAACAATGATTTTGTATCAATTCTCGATGTTATTAAAAAAAAGTATTTGATATTGTTCATTTCTTTTCGAAACTGAACCCTATTCTATAATATTATTCATTATGTTTCACCAAATAAAAAGAATCATTATCATCATTTTTATCATCATCATCATTATTATCACAATCATAATTATCCAAGAAAACCCATAATAGAATAACTTTTCACCTCATCATCCGATCCTCTCAAATATCATTCACGGACGCCAAATCATCAGTGGAGTGTGTAGTAGAATCCAATATGAATGAATGGATAAAATAGTTCTCTCGCAATCTTAGCAATTAATAATTTGAATCAGCGTCTATTCTGTGAAGTATAAGTTAGTTAGTAAGTGGAGATATTTCAAACCCATTCGAACTAATTACTCGGAATCTGATATTTCGCCACATCGAATGCCATGCTATCATCTTTCAACAAGATCAATGGGAATCATAAGCTTGACTCCATATATAACTGATTTCATCAACATGTTGATTAAATTATACCCAGTGAGTACATAGGCACTTCTGTTGAAGGAACAGAAGTAAGGATGGGTCAACTGTTTAAATCAATAAACTTGTCCAAAGTTTTCTCATGAGTAAATAAACATATATAAGTTGAAACATCCGGTCCACATCCCTCCCAGATTTAGCTTGAAACCATCCTTAAAAGGTGAGTTCAAAATACAGATCTTTAGCGCATTGAATAGGAAGTCGCTCAGCGCGCTACGTGTGATCTGGGAGGTGAGGGGCATAACAGGTCTGGGTTCGATCCTCGCCATCGTTCATCTTCACATAGTTTGTTCAAGGTTTCCATCTGTAATCTAGGTGAAGGCCAATTCCAAAATGAACGCCACAACGGCTACCTTTCTACTATCATTCCCATCACCTACACCATAGTTATATCATTATTCCGTCATCTCATCGATGATTCATCTGACGCCAATAGATCTTAATCATGATTACAGTACATCATTGGAACCCAATATGGAATATGATGAATATATATATATATATATATATATATATATATATATATATATATATATATATATATATATATATATATATTTATATATATATATATATATATATATATATTTCTAAAGAAATCACGATTAACTCACACAACGATATCTTGATACTGAGACAGGTGATCGAGTGGCCAGCACAGTGAACCAGTCATTCGGGAGACAAGGGTTCGATTCAGGCCAGAGTCGAACACCATGATGGAGGTTTCTCATGGTTTCCCTCTGTCGTTCAAGTTGATACTGGGATAGTTCCCTAACAACAGGCCACGACTGACTCCTTCCTCTCATCCATGGAAAAACACCCAAATGAAATGTTTTTTCACACGGTTTTCAACACAGTTCACGGTCTTTCAAACAGCCAGATTATACGAGAGCGCAAACGAGCAGGATGATTATGAAACTACGAACTGATAATAAGTGAAATAACTTTTACAAAATGCTTCATGCGAGACTCAAACCCACGCCCAATGGTGACTTCAGTTTCTGAAGCGATGCCTCAGCTGACCGAGCTACCGAGGCCGTCGATTATAATATACTCTGAGTTTACTAGTAATTTCTATTTCAAATGAGTTTCTCATCATATTGATAACCTGTCATGCTCGTTGCAGGGCCACTTGATACGTGGCCGTTATGCACACTACCGGGGACACTGTGATGCGGTTTGAGGCCGCATCACGTGGGTTGGTGAGGTGAAGAGGGGAGGGAGGGGGGATTAATCAGGAGGGGGGGAGGTAGTTGCAAACTTCAATGTAATCACCACGTCATATCGGGTTAAACGTCAAACGTTAATTCAGCCCCTAGTTAAACAGGCAAATGCTAATACCAGTGGATATAGAGATAAGAGAGGAGAGGAAATTATAAAAAAAAACGGAAATGTCTTTTTTAGAACATAGATGAATGAGAGTGATATTAGCATCGTATTTTTTGATTTGGTGTTGGAATTTTGTTGAATGAGATACATTATAATGAAGTATTTATTTCAGAGTCGCAAGATCGCCCTTGTGGTGTCTTTATTTCAGAGTCACAAGATCGCCCTTGTTTGTGTTGATCTTGCAGTTGATGAATCGTGTTTTTGAGAATTTGTAACCAATAACCAGCTAAGAAGAGCTGGGAAGACTAGACATTGAAGTTATTCAAAGTCATGAGTTGATGCTGTTATTATTGACACTCTCATCCATTTATTCTTTCTGACTCAAGGATATAGAAAGTATGGATTTTTAGTTTTTGGGAGAAGTGAAATACTAGAAATCTGTATATGCAGTGAAGACGACATTTTTCTGTGATTTGATCAAATATGACAGGCGAAGTCAGGTGTATATTGCAAATGTTCATATAGTACGACATGTGTTACATTTATTGAGGAATGTAAGGTTTATTAGTGAGACGAAATTGGTTACATGATAATTTTCTCACCCATCATGATGAAAATAAACGAATTATTGACGTAAATGTCACGTTGAACTCAAACCAGCAGCGAATAGTGTCATGTACAGAATGTGGTCTTCTTTGGAAAACACTTCTCACTTGAGGCGAAAGAATGCGCTGGTAAACCTGGAGAAATTCGATGATCACACCACCCGTTCACAATATGATTATAATTTCAAATTATCCCGTCACACTGAATAATGCATCTACCCACAGATTCCCTGTCCTCGATACATATAACAGGCAAATCTGCATCAAAGCGTCGGTTGACATCATTCTTGCAGGCGCATCAGTGCGTTGGTTGACGCCATTCTTGCAGGCGCATCAGAGCGTTGGTTGACGTCATTCTTGCAGGCGCATCAGTGCGTTGGTTGACGTCATTCTTGCAGGCGCATCAGAGCGTTGGTTGACGTCATTCTTGCAGGCGCATCAGTGCGTTGGTTGACGCCATTCTTGCAGGCGCATCAGAGCGTTGGTTGACGTCATTCTTGCAGGCGCATCAGTGCGTTGGTTGACGCCATTCTTGCAGGCGCATCAGTGCGTTGGTTGACGTCATTCTTGCAGGCGCATCAGTGCGTTGGTTGACGTCATTCTTGCAGGCGCATCAGTGCGTTGGTTGACGCCATTCTTGCAGGCGCATCAGTGCGTTGGTTGACGTCATTCTTGCAGGCGCATCAGAGCGTTGGTTGACGTCATTCTTGCAGGCGCATCAGTGCGTTGGTTGACGCCATTCTTGCAGGCGCATCAGTGCGTTGGTTGACGTCATTCTTGCAGGCGCATCAGTACGTTGGTTGACGTCATTCTTGCAGGCGCATCAGTGCGTTGGTTGACGTCATTCTTGCAGGCGCATCAGTGCGTTGGTTGACGCCATTCTTGCAGGCGCATCAGTGCGTTGGTTGACGTCATTCTTGCAGGTGCATCAGAGCGTCGGTTGACGTCATTATTGCAGGCGCATCAGTGCGTTGGTTGACGTCATTCTTGCAGGCGCATCAGTGCGTTGGTTGACGCCATTCTTGCAGGCGCATCAGTGCGTTGGTTGACGTCATTCTTGCAGGCGCATCAGTGCGTTGGTTGACGCCATTCTTGCAGGCGCATCAGTGCGTTGGTTGACGTCATTCTTGCAGGCGCATCAGTGCGTTGGTTGACGCCATTCTTGCAGGCGCATCAGTGCGTTGGTTGACGTCATTCTTGCAGGCGCATCAGTGCGTTGGTTGACGTCATTCTTGCAGGCGCATCAGTGCGTTGGTTGACGCCATTCTTGCAGGCGCATCAGTGCGTTGGTTGACGTCATTCTTGCAGGCGCATCAGTGCGTTGGTTGACGCCATTCTTGCAGGCGCATCAGTGCGTTGGTTGACGTCATTCTTGCAGGCGCATCAGTGCGTTGGTTGACGCCATTCTTGCAGGCGCATCAGTGCGTTGGTTGACGTCATTCTTGCAGGCGCATCAGTGCGTTGGTTGACGTCATTCTTTCAGGCGCATCAGAGCGTCGGTTGACGTCATTCTTGCAGGCGCATCAGTGCGTTGGTTGACGCCATTCTTGCAGGCGCATCAGTGCGTTGGTTGACGTCATTCTTGCAGGCGCATCAGTGCGTTGGTTGACGTCATTCTTGCAGGCGCATCAGAGCGTCGGTTGACGTCATTCTTGC
Source organism: Brachyptera risi (assembly GCA_964007535.1). Classification (NCBI taxonomy): domain Eukaryota; kingdom Metazoa; phylum Arthropoda; class Insecta; order Plecoptera; family Taeniopterygidae; genus Brachyptera; species Brachyptera risi. The sequence goes on along the minus strand of OZ023338.1, from coordinate 16,285,780 downwards.
AGGCGCATCAGTGCGTTGGTTGACGCCATTCTTGCAGGCGCATCAGTGCGTTGGTTGACGTCATTCTTGCAGGCGCATCAGTGCGTTGGTTGACGTCATTCTTGCAGGCGCATCAGTGCGTTGGTTGACGTCATTCTTGCAGGCGCATCAGAGCGTCGGTTGACGTCATTCTTGCAGTTGCATCAGAGCGTTGGTTGACGTCATTCTTGCAGCCGCATCGGAGCGTTGGTTGACGTCATTCTTGCAGGCGCATCAGAGCGTCGGTTGACGTCATTCTTGCAGGCGCATCAGAGCGTCGGTTGACGTCATTCTTGCAGGCGCATCAGAGCGTTGGTTGACGTCATTCTTGCAGGCGCATCAGTGCGTTGGTTGACGCCATTCTTGCAGGCGCATCAGTGCGTTGGTTGACGTCATTCTTGCAGGCGCATCAGAGCGTCGGTTGACGTCATTCTTGCAGGCGCATCAGAGCGTCGGTTGACGTCATTCTTGCAGGCGCATCAGTGCGTTGGTTGACGTCATTCTTGCAGGCGCATCAGAGCGTCGGTTGACGTCATTCTTGCAGGCGCATCAGTGCGTTGGTTGACGTCATTCTTGCAGGCGCATCAGTGCGTTGGTTGACGTCATTCTTGCAGGCGCATCAGTGCGTTGGTTGACGTCATTCTTGCAGGCGCATCAGTACGTTGGTTGACGTCATTCTTGCAGGCGCATCAGTGCGAATCGCTGTTTTCTTCGTTAATTCAATGTTGGAAGCAAAACGAGATTCCAATCTCAGGATTTTTTTATTCTCACCGTATACTTCAATTTACCGTCCACAACAAATGGTGACAGCGTGGCGGGATTTAAACGAATCACCTCATCTCGCCAGGCACCTCCATACGAAACACGTGGCAACGTTTTCTCACGGAATCGCAACATATTTTCATTTTTACTATTTCTAAATTCAACTTCGAATTCGTATTTTGAAGCAGTTTTATGAGCACCAATTTTACGCACAAAAATGTCCAATAGTTTTTCCGAGGCATAAAAATAAATTGAATGCCAGAAAAATTCACCATCCACTGATACAAATGTATTTATATATTCATCTTTAGTAGTTTGAAATGGTCTTTTAGTTACGATTTTACCTTTCTCTGAAATTTTGAGCATATGCTGTGGATGCTCGACAGCAACATGAATGTAGAGATCACTGCGTTTACCTTTCCATCCACATGTCTTCCCATTCATCATAACGATACAATTATATACATAAAGTATATCTTCACAGTCCAATAAATGTGTATTCATTTCGTCAAAATTGAAAACACCTTTACATCCTTCGTCATTGTTTCTGCAGGGACGTTTAATAGTGTTGATTGTTTTCTCTGCGAAGAGGTTCCGAACTAGAGGCTTTGGTCCGCGACACACAGCGCATTCTGTTATCTGTTTCTGGCAAGCCGAGCAGACGTTGTGACCGTTGGAGCACATGAAGATCGGAGGATCACATATTTCGAGACAGATCGGACATTCGAGTTCTTTGAGTAGGTCAGCGTCGATGGTGATATTGTTGACGGCCATTTTGATTGAGGATAAGTCTGAGTGAATGTGCTGAAATATCAATTTGATTGTTAGTTTACATTTTGAGATGATCGTTCACCGATGTGTAGTTATTCGTGTATGGAATTAATCTGGAAATTGGGAACAGCTTTGTTCCCAATTGTCGCTTGGATACAGAATATTCTTGTGATGAAAAATGGTAGATCCTTTTTCCCCATTAGACAGTTTCAATGAAGAGAACTAGAGCTACATCATTATTCATTAATTTTATTTCATTGGTATAAAAAATGGACGGAGAAAATATTTGAAGTCAGCCCAATGGAGTAGAAGATCTTCTGGTAGTTGTTGGTTCATACCAATATTGTATTTTTTCATTTCGATTTCTCAAATTTCCGAATCGGTTTTCAATCAGCGTCATTGTTGATGACGATACTGATAATCATGAAATGAGATGACCCAATACAGCTATATGTTGTTTCTGCATAATTTGATGAGATAGAATGAATATATTTACCTATTCACAGAATATCTGCAAATTACTGTATAGAATTTCTTTCTCCAGCTATTCTCGTGACTTGTTGGTCTTTCCTATAATTACCTTCAAGTGTCTATTGGATTAAAATTATCCAACCGATCACATCACTTAATGACGTTTTATCTCGATCAATCAGCTTATCGTCAAGTTCAAATAACAATCGAAGATAATTGTAGATAAGAATTATATCAATACGACATTCACATGACTGTTATGAGTTTAAACTTTCGAGGTCAACTCATAGTATTCAAAATATCTCTCAAGGTACACCATGCCCTTCAACGGATGTGTGCTCAGTTCGAGGAAACTGAACTGTATGACGTCACGTCCACCAGTTCATCCCACTAAACAGTTCGTCGTACTGTACAGTTCATCATAGTGGACGATTCATCATAATGAACAGTTCATCATACTGAATAGTTCATCCTACTAAACAGTTCATCTTACTGAACAGTTCATGATACTGAACAGTTCATCATACTGAACAGTTCACCATACTGAACAGTTCATCATACTGAACAGTTCATCATACTGAACAGTTCATCATACTGAACAGTTCATCATACTGGACCGTTCATCATACTGAACAGTTCATCATACTGAACAGTTCACCATACTGAACAGTTCACCATACTGAATAGTTCATCATACTGAACAGTTCATCATACTGAACAGTTCATCATACTGAACAGTTCATCATACTGAACAGTTCATCATACTGAACAGTTCATCATACTGAACAGTTCATCATACTGAACAGTTCATCATACTGAACAGTTCATCATACTGAACAGTTCATCATACTGAACAGTTCATCATACTGAACAGTTCATCATACTGAACAGTTCATCATACTGAACAGTTGATCATACTGAACAGTTCATCATACTGAACAGTTCATCATACTGAACAGTTCATCATACTGAACAGTTCATCATACTGAACAGTTCATCATACTGAACAGTTCATCATACTGAACAGTTCATCATACTGAACAGTTCATCATACTGAACAGTTCATCATACTGAACAGTTCATCATACTGAACAGTTGATCATACTGAACAGTTCATCATACTGAACAGTTCATCATACTGAACAGTTCATCATACTGAACAGTTCATCATACTGAACAGTTCTTCATACTGAACAGTTCATCATACTGAACAGTTCATCATACTGAACAGTTCATCATACTGAACAGTTCATCATACTGAACAGTTCATCATACTGAACAGTTCATCATACTGAACAGTTCATCACACTGAACAGTTCATCACACTGAACAGTTCATCATACTGAACGGTGCAGTGTGAACAAGATGACGTCATAGAGGTACGACAGACGCGGATTCGATGTGCAAGAACATGGCAACAACTAAATTCATTGGACCATCAGTCTACGTTACAACATGCGGAAGCTGTTCGTGTTGTTTTTGTTTTCGTTGTCGATGTTGATGTTACTGTTGTTGTTGTTGTTGTTGTTGATGTTATTATTATTATTGTTATTATTATTGTTGTTGTTGTTGTTGTTCTTTGCTCAGCCTGAAGCCCTGAACCAACCTTCATAACCCAATCTGACTAATTTAATGAACCTATAACCTATCCAAACTAATTTGAACCCAACTAACCAACTAACCTAACCAAGAAAATATCCCAAACTAATTTAATTCCAACCAGAACCAATCTGAAACCTACTTCCGGTCCAAAGAATGTCCGCTTCGCAAGGACACACCCAGTACTGAACACAGCCTCACAAGTATTCAAATTTCCTCTGAACCAGAGGATGTCACGTTGCGAAAAGTAGTTTTTCGTTATCGTTACTTGAAATGAGGTGTTCACAATCCGACCTATGATCCGGAACCGATCACGGAACTTGGGAACCGATTACGAGGTAGTTAAAACTATGAAATAGTTGGTATGCTGGTTTCATTTCTATGAGGTACAGCTTCAAGCAGAAGCTACCAGGTCAAACCAGTTGGCCATGTTATATTGCATGTTATGATGTTTTGAACTCATGATGTTATGATATGTTATATAATATTATCAATGTTATATGACAATGTTGAAAATTCTTTCAGTTTTGAACTTTAGAATGTCCTTTAACCAATTAAGCCTCAACCATTTTGCCAATTCAATATCAACCATTTTCACATATTTATTATACACATTTATTTATTACCACAAGGTTGAGTGTTATTTCATTATATTCCAGAAAATAAAATGTCTGTAGGCCTATTTCCTAACAGAATATTGTAATATTATGTAAAATGGATCTGAATGATATCACATATGAACGACATTATTGTTATTATATGATTTGACAGGTATTGAACGACAGAAACAGACTTCTACTTATGCTTCGAACCTACACTCTGGTCTTGGTACCTCTAGACTCTAGTCTAGTCTTGGACCATTTGGGGATATACGAATAAGAGCGTGCCAGACGAATGATCGGTCGTGGAGACTGTGCCTGATTCCACATCCGAACTCTCGCTCGACAAGATATGAGTTCGAACCTCGTCAACATCAACATCACGTGGGGAGATGGATCAAGGCACGTGTGAGTTGGTCGAAGTATTCCAAGTCTGAAGCACGACTCAAAGCAGCACGGCCGCACGGGCTTCTGTTCCGGTTGGTGAGATGAGCTGGTCAGAAACTTTCCTCTCCTTTCTGACTAGCTGGATGTTCTCGTGACTTTTCGGGACGGTAGAAAACCGTGTGACCGTATAACCATGATCAGGCGTCAGTATATATATATATATATATATATATATATATATATATATATATATATATATATATATATATATATATATATATATGTATATACATATATATATATATATATATATATATATATATATATATATATATATATATATATATATATATATATATATATATATATATATATATATATATATATATACATATATATATATATATATATATATATATATATATATATATATATATATATATATATATATATATATATATATATATTGAAATTTATATATATATATATATATATATATATATATATATATATATATATATATATATATATATATATATATTATTAATTCCAGAGTGCAGAGTGAAGATTGACCTTGGTTGAGCCAGACTATAGTCTCTGAAGTGGAAGAGAAATATCGTTGTAATACCCGCCTCCTGTTCTTCCCGCCGTCCCTGATTCTGATTTATCCTCAGTTCCCGGGGGTGACACAGACTGATGGCTGTGTCAGGACCACGGCGGGGAAGAGACTCGCAAAACAACTACCATGACTTTCATTGTATGATGAATGGAAACCAGGAGAACTCAGCTCGCAAGATGAGAGATACATTCTATTCGTCGGTGAAAGTAACAAAAGAATGCACTCCAGGTGATGTACAAGGTACATATACAAGGTATATACCCAGTCTGGCTCAAACCCGAGGTTTGGGTGGCTATGAATGAGCTGTCAGTATGGGATAAAAATGCTTTCTTGCTGCATTTTTTTTCTAGTATCCGAGAAAAAAGTTGCAGTTACGCTGTTAGTGTTGAGAAAAGTCACAAAATGAAGCGCAAGCATATTATTTCAACAATGATAATGATTCGAATATTACATTGTTGACAATTTTCTTATAACCATTCTCTGGTCATATTGAGATTTGGAAGCGCATTGTATTGTTCCTTGTTGTGTCGAATTGGGCTATCTATTCTTGTTTTCAATCGCTTAATCATCATTATCGACCCCATGAGTCTCATTATCAATAATACGGATCGAACTGTACAGGAATGAGCACACATTCGTCACAAGTCTCATTCCTTTACGTCATGTCTGTCATGAACGATCACGTGACCTGACTGTCACATTTAAACTTTCCTACTCATGCGTACAGTAAAAGAGAGTGGGCCGATAGGTTATACGTTGTAGTATTTTGATAGAGTAATTCTCAATATATGTGAGTAACAATTGACGACTCGAAATAGGCGTGGCTTCACCAGTCAGCCAGTTGGATCATATCATTTGTAGTCGTTTCAAGATACCCCGATTGGATATTTGAATTTGTCCACAGTTCTAACAGCCCTGTTGATTGGACGGTGTGATTTCTGACGTCATGGGGGGGGGGGGGGGGTAGAGACTGCGAGTGTTCAATTGTATACTTTCTTCTCTACTGTGTAATAATCATGAACAGAATATCGGATATACGACACTCACTTATTTCTTATTCATCCATTCATTATTTTCGTCTAAAATACTTGACAATAAAATGTGGAATGTACATAACTTCGAATGAAAGTAAATGGACAGTCAACTTGAATCAGAAGTCATCACAAAGTGAGTTTTCATAATTATCATATTAACAAAAAAATATATTCAGTCCTGATCTATTGAAGTAATCGATATTGAAATTGAATCGACCAGCCGTACAAGCCGTAACTCGGAGGAATGCGGCACCCACATTCGGCTGATACAGAATACGCACCAAGGCTACTCATAGCTGTACATTGCTGCTGTCGTAAGTTTCACTCCAATCTATTCTCATTGGGTTGAACGACGCACTGTACTGATGACTACGATCTATCGGCGTCAGTGAATGATATAGGAGATGATGAGATGAAAGTGTTCTTCTTATTTGTTTTTGGATAGTTGGAAAGAGTCTGTCGTGACCTTTTGTTAAGGAACCATCTCAGTATTGACCTGAACGGCAGAGGGAAACCACGAAAACCCCCTGTCAGATGGTCGACTATAGCGGAAATCGAACCCCGGTCTCCCGAATGACGGTTCAGTGTATTAACCACTCGAAAACACGTCTCAGTTATAGTAAATCATGATATAAGTGATCACATAGTAATCATAAGTAATTATAGTGATTATGAGTAATTCAAGCCAGAATATTGGTGGAGGTGCCGAGTTGGGAGATTCATTCGAATCTACGGAAGTAGGAGGCAGTCTACCAACCGAATGATTGTGAACAAATCGAAAATTACCCAATCTTGCAGACATTTGAGAATTCACCGCTTTTAAGAGATGTAGTTGTGTTTCTTAATTCATTATTTAACTTTTTCTCTACATTGGTGTTCTATTTTTTTCTATTCATGATATATTTCTCTCCAATTGGAGTAAAAAGGAAACAGAAATGACCCGAGTATCAAAGTTTTTGCGGCTGTAAGCATGGAGGAATGAGAACTCGGGTTTGCGTTAATGAACGGTGAAAATACCTAACCGGAAGTAAAAATGTTTCTGAAGAAAGATTTCATAGAACATTGATGAAATTGATTTCATAAAACATCCACATATAATTCTAATTCGAAACATCGGAACTCATCTTTATTTTATGCTCATTTCAAACTGTCTCCATTCAAATTTTGATTCTTCTTTAATTCAATTTCAACATCCTCTTTGAATTTCGAACTGTTCGAATTTAGAACGCGAGTTCATTGAGTGGTGCGTGTAGGTGTCTGATAATACTGGCCGTGACATCGGACGTGACAAGAGAAGGCGGCGGTGTGAAACGTGGAAGGTGGCGTTGACAATAAGGTCGGCATAGAGTACGTGTTGAGGAAGGCTGTGAGTAATGGCGGTGAAGTTCGTTGGTGAAAGTGTTGTTCGGGATCGAAACGGCCGATAGTTCGTGTTGATGGATAGACGAGACGGTCGATCGGTGACGTCGAAAGTCGGCTATAAGTAATGGGTCACAAAGGGTGAAACGTTGGGAACGAGGTGACTGCGAATCTCTTTGTCAAGATGTAAGAGAGAACGCTATATGCTATTGTGTCGCCTTGATGAAAGAGAAAGTGGAGAGTTCAATTAATATTCTGGATTGTTAATGTTGGAACCAAATTAGAATATAAATCAAAGTATTAAACGAATTGTATACAAATAATTTTCGTGAACCGGCACATGCAGCGTAGTGGTTAACGCACTTGCTTCGTGTGACCCAGGAGGCAGTGGGCATATCGGACCCGGTTCGATCCCCGCTACCGTCCATCTTTACAGTTTTTTTTCGTGGTTTCACTCTGTAGTATAGGCTAATGCCAGCATGGTTCCCACAATATAGGCCACAGCCGTTCCTTCCCACTATCTTTCCTATTGCTCATAAAAACCTTCATCTCATCCTCCCATCATCTCATTAATCATCCATCCGACGCCAATAGACCCTGGTCATCATTAAATTGCGTCGTTAAAACCCAATATGAAAAAAAGAAAAAATTCGTGATAGTGTAAATAATTTTCTTAGGACCTCACCACTAGCAAGACTATATGGGGGTACAAATGAGCAGGTAATAATAAAGCTATGAAGAGATGATAAGTCAAAGCACGTTCAAATATGCATGTCTCATGCGGGACTCGAACCCACGTCCAACGGTTACGATAGTCTCTGAAGCGGTATCTCACAGAATCGGAAACAAGTTGAGGTGAAAACTGAATATTTCAAAATGTTATCGCTCCAGTTTAAAAACACAGATTCTAAAATAACATCGACTTTAGAACGGATGCTGTCAATACCAGGGACTGCGAGTAGGCCTATTCCGTGAGAGTGACGTCAGAGTGCTGATTGCTGGGGGGGGAGGAGGGTGTTGCGGTAGGGGGATGAGGGGAGGGGTCGATCGCAGGAGTTCGCGTGTTGAGAGGGAAATCCAGTAAACTCGAAATATGATGAAGAGGTCGACTATACGGCAGACGGTGCGAGAGAGAGTGAGAGAGAAAGTAGAGATGTGGTAGAGGAAGAAAGAGAGATTGATAGAGAGTGAGTGAGTGATAGAGAGGTAGAGATAGAGAAAGAGAGAGGAGAGAGAGAGATAGAGAGAGAGAGAAAGAGAGATGAGAGAGAGACAATTGGTGTGAAGAAGAGAGAGATTTAGAGAGGGAAAGAAAGACCGAATGAGAGACGGTAATAAAGTGAGTATTATGGAGAGAAAGAGAGAGAGGGGAGAAGAGAGAGAGAGAGAGAAAGAGAGAGAATAAGACAAAATCAGCCTGAAAGAAAGACTTGGAGGGAAAAAATAGACCGAGTGAGAGAAGGTATAAAATTAGGGTGAGATGGATTGAGTATAAGAGAGAGAGACAGAGAGAAAGAGAGAGAGAGAGAGAGAGAGAGAGAGAGAGAAGAGAGAGAGAGAGAGAGAGAGAGAGAGAGAGAGAGAGAGAGAGAGAGAGAGGATAGAGTACAGTGAGCATGTGTGGAAAATTGCGAATATCAATTGAATATGAAGAAAGCAATTCACAAAAGTTCTGTAATATGTGATAAATTCATGTGAATGGATTACCTAGCTTCAATTTTCCGAGAGTAATAGGTCAAAGGTCAACTCACTCAGAATGGAATACAATTCACACAAGAATATTTCTAAATTTTATTCAAGAAATACTTCTTCATTTCATCGAATAAAATTTCAGTTCTAACAACATGAAAAAACACAAACATTGTTGGTGGAACCGAATTTTTCTTCCGTTAAATATACAAGTATTTATCCTATATAAATGGGCCTCCACTTATGGAAGTATATAAAATCACAATAGGCCTACGTTACCAAATGGCATCACCTCTGTGAATTCCTCAAGTGCATTCAAAGTATTACTCGAAGAGTTTTTACAGTGGGAAAATATGATATGGTACGAATGAATTATTGGAGGCATAAACGTATTGACAAATATGCATACCTTTTTCATTCTGTATTGACCGCTACTACAAACGTTAACATCCCATGATTTGTGCCAATATTTCGCAGTCAATAGGTGTTATATGTGGATAAAATAACTTAATCTTCACAGTCCTCATTTCGATAATTTCATATTAAAATTCTTCGCATTTCTGTTAGAATCATGAAGAATGGTTGAATGGCTTTACAAGTCGAAGATGGCACAATACAACAGAGGAAGAGTTACAAAATAGTTCCAATCTTGAACTCAACTGTTACATGTTTTGTGACTTTGTCATCCCAGTCTCGCAACAGATTAATTAAAGATAAGTCACTTAAGATTTAATTAGCATATCAAAGATCGGGAATCTATTCAAAAGAACAGGCGAGATTAAAATTGAAAAAGGTAATCTAAAATTGATTGACTCCTCAAAAATAAAAGAGGGGGGGATTTTTTTTATGTGGACTGATAAATTACGATCAAATTCAAAGATTTCAATTGAGATGAATTGAAAAAGAGGGAAAAAACTTCATCAACAGAATACCGTTGACAGCTATTAGAGGTACAGTCACGGCCACATAAAAGTTCATCACCTTCTCCGAAAATAAAAAAGTATAATAATTATAATGATAATGATAATAATAATATGTTTTCATCACCAGAAGACTGTACTGATACAGAATGATGATTGTCAATAAATGAGAATTAATTATCAATAATTAATACTCAAGTATTCATCTAAAGAATAGAACGATTTCCAAAGCAGAAATTTCTTCAATGAATAAATGTACGCTCACTCGCAGTCACTAATTATTCCGTGATCCTGAGGAATGTATCTCTCCGTAGCTCAGTTAACTGATGCATCGCTTCAGAAAGTGAAGTAACGGTTGAGCGTCGGCTCGAGTCCCAATCAAGACATTGGTTTTTGTAGACGTCTTTTCACCTAACACCACTTCATAGTTTCATCAACTTGTTTGCTAAACCAGGTATAACCCAGCTGTAAGTGAGGTCGTTACGCAAACAATAATCACCATTATCTTCCTATGTTCATTCTATATTGGGTTTAACGACGCACCGTAATGATGACTAAGATCTATTGGCGTCGGATGGATGATTAATGAGATGATGGGATGGGATGGTGAGATGAATGTTTTTTATGTGTAATGGGAAGGATAGTGGGAAGGAAGCGGTCGTGGCATATATAGTGGGAACCATCCCGGCATTAGCCTTGAACAGAGGGAAACCACGAAAAACCCCTGTAAAGATGGACGGTAGCGGGGATCGAACCGGGTCCGACATGCCCACCACCTCCCGGGTCACATGGAGCAAGTGCGTTAACCACTTGGCTACCTGTGCCGGTCCATTATCTTCTTAATAAATCTATAAACCAGCGTCATCCTATTACTTATAGCTCATAACTTTGAATAATTCATACATGAATTGAAAAATTACATTCACATCGAAAACGGATCGCAATATATCTAGATAACGCTCAGTTTGTAAAAGTCTACTCTTGTGGGAAAGAGCAGACACTTTAGATTCAAGAACTCTGTGAACTTCACGATCGATCCGCTCTTCCCATTTCCTCCTCTCCGATCATGTGCGTCGATTTATCCACATTTGTTCTCTGTGAAAAAGAAAGTAGTCTATTAAATGAACAACTAAGAATCCGTCAAACTTGAGATATTGTGGAGAATCTGTGTACAAATATAAATATTCAACACTTCTTGAACATGTAGTCGTGTTTCAGAACGTAAAGCTTGAACCAAAAGTAAAAGTATGTTTCTTTTGGAATTCGATAACTGTCAAGTTCTATATACAATATCACATGGCTGCCCGGTTTGGTCATGTAGAAAACGGACTTTTACTTTCGGTTTTTGAACATTTTCGAAGATTTATCTGTGTTTCCGATCGTACATCTCGTCCTGTGAATTTCTTTATGAGGGTGATATTTAGGTGAGGTTGTGAGTGTGTGTGTGTGTGAGTGTGTGTGTGAGTGTGTGTGTATGTGTGTGTGTGTGTGTGTGTGAGTGTGTGTGTGTCATTCATTCTTCGTGAATCCAACTATGCTATCGTTCGAGAGTTTTCGAAACACCGAAAGAGAGAGAGAGTGAGAGAGAGAGAGAGAGAGGGGGGGGGGGGGGAGAGAGAGTCAGACAATCGAGCGAGAATATAGATCAAGAGCAGAAGACAATGTGCAAGAGAGATGGACAGGTGACAAGATGAGGGAAAAGTGGAAGAACAGGATATCCTCTGGGAGTTTGAAGGAGGATGGAAAGAAAGAGCATACCAAGTCAAACTGTTTGAAGGGGGTGTGCATTGGGAGACAAACAATCCACGGTGCTTCAATGTAGTGTATCGGTTGTGTGTGTACGTGAACCCTTGGGAAAAGAAGGTGCGAACCACCCGTGCGATGGTGGTGCGAGATGGGGGGACGGTCGTTAGTAACCTTCGTCTCTTGTGTATATTGGTTACATACGAGAGACGAAGATGCGAACCACCCGTGCGATAGTGGTGTGAGATGGAGGGACTGTCGTTCGGAACCTTCGTCTCTTGTGTATATTGGTTACATACGAGAGACGAAGATGCGAACCACCCGTGCGATAGTGGTGCGAGATGGGGGGACGGTCGTTCGTAACCTTCGTCTCTTGTGTATATTGGTTACATACGAGAGATGAAGGTTTGAACCACCCGTGCGATAGTGGTGTGAGATGGAGGGACGGTCGTTCGTAACCTTCGTCTCTTGTGTATATTGGTTACATACGAGAGATGAAGGTTTGAACCACCCGTGCGATAGTGGTGTGAGATGGGGGGACGGTCGTTCGTAACCTTCGTCTCTTGTGTATATTGGTTACATACGAGAGATGAAGGTTTGAACCACCCGTGCGATAGTGGTGTGAGATGGAGGGACGGTCGTTCGTAACCTTCGTCTCTTGTGTATATTGGTTACATACGAGAGATGAAGATGCGAACCACCCGTGCGAAAGTGGTGCGAGATGGAGGGACGGTCGCTCGTAACCGTCGTCTCTTGTGTATATTGGTTACATACGAGAGATGAAGGTTTGAACCACCCGTGCGATAGTGGTGTGAGATGGAGGGACGGTCGTTCGTAACCTTCGTCTCTTGTGTATATTGGTTACATACGAGAGATGAAGATGCGAACCACCCGTGCGAAAGTGGTGCGAGATGGAGGGACGGTCGCTCGTAACCGTCGTCTCTTGTGTATATTGGTTACATACGAGAGATGAAGATTTGAACCACCCGCGCGATGATGATGAGAGATGAAGGGACGGTCGCTCGTAACCGTCGTCTCTTTCATGCGGAAGATGAAGGTTCAAACCACCCGCGCGATAGTGATATGGGATAGAGAAGACGGTCGCTCAGAATCTTCTCTTGTGGATACTTGTATATCCGTGAGGGATGTCCCTGACTAACAAGCCAAATAAAAGTAGAAATATCGATAATAGTAAACCATATTTGCATCCAGACTATGACGTTTATTCCGTGATGTCTGTTGTGTCTTGCATCCAACCTGGATCAGTTGAACGGCAAGCCAATTCCAATGCCTATCTCCAGCTCACTTCCAATGCCTATCTTCAGCTCACTTCCAATGCCTATTTCCAGCTCACTTCCAATGCCTATTTCCAGCTCACTTCCAATGCCTATCTCCAGCTCACTTCCAATGCCTATCTCCAGCTCACTTCCAATGCCTATCTCCAGCTCACTTCCAATGCCTATTTCCAGCTCACTTCCAATGCCTATCTCCAGCTCACTTCCAATGCCTATTTCCAGCTCACTTTCAATGCCTATTTCCAGCTCACTTCTAATGGCGACACCCAACATAATTGATCACCTAATTGTCTGTAGTTATACAGTACTCGTCAGAGTATTGAAATAATGATATGATTTCTTGCTACTCTTTTATGTATTCGTTCAATTGTTCTTCTAACCCTCTTCCGAGGAAATCGGAATGGTTAGCAGCTTACAATTATCAACTTAAACCAACAGTGATTTATGAATGTGGCTCATAACATTATATGATATCAAGTTAATCTATTGATAAATAACAATAATGATAATGATGATGATAATAATATCGAAAATGATAATAATGAATGAAAATAGGATCTAATAATTTTGAACTCTTTTTTAGGTGATTTTAGCTTTCAAGTGATCCTGACGTTCAATTTGGAAATAGTTTTCATTCAAAATAAATTCTAATTAAGGCTATCAAATAATTCTGATTTTCTGATCGACTTCAATTTTTGAGATGAATAGGCCTACAGTTTTGAGGTAATTTTACTTTCAGTCAAATTCTAGTTTCAAGTTATTTCAAATATCGATATAAAATTGATATTCCTGATATTCGCTCTCATTCTGATTTTTTTCATGTTTTTCACGTTGGTTGATTGGCCACATTATCTTCAGAATAACAAATAAAATAAATTAACAGCCCGATTTCAAAATACCATGGAATAAAACACTTCTTGGTCTATTCCAGGGTTATACAGAACAGTTGTGCAGACAGACGACTTGCTCATCATTCGTTCTCAGTAGAATCAGTAATTCTCTACCCGGTGGAAAAAAATTATAATCTCTCAGATAATTGATATCTGTCAAGTGGGTTAGACAAATTTGATGAATTGAAGCAGATTTTTCAAAGCGTATTTCACCCCATGAACTATGTCAATAGAAGACTCATGTTTTCGATGTTCCACACTTTTTACGATACTCAATGTTCCAGAATACATGGAACAATATACCACCGTGGTTGACATTCTTTCAGAGTTTGAAATTGTTCTCAGTTCGCTGTATTGATATAGTAACCAATGTTGGTATTTTATCACTTGTGAGAAGTGATGCCACTCATTGCTTATGAAGACAGACAACGATGTCAACCAATCACGATGTCTGTTAGTTCCCCAGTTAGCTGAGTTCCTAGTAAACTCATGTCACCTCTCATTCAAAATAACTGATTAGATTATGAGCTTGTTTTCAAATTGTCGAATGTTGAGATCTTTAATCATGGAAACGAATAACGATATTTCTCAAAATTCATGATACATTTCAGTTCCAAGTAAATCCTGACGGATATACTCCCTCTATCATCAAAGTGGCAATTTACGAACATCTATAGGTAGGGTTGTGATGCTAGCCTTGTATGTGTGTGTGTGTGTGTGTGTTTAGTAAGAGAGTGGGGAGCTGAAAGTATAGATTGAACCAGAAAGAGAAGTCAGTTTTATACCTGGCAAAACCAATCAACCTTTTGATGTACTGTCTAGGATTTAACAGGCATCAGATGCACATAAAACAGACTTTGACTCTCGGTATGAGGTCTTCACATTCCATATTCACGTCTGCACGGTCTATTCAATGTATATAGAGTTCCACGTGGCACTGTGAATGATCACAAAGATCTATTGGCGTCAGTGATTGATGAATAAAACATGGCATACACGATCAACATTACCTGTCAACATGTTGATATCAACATATTTATAAGGTAATAGAGCATGTTCAATTCTAGGCAATATATTGATGGCAGCCATCAACATATTGCCGCCGTGTATGGGCAATATCAGAAATACGGGTTATCCACTAGCTGTCAATATGTTGATATCAACATGTTGACGGGTAAATGTTGATCGTGTATGCCGTGTTTAAGGTGATGAATATTCTTCTGCATTTCAGATAGGTTCTAAGGTCGGTTAGGTGAGTTAGATCAGATAGATTGAAGGTAATTCAAGCTACCAGTAGAAACAAAAACTACACCAATGCCCACATCTATCACAATGAAAACATCGTGTGGCTTCGGATATTTTTCTTCATCATATTGAGTCTGTACATTTTAACTGGAAAATGGACACATTTTCACAGAAACGCCCTGTTGAATAAAGGGATGTTTAGGGGTGATGGGCTGGTTAGCAGGGGTTGTGGAGGAGAGGGATGAAGAGGGAGAACGGAAGTTAAGGCGAGAGACATGACATGCATCCTAAAGTTGTACCAAATAGCAAGATCCTGTTTTATTTGGTCGAAAACCAAAGTTAATCCAGGCTTTGAGAGATAGCGGTTATATAATAGCTATATTCATTGTCCCGCGATATTACACACGACCGTCAGATAATCTGAATGATGGAAGATGAATAGATCGGATATGCTATCGAACCCATGTCACACAACCGAGTCGACTTCATTCCGGTATATGCTCTCAAGGTGCCTCGTACTTTCATTGCACAGAAACAATAATACATCGATTCTTAAAATGATATTGCGGCATCAGAGCCTTCTATATGCTCGAATACATCTACGAACTGGATTTGTATTATTGTTTGAAATATCAGCATGTTTATTTCCGTGCACACACGTATCTATAACTGTTATGGAAATGTGTCACCCAATATTGTGTCTGCATGTGAAGGGTATGAAATGATATGTCCCATAAAATGTGTTTCTGGGAGCCAATTGTGATGCCTTGCATGATTAGGAGCACCGAGCACATGGGAGTAGATTCAGCGGAATATCAGTTTTGGGGATCTCAATACTGGTTACTTATGTATTGTTCATACAATTTTGTACAACTGTCCACATTTTCTCGCCACTCGATGTAACTAGATGACTTGACAATAATTGTTATCAAAAATACTCTACACTCTGTGAGTAGAATACAACAAATCTTTCAATGTTTCTGATTTTTCTTTTTACTCCAACTTTTCTTTTCTTTTCACTTTTTTCTATTACTCCTTATATAAGCCTATGAGAAATACGTCCGAATTTCGAATTTTTACACATAACTCACTATTTCAACTCACAGTTGAGCTTGTTTTATAGGTCTTTCTGGATGTATTTGTCCTAGTTGTAATTTCATTTCTGTATCAGTGTATTTCAGAAATAAAAGAAGAAAAACACAGATATTTTCGATGACTCCAAGGATGGTGTGAATGAGAACAATTCCATAAATCGCATAATTGTCAATTGGGTACACAGCTGAAAATTACGCTCTGGCTGTATAGTTCAACAATTTCACGATGTGGGTTGAATGAAGGTATTGTTTTTCCAACATCAGAATGCACATACTATGTCATACTATTCGTAATTTAAAATAAAAAAAACTTGTTTTTCGCTCAATCAACTCCCAACGGCTCTGATTTTATCGATTGAATGTTCTGCTATGAGTATTGGAAATATCTCTGCTCTCATGAAATAACGTGCACGTCTTCAGTCTCTGAAGGTGGAATATGTTACGGCCTGGATGATTTCACAGATGTACATGATCATTGGACTTGAACCGTGCCAGGTACGAAATTAACATATACATCGTGTGATGTGGAAAATATATGCCGAAATACTGTTCAGTCGAGTTTTTGGATGGCCAGAATGAGGAGATCAGTTGTATGTGACAGTAAAACTTGATATTTTTGCCATC
Source organism: Brachyptera risi (assembly GCA_964007535.1). Classification (NCBI taxonomy): domain Eukaryota; kingdom Metazoa; phylum Arthropoda; class Insecta; order Plecoptera; family Taeniopterygidae; genus Brachyptera; species Brachyptera risi. Next base: position 16,268,661 of record OZ023338.1, on the reverse strand, counting down.
AATTCTAACCGGACAGTGTTGGTTACATACAAATAACACGAAGCATATAGTTGAATGATTGTTATGGGTCATCGACAGTATTTTAGTAGATACTTCTCTGCATGGTATGAAATGGTTTCACCACAATTGGTTCATCTGGGAAGACACTGCGATTGTTTATATATCTTCTCGACGCTGAAATTGTCAACGCCAGTTTTCGAGGCTAGTGGCAGGCGGCAGGCGGAAGTGGTTAGAAAATGTCTGCCACCTGCGCTGTTCACAAAGTCGCGTTTCTCCGCATCCACTTCGAGGTTTGACCTATGCATTCACATATATGATTCTAGTTCAATACAAGCGGGCAAGTGATGCTTAGTATCGTATCATATTGTGGCATGCAAATACAATAATACTGGATATTTGAGAAGTACAGTTTTGAAGGTAATATTACGACATAACCCTACTTCTTGAATGGCCACTTGTATGTGTGAGGGAAGTTGACCGCGGCGTTTTGTTTCCAAAGTTGAATGTATTATATGTCTCGCCGCAGAGAGCAACAAGTGCAAGTATAGTAGTAATTTCATCCATTCTGAATGGCCAGAAAAAAAGCTGCTACCTGCCGCCATGTATACGGACCTTCACGTTGTGGGTGGGTCACTCATAACAACGCCGACCGACATCTAATAATGTTCCAAATATATTACCAAGATACACAAAATATATCCACGAAAGAAGAAGGTTCCAAGCAAGGTTGTTCCTATCTTACCTCACTATTGCGCACGGGTGGTTCGCACCTCATTTCATGGAGATCAAAATTGATATATACCGATATTTTGTCGAGTGCCAGATCCATCAGCGTGGTAATAACTATAACAGGCAGTCGAGTGTTTCTATCACCATGGTTACCCATATTACTTGTTTTCCTCAACTCTCAGAATCAGAGTACTCAAGACTCGGTAATTACGTCCCGAATTCACTCAAGTACGCTTTTAACAGACTCAATTAATTAGAGATTATATAATGTATGTATACTCGGAACGATAGGTCGATAATGCTCGATTATAGAGTAGACGATCGATCGGGTTAATAAATAAAGTTTCAAGCAGAAATACAGGAAATTATTGATAATATGGAACGTGTGTGTATGCGACTAACAGGAGAACAGAAACTTTCAAGAAATAGTAAGTACTCCAAATACTCCAGTTTGTGGTTCATTACTGATATATGAACAAGTTGAGTGAATATACGTATGAACATCAATCCGATAAATTTATGTTGCAGTGATTATCATGCATCTTGTGAATAATGAATAAATACGAGATTCACAGAGAAAATATTGAGAACAAATATGTGTTCTCGATGAGAAAATGAATTGAAATAGCATTCAATGTGTGTGGTAAATTATCTTTCGTGATATTACAGACGGAAATTATCATACTTTCACGGAAAACTGAAAAGATGACCCACTTATTAACGTACACGGAGAGCTATATCAATTAGAGTTCTGTGATGTGATATCGCCAACGGGGATCAGATTGAATTGATTACAAACATTGACATCCTGTTTTCTCACGAACATAACTCTCAACGAACGTTTGTCGTATTTATTTTTAAAGTCTTCCGAACAGAATCCACTTGATGATGAGGTTTATTTTTCGAAAGGTTTCAAGTTCATTGATGAAAAATATAGAAGAAATATCAGAGTTGGATATCAGACGACACTCTTGGAAGATAAGTGATACCAACTGATGATTTTGTATCATGGATGTTGTATCTTGTTTGGGGCGCCAAAGAGCGAATACTGTGATGAAGATACTATACCAACAATGAACTTGGCTTGGCGTGTTTACTGGGAAAGAGGATGGCCTATTAAAGAAACGATCATAACCTAATCCAAAAACCCTACGACAGTTTCTTTGTGCTCTAACAGATTCTCCGAAAAAAAGCTTGTCTATGGTATTCCTTCACGCCAAGCCCTCCTTCACTCTTCGTAGTATCCCTATTCCAGTATTCGCTCTTTAGCGTCCCCTTTTGTTTAGATACATTATCAAATACAAATGTAACCCTGGGCGCCCCAAGGCCCCCATTACAGAGCAATCCAATCCGAGAAAAGTCATTACCCAAGACCGATTTGTTAACAATTCAATCCAGTACACATTTAATTGGTAATTTGCAGAAACTTCATGCAATCAGATTTGCAATGAGATTGAGTACCAATTTGATAGAAAAATCAGTACCTATTCAGGTGATGATTTTTGAACGAAGAGGGATTCATGAAATATAGAAATTAATTTAATGAAGAAACATAGATCCATATATCACTGAAAATTGACGAAGAATGATATAGGCCCTAACCAATTCCCGATTTGAATATATATTTACAAGTATATAGCTGAAAAAATGTCTTTTGACTGTATACCTGTGAATATTATGCGATATAATTCGAATTGATTCTGCTGATATCGTCTTGACAGTATCAAGAATGAATGTCTCTCACCTGTATCACAATGATTATGATATCTCATACCATTCCGAAGCTATCAACAAAAAACTGATATTCCGCTAAATTGACTCCCATACATTCTTAAGAGAACCATATAATTCAATTATTCACACAAAAAAGATTGACGAATACATACACTTTCTTAAGAGGTCTACAAAGCACTGAAGACTTATCTGTAAGATATCACATTGTTATATGAATTTTAAAAACGAATACAAGCTACTTGTGATAAACATTAAAAAAAGGAGTCAATTCAGCGGAATATTAGTTTCTGGATGATATTCTTGATCGGAATGAGATGTCACAATTTCAAGATGGATCAAACAAAGATACTTTCAATACCTCAGAGATGTTATAAGTTGTAACTGTTACACTCATATCGCATAATTGTCAGCTAAAGGAAGCACATTTTTTAGCCGTATACGCTTGACATCAATGCGACAAGACTCAAATAGTTTCAATTCTCATCATCTTGAGAGTATTGAGAGTATCTATCTCTCCCGCTATAACAATTTGATATATCATACCTTTCTAGACCTATCAACAAACAACTGATACTTCGCTAAAATTGACTCACATACACCCCTAATGTGATACGTGTAGGCACTCACTAGAAAAGCTCATGTAACGAGGTCAAGTATAACGTCTTAAACACAATTATCAGTACAAAATACCGACTAAACAAACTTAATAATCGTTCACACGTATCATCTTCCAACCTTGGTTGAGTACATGTTCCAAGTAAACTAGTTGATCCAAGAAAATTGATTCAATTCAAATTCACTCGAAACCACTCGTGTATCAAACCGTGAGCTAGAAATGATTCTGAGAAGATTTGGTATACTTCGGAACGAATACGAGCTTGACGGTGAATTTCACGCTATTAATAACACGATGAAATAGTCGAGCTGTTAGTGCGCTTGGTTAGTAATTTTGTATGATGTAGGTCCACGGATCCACATCGGAATAATGTGATTATATTTCACATTATTTATCTGTATTGATTCTCCATACATCCACATCTTGAATCTTGAATCTTTCTGAATAATACAGAGATATTATCCCATCTCATCTGATTCAACCTCATATCATGTCATATCTCTCCTTGCATTCGATTTCAATTTGATGATATTGAGACATATTGATCTTGATATTTAATCATTATTTTCCAATTGGAGCAAAATATGAATTGATATGATCGTTCAGAAGCGGTACTTCTTGTAATTTTCTTCCAAATTGAGTTCAACGACGAATTGTAATGATGATCGAAATCTATTAGGGTCAGATGGATGATTGGTGAGAGGATCACATGAAGAGATTAAATTTTCTGAGATTATGGGACAGTGAGAAGGAAAGGGTCGTGGTTATACTATATGAACCTTTCCGGAATTGGCCTGAAGTACAGAGGAAAAAGCAAAGATAAAACTAGATGGATATACGGCGAGGGTGACAGATAATGAGCTGAATGTGCCGATATGCACCCGTCTGTATATTTCAAGATACAGAAGCAATCTTTTATTAGAATACAAAATTAAATTTAAAAAAATGATGTGCAGACTTTTTGAAAAATAATTGACCTCAACACCAGGATGGAACTGTCCGTAACCATAATTCTTCGAAATCTACATTTTTTCATCTTTTTGGAGAGGAAATTGAAGTTTGATGTTTGAATAATGGTATTTGGTCAACACGTTTTTTTTTTCATGGAAGATAAAACCAAACTTTTCTGAGAAGCAAAAGTTGGAGTGTCTCAAGTCTGCATAAACGATTCTCGAAGCTGGATACTTTCAGAACTGAGAGAATGAATCTCTTTCTTCCACCTGACTGAACAAGTCAACCTTGTAAAACTCCAAAGGATTGAACGGGTATCAGACGTGAAGAAAAATAACTTTTCCCAACGGCTCAAGCGATGCAAAGGTATAGCGGAATGATACACGATGTAAGGACATGAATGAAAACAGATTTCTTCCCAAACAGTCACTTTTATGTATATAGCACACCTGAACAATCGATTTGCACATATGTTATTTGATGATGGATAGACTAGTGAGACTGGCTTGAAGCTCGTCTCAGTTGTTTTGAAACTTCGACTCGGTCTTGTCACCGATATATAGATCTACATTGGATTATCTAATCAGCATAATAACTTCGAACATTATACAATCTATTGTCTCTATTATTCAGTCAATACTATTGTGTCATGGCTTTATCTCCTACATTACTGTTCAGTATGATAATATGTGTGTGTATATCATTTGATATACTTGTATCAACAAGAGAAGGCACGAACCACCCGTTTGCTCATAGTGTTAGGCAGATAAAACGGTCGCTCGAAACCTTCTTCCTCTGTGAAAATTAGTGGAACAACAGATCTTGTCAACCATTGTTTCATGTGACATACTCTCCATCTCGTGCAATACAGATACAAGCAATTTGTGCAAGTGGATCATTAACCACAATTACACTATCTACGAGTTAATATCGTGAGAGATAATCATCGGAACATCATTAGAGTTCAGGGTAGTGAACCACCAGTAGTATAATGTATTCTGTGAAGCCATCAGAATACTAGGAAATCTGCGGGAACGATTATATTAGATGGTCCGTCATTTACCACACTCGTATATATTCATGAAGATCGTGAGCTGTTAACTTAATGACGCAACCAACAGTTAAGTTGGTTGGGGGTACAAATGACTGGGTGAGATACATGGATAATGTTCATAAGAACGTATTGCTCATGCAGGATCTGAATCCACATCTGACCGGACTTCAGTTAATGAGAGCCGAGTTTCTGACTCAACTAGGATGGCAATGGTAATTACAGTATGAACGATGTGGGGGCCGTATTTAAAACTTCACGGCACTATTGAGATTTTCAGCATAGATGTGATCATGTTTTGAACGATGATTCACATGATAACTCACATGATCACTGATGATCATTCACGTCATTCACACATGATAATTCAATCATTACGATCTAGTGCGCTGGCCAATTTAGCAGTGAGACTGAAATCAGAATCTGTCGGAAATGTTAATTTTCACTGAATCCAAGTTCTTGAGTCAATGATTTCAATCGATTCCGGAGAAAAAAAGGATTCAATAATATCACCACACTCATTTCGAGAATATAGTCTGAGAATTTCATCAGTATTCTCATGATTTTTTTTCGTCAGTATTTTTCGACTTGAATAATATACTCTTATAGAATTGGGAAATAATTTGAGCCAAATAAGTTCAGAATCACTCTGATAATTCCGCATGGAACCTACTTTCCGGAGATAACAGAACCAAGTGGAAAAAGAGAGTAAAACAATAATATCAGCTTTCATCTAGGCAAAAGCAGCATATGCGTTGTGAGATGAGCGAAATTGTATATGATGTGTAGGGTCTACTGGAGAAAATGGTAGAGGTGTACACACCTGGATTTCGAATCTATCAACTCACACCTTCTTTCTTCCCCCCACATTGGAATCAGAATATCATAAAAATGGTAACAGTACAAAACCATTTTTCACAGCATATTTCAGCTCAAAAACGAACACACTTCGATGGCTTTGAAGAATATTCGAGTTCCAAATTCAGAGGGAGGAGGGACAGATTGAGGCACCGGTAAAATTCAAAATCTGATATCCATTCTCGTATTGTTGAATCGTTGACTCTGAAACACTCAAACCGTACGAATACAACGGTAATTTTCCGTATTCGTTGAGTTAGTAAGACTCTCTCGCGAGTACAAGTATATTCAATCGATTGGGGCGCGATTTCGTAGTTGAAACATTGAACTGTTTCAACCTCTACCCATAAATGATTAGTCAAATATGTAGCCAGGTCAAAGGTTAAGTAATCATGTAATCTGCATGGACACACGGACCATTCTCATTACCCTTAATTTAACACCCCACCCCTCTAATATGAAAACCACCTCCTCTCCACCCCCCTCTGCTTCAATCCTACAATTTCATATCGTCCTTTATCTCAATAACCGAAGTAATAACTTGCCGATAATTGCACAACCCGATCGACCGTTCTCCCTATCACATACAAAAAGCGGACGGATGATTCGATTCTTCATCCTCCGTGAATACAATTGGTACATAACTTTCGAACTGATGTTTTGACGGTCACAATTGAGCGTCTGTTCTATGAATAAACACTATGTACGGATGGTTCGCTCCTTCATTATACGTGCATACACATGTTTCAACTTTTCAAGGACAGATTGAAGGATACGAGCGACTGTCTCTCCTACGACCCACCACTACCGATTTGGGATGTCGATCCTCCTGCGTTGAGGATACCTAGCACAGCGTTGATTGCGCAATAACGTTCTATCTATCCCATTAACGTGGTACGTTATGAGTCGTTCCCAGTAATGTTCGAGTTGGGCGCTGGGAGATAATAGCTGTGTGAGAGTCCATGAGAGTCGATTTAGCGAAATGAAAGACTTTCGGTGATAACTTTCGAACGGTATGAGATATCAGAGTTCTGATACTGGAGAAAAACATATTTTTCCAATACCACGAATACGTTTTCATTATAACTATTTTGACTAAATCGCATAATTGTCAAACGCGAACACCTGATACATTTTGTATACGTATCCTATCTGTATACGTTTGACAATTATGTTATATGAATTGAATTGTTATAATTTTCCACATGTCGAAAAAATTGAAAATGTCAGTGTTTCAATGGTATGAAAATACAATATCTCATACCGTTCGGAAGCTATCATCAAGGAAAGGATAATGAGCTGAATCGAATCTCACGAAGGAGATCGAGCACGAACGACATAGAGAGAGAGAGAGAGAGAGAGAGAGAGAGAGAGAGAGAGAGAGAGAGAGAGAGAGAGAGAGAGAGAAGAGAGAGAGAGAGAGAGAGAGAGAGAGAGAGAGAGAGAGAGAGAGAGAGAGAGAGAGAGAGAGAGAGAGAGAGAGAGAGAGAATATGAAAACAGCTCGGTTCAATGCTAACAACATAATGAGTATAATATCGATTGAGTATTGCTCAATTATTGATCAATCAACGACGATGATATGGGAGGTGATAATGAACGCATGACAGATAATTATTCATCAAGCAACAGTTCTTGTGCGGGACTCGAACTCACCCCTGACTTGACGTCAGTCTCTGAAGCAGCCCCATGACCATATGGGCCTCTATCTACAAGTCCAGCCATCAGAGTCTTCATCCCTTCAAGGGCTAACTGTAGTGCTGGCACGTTATTTCCAGTGATAGTCGTGGTGAGGGTCCTAGAGTTCAAATGAGGTAGACTTTGAAGAGATTCTGAGGAGGTTCGTACAAAGCTCACGACCCTTTCACAATGCAATGCTAACATTAAAGCTCAACTCCGACTCTGAAGCGAGACATGTCCATCTCATGGGATGTTCTTGGCCAACTCGCATCCACCGCTAACGTTAACGCTAAGATGGACGCAAACATGGCAATCTTGCAAGCTTCAAGCTCTCACGTTGGCGTCAATGTGAGACATGATAATCAGCCAATAGAAACACTCCATTTCGGAACTATGATCTATCCAGACAGAATAGCCAGCACCATAATACCAGAAGAGATGAGCATTCACCACAGAAGTTTCGCTGACTGAAGTCGACATCCAATGGAGTGATGCAAGCTGGCAGCTGCGATATTCTTGATAAACTTGCAATCGAAATGAAAAACCTAGACATGAAGAATTTTGAATGGTCTCTAAAAAATCATTCAATGACCAACTCGTTCTATAGTATGAAATAATTCCTTGGTTGAATGCATCAACTCTTTTATATCACAACTTGAATGTTTAAATGTTAAAACGCTTTCTATTTCACTATGTTTTGACGTTTACGAATTCTGTTATCACTAGATATGAGCTGATTCATTACCTAAATTGTTCAAGTCATGAATATTTGAAATGATGTACCAAAAACCATGAATAAATGAATAAATGAATGAATGAAACATTGGGATAAGTGGTGGATGAACCAAAAACCTGGTCCGGTTGCCTGATTCAGGTTGTCAGTTGAGGTTGCAGTGACAATGGCAATAGTAATAACAGTGCATTCTTACTGGCTGATATATTCAATAGATCTCAGCAATCAGGGCCTGGATTCACAAAGAGTCCTGTCTCTAGGACGTCTCAAGCTAGGACTATTTCAATGAGTAAGATCAATATTGGTCCTGACTCAGTAAAATGGTCCTGACTTAAGACGTCCTAAAGATAGGACTCTATGTGAATACGGGCCCAGGACCCTCATCTAATCTATTCCGTGCTAGTGCTAGGTAGCTTCAAGAAGCTGGAACTATGATTGGCTAATGTGTACTAGGAGAGCTACCTGTCATGGCAAAATGTCTGGTCTCTGTGTATTCTCACTGATGTTAGCACAAAATCGTAGCCCTGCTTATGAGGTGGGATTCAAAATGTGATGTATTATCAAGTTTTTAAGAGACCGTGAATTTGTTGTTGTAATATATTGTCATTATTTGTTGCTTTTTCAGTAAATATTAACCAATCAATGATTTGGCCTCTTGGAGCTAGCTAGCCCCAGCACGTTACTTCGAGTGGATTATTAGGCGAGGGTCCAGTTCAGTGCGTCGTTCAGTCTATAATATGAATTTTAAAGAATGATGTAAAGATTCTGAGGCGCCAACTGTCCAGAAATACCTGATGAAATGGTCTTCCATCACATCATTCCACCGTTTGATATATCATTCAGCGACGCCAATAGATCGTATTCGTAAGTACAGTGCGTCGTTAAAACACAATATTACCACGAATAAGAAAAGAGTGAAAGACTTAAGGCGCCACGCACCAACAGTCTCGAGCAAGACCCTGGCTGGTGGAATCATACGTTATTGATCGTAAAGGTTGCTTTCGAGGCACAAACACGTGTGCTGGCAGTTGGCGTGCGGCGGGATAGTATCCACTCAGCTTTAGCGTACGGCGGGACAGTTTCAAGTCATTTTAGCGTATAGGAATGATTACCCAATGAATGTCATGCTAGGGCTAGGTAGCTCCAAGAGACTAGGACTTCAATTGGTTAATGTTTATTAGGGAGCTACCTGTCATGGCAACATGTATGGTCTCTGTGTATCAACATTGTTTTTAGCACAAAATTCCAGCCAGCTGTTCATGAGGTGGGCTGGAAAATGTGGTTGATTATTCAGCCCAAGAGACCGTGAATGCATTGTTATAATATATTGCCATCGTTGGTAGCATTTTTGAGTAATCATTAATCAATGTACGTCTTAGCCTCTTGGAGCTAGCTGTATAATTTCAATGGCTGGTTAGATAATCTGTCAAGCTGATTCCCATAATCTCTCCTTTACTTTCTACAATGTAGCATGCCAGAACACTCAATCATATATTAAACTAATAACTGTGCCTAGTTCCTAGTTCTTTGAATATTGTCATAATAATTGGGCCCATCCATTTGATCTTAATTCATTATCTTTCTTTAATTCTTTATTATTAATGTTATCAATACTATAGTTATATTTAGCCTTAGAATAATTGACGAAACCGATATTTTTACTATGTAATAATCGACGGTGAATAAAGAGACAATACAATACAATACAATACAACTGAAAACTTTAATCAATTAAGATAACAAGCCTACAGTTGATTGACATCGATCAAAAAATCACTCCAAATAACCTAGATGTTATTGGTGGAAACCAAAAAGATCGTAACACATTCGTATTCAAGTTGACTTTTCTTTCTGACTGATTTTCAAAATGATCAACTCAATTTATAATAAGCTCTCTCAAATAAAAACAGCCAATAAGGTGTAATACGTCATAAGTCGTCGGAAAGGTGAAGGTTGAAAGGTTAAAAGACATATAATCAGTTATATTATTTTCTTGACTGTTCGACACCACCAATCGTCAGTGTTGGCACATATGAAGAGACAGTCAATCGTTCGCGGTTTACTTGCTAATGCAGTGTCAGCTTACGTAGGCTATATCGAAGAGCACTCAAAACGGTATAACGTGAACAACCGTATCAATCATAGCAGCCAATCAGAGCCAGGCAGGGGAGTGGTACAGCCAATCAGAAAGCGATATGTTGGTTGAAGGCGAGTGGGTGTAAGAGGATATGATATGTGAACAATTTGACGTATTGATTTCGTTTTTGTTTCTAATTCGGAAGGAATTAAGATCAGGTTATGACTATAATTAGAGCTCTCGTACAGATTAAGCCACAATAGCGTTTCAGGACCCTTACCGCGACTGCCTCACTTGAAATAACGTCCCGGGTCCAGCTAGCTCCAACTGACCAAGGATTTTGATTGGATAATGTTCTCTAGAAGAGCTGGATACCATGACAACACGATACCATTGTCTTCAAATAGGGTTTCAACGACGCACTTTAATGATGACTGAGATCTATTTATTGACGTTGGATGAATGATTAATGAGATGGTGGGATGAAGGTATCATGGGTATGAGAAGGATAGTGGGAAGGAAGCGGTCGTAGCCTACATTGTGGGAACCATCCCGGCATTAGCCTAGACCACCGAGAGAAACCAAGAAAAACCCCTGTAAAGATGGACGGTGGCGGGGATTGAACCGGGTTTGATATGTCCACTGCCTCCCGTGTCGCATGAAGCAAGTGCGTCAACAACATGTGCGACAATACGAGATGATAATATAGTCACAAGGGGTGCTGAAGAGCGTATACTGGAATAGCGATACTACTGAGAGTGAAGGAGGGCTTGGCGTGTATGAACACCGTAGACAAGCTAATTTTTCGGGGAATTGGTTAGAGCACAATGCAGCTGTGTTGCGGGGTTTTGGGGTTGGGTTATGATCGTTTCCTCGAATAGGCCATCCTCTTTCTAAGTAGACACGTCAAGCCCAGTTCACTCTTGGTAGTATTCTCATTCCAGTATTCGCTCTTCAGGCGCCCCAAAAAATGATATAACTTGCATTATTGTGCTCTTGTTCAATGAAATTCCATATATTCTGAATTCCTAATTTATTCATTCATTATTTCATCATTCATTTTCATTCAATTAGGAATTACAATATCTCACATAATACAAAGTAAAAGTGAGGTTAAAATCTGATTCATATGGATAGTCAAACTAGGAAATTGAAACAGTCACAGTTAGAACACCGTAGTGATAAAAGTCAGAGTTGAAATACCGTAGTGATAAAAGTCATAGTTAAAATACCGTAGTTAATAAAAGGTGTAGCTCTTTATAATAACATTCAACCAAACATACATCACAATAAGATTGAATATCACAAACAAATATTGAAATTAGTAAACAATGAAACAACTGTTATGAATGAATCATAATAATAATGATCTCTCTTCAGTAATCTACACTGAGCAATATATTGGAGAAGTAAGTATACCCACATTAATGGCAGCATCCAACATTAAACTCAGTTCTAATATGAAATGATTTTTTAATTAAGAATCGTTTGAGAATAATTTTGAAGGATGTTGAATTTGTTATATGGTTGTTATACCAAAAAAAAAGGTGAAGTATTGTAGAGTATAATACAATTATTTGTTGCATCTTGTTGAAATAAAGTTGTTTTGTGTTCTAGGCCATGAATTTCATTTTTACTCCTGGGCCCAGATTTACAAAGAATTTTATCTCTTAACCCGTTCTAAGTTAAAATAGTTTCAGGAGTTATCACCAGACTTGGTTTTAACTCGTATTCACGAAAAAGTTTAAGCAAAAGTTTCAAGAATAGTTGGTGATAAAGTTATCACCGGCCCCGAGTGGTTTTAGTGGAGATACAACACTCACCTCGCAATTGATTTCGATGATTTTGGAGATTTGGCTCACTCAAATTCAATCAGTACATATTTAGAAGATTGAAAATACAAATCTAGAGAGGTTGGGAGTAAAGAAACGATCCGAATTACGATTATCATACTTTATATTCAATCTTAACCTAACATTTGGGAATCTCGTCTGACAGCTGACAGAATTAGCGGAAAAAAAATGCAAGGCCTTCTCGATGTTCAAGAACAAAAAGATATACAATAATTAGAAAACAACAAACTTGGAAGTATATACAACATTTTTTGCATTCATTTTGATTTTAAATATTATGTAGCTGTAGGAAACAAGTAATTGATGTTTATATCGCGTTATTACAAACTGATTGACATCCCGCTCTTTGCTCACATTGGTTGACAGTCGAAAACAATGACGTCACACGGCAACAACACGGACAGTTGGGACTAAAGATAACACCACGGTAAAATTCTCTTGAAATTCTTCGTGAATAGGGAATAAGGATAAAACCGTTATAAAGTTAGAACGTGATATCTCTGTTTTAACTTAGAACGGGTTAAGCGCTAAAACGTTTTAAGATAAAATTCTTTGTGAATCTGGGCCCTGGTATTATGATCAAGTTTATCCGAGTCTATTTCTAGCAATGACTTGGATGTTTTCATTCTAATAATAATTTCATAGATATACAAACAAGGCATTTTCAATACACCCAGGATTTTTGACCCTTCCATTTTTTAAATATGATTCTCATTACCATCTTTTGTATTATGAATATTTCATGTCTACAGGTTGCTCCCCCGCAGAATATAATTCCATATCTCAGTAATGATTCAAAATATCCGTGATATATCAATTTAATATGGCCAACTTCAAACCGCTGACCAAGAATACGAAACGCAAAACAAACTTTATTTAATCTGACTGACAAGTTTTGGACAAGCTCCCTCCAGTTTGAATTATTATCAATAAGAACTCCCAAGAATGATGTTGAATTCTCTGCTTCTATAGGGCTTACTGGCTCCATCGACATACTATAGTGATAACTAATTTTGATATCAGATGCATGAAAAATGAGATGATCTTTATGATGATAATATGAAGGTTTATTAGGTATGAGAAATGAAGTTGGAAGGAAACCATCGTGGTCATTTCATAGAAGCCATCCCGGTCCAAGACCAGGCTGCAGAGGAGAACAAGAAAAACCTATACGTGAGAATGAACGAGGTGGAGGATCCAAAAGAGGCTCAATCTGCCATCACCTACCGGGTCACATGGAGTAACAAGCGCGCTACCACTGAGCCACTGTGACGGTCCATATCTTTCGAAACATACTAACTATCTTACTGATGTGCCACGTTGAATGTAGGCCTACTGCTTGCGCTTGAATAGGATTGTAGCCGGGAATACGATCACCTGCTCGGAACTGAATGCATCAAAACTCGGCACCTCCACCAATATATGCATCCTTTTTTAATTCATACTGAGATGAGCGATGCACTGTGATGATAATTGAGACATTTTGAGGTTGATGATTACTCGAATGATGAGATGGAGGTTGAAGGTTATGTACGTCATGAGAATATTCGAAGATTTGGTAGTTGGGTTGCCATTTGTGATGCCCCCTTCATTCTTCGATCTCAATATTATTATTTTCAACGAGATTATTCAGCAGAATTCAGCCTGGTGGCCATTGTGACATTCAACCTTGATATTTTCTCGGAGAAAATTGCCTCATGTCAAGCTTCTTACGTTGATACGAAACAAGTGAATTGCTGAGAAATCATTATCACACGTTCACGTGTTTTCATTATTCAGATGGAAATGTCAATCAATTTTCATCGAATGAATGGGATGTGAGAATCAGCTGTAATAATCCATCAAAAGATTCATGCGGTCTTGTAATTGATCAATCGATTATTGATCACTTTGAGGCGTTTAATATTGTGAGAAGGTGTTAAATCACCCTTGTTGGTGCCTCGTACGGAATATCCTGCTTTGTCACTTCTAGCGTTTATTTTGTTTATTTGAAAACTCTTACAATCGCACATTGGCATTCATGAGAAAACAATGACTGTATCGAAATATTGATCTGTTCATAATATAATGAATATAATTCATACTGGATGATATAATAAGGTTCGTGAGCTAGTACTGTTCGTTGTACTTGTGGAGTGAAAACAAGTTGTACGTTTCTTACTGAATACTATCCGATTGGGATAATGTTGATGAGATTAACTTTCATTATTGAGTTCGAGCATTCATGATCTTTCATGTAACATTTGTATCATCTCAATATTGATCAATATAACTCGTTCAAAATCACAATATGAGAAGCTGATGAAACAAAATAAAAAGCATTCTCACGACTCAAGTACTTTACAAAAGACAGTTCTGAAAGATATTGTCGTTTCCAACCGATTATACATGGCGTCAACATTTTATCTCCCACCAACTTGACAGACTAAAACAACAAAGAAAACTTGACGTTAAATCGCCTTTGTTAATCACTTGTATAATGAGCGTTTAGCTAGCCTCAGTTGCCAGCCTGCAAGCCGTCAACTCCTTTATCTCAGCTCTTGTCTGCGCCTCACGCTTTTGTCGACAAGAATTAGCGTGGAAAAGATAAGGGAAAGTTATAAGGGCTGTTAAATCGAGGGTTGCTAAAATGTTTGGAACTCAAATTACCGATATATCTTGGTGAAGCCTAGAAACTGTTTCCATTTTATCAAAAAGGGATTTTCTAGAGGATATTTCATATGTTGTCATCTTGATTAATTTGATGCTAGATGAGATAAAATGGTGTGATAATGATAAGGGAATGATTGAGTTATTATTACTTGGTTATCAACATTGTACAGCCGCCTTTGCTTCACCTTCAGGTTCAGAAACTGAAGTCTTACATCGATCACTAACTCTTGAGTCATGTGAGATATTTATGTATATCATACGATGTCACATAGATTTCATTTCAATTCAATGCGCTCCGATTCTTTGAACATCAGCAGAAAATAAGAAGATCATTTCATCAATCATTCTATTTATCATCATCTTATTTTTTTTGTAATGAATAACATTGGACAAACACAAAAACAAATGGCCTTCGGAAAAATAATTGTGCCAACATCATAGTGTTATAGTTCACTTCTTGTAGCTGAATGAAATGTTCAAAAAATATGTACCGGTATCAAAAGATAATATTGAGATCTCTCAAATTTGTCAAGTGATGAACATTGTTGAACATATTTTCGTATTCAGTGATCATCATTGTATATTCTGAACCTCCTGATAATGTTGTACCGCAAAAGACGAGATACACACGGATAGGGGATGTTAATAAGGGTGATTATCGCGTGTATACAGGCCGATGTGACGTCACAGTGAAGCCACTGAGGTGTGGAAACCTGTCGTCATTAATGAAACGGGTGATTTCAGCTGGAGAGACATGGATGATGACTTGATTGAAGAGGTGTGAGGAGGGGGGGGGGGGGGGGGGGGCGGGGGTTATTAATGTTCGGTTAAAGAGACCTCTCGGTTATTCACGTTTTCGTCAAAATAAATGGTGAATGATGGAATGAACTTTGTGATGAGATGGGTCATATCATGTTAATCTATCTTTTCGTGATTAAAAGCGCATGGGAGCCGATTTAGTAGAATACCAGTTTTTGTGTGTGATTACTATCGAATGGTATGAGGTATTAGAATTCTGCTTCAAAATAGATATTCTTATCACTCTTTTGAAATAAGTTAGTGGAATTTGGAAGTATTTGAGTAATCTTGAATGATTGTCGGAGGGTACAGTACACACTCAGCTAACAGGACTGATGCTTGGAAATTGACAATGTGAGTAACATATCTGTTCTTTCAGAAACAGATGGAGAGCAACGCGTAAGAGAGATTGAGAGAGAGAGAAAAAGAGATAGAAAGCGAGAGAGAGAGGAAGAGAGAGAGAGAGAGAGAGAGAGAGAGAGAAAAGAGGACGCCACATCATTAAGGTAATATGCTCCAAGCTCGAGTGAAACGTGCGTAACATACTCATGGCAGGAAGTGACACGTGGATAAAAGCTCGGAAATGATGAATTTCATCAAGATTTTCCTGTCCGGAGATTGACTAGGAAACCCTGATTACTGTCATCCAGAGATGGGCATGGCAAAATGTGAAATGTATCCACATGTGTATCAAGTTTAACGACGCACTGTAATGATGACTCACGCTTGATTTATATTAACGAGCTTTCACAGTGTCACCCGTACCAGTCATGCTTCAACCTGCCGGAACCTGTCGGAAAATCAACGTACTTTTCATAACTGGTTCGAGGAAACTTTTACAGACGTGGAAAAACGTGCGTCCGTGTGACATTGTCACCAACTATGACAAGAATCGAACCCTTGCCTCTTGGATGCCATTTCGCGTGCTAACCTCTGGACCCTTACCTAATGAATGTCGTGCTAGTGCTAGCTAGCTCCAAGAGGCTAGGACTTTCATTGGTTAATATTCACCAAAAAGCTACCAAAAATGATAAAATATGATGAAAACAAAACTCACGGTCTCCTAGACTGATTAATGCCATCACATTTCGAAGCCCACCTCATAAGCAGGGCTAGTATTTTGTGCTAACAACAATGGAAATCCACAGAGACCAGACATGTTGCCATGGCATGTAGCTCTCCTAGTAAACATTAACCAATCAAAGTCCTAGCCTCGTGGAGCTAGCTAGCCTCAGCACGAAATTTATTAGGTGAGGGTCCTGGTCAACCTGTCGCAGTAGCCTATAGCATGTCCCAGTGCAATACAATAACCTCGTAACTCAATATGTTACATATATATATATATATATATATATATATATATATATATATATATATATATATATTATATATATATATATGTATATATATATATATATATATATATATATAAATATATATATATATATGTAAATATATATATATATATATATTATATATATATATATAATATATATATATATGAATATATATATGTATATATATGTAAATATATATATATATGTATATATATATATATATATATATATATATATATATATATATATATATATATATATATATATAAATATATATATATATATATATTTTTTTTTTTTTTTTTTATCAATCTTTTTTTCACATACAAAAATACACATGACAGTCAAAAAATCCACAAAGTCTTCAAAGAAGACTTGACTGTGGGAGAAACAAAGAATATTATAATCTGTATATTTTTTTAATTTTTATGTTGAATTTATGAAGAATTTATGAAGAAGGTGATCAAGAAAATGTAAATATGATGATGAATTGAGTGGCAACTATGAAAGCATAAGTAAGAGATCTAATTTTAGATTGAACAATATTTTTTAAAAAAAGAAGAGAAATACCTGAGAATAACTATCACAAAAAAATTACAAGGAACAAAACACCACTGAAAAATAAAATTGACATACTTCTTTGCATTATGAAATGAATAATAATATTGTGAAGTGAAAATGAACATAATAATAGCACCTGAACAAGAGTCTTGAAATAACTTAACTGGTGCATCGAGAAATAGTAAATATGAATACATTATATTAGGAACAAACACTACTGAAAAATAAAATTGGCATAATTGTGTACAATATGAATGAATAATAATATTGTTAATGTGAAAAATGAACATAATAATAACAACTAAACAAGAGAGATGACTTCTGATGCATCGAAAAATAATTAATATGATTGCATTATATTATATAGAGGGTGACATGATGATGATTACATGAACAAAATATAACAATATTATGATGTCAGTAATATGAATAATGAATGATGTGAATGCCGAAGAAAAAAAAATATATCATGTTGGAGTCTTATGTCTTATCAGTACAAACAATACACAGAAATACATCAGTATTGGCAATGTAAATTGAGACTGATTGAATGTAAGTCGAGACTAATAATGATAAATGTATTAAAACAGAACCTACACGAAATTATAACAAAAGGATTCATATAAGGTCTACTATGGGAATATGAAATTAATAGAGCCTAAATTATTTTATTGACCAACCATGTTTTGATTTCTGATTTGACATTTTTATAAGAATCGAAATTACGTAAACTTGAGGAATTTGATTAAATTTGGAAGGTACAGCGTATTCGAGACGACGTTTACCATATTTATTTATATGAGTAGGAATATTATAATTTCCAAGGAGCCTATATCTAGTGTTTGCTTCATGATCATTATATATATGTATATATGTATTATATTATGTATAATGTATTATATATATGTATATATATATAATAAATATAAATATAAATATATGTATATATATATATATTATATATATATATATATATATATCTATATATATATATATATTATATATGTATATATGTATTATATATATGTATATAATATATAATAAATATGATTATGAATATATGTATATATATATATATATATATATATATATATATATATATATATATAATATATATATATATATATATATATATATATATATATATATATATATATATATATATATATATATATATATATATAAAATATGAATATATATATCTATATATATATATATATATATATATATATAAATATATATATATATATATATATATATATATATATATATATATATATATATATATATATTCATATATTCATATATTCATTTATATATATATAATATATATTATATATATATATATATATATATATATATATTATATATATATATATAATAACATATATATATATATATATATATATATATATATATATATATATATATATATATATATATATATATATATATATATATATGATTTCAATAGTCTTGAAATGTGTGACTGTACGAAAGATATCAACAAATAAAACTGTTCAAGAAGATCTTCCTCTCTGGCGTAATGGGTAGCGCGTCAGACCGGCAATCTGGAGATCCGGGTTCAAGTCCCGGGGGAGGTCGCAATTTTTAAACAGTTTTAAAAATCATTAAATATATATATATATATATATATATATATATATACATATATATATATATGTATATATATATAAATATGAATATATAATATATATATATATATATATATATATATATATATGAATATATATATATATATATATATATATATATATATATATATATATGATATATATATATATATATTCATATATTATATATATATATATATATATATATGTATATATATATATATATATATAATATATATATATATATATATTTATATATATATATACATGTATTTATATATAAATATATATATATATATATATATATATATATATATATATATATATATATAATATATATATATATATATATATATATATCGAATCAAAAGTTCTCTCACATTTGATGCGTCAAAAGACTCGAATCTGTTCGTCGTATTTTCCTGTTCATCAATACCTTCTCCTCCCAATACCTCTCATATCCAATATCTCCCCCTTCCAATACCTCCCGCCCTCCTCCACTGCCAAGCAATCCCCGATTAACAAGCTTCAAATTCATCTCAAGCGTATTTTTATGCATTGTTTTCCTCATGCTCGAGAAAAGTTACGTCGTCGTTGACATTATGATAGATTGACTTGTATTGACGAGAGACGAAGGAGTCAGATTGGAAAGAGGCAGAAAAAATTGTGGAGTTTTCAACTTGTATCGATATAAACTTCTGTTCCCATCACATCGTATTATATTATATTTGTATTCGTATCGGGCTTTACGATTCACTGTATTCGAGAATTATTGTAATACCAACTTTGAGCTATATTGGCGACGTTGAATGACGAATCAGGATGATGGGGTGATGCGATGAACGGTCACGTGCTCTGCATATTGAGGTGATGATTCTCTTGCAAGTTTTACTTTTCACTGTTTCCAATTTGATTCTTTTCATAAGGGGAGGGGATGACATCAACTGCGTGGCAATTTTACCACCTGTGTTCATCACATATCAAATCTCAATTTCAAATCGAATATGTATATGTTGTCATGTCAGTTGAGTTGCACAGGAACATATCAACATTTCAGTTCGAAGACAGAATATGTGATACCTTCTCAGCTGGATGGTATAACTGTTGAGCGTATACAGCTAGAAAACACATTTCTCAGCTGTATACGCTTGACAGTTAAGCGGACATGATTTGAATGACATGAATTATACCATCTTGGAGCCATTTTAATCACCTGTGTTTCTCGCGTACTAGAATTTCGATATCTCAAACCATTCAATAGTCATCACCAAGAACTGCCATTTCGCTGAATCGGCTTCCATGGACTCTTAAAGCGTACATATTATCTGTGTTTCGGCAGTAGCTTCACACCGCTCTGCAAACGGGTAGTTTCCGCTACATACGACATACTATAGGGCTATCAGTGATGATATAGAAAATCTAGCTTGAATTTATTTGTAAATGTCCAATGTCCAACATGGACGCCGAGATTGAAAACGAGCATTTTGTCACTATCGGCTGCATGAGTAAAATATCGCGGTGAGTTAATATATATATATATATATATATATATATATATATATATATATATATATATATATATATATGTATATATATATATATATATATATATATATATATATATAATATATATATATTTATATGTATATATATATATAAACATATATATATATATATATATATATATATATATATATATATATATATATAAATATATATATATATATATATATTTATATGTATATATATATATATATATATATATATATATATATATATATATATATATATTTATATATATATATATATATATATATATATATATATATATAAATATATATATATATATATATATATATATATATATATATATATATATATTATATATATATATATATATATATATATATATATATATATATGTATATCTTTATATATGTATATATGTTCATATATATATATATATATATATATATATATATATATATATATATATATATATATATATATATATATATATATATATATATATATATGTATGTGTGGAGACATCAACAGAATGATGACAGATGTCTTCAGCTGTGGTCATTTCAACCTTGAAAAAACACGTCATCCCCATGTCGAGCTCGTGATTAGTTTATGACGAGTTAACGATCAGAGGCAGCAGCTTACCTTTAGCGAGGCCATGTCGCTGACGGATCTGTGAGTTTGTATAGTCTCCAGTTGATCTAAACACCAGTCTAGCTCCTCCATGGTTTCCACAGCTAGCTTCATGTAGTTCTCGTCTGGAAATCAATAAGATCATTATTATAGTTTCATCAAATTCATTTGCTATTGTAAATTGACGACTCTGAATATGCTTGGCTCCAGCAGTCAGCCAGTTGGATATATATCATTTGTGGTAATTTCAAGATACTGTGATTGGTTATTCGAATTTGAATACAGTTCTAACAGCCCTGTTGATTGGACTGTACGATTTCTGAAGTCATGGGGTGGAGACAGCGAGATGTCAATTAATGTACGGATTGAATTAATATTATTATGAAGGTGGTGAGGCACGTGTTGTTAGGGGCTTCTGCTCTATCACCACCTGAATACAATGTACACACTGTATACACAAATAATACATAATGGACAAAAATTCCGTCAAATGGAACATGAATTGAACGAATAATACAAGCTTCCCTATGTTTCTCAGTCGGCTGAGACACCGCTTTATGAAACTGAAAATCACTGTTGTGCCTGGGTTTGAGTCCCGCATGAGGCATGATATTTTGTAAACGTCCTCCTACTCATCATCACTCCATCGTTTTACTATCACTTTTTTCACAATGATGACAGTTTTGAAATCATTCACTATATCCATGAAATCCATCCGGATTCCATGAGTTTTCGCATACCATTTTTCCATTCTATGATTTTCGGAATTCAGATTTTCGAATTCAGAAGTGGTTCGATCAGGAGAGCACAAATGACTCGCATTTTGTTTCTTAGATTCATATCAGTACATTTTAAAAAAATTTCTGATGAACTTTGCAAAAGTTCATCCATTAGAGTGTAATTATGAGAGGGGGAATCCCCAATGTATTTCCGCGACCTCAAATTCATGTCCTTTTGTTTTATATTCCTTTTCAACTTGGAGGACATTCCTGAGAAAATATTGCTTCTTTAATTAGTTCCGGAGATTTTAATCCTTTGATGCTTCGGAGGAAGAAAAGAAGACAATTCATTATTTTATCAATTCGATACGTGAGATTGTGAAAAAGTTTTCCATAAAAATCCTTCGTTATAGAATAGCAGGCCCTCTATAAGGACGATCGCGAATGATATTGGAAATCATCAAATCATTTTTTGTCTCCAGTAATAATATTAGTTTCATTATCAAGGGTATATATATATCATATATATACATATATATATATATAATATATCATATATATACATATATATATATATATATATATATATATATATATATATATATATATATATATATATATATATATATATATATATATATATATATATATATATATATATATATATATATATATATATATATATATATATATGTTCGTCCCTACTATTTTCCTCATGTTCCCGGACCAAGTGTCCTTCAATGATGACTTTATTTCAACTGCAATATAATATCTCACGCTCTCTAATTTGTATGATATTCTATTCTGATGAATTCGATTGGTTTCAGGATAAAACGTCAATCAATTTCACCACATTCTTAGTATTCATTGACTTATCACCTTCAAACCGATTGAATTCACAAAATATAATGTCATTCCAATTGAAGAGCATTATAATTATCTTTGAGTTGATATTATTTCAATTCAATAACACGGGTTCTTGAAGATGGAAAGATTAGTGAGGATTAATTTATCTACTTCTAGATATATATGCACTGATGTGCATTCATAAGCACCGTGCTCTTAATTGATTCTTCCGAATGTTGTGGCGTAATCTTTTTATCTTTCATCTTTTAACTTCATTTCGGATTTTCATTTCATCAATTGAATATTGCATCATTATTATGTACCCTCTTGGCAATTGCACATTGGTGGCAGATTTGTCATATTTCGATAAAAAGTTTCCCCTCGTTTGATTCCGAATTGAAAGTTCGGAAACCGAAAGAGTGAAACTTTTCAGTTTCTCATATAACGATGAAAGACAGAAGGAGACGTCAAGAGCGCAAGTAAGTCGATCGGAGAGAATGTTTATGAACGGTGTGACGTCAGAATTCCAACATAGAAGGATTATTCCACTGGCTCCAAGATAAGAGAGTTTGCAGAACTGGATTATATCAATTGGTGAATGCATTACTTCTGGAATACTTTCTTCAACAATCGAAAGTTTCAGTCAAATTTGAAAGCTACTCGATCACCTCTATTCTGCACTTTCAGAAAGTCGATTGAACAAGGTCACTTCTTCATATTTCACACTTATTTCACATTGTAGAGCTATAATTCTACCAACCTTGTGGATACCCAAATTATCGACATCAATTTCTCCTCTTTTTTCTTTGAATTCATTCAATTCTTGTCTTGTGTTTTTGTTCAAATATTAGAGTTCCAATCAATCAATAGTTTATTCCAGGGACAAAATGTAGTTATGAACACAATATTATTGCCTGATATTATTCGACATTGGTTTTAATGACCAACCTGTTATGAATAATAACAATAATTATAATAATGAACAAATGAATGAATGGATGAATATACTGAATACATATATACAGTTTATATAATGGAATGTATGAAAAACCAATGAAAAAACTGTTTCATTTTATGCTAAAGCTTTCCTTCTTTCATGGTATCATGATTCATGAGGACCCAAATCAGGATGGCATTCCACCTGGATCTTTCAAAATGATTGAAACCCTCAAAATTGCAATGAGATAATGTAATTACCCAAGTTTTCAATCTTGTTGAACCTCTCCTTCCCTTTCTCCTTCTCCTAACCCCCACCACTTTCCACTTCTTCCTCCCATCCTTCTCCTTTCATGGACACAATTATGCATTAGGTTAATTAGGGTTTTGATGTAGTTGTATTAATTACTGCAGATCTTCTTCCAACATCCAGATGTCCCTTCACTATCAACGAAAGTAGAAGGTGCGAACCACCCGTGCGGTAATGGTTTGAGATAGGGGGGGCGGTCGATCGGAACATTCTTTTTCCAAGGATATAAGGTAAGCACGAAATATGAGGGCTCGAACCATCCGTGCGATGATGTTTCTGGATAGAGGGAACGGTCGATCGGAACATTCTTATTTCGTGATCACTAAATATATATTCTCAACTAACTTTACCCTCCTATGAGCTCTTTGTAAGAAAATATCCACGCTGGTAATTGTTTTTGTTTTAATAGTTTGAAAGTATGCTTTTGAGTGAGAAAGGAAGATCTTGACTCACAAAGACCTGGATACGTGTTTTTATACACGGGTGGATGAAAGTTTCCTTTGGGGGAATTTCAGAGATAGGGCTGGGATAATTGTTTGATCAAATATTTTTCATAGATGAATTATTCTATCACATCCGTTATCAGGTATCTGAAAATTATGCGTTCGTGATCAAGCTGATATTATAGTGTTTTCAAACAAATATTTTCGAATATTTCATGAATTTATGAGATTACATACTCATTGATATATTTCCCCTCATGAACACTCATTCACATGTTCTCATATGTGGGCCTGTTTTATGTTCCGAATATATTGAAATATAACTTATGTAGCAAGAGTCCATGGAAGTCGATTTGATGAAATATCAGTTTGTTCGTGATAACATTTGAATGGTATGAGATATCAACATTCTAATAGAAATAAAACACATAAACCTTGAATACTCTCAAGATTGTATAAGATATGACCATCACTCATATTTCATGCATATCAAGCGTATGCTCTATACGCTTGATATGCATGAAATATATGTTTAATTATAGTACAGCTGAATTGGTTTTTCAGCTATAGGTCTTCATTCTTCAAAGCGACATATATTCTATACCATCTTGAAGGTATCCAAAAGTATCTGTGTCTCCTTCTGATTATAGTTTCGAACGCCTTTTACACCGCTGAGGAATACAAATTGCGTGAGACATGCACCTATGACTTCTGTGTTCAGCACTTTGGTGATCAAGCATAGTGAAACTATCAGAAAGGCTAGATATAGTCCTATCAATTATCACATGTACAATCACATTGGTTCAATAATTTGAACTTTTCATGTTAAATTGAATGAAAACAGAATAATAACCTTAATATTATAATGGCATATGATCAAATAGTTCTAAATTACTATTATATTATATTTTTCATGTATCTTCAGTTGCATTAATTCAATCATAATTCATTTAGTTGATTCCTTTTAATTTTGATTTAAACGCGCTTCAATACTTGTGAGGCACCCACACAAAGTGACCCATATACAAGTGAGTGATTATATTATCATACAATTCACAAGAATGAAATGAAACATTACTTGACTTGACTTGATATCTCATACCGTTCAAAAATGATTACCAAAAAACCGATCCCAAACCGACTCCATATAGACTCTTAAATACGTCCATGCCGAAAGTGGATATGGTCACTCTGTTTTATGTAGACTTTCCGTATCTCTCACATGTTTAATAACCACAAAACTTCACATGAACAATTTTGAAGAAACATAATTAAATCTCATCTCCGTTTTTCCCGTTTAGCTTCTATAACAAAACATATAAATAATTTGTACACACAAATGAAATGGAATGAATATTTACTATTTTCTATCCTCACAACTTGAAACTGTCTTCATCTTCTTTCCGTTCTTTTCTTGACGATCTCTTGTTTGTTTTAATCATTTTAGTGAAGGTGTATTAGTTTCCAGCGGTAAACATCTTCAGTATCTTCCCTGGAGTCTTCCATCTACGACCAGACAAGTCTTGTTGACGACTCGACACACCTGATCGCTAATGCTGATGTATAGGGAAGACGGTAGGTCGTTACTCTCAGTTGTACGGCACATTTTGTTGTTCTCATCAAGTAGAAACTTTGTTCTAGAGTTAAGAGTCCACGGGAGTCGATTTAGCGGAATATCAGTTTTTTTGGTGATAACTTTTGAATGATATGAGATATCGAAAATCTAACACTCGAGAAACACATAATTATAATAGCTCCAAGTTGATACAATTTATAACTAATTGAAGTCATATTGTATAATTGTCAAGCATATTTACAGCTGAAAGATGTGTTTTTAAGCTGTGTACGCTTGACAGCTATGCGAAATGATGTACATAGTTATAATTGAGCGGTTTAGGGCGAGAGACTTGAGCCATTAGCTCAACTCTGCCGGATTGATGAAGATCTTTCGTCATTACCATCATCATTATTATCATCATCTTGAAGCCATCATAATCATCTATGTTTCTCGCTCATCAGAATTCTGATATCTCATACCGTTCAAAAGTTATCACACAAAATCTGATATTTCGCTGAATCGACTACCATGGACTTCTTAGAGGGTTTGGGATACCAGTTTCTCAATCAGAGCTTTTGAACCATATGCTGCATCATGGCCTGTTAGTAAGATAGGCCAACAACGCCTTGCCAAACTGTAATGTATTCTTGCACTGACTTATACACATACAATGTATTGTCACATTTCTCAGATCTATGTTTACAGCTTGAATGAAAAATTGGGAGTGTAATTTTTTTTCTCCCTGACTGAATCAATCAACAACCTTGAATAAGTACAAGCAGGTATCAGATGAACAGGAAACGGACTTGCAAGGTCTAGATTGTACGGCAGGGGAATGAAGAAGCGTATCATACCTCTTGGTCTGGATTTTAATGATGATTTGATGAATAATGACGGAAGTTTCCACTCCAAATTTCAGAAGAAACTGGAAAATCGTCATCTTTATTTCAGAAATTGAAATCTGTTAATACCGAGACAAGTGGACAAGTGGCTAGCCCACTGAACCGTCATTCAGGTGAACGGGATTCGATTCCTACCATAGTCACCCATACTGACAGTTTTTTCGTGGTTTTTCTCTGTCGTTTATAGGTCAGTACTGGGATGGTTCCTTAACAACAGGCCACAACCGACTCTTTTCCACTATCCGAACACACCTGATGAACTAACCTTTCATCTCACCATCCCATTATCTCATGTATCATTCACCGACACCAATAGATCGTAGTCATCAGTGGAGTGCGTCGATAAACACGATATGAATTTAAAGAAGAATCCAATTTCTCAACAATCATCGACAACATCTGACATGAGACAAAAACAACTCGCATCCACCCTTAATATACCAGTCAGATTAAAATACCAGTACTGAATTGAATTGTTTATACACTCGTCTACTGTGAAACGACCTCTTATATGATTTCCGTCATTGATGTTCACGATCAACCGTCTCATCATGTGTATTACAAATAACCATCGGGAGTTCCGACCGGTCATATGGAACCCCTTACCCTCCCCCTCCCGCTAGGAGAACTCCGTTAACCACCTTTCGTACGGTAATAGCTATTACAGGAGTGGACAAAAGAGGGAAGGAGAGGAAAATGATTCAGAAAAAGTGCTGTGAGATGAGATTGCGATGTGGGAAGATGTTGATTGCTTGGTCTTAGCTCGGATGAGGTGGAGTAATATGAGGAAAGAAAACGATGAGGAGGAAGAGAAGAAAGGATAGTTGAGTAATACTAGGAAAACGCGGGATGCGCGTTGTTAGACGAGCTTAGGGGTATAGAAATCTAGAATGAAAAATAATTTGTCAACCCAATCTACATCTACAGACCTTGAATCACTCCAAACGTTCAAAAACCTTACAAGAATCAGTTATGTCACAGCCTTCCTCTTCATTCATTCCAATCGTTTTGAATTAATTGGTGACACTTGTTGCTATAGATTTAATTGGTTCCCGTAATAGCCTAAATTGATGGGAAAATGCTTTATAAATGCGTTTTCTTCGTTATTTCTCATCCGATTGATGCGAAAAATCTCTCAAAATGTGCTTAATAGTTTCCTTTATATTCGGCGGAAATTTGAGAGGTCTTGAAAAATTTTGATTTTTCAAGTATTTTCCTCCGGGTTATTCTAATGAGGATTTTTGAAATTTCTAAAATTCATAAAAAAAAAAGTTATCACCCGATGATGCCACAAAACTATACAGATCTAAGTTAGATGAGGAACCATGACGAAAAAAAAAGTTTGAAGTTGATAGCTGTAGCCGTTTGACCTGTGGAGAACCGACAAAAAAACATAAAAAAAAAAAAAAAAAAAAAAAAAAAACATAAAAACGAACACCAATTTTTTTCAGTATGTCAAATTGAATCCTCGCTAAAGCTCGTCTAATAATTCCTCCTCACCAGAAATAATTGAGAGTAGATTATTGCTGAATGTGTCAGTTCTCGATTCACAGTGTTCAATAAGTGATATATACAAATTTGCATACATATATATGTATATATATATATATATATATATATATATATATATATATATATATATATATATATATATATATATATATATATATATATATATATGTATATATATATATATATATATATATATATATATATATATATATATATATATATATATATTATATATATATATATATATATATATATTATATTATATATATATATATATATATATTATATATATATATATATATATATATATATATATATTATATATATATATATATATATATATATATATATATATATATATATATTTATATATATATATATATATATATATATATATATATATATATATATATATATATATATATATATATATATATATATATATATACATATCTGTGTTCGTGTGTATATAGGCCTGTGAAGATAATTTGTCGTATCTAAAATGAAAATGAATAATTGATAAAAATAAATCCAAAAACTCACTTCGAATAATTTTGAATTTTATTATGCGAAGTTACTAAAATTATGCTGCACTTCAATACAGAGAGTCATTCCAAAAAGCAAGCTCCGCATCAAAAGATCACATCTCTCAATTCACTATAGATTGGCGAAAAAACATCGTGAAATAATATTGGGAAATATCAAGTACATATGGAGTTACAAAAGAGTTCAATACGCTGCCTCACACTATCAAGAACTTGATAAATGTTGGATCTTCTATGACTAGGTGCGTCAAATTGATAAAAACTACGCACGAATAATTATTCAATATGTTGGTTTAATATACTTTAATATACTTTTTCGAAATATGTAATATCGTGTTCAGGTTGATTTTAATCGTCATGTGTATTGTTCAACGAGGAAATCAAACAGAAATTGGCTTTCGAGCTATTGAATACAAACTATTATCAGTATAGAAACGATTGAGAAACCACAACAACTTTAAAAATTGAACAAAATTCAGAATTAAAATGTTGTATAAGACTACACGTCACACAATTTCACGTTATTGTCTGTCCCGATAAGTCACGCGGAACCTCCCTGAACTTGGATGTACGCGGGACTCGAACACACGTCCAACTTGATCAGTTTTCAAAGCTGTGCTTGACTGACTTGAGTTACGGAGGGCCTGTAAGGTTTCTCAGTCTCTGGATATTAGATACAGATATGATCAAGAGATCTCTGTTGAGTGAATTGAAAGAATGAATCAGAGGAAATGTTGAGAGAGAGAAGCGGTTTGTATAGACATGATTACTGAATCCTCTCGACCGTCTTCCGTACTAATGAATCTTGAGGGATATGTGAGACAACTTCTCAGGGATGTATATATGTATTCTCATTCAGACAACTCAATTTGAGTGTATGTATCCTGTATTTCGTATTTTAATTGCATTCATGACTACTGCAATGTTTACCAGTCAAAAAAAATTTTTTATGTGAGTTCATTTTGGAGTTTAATTATTAAAACATGTTCAAAATTAGAATGATCACCATTTAAATACCAGATTAAGACTTGAACAATTTTGAAATTCCTCATAACAATAATGATCATGAACAAAACCGACTTGAATACAATTTTAAGCCTACCGGTTATATTGAATAAAATGCCAGTGAAATTGAGAAATGAATAATACGAAATTAAGGAATGGTTATTAAACTAAACTGTGATTTGTCTAAACAAAAAGTGTTGTGTAAAACTTGTTAGATAGTGTTTCTCATCATTTCGAATTTTCAACTCATTGTTTGTTATATTTATGATTCACTTTCACTGACTAACTCACCACCATGTTCATTTTCCAACATATTCGATTCAGTTTGTATTTTATTTGACCTTGTTATGCATACTCCTGTTTCAATTATCGCATCACACAATATTCTTCCCCATCATTTGTCGATACATGATCCGCGGTCCGGCTCATCACGGCTCTGTTGATATCACGTGGATGCATGATCATTCGTTCATATCTATGTTCCATGTTATTATGTACAGTGAACAAAATCAAAGTTCAATACTTTGTGGGTTTCAAAATGTGAACATATATGCATCTTCTTTGATAATGGAAAAAAACCGAGAATAATAAAACAGAATCCAATTAGAGGTAACATTGGCAGTGTGAACATGTCGTGAAAGATTCCAGTTTTTGCTGGATCATATTGTAATCAACAATCGCATCATGGGTGGTATGCTATGTGTATGTGAAGAAATAAAATAAGAGAACACCGAGTGTAACTTTTCTATTCAAATGTTCTTCCCACATTTGACATTATGAATCGGACTCGCTATTCAATTACTATCGACCATGATCATTTGCAGTTTATTATGTATTTGTTGACGTCTCATTCGACAAGGTTTGTGTTGGGATGATATATAACGGTAAACACCAGAAAACACCGGAAGAAGTAGAAGAAGGAGAAGAAGAAGCGAAGGGAAAAAAGATAATGAGAAGATGATGAGGGTAAATAAGAATACAAACCAGAAGAAGAGAAAGAAGAAGGAGAAGAAAAAAAATCCATCAAGTCTGGCAAATACCAATACGGATATAAACCAGAAAAACCAAACCAAAACTTTTCCTTTATCATCTGACAAACGAGCGAAGAACATCTGCAGTCGACATTCGGGAATTTAATTACTTAGTCTGACCCACGGCTGAGTCGGTAAAGTAACATTCTGTTCGTCCGATGATGTTTTATTGACCGACCAGTCGGCCGGTGAGTGGTAGAATCTCATTCACTTAAAGGCGCGCTCGTTGAATGGGAATATAAGAGAAGATGAATGGACGTCTTTAAGAACCGCGTGCTTTGACTCGCCTGCTGGTGTTGGAGATGTTCATTTCAAAGAAGAGATGTAATGGCCATCGGAACTATTAGGCGAGTGAGATTGAGAGAGGAGAGATGGAAAAGATATAGTTGAGTGTATATTATATATATACTCATTAGATGAGCGTAGCGAAGTCTCCATCCCACTCTTATAGGTCTTTGTCTGTGTTTTTTGTTTGTTTTTGTTTGTGGGCACTGCAAAGGTTGCAGGGTTTGACTGATCAACATAAAACTTTTTTTTGTACGGGCCAACTATTACAACTTAGAACTGTATAGTTTTTGGAATGAATCGGTCGATTAGATTTTGAGAAATAGCATGTCAAAGTTTTTAAAAAACCCATAAGATTAGGCTGAGTGAGAGAATTTGAAAAAATGAAACCTCTCCGAAAAAATGAAGTTTTCTCTCGGTGTTTAAACATAAATCATACACATAACCACCATTTTGTGAGCAATTCAAACCAGCCGTTTCGAAGGAAAAATTCAAATAACTGTTTTTATACATCAAATATATGAGAATGAGCCAAGATTCACTGCTTCCTAGATTCGATATTTGCCCAAGAATAAACTAATCTTATATTCGTCAAGGTGTGTAGAATACCAGAGAAAATGAAGTAGCAATCAAATGGAGGACAAAGTGTGAAGAATACCGGAGTCGATAAAGTAGCAAATGTAGGATTGTTATTATACCTTATTCAGATATCTCGCTCATTTTACAACACATATTTCGCGTTTGCCTAGTTTGCCACCCTCGGTAGCTCGATCAGCTGAGACACCGCTTCAGAAACTGAAGTAACCGTTGGGCGTGGGTACGAGTACCGCATAAGGCATGGGTTTTTGTGAACGTCCATTCACTTATCATCACTTCATCATGTCATTATCATCCAATCATTCGTAGCCCCGTATAACCTAGCTGTTGGCGGGGTTGTTGAGCAAACAATGATCATCATCATCGTATACTTATACATATATATATATATATATATATATATATATATATATATATATATATATATATATATATATATATATATATATATGAATAAACATTTATATATATATATATATATATATATATATATATATATATATATAATATATATATATATAATATATATATATATATATATATATATATATATATATATATATATATATATATATATCTCCCTATTAAATAATAATATATATTAATATATATTAATATTATATATTTAATATATATTATTTAATATATATTTAATCTTCCTATTAAATATATATCATCATTAAATATATATATATATATATATATATATATATATATATATATATATATATATGTATATATATTTATATATATATATATATATATATATATATATATATATATATATATATATATATATATATATATATATATATATAGATATATATATTTCTAAGAGAGAGAGAGATATAGAGAGAGATAGTTCTATGCGTGTCGTTGTGAACCTGGCACCTCCACCAGTGATGAAATCCGTCAATACTCACTTTCATGTATAGCCTCGTGATGTGAATGCAAATCGAGCGTGATATGAGGAGTCATTGTTAGCATGGAATATATTTCCTCATCATTTGGAATGTCAACGAAGTCAATAAAATCAGAAACCTTCCTTTGAGTACGAAATGATTCAAATTCTTCAATCACTCAGTCTTATAGTGGTTGTATGGGCAGATTCCATTAAACAAACTCCCACTATAATTCAGCGCATTCGGAGCTTCAGAGCCAATATATCTCGATATATATCTATCTCTCCTCCTCCTCCCCCCTCCTCAATCTATCTTTTTTTTCCCTCTCTATTTATGATAATGTTAATAATCGCTATATTTCCTCCCGGATCATTACATGGTATAGTGGAAAGTTGAGAAAAAAGTTATTTGACAATTCTCAATACATTCAATATAACAATTTCAATATGACCACACTTTGACAAAACTCCTCTAACCTATCAAAGTATTCTTCAATTAGGTAACTGCGTGGTCTTTCTCAGAATAAAATTACAGAATTGAGTTTGCTGGTATCTCTCAGCACAATAGGTGAACAATTGAAAAATCCACACCCAGCTTTTCTTGAAGAGCTCCCGCTTTTGAGTCTCCAAGACGAATGCGGATTTGTTTCTTGTGTTGAAATCATGCAGTTGATCATGTATATATATATATATATATATATATATATATATATATATATATATAATATATATATATATATATATATATATATATATATATATAT